>CM057339.1:708545603-709745603 GCA_030015575.1 Agapanthus africanus
TTTGTGTATTCTTAATTTGTTCTAACGAGTTAATTCCAACGGTGTTGGATTGATTATAACTAAAAATTAAGTTGATTTAGACTAGAATTAAAACCTTGCTAGGGTTAGGTTTAGGTTAAGTTTGGAAAGTTAATATTCCTCACTGCTTTCAATGCCCTAATTTAGATATATTTAGGTGTTATGGTAATAATTAATAAAGGGGATTAGGACGATCGGGAAGAAACGATGTTTCTTCCTCTAGGTCCTTGTCCGTCCTTTATTAATTCTTACCCTAATCTCCATGGAAAACATGCACAACCGGTGTTTTAAACTACGGTATTACCGTTACCTCGTGGGGTAGGGTGCCGTAGGGAGCGGTGTGTGTATGTATACATGGAGTCCTATGAATTAATATGTGATGGGCAAGAAAAGGGTGAGATATTTTCATCTCTCAAACCTTTCCTATTCCTAACCCTAACAAGTGATAAACTACTCACTCATTTGGGGATTGATAAAAGAAATTTTTTTAATGAGTTTTCAATTTAAAAAGACTAACTATCTAAACTACGGCAGATTAATAAAAGTGCTAAACTAATTAATTAGGGCAGATAATAAATCTATACTAAGGCAGAAAGGAAATTAAGAACTAGGGTAATGAAAAAAATCTACTTACTTTATTCGATACTCTCAAAACATTACAATGGATTTCTGAATTTTGATCAATGAAAAGAGGCATACCTCAAAAAGAGGTTTAGGGTTTCTATTTATAGATCATAGAAACCCTAGGGTTACATTCGATACATATCTGCATTTACAAATTTTCCCCTAAGAAGCCTAGTCAACACACGCCATCCACCGTCAAAGTTCGCACCGACACAGGCTCATCATGGCCGTGGAACCGCGGCCAGGAGCCATGTTTGGCCGCGGATCCGCAGCCATATAGGGGGCTTGTTGTCTGATTTCTTCTGTGCTTCTTCTGGTTGCATTTGGCTTCCTGTTTCTTCACTTGGTTTCTCAGATTGGCTTCTAGTTTTCTTCCAGTTTTCCACAGTGCATAATGTCGTGGACTTTTAATGTTTGCTTCGTGTCGAAGTCTTGAACCTTTCGCTGCCTTTGTACTTTGTGAAATTGTCTATGATCTTCATTTATTCTTTAAACTGTAGGCATGATCAAGATTCTTCCATTTGTTGGTCGTAGTCTCACTTTTGTATCGTCTTTTCATCATTTTCACTATTTTGTTCCGAGAACCTGTAACCTGTAATTATGTAGCAGACATGGATCAAAAGTACATGTTTATTTATAAAATGAATAAGAATGGGGAATATAATAATGCAAAATTATGATATGAACAAATACCCCTAAACTTATCTTTTGCTCATCCTCGAGCAAAACTAGTTTTATTCTCGAAAAAGATCTAGCCTCACTTTCGCAGAGAAACGCGATTGCACTGAGATCGTGCAACAAGCCGTTAAACCTCCAGGTGTCCCTAGTGGGAGGAGTGTTGTCTCCTGAGGGTTTTCAGTGGATACTACCCATAAAATCCTATCAATTCGGCCTATTGACTTTTATTCTCCAATTCGGTTTTCTAACAAGAAATTCTATTATCTTCGACTCAGAAATTATCCACCCGTATTTTTCACGCTTACTTATCATTTAACTTAAGATTGTATATGTTTTGTAAATTTACTTAGCTTTTAGCATCTTTTGAATTTTCCTTCTAAGGTTCCATCTCAACTTAGGAATTTTTATCATTTCTACTAAAGATATAAGTCCTATTTTTCATTCTTATCTCTCATCTAAACCCCAATCATATACCCCTACGTGTGTGTATGTATCACCCCTACACTTGGAAATTTAATTCAATCTCTTATACTCTTGTCCATCGTCCAAAGTACATTTAGTTGGTGAATTTTTTTAGATGAAATTGCTCACACATCCTTCATGCGACCGTTAATACTTCTTGAGGTACTAACGACTGATTACAAAATGTGTTTGCGCATTAAGACGTAATTCCTCGTTTTGTAATACCTAAGGCTTTAGCAGTGACTCCCAAACCAGTCGGTCTAAGGCACTAGGTGATAAAGCACCCTCGCTATATATTCTTTTTACGCAGCCTTAAGTAATTACAAAACCAGTGTTCATTTTTTATATATCTTTATTCACACTTATAATTTTATTTTCCTTCATACTAAGGATTTTAGACAAGAGCATTTCAAGGTCTCCTCTGCTATTCCAAGTTTCAAGGTTCGTGTTTGTGCAAGTTGTAGGGTATATATTTTCAGAATTTGGACTTAAGCTTAGGGATTATCTTTCAGACTTACACTTTAATAAAAATATCAATACGCTTCCCTTATTTTGACTTAGCCCAAGAAGTTAACTCAAAATTTGCCTATTTCTAAGTAAACTACAAAGACATATATTTTCTACCGTTAAATTTTAAGAAAGGTTATTTTTAGGGTTTTTAGTTTACTAAGTTTAGGATCTAGTTTTTCCCAGCTAGTTAACCGTCTTGTTAAACTCAAGTCAATTATCAATTTTTATAATTTTTTAAATTTTTCAGTTTTTATGGGTTTTTAAATAAGTATGGAAATGCAAAATTATACATATGAATACGAAGGAAGAAAGCTTGCCGAGCACACCCCCAAACTTAAACTTGATAGTGTCCTCACTGTCAGGCTACACCAAGAAAGTCAAAATTGCCGGCACTCCCCTGTTTATTTTTTTTTTGTTAACAGAAAAACAAAACAAAATATATATACAAAAAGGTCCCCCAAACTTAAGTGAAACAGTGTTTCCACTGTTTAAGCGTTAAAGTTCAGAGTTAGGGAGGAGAAAAACACAGTATCAAGCTATACAAGGCCTTACACAGGCCAAAGGTTAGCACCAACTATTCAAAAAAATTATCGTTATAATGGTGTGGTTGGTGAAACAATGGAGTGTAGAGAAAAGAAATGAGAAAAACACGAGACCGTATGGAAAGAAAGGTGGAATATGGTCTCGGTATATTAGGAGAAGAATGGCGGAAGAGAGAAAGAAGTGTAGTACGAACTTGAGGGTGTAAATTGAGTGAATAAATTAGCACAAATTGTGATGACCGATGTGTTAAAAGCGATTGTGCTAATCTATCAACCCGTCGAGAAATGGGGTCAAATCCCTTAAGATTCGCGAGAAAACATGGGTACGTTGAACTTGGTAAACCATCCATTGAAAATGGAAGCGTGACGGATTCTTGCGCGGTCGAAACGATGGAAAGGACGAAGGGGGGTGATTTAGGAAGGGTCTCATTCTCACCTAAGTAAGCGTATGTAAGGTAAGACGGCAACAGCTTGAGTTCGAGTTTCAGAGGTGAAACAATTGAAGGTGAAATTGGTGAAACTGTCTCGATCTCGAAGGATTCCATCAATGATTCGAAATGACTGTAAGCAACCGAGTCTGTTGGTTCAACTAACTCATCTGAAAATTCAAAGGACTCAAACTTGGGCGGTGAGTCTTCAAAATCGCCCAAAAAAGTAAAACACTCATAATCGTTATCGGTTGTGAGAACTGTGTCAGATTCAAGGCGGAACACACTAGTGGTGTCAAAACTGTAGTGATCGAACAGAAATTTTTTAAGCTCACAGTCCTCCTGCGTGATCTCTTACGTGGTCGGAACGATGGAAAGGATGAAGGGGGGTGATTTAGGAAGTATAACAGTTAAAGGTTCAGGAGGATGAATTGGAAAATCCGACTCATCAAACAAAACTGGTTCATCCTCATTACTATCCTCAATACTCTCCTCAATACTATCCTCATAATTCTCCTCAAAAGTTATCTCATCCATGCAATTATCATCAAAATCAAGAGGCATATGAAGTTCGGGAGAAACATTTAATGACTCAGGATGATGAATTGGAGAGAAAAATTCAGTCAAATTTGCAGGTTCATCATCCAAAGTATTCCGTGCGTCAATATCCTCAATCAAGTGAAAATCAATTTTTTCGGACACCTCATCAAAAGCATGGATATTTATCAATTCAGGTTCTAGATTGGAGGTGTAGAGATCGAAAGGATTGGTGATGGTTTCACTCGAAAGGGACCCTTTACAATCTGGCAAATCAAGCACTACAAAGTCGCACAACTCATTAAACGCTTTATTTTCAACTGATGAATCATTTGGGACACTTGATAGATATTCAAAACCGGAGCTGTGGGATTCAATTGGTGATGAGTAGGTTTGATTTGGAAGGGTGAACAGCTCACTCTCTCCACTCAAATTCTCAATCTGTCCAACCGCCTCATCATACATTGGAATTTTTGGAGCCAGTTGGAAACTAGCTACCGGGTCACTAGGTTGCATAAAGGCGGCAATGGACGCATCCAAATTCCTCATCTGTTGGTTTGTCTCTACAATATAAGCTTCCAACGACTGTTCCAGACTAGACATGGGTTGTGAAGGGGTTTCAGTAAAAGATTCAAAATTGTTTGGATTCTGGAAACTCCCAAATGGCTGTGTAGAAGCAATGTCTGGGGAAGGTACGAAAGTCGGGTAGGACTGGTAGGAATTGAGTGGTTGGACATGAGTAGGATCAACATTTGGATAAAAAGGTGAATGGACTTGCTGATCCCAAGAACTGGAAGTGTTGAAAGGAGTGAAAGATCGGTTACAAGATTGTTCAATATATTCAGCAATAGACATGGGTTTCGGAGTTACAACAAGACTCGAAAAAGGAGTATCAACGTAAGAAGGCGGTGAAGGTTAAAACGGTTGATATAAAGTGGATTGCGGAGTCTAACTGTTTCTCCTAGACGTTTCTATTCGATCTTTCAAAGAAATTTTGGGCATGGAGGGGTCGTCCGTAATTCGACCAAAACAATTCGCGTAGGAAGTAATGTTTGGATGAGGGTACCAAAGTTCGGCAAGAGTTTTGTGAGGTGGGGTACCATGATGTAAGAAGGAGAAGAAAAAGAATGTGGGTGCAAGTGGGGTGCAATGGATTTCTTAGCGACAAATGGCAAGTTTTTGTAAAAAAAATTCCGTTTTGTGTTTTTTTATAAGGAGCTTTTTGCAAAAAGATTTTCAATAAAAAGCTTAGACACACGTTCAATCAATCACAATATGCACAATCAAGCCTAGATCTAGGGTCACCTAGGTCAACTAGACTGCTCCTAACTGTTCCAAAGGGCAAGTTGTGAGGTCCTCAAATCGCCTCTTCACCGCCAATTGTGGCCAGGTAAGCACAAGTAAAGAAAGGAGGGATCCGCTCACGAATCACCGTAAGATAGGCATTTTAAAATTACCTTTCCTTACTTGTCTAGCCTAGGCACCACAAAGTCTGGTTTAAATAAACGATCGATGTCTACAACTATTCCTTTGTCCTATTGAGCGCGACAGTCCTTAAGGCCGAGTCTAATCTTTTTTAATTAACTTGATGGTTAATGCAAAATGCTTTTTGTGATTTTTGGGGTCCTAGGAAGGGTAATGAAATCCCCACCCAATCTGGATTGGTGTAAAAGCCCCTTAAAGTCAATTTTAAAGACGCAAAGCAGTAAACACAATCAAACACTTGTAAAAAAAAAAAATTTTTTTTTTGCGGCGCAAAGAATCCTGCACAAGATCAAGTTATTGGAGAAGGGGGAGAAGTTTTTGTGCAAAGAACCCTGCAGGAAAATTTTTCAGAGGAGATCAAAGGGTTCAAAAGAAGAAAAGAAAGCTTACAGAGGGATTTTGGTCTGCTGACGTCAGCAGACCGCGGCGGTTCCGCGGCTAAATGAAGGAAATAGCGACGGTTCCGCGGTGTCTTTGTCGGTTCAAATCCCAATTTTTTTCTGTTTCTCTGTTCTGATTTTCCTCTGTCTGTTCAGATCTGCTGTTTGCTGTTTTGCTCTCTGCATTTTTCCAGATCTAAATCTATTCGTTGATCCTGCACAATTCAAACGAAACACCCTTCAAAGAATAACAATTTTTTTATATTTTTATATTTTTCAGTTTTTATGATTTTTCAAATTTTATATTAACCCGAAATTGCAAAAAGAAAATAACTACTCCATCCCCGGCAACGGCGCCATTTGATTTAATGTGCGAATTTGTGATCTAAGAATTAATTACCGCAATCAAGAACGGCGTCGCTTGGTAGCTAGCCGGTGAGTACGGGTCGGTCCACAAGGATTTTGTGTATTCTCAATTTGTTCTAACGAGTTAATTCCAAACGGTGCTGGATTGATTATCACTAAAAATTAAGTTGATTTAGACTAGGATTAAAACCTTGCTACGGTTAGGTTTAGGTTAAGTTTGGAAAGTTAATATTTCTCACCGCTTTCAATGCGCTAATTTAGATCTATTTAGGTGTTATGGTAATAATTAATAAAGGGAATTAGGACGATCGGGAAGAAACGATGTTTCTTTCGCTAGGTCCTTGTCCGTCCTTTATTAATTCTTACCCTAACCTCCATGGAAAACATGCACAACCGGTCTTTTAAACTACGGTGTCACCGTTACCTCGTGGGATAGGGTGCCGTAGGGAGCGGTGTGTGTATGTATGCATGGAGTCCTATGAATTAATATGTGATGGGCAAGAAAAGGGTGAGAGATTTTTATCTCTCAAACCTTTCCTATTCCTAACCCTAACAAGTGAGGAACTACTCACTCATTAGGAGATAGATAAAAGACATTTTTTTATGAGTTTTCAATTTAAAAAGACTAACTATCTAAACTACGGCAGATTAATAAAAGTGCTAAACTAATTAATTAGGGCAGATAATAAATCTATACTAAGGCAGAAAGGAAATTAAGAACTAGGGCATTGAAAAAAATCTACTTACTTTATTCGATACTCTTAAAACATTACAATGGATTTCTGAATTTTGATCAATGAAAAGAGGCATACCTCAAAAAGAGGTTTAGGGTTTCTATTTATAGATCATAGAAACCCTAGGGATACATTCGATACATATCTGCATTTACAAATTTGCCCCTAAGAAGCCTAGTCAACGCATGCCATCCACCGTCAAAGTTCGCACCGACACGGGCTCGTCATAGCCGCGGAACCGCGGCCAGGAGCCATGTTTGGCCGCGGATCCGCGGCCATATAGGGGGCTTGTTGTCTGATTTCTTCTGTGCTGCTTCTGGTTGCATTTGGCTTCCTGTTTCTTCACTTGGTTTCTCAGATTGTCTTCTAGTTTTCTTCTAGTTTTCCACAGTGCATAATGTCGTGGACTTTTACCGTTTGCTTCGTATCGAAGTCTTGAACCTTTCGCTGCCTTTGTACTTTGTGAAATTGTCTATTGATCTTCATTTATTCTTCAAACTGTAGGCATGATCAAGATTCTTCCATTTGTTGGTCGTAGTCTCACTTTTGTATCGTCTTTTCATCATTTTCACTATTTTGTTCCGAGAACCTGTAACCTGTAATTATGTAGCAGACATGGATCAAAAGTACCTGTTTATTTGTAAAATGAATAAGAACGGGAAATATAATAATGCAAAATTATGATATGAACAGACCCCAATGGGGCATCACGTGCGCACACGTGACCAAAGGTCACGTGATGGTCCTTTAGCCCTGTTAAGAGACATAATTGAATTCTGAATGAAAGAGGGTCACGTGCCAACACGTGACAGGTCCCCCATCTCTTTAATTGATAGAATTAAATTCTATTTCAATGGTCAAACGTTGGGATCATGTGCCAAAACTTGATGGGCTTTAAAAGCCTTCTGAATTAATAGAATTAAATTCTAATTAAGGGAAATCAAAGACCCTAACCGGAAAAATATTTCTCTAAATCTTTCCAAACAAAAAGATGGTGCTCTGTAAAATGGAGCACCGTTGGATTAAAAATCCAACGGTGATTAAAAATCACCAATTTATGGAAATATTTTATACAAGGAAAGATTTCCCTAAAATTCACTAAGAATAACAAACATAATATCTTTTGGATTAAAAATCCAATGGTGAATAAAATTCTCTGAGATCATGTTAGTTACAAAAACAAATAAAATCTTTCAATGAAAGATTTACTAAACAAAATTGATTCTTTTCCTTCTCCTATAAATAGGAGCTAAGAAGAGAAGAAGAGAGGAGATCTTGAAATTTTCAGAAGGCAAATAGCAGAGAGAAGAAGGGATAATTTAATTCTCAAGAGAAGAAACCCTATGTGAGAAAGGGGAAAAGGGATCAAAACTTCATAAAGCAAAAAATGAGAATTTAAGTCTCAATCTAAGAGTTTAACTCTTCTGCAAAAGAACTTAGTTCTTCCTCTGGTTGAAGATCTGCAGAAGCAAATCTCCCCACAAGTTGAGAATTTAATTCTCATCGGGGAGATTCTGCCATGCAGATCCAAAACTTAGAGGGAGAATTGAGTTTAGAGAATTTAATTCTCCCAAAGTTAAAACTAGGGTTTAACCCTATGTGAGAATTTAATTCTCCCAAATTCACAGGAATTTAATTCCTCCAAGATAAAACTAGGGTTTAACCCTATATGAGAATTTAATTCTCCCAAATTCACAGGAATTTAATTCCTCCAAATAAAATTAGGGTTCAACTCTTCATGAGAATTCAATTCTCCCAAATTCATAGGAATTTAATTCCTCTAAGACAGAAGTAGGGTGTAACCCTATATGAGAATTTAATTCTTCCACATTCATAGGAATTTAATTCCTCTAAAAACATAATTAGGGTTTAACCCTACAGAGAATTTAATTCTTAAAATAAAGAGACTTGAAAGATCTCCATCCATGTAAAGAACATTGGTTACGTGATGACACGTAACCCCAATCCGTAGTGATCAGAAAGAAAGAATAAAGCTAGGTCACGTGCCCCCACGTGACCCCTAAACAGAACCCCAAAAATGAGAAGGAAAAAGCTTTGAGGCAATGCCTCACGTGCCCCCACGTGACCCTTATAATATAGGGAACAAAAGCAAAGGCAGTATTGGCTTTGGGTGCCCTCACGTCTTACCACGTGACCCCTAATAAATGTTTTAATAATCAATGTACAAATATCCATCACGTGTCAACACGTGATGGCCAGAAGATTAAAAGTGTTTAAACACTTATTTGCATAACAAAGTAAAGGAGATCTGGCCCAACCTTTGGGTGCCCTCACGTGTCCGCACGTGATCCCTTCCTCTCTAGTGTTTAACACTAATTTGAGCGTTTTATTTCCAGTGTTTAACACTGTTGTCCTCTACTGTTTAACACTATTTTTAAGCCAATTTTAGCCAAATTGGCAAAGTTTCCAGAGGCAAAAACCTCCCCTTTAACTAAATCTCAAAACTGAGTAAAACTCAGAGCTACAACGTTTAATTCTCAGTCAAAGATAAAAATATTATCAGAGCCCTCAAACTCTTATTTAGCATTGCTAAGAGATGAGGGGCTGAACTCAGACAAATGTCTAATGGTCAAATAAAGGGCCAACACTTCAAATCTAATTGGACTTAGCCTAAGTTGGCCATAAGTCCTCAATTCAGATTTAACTGAGCCAATGTGCTCATAATCTAATTAATTGATCTTAGTTCCAAATTGGACTACAGATCCCCAATCAACTCTGGTTCAAGGGTACATCTCTTCACTCATCTGATATTTGTCGTTGTAATCCTTCAACGTCTTCAGAGAGGTGACGGGTCCCGACAACCACACATTTCATGGACTATGATGTCCTTAACCTTGACTGTGAAGTCTTTAAACTCACGGACTATGATTTCCTTAACCTTGACTGTGAGGTCTTTAAACTCACGGACTATGATGTCCTTAACCATGACTGTGAGGTCTTTAAACTAACAATGAACCGTAATGTCCTTAAACTAACATTGGACCGCCATGTCCTTAACTGGTAATCGACCGCAATGTCCCTAAACTAAACAATAAAGCCCAAATGATCTTTTGTTGGATCTAAACAATTCCGTTAAGTTGATCTTAGTCTAGAAATTAGACTAACGTATCTGTTTACCGCCGGAAATCGGGAAGACAAACGTTTAGCCTGAATCTGGGGGCAGATGCTATTTGGTGCTATCCGTCCACCTCTCCGAAGATGCCAAGTTGATTTATGGCACCATGTATCGAAGGTTTAAACGGATGCGGCCGATGTAGCAGACTTCGTCAGATTCCCCCTCGTTTGAGGGGTTTTTGATTGTGGGGACGCTCTTCCTTGCAGGCGCAAGCCCCTGCAGTTAATTACGCTACCGCATCGCGGTAACAACTTTCTCCTTCTCCAGACGGTCACTTCGTGTCGTGGGTGTTTGTTTTATTTGTGGTTGCCCGTGGATTATATACGGAGACTAATGTATGTTGTCGCCCGTAGGGCGTGGATTAGTCCAAATCCGTATCTTCTTAGATTTAGGTTTGGGATTGGGTTTAAGGATACGTTAGCCTTATTTGGGACTAAGATCAACTTAAACGTTAGTTAAGGATACATTAGTCTAATGTTTAGACCAAGATCAACTTAACAGGATCATTTAGATCCAACGAAAAAGCATTTTAACTCCATTGTTTAGTTTAGAGACATTGCGGTCGATTACCAGTTTAAGGACATGGTGGTCCAATATTAGTTTAAGGACATCTCGATCCATGGGTTTAAAGGGACCCCACAATCCAAGGTTAAGGACATCGTAGTCCATGATTTTAAGGACCCTACAGTCTGTAGTTTAAAGACATCGTAGTCTATGACGTTTAAGGACATCGTAGTCCATGAGCTTAAGGACCCCACAGTCCGGTTTAGAGACATCGTAATCTATAAGGTTTAAGGACATCGTAGTCCATGAGTTTAAGGACCCCACAGTCCGGTTTAGAGACATCGTAGTCTATAAGGTTTAAGGACATCGTAGTCCATGAGTTTAAGGACCCCATAGTCCGGCTTAGAGACATCGTAGTCTATAAGGTTTAAGGACATCGTAGTCCATGAGTTTAAGCACCCCACAGTCCAGTTTAGAGACATCATAGTCTACAAGGTTTAAGGACATCATAGTCCATGAGTTTAAGGACCCCACAGTCCGGTTTAGAGACATCGTAGTCTATAAGGTTTAAGGACATCGTAGTCCATGAGTTTAAGGACCCCACAGTCCGGTTTAGAGACATCATAGTCTATAAGGTTTAAGGACATCGTAGTCCATGAGTTTAAGGACCCCACAGTCCATAGTAATGTGTAGTTGTCGGGACCCGTCACCTCTCTGAAGGCGTTGAAGGATTACAACGACAGATATCAGAGGAGTAAAGAGATGTACTCTCGAACCGGTGTGAGTTGGTTGAAAGATTTGTAGTCCAGTTTGGAACTAAGATCTGTTGAATATTCGTGAGCAGATGGGCTCAATTAAATATATGTTGAGGACTTATGGCCAGAATTGGGCTAAGTCCAATAAGATTAAAATGTTTAACATTTTATTGTTCTGGGCTGTTGAGCCTTTATTTGGGCTTGGCCCCTTTTAATAATGCTGAACATTAGATCCTGACACATCTTTTGCCTTGTATTGAATGCACGGCATTCATCAGAACAATGTGTGTTCTGACAGTGCCCACGTGGCACGCCAGGCGCTTTGCGCCAGTTAAAGAGCGCATTGCGCTTCTGCCAAGTAGCGCACACGAAAAGAACACTGTCACGCTTAGTTCTAAGCGCCAGTTTATGAGCGCAATGCGCTTTCAATTTATGAGCGCGTTACGCTAGTTTGGTGGCACACCAGTGAGTGACACGTGGCGTGCTTGGCGCTGAGTGCCAGCCCATGAGCGCAGTGCGCTGTTTCAGAAGCGCAAAGCGCAAATTGTATCTGTGGTTGACACGTGGCACATTTTGGCACTGAGCGCCGGTTCAAGGAGCGCAAAAGCGCAGTTCATGAGTGTAAGGCACTTTTCAGTAGCGCAAAGCGCATTTGTTCAAATTTATAATCAGAGAACAAGTTTATGTTCTTTTTAAAGGAGGCTTTGCCTCAAGATTCAAGAACAATAGTTCTTTGCCTTTGTAGATCAATGATCTGTGAATGAAGTAAATACTTCTTTATTGTTTGATGAGATCTTTTGATCTCTTTTATGAAAGACCTTGGTCTTTTTTTTAGATCTATGATCCTTTTTAGAAGATAGTTCTTCTTTTTAGGAGATGATTTCATCTCTGTATTCATTGCTCATGTTCTTTACCTTAAAGTAATGATCTTCTTTTGCTAAAAGCTTGTTTTTCTTTCTTTGAGTTTTCTTAAAATTTGTAGGGGGGTTTCTCTATATCAGACTTGCAGTCTTGGGGCCTTTATATAGGGAAATTTGATTTGTTAAATCAGTTAAAGAGATCTTTCTCTGATTGATTTGGGGATGTTTCCCCACCGTTGGATCTTTGATCCTAGGGTTTCTGTTTTACAGAAGGCAATCTTCTTGTTTTTAACAAGATTGAAAAAATCTTTCCATGACAAAATTTTAATTTTGATTAATTAATGATTTATCATTATTAGATCTTTTGATCCAACGGTGGGGAATTTTTAATTCCAGCGCTGGCGCAGCTTGCGCCAGCGCACCTACGTTTGACACGTGGCGCGCAGCGCAGCCTGCGCTAGCGCACCCGTGTTTGACACGTGGCGCGCAGCACGTCTAGCGCTAGCGCACACATGGTGCACTGCCTAGGGTGCAGCGCACCTGGCGCTAGCGCATCCGTGTTTGACACGTGGCGCGCAGCGCGCCTAGCGCTGTATCTGAAACGTTGCTTCAATTTTTTGAATTTTGAATTTCAAAACAGAGTTTTGCTCTGATTGGGGGTGCACTGCCTAGGGCGCAGCGCACCTGGCGCTAGCGTATCTGTGTTTGACACGTGGCACGCAGCGCGCCTAGCGCTGGATCTGAAGCGTTGCTTCAATTTTCAAATTTTGAATTTTAACACAGAGCTTTTCTCTGATTGGGGAAACAAATACCTCCCCACCGTTGCGCTCACATGGCGCACACGTGAGTGCAGCGGTGACAGCGTCTGAACCCTTAGATCAACTCAGAAGTTGAAGAAGTGGTTCAGTGCCTATAAATTGGACCTTTGGTCCCTTAGATGATTTTCATCTTCTTTCTTGAGAACTTTTATTCAGAGTATTGCTCTTCAGAACTTTTCAAGAGTCAGAACTCTATCAAATCTTAGGTAAAGTTTTAAATTTTTTTTTAATGAATTAGGGTTGTATCCATTAACGGAGCCTTGCTCTTCATAGATCTTTGATCTGAAGAAAACCCATTTAGGGTTTCATTAGCAGAGCTTTGCTCTCATGAACCCATAGGTCTAAAGAGATCTTTTCTTGGGATTTCTTAGCCCATGAATCAGAGCTCTGCTCTTTTTCTCACATGTAGATTTCTTAATCTTTGATGAAGAACTCTTAAGAGTTTGTTCATGGATCTTGAGGATCCCAGAATTTTTAAATCATAAAAATTAATTGATTTTAATTTTCTTGATGGATTTTTCCATCATCATTACAGAGTCAGGCTCTTAAGGAATTTTATTCCTTCATGATCAGAGTTTAACAAGTGTCACTCTGTCATAGAGCTTTACTCTCAAAGGGAGATTTTCTCATTTTCCCGAGGGATCTCTCATTCAATGAGAATTTTCTTGAGGATTTTCTCATTAATTAACAGTCTCATCCAATGATGAGGCTGTTTTATTAACTGATGCATTGTCATCTAGATTTTATGGGTCTCCCTTTGGTCCCCTTTCCACTGCATTGCAGTGTGGTACAAATTTTAAAGTGCCGAGTGTCAGAATTTAAAATTATAGCACTGACAGTTGACTTCTGTCCCCCTTTTTTGCAGGAGACATGTCTTTCGATGCTACGTTTCCATTCGTCCGTTCAGAGGGAGGATTCCCTGAGGCACCTGTGGACCGGGAGGTTCTCGCGCTCATCAAAGACCGTGACCCGGAACACAAAAATCTTCACTTGTGGGGTAGATGGTACGACCATATTATCAGAGGTCATCAAATCTTCTCTTGGGCGACGCCGTCGAAGCCTATCTCGGCGATCCCGTATGCGGATGCACCCCCGGTGAACTATGCCGTGGAGGTGGTTAACTGGACTTCGGAGGGTCTTCTTCAGCCTTCGATTGCCGCAGTACCCATACAGCCACCGGCTGCTTTGGATACCCTGGGACGACGCATATGTCAGGGCGAGTTGCGCCATTGGGGATAGCCCTACAACATCGGGCTAACTCCCCGTCACCCGGCCGGGTACTTGCAGTGGGCCCGGTACATCTTGTCGGCAAAGAAATCACAGCCGTTGAGGCTTGGGCTATACCCTACGGTCTACGCATCGTTGTTCCAATATTCTGCACCTCCCACGTGGTGTATTAAGGCGTTCTTGGAGCAGTGGAACATCCCGACCCATACCTTCCTTCTACTGGACAGAGAGGTCTTTATTTCCTTGAAAGAATTCGCCGAGGTTTCTGGTCTACCTGTCAGGGGGGAGCACTACGAGGAGCTGCTTCCTCCGGATGAATACATTTTTGCCACCAAGCCAGTGGTGATGGGCCTCACGCCAGAGAACGCCATTCAGCACCAGTTCCCCAGCCTGATAAAGGTGTTGAACCTGTATAAGAGCCTCTTCCTTGAATCCGGAGGTCGGGGGTCAGTTTTGCGTACTTCATTGCCCGGTTTCTTCGCCCGGAGATTTTGTCGCGACGAGGCAAAAAGTTTGCTAAGCTCGATGATCCCTTCGGCTTTGGCTTGGACCGTCAACTGGTACTGGAAACTGATCAGAAGGGCTTTTTCCTTCCTGATGCTGCGATCATCCTTCTGTCACAAATTGCCGCTCCGGGCATTGACGATGAGGCTTTCTTTCTTGGGTTTCTTAGGCTATGGTTGAGCTGGTTCGCGCTCCCTATGCATCCTCGTTACATGAGGCCCTTCGTCTTCTACCCCGCGCATCGCATGGTGGCCGGAATACAAGTGGCCATCGGGATTGCCGGGTTAGCTCATTTATACCATGGTCTTAGCGTGGCGGTGGATACCACTGAACCGGGGGTGCATCCTGCCAACTTCCCGATGCATTACTTCACTTCATGGATGGAGATGCACGTGCTCGGGGTCTTTGGCATTCACAAGAGACCTTCGTTTTACGAGAAATGCAAGTTCCCGCGAATTATGTGACTGGTTGACGCCTCCATCGTGAGTCCGTCACAGCGGGAAGCTAGGGGCTTGCTCCTTCGTCCGCGCACAGTCGGAGATGGTATGTCTTTCACGTACAAAGTCTTGACGATCGGCCAGGAAACTTCCAAGACGGTGCTGGCATTGCGCGACGTTTTTAAGGACGGGGCCTCCGTGTTGAAAGCCCGGGAGATTCTCCATTTATACTCCATCAGGCCGGGCTTCCTTGTATTCAAGCAAAATGATATGGCGCTATTCATGAGATACAACCCTCATCATTTTGCCCAGCAGCTGAGTTATAATCAGGGGGTCCCGCTGGAGGCATTCTTGGTAGAACCCGTTGCCACCAAAGAGGGAATGCGGGGTGCGCTGCATCACTTCATGTGCTTGAATACGGGCTCTCACTTCTTTATCAGCGAGCCGAGTTGCGTCCCGAGGGCCCTTAACGTACACGTGGCCTGGTATCAACACGCAATGGGTGCTGTTATCAGGGAAGAGAGGCGGCTGCTGCTCGATCGCAAGAGTGTGCCCCCTGCCGGCGATCGCAACGTCCCTTTGAAGCGACGAACCACTGTCCCCCTTCCGCTAAGAGAGGTCGCTGCAGTTGAGCTTCTACGTGTGCTAAGCCCTACGTGCGGGTTGCCCCGTGCTCCTGTGGAGTCGGTGGATGTACCATCTATTGGAGACAGTGCCCTCAAAGTCAATTATTGGATCGCAGGTACGTGATTGCAATGATTGAGGCAGGACCTATACCGATATGACAGTCTTGCTCGTGATGATAGTATGCTATCTGGTTTTTCTTTATCATCGTATACATGCTTTAGTTCACTATTGCATGATGATAGAGCCCATAGGATTCTTGCTTGACTACCAGCAGTATGATGGCGATCATATACGTGGGAGCTGGGGTCTGTAAGCACATCCTTAAAGTGCCCCTAGTCGTGGGAGTTTCGAGACAGGGCATCGATACTCCAGAGTAGACTAGTGTATACAGTCGAGACCCCGACGAGGGGCGGCGGCCGGTCTCACAAGCCACTGGTGTCAGTTGGATCACCTAAGATGTATACAGGTGCTCATTGGGTTATGAGTACACCGGACAGGACTCGCCGGGAACATGCTAGTTGGTATTATACATATCGTCAGATAGCGGTTCCCTGGTGACATGTGTACAGGTTAGTTTGTCGACCTGAGATCGTCATTTGTCTCGTATGAGTTCCCACTGTACCTTGATTTCTACCCTACCACGGCTCAAAGGAGTCGTTCAAACAGGTCTTTTTTGGGTACAGTCCCGAGCCACATGGAGACAGTGAGCGGATCGTCGGGGATTCGTCTCTCCCGGTATTAGGGATTGATGTCGCGCAGTGCACGGGTGGCCATCACTAGAAATCCTCGGCCGAGATAGTGGAGAATTACTGATTTGGTTCAGTAGTTTCTCAAGTGGTGATGGGCTTCATACGGACACGAATTATCGCGTTATTAGAGGTCTGACTTTATCCACCCCCCTAGACTCGATATGCGATACTCTTTAGACGAACGGACCGGACTGTACGGATATTGTCACTGTCAGGCTCAGTAGGGTTTTTGGATGAGTTCACTCGTCAGCTTCCCTTCCAATCAATACATAGGCAAACCGTTACGTACAGCTTGTACCTCTGACGTGCTAGTGGTTATACCCAGTGCCAGTGTGTTGATGAGTCATTAGAGTCCCCCACAGACACTTTCCCAAGTTCGGGCGAAACGTTGTAGAGGCCGTATGGTTTTATGGCAGGGTTCGGAAAATGCACGTGCGTTTTCGCACGTGTCATTTTTCGGGCAAATAATACTAGTCGGCTTTGGTTAAAGCCGGATCCGAGTATTATACTGTGTAGATATAATATCTTTATCTCAGTTACATTTGTATTCGGTCGTAATACAAATGCGGGTATGTTTATACCATTACGGGGTTATCCTGGAATTCGTTTCAGGATCACTTTTGGAAGTTGCCAGTTTCCAGTTTTCTATCAGCTGTATTTAATATTCGGTTAAATGCGGATTTATCTTTTCTTGAGATGAGTGTAGAAGCTTCTAGATGGTGACTAGGATGGTGACTAGGATGGTGAGGTGGCTTAGTGCAATAATGGAGCATTTATGAGTTGATAACTATGTGTTATGAATCATTAGTTCATTTAATGAGTTCATACAAGGTGTATTAGTGACACATTCTCTTCATTAATGCTATGGTCACTCTCCCCTCTCCTACACTCACCCCCCTCACCATATATGGTCGGCCCTCCCCTCTTGTGAGATTATGGTTGCTTGAGAGGAAAAAAGATGAGAGTTTAAGTGTATGGAAATTTGATAGATACTCATTTCACATTTCCACCCGATCCAATCGGCAACTTCATTAACCGTTCGTCCATTACTTTGGACGTAACGAGACAAAGTGTTCTACTCATTCTCTACAACATCTTGGTCGTCTCTTTTAGCAAACATGACGACCGAGTTGCCTCGGTTCAGAGGCGGGAGCCCGTTTAAAGATCCGTCGACGTGGTGCCACCTGGACGAGAAGATTGGAGATCAAGGAGATCGGAGCAGCCGCAACAAAGCGTGGGATGATGGTTGAAGACCGAAGGACTCGGATCGTTCGGTATAACTCTTCTACACACCTTGTAGTTTGTTAGTTTAGCTTTAATGGCAGATCCGGGTTATAGTACGCGATAGCGCCAGTTGTAAAAGTTTTTGTTCCGCATTTGGCGTATGTTAGACGGCCGGGGCACTGCCGTAGACTTACAGTGGTATCAGAGCCTCACCATTAAGCTATACTAACTTGTGCTAACGCGTTTAAAAGATCGATCGAACGGAATTTCCGAAATCACAATTTTCAAGTGCTTAAGTTTCTGTCGATTTTTAAAAGAGTCTAAAAATAATTTTGCATATCATAGAAAAGTGTGCAGGGTTTTCTAAGCATACTGGAAAAGTTGGGCACGTGATCCTACAAGAGCACCGCGGATCCGCGGTCAAACCTAGCGTTTGACCGCGGAACCGCGGCGCTTTAGTGGGAACAGTGCATCAATTTTTCCCAGAGAGCTTCATTTTTGGAAATTGTGGTTTTTGGTATAGTTCTTTTGAGGCCCAGATTTTGTTACTGTACAGCAGATGTACGTGGGGCCCACTTTGGGATATTTGGTCGATCGAAATTTTAAATTTGTTAGTATGCAGTATTTACATTATATCTCCAACCGGGAATGTCATTTGATCGGTAAACCGCGTCTGATTGCTATAGTTCTTTTAGACGGGTTTGCGAACGTGACATTCGCGTTAATATTCTGTGTTGTGCTGTGATGTTGCGGATATGTCGTGGTGGATAGCAGTGTGCAATGGTAGTGCAGTTTGGATTTATTTGTACATTTGATATTGCGGGACGAGCGTCCAACATGTGGACTGCCGTTACTGCCTGTTTGTATAATATTCTTTTGGGGCACGACCGGGTTGAGGTCGATGTACCCGTTGTACATATTTTTATTTCTGTACTAGGTTTATCTCGCGAAGGAGTGCAGGATAGCCGGGTTCTGGAGGGCAACGGGTCCGTATCTCATGTCTTTGAGAGGCAGAAGGACCTCACTCTAGAATTGGCAGACTATTCGCCGCACTCGTAGGGGGTACAGGTTGACCCAAGGAGGGGTGCTCAATTTACCGGATTCCGTGAAGTGCCGGGTGTTCCATTCACTATGCTGTGGGGGACTACCTCGCTTCAGGTTTTGTCGGGTAACTTGCCGCACCCATAAGGGTCTAGGTTTCATTGCACAGGCTATCCACACGACCAAGGGAACGTCGGGTTTCAGTAGCGGCTCTGTGAAACCCGGGGATCCCAGATTATCTGTATTGTTCTGTGATGCTTATTACTTTTTTATAATGTTGCATATTATCATGCCTGGAGCGATTATTGTATATTGGTATATATACTATTAGATGTTGTATATGTTTTACACCCGCGCTAGTCCAGCCCCCGCTCTGTCGTTAGTTAAGTAACCTAACGGGTGATGACGGGACCCAGTGACGAATGCGGATGGCATATACGTACATTTAATTTCGTTCTTTTCTGGTGTGATTGATTGATGGGACTGCATTGATTCTTATCAATGCAAGGATAAAACAAACCTATATTTGATGTTATTGGAACAAATTTTAAAAAGGTGTTATTACAAAGATGTTTCCTTTTGTTTTGCATAGTGATATTCAGTTAGAATATCCCGCACCTCATTCGACGAGGCAAGGGCCGGGATCCCTTCACCGGGAGTGACCCCTTGGGCATAAGTTTACGTCAGGATAATAACTTCAATATATTCGATTACAAGTTGCTATATATCGCGGTATTCAGTTGGAATATCCTGCACCTCATTCCACGAGGAAAGAGCCGAGATCCCTTCACCGGGAGTGACCTCTTTAGCAAAACGTTTTCGTCACTATATTTTTAAAAAGCTATCAGGTTCCTTCAACGAAATCAAGTTCATTACGTTAAAGGTTTTTCGCCAAAAACCAGCCGTAGCCCTCCGTCATTTCATATGAATGGTCAGTAGTATTCAAGCTATGTATTTTGGCCCTTAGTCAAGGCATAGTGTTTGGTAGCTGCTGGGTACTCACATGTTGCATAGATAGATGCGTTGGTTTGGGATAGTCGTATTACTATACTTGGCCCTTAGTCAAGAGTATGTACGGGTGGGTTCAAATTGACCTGGATAGTGACGGGTAGAACTTGGCATGTGACTTATGACATTTTGGCCCTTAGTCAAGGTTATAAGAGCATGGGGAAAAAATCACATCGGGAGTTTCAAACATACTAGAAACTTGCCAGGCATGCGCATACCTTCTGGAGTGTGATAACTTGAGTGGCTTCCATCAAGTTATCATGCGATGATAGTTGGATCCCGATTCTCACTGATGAGTTGGTTTACTCTTCGAGTGATCCCGACTAATTCTTCTTTCAGGTTTGGAGGAGAATTTGAGATTACAGTGGGAGGTTTCCTGATTAGATAAATTGATAACCATTCTGATCTAGGTTAGAGTGCACGCAAAGTGTTTCTTTTCTCTCTCTCTTTGGCAGCGACCTTTGACCGACCCTAGACTATGACTCAGTGACCAAGTTGACCGAACCTTTTTAAAATACTGGCTTTTGGATTGTCTTAGTTGCATAAGTCATTGCCGCTCCTTCTTTTACCCTTTGTATTTCTCATAACACCCCGTATTACTACGGATATCCACTTCCATTGGATAGATCCATCGTATGGTTATATACGAACTCGAAGGGACTTCTTCGAGGATGGATCCAGGTTCAGGAGAAATTGAATTAGTTTATTCAGTTGTCTTTTATTATCACCTTCTCTCAGGTTGCGAGGGCTCCTTGGTTTAGGAGAGTACACCTATTACGCTTATTGGATAGTCTTATTCCAAACCATAGGCAGATGCCGAAAGGTAGGGAATGAAGAAAACCAATTAGCCTAAGTAGGGTGTGCAGAAGATAATATGTAAAGACAAAATAAAGGGATTAGAAAGAGGGCAAAGTAAATTGCGACTGTTATCATTCACGACCAAACCACGTACTTCATCGCCACTCCTATTTCACCATTAAAAGAATAAGGTATTATTCAGTTGTCTTTTATCGTCACATTCTCTCAAGTTGCGAGTACTCTTAGGATTAGGAGGGTACACCTATTATGCTTACTAGATAGTCTTCTTCCAAACCATAGGCTGGTGCTAAACAGTAGGGAAGGAAGAAAACCATTTAGCCTAACGAAGGTGTACAGAAGGTAATGACTAAAGACAAATAAAGGGATTTGGAGAGATGGCAAAGAAATATATGGTTACAGTCATGAATAGGATTATTGAAGAAGCATTACTAGGAATACAAGGATACCCCTACGAGACATTTTAATGTTTCAGTTTCACTGCGCATTGTTAAAAGAAAACTGTTTTCCCGATTAGATACTTACTCCAGGGTATGTATTTACCAGGTTTCATTCTCATATCTGTATGGTTTTTACAGATGATGAGTGGGAGTAAGTTATTGGGGATTAGGTGATCATCCTCATTATATCGGAATCCGTTGTAATTGGTGATATTTGAGGAAATCGCCTGGGTACAGTTTTCTACCTACGATGCATAGGTTTTGAGTTATTCAAACTCAGCGGACTTATACAAAGTATTGTATGTTGTCCAGTGTCCGTCAGGACAAAAGGGTAGGTCCTCGTACTATGTTCTGTTTATTTATGACTTCTCTAGTTTTTAGACAAGTGTTTCGTCGAAATACAATGTCTAAGTTTTGAGAAGTTGTGGGTATAAGAATAAAGTAGAGAACCAGATATCGCAAGTATCGGGATTCTTCAAAGAGAACGAAGATGTAGATTCTTGTGATTGGTATTCAGCTGATAGTAATGGTTTTGAGAAACTTGTTTCTCTTTCAGGTTACTCATAATTGGATAAACTCCTAAGTTGAGTAATGATGATTAGCCTCTCTCCATTAAGTTGATATGCACTGGAGACAGCTGCATGGTTTGAATCTGGTTCCAATTAAATTAGTGCCTCTGTTTCTATATTGGATATAGAATGGTTCATATCTTAACGATGTTAAGGTACGGAGAGTTGTCCAGCTTATGCTTAAAACCAGACACTGGATAACTCAAGGCACGTTTCTGTAATGGCAGTTTGTGGGTTGACCCTGGCTTTGACGAGGGTTGATTTTCTACCATCTGGAAGATCAATAGTGATATTGTTCTTGACTCACCACAGTTTTAGTAAAATGGATTTTTTCAGAAAACAGTAGTGGGAGTATGGTAGAACTGGAAGTGATTCCAGAACCGCAAACGATTACGGAGAATTTAATAGGACCTATATATTCAATCAGCTTTGACATTCCATTAGCCACTCCGCAGATATGGTGGGTAACCTCAGACACCCGAGAGGTACTCCGGTAGCCTCAAGGACGGTGACAGGGAGGTTCTTGTTTACCCAGACTTGACACTACTGTTGTTCCAGACTATGAGACCCGGCAAGAGGATAAGTATAACGTCGTTCTTAACATGCTTTAGAAGTGTACGTAGATATTATTCTGCCAGAGGGTTATCGTAGTCAGTGGGAGCAGCAGAAGCATAGTGGGCAAGTAGCTTATGTCTATTTATAGACTTAAGCAGATATAGCGGAGATAAGATCATCTAATTTTGATGTGACAGTCATAGGTTTGACTTCATCAGAATAGGCGATGGATCTGTTAAGAAGGTAGTAGGGTGTAATGTCCTGGTATTTGGATGACATACACAGAGTAGGAAGTAAAATTCCTATACTACGATCGGTTGTACTGTGGTCGTCACACAGTTGTTTCTCCAGACAGGATATGGATATAATATCAGACATTCTGATTACTAGATCTATGGTATTAGATCTAGATTTGGGTAGTTTCCCAATGTGGGTACTTTGACAGTATTCTAATAGTATTTTAGAATAGATGACTACTGGCATGGTGGTGTACCTGCAGGTGATGGAGTCATCCTCTCTAAAGGTGTCTTACAGACTAAAGAGGAGAGGGATGTGCATGATTGGCAGATCACTTGCTTAGGAAATTAAGTCAATCATGAGATGTCAAGTACCACACCAGATGTTGTTTTTTCACTAGATGTAATAAGTTTATATTAATCCAATCCTGGAGAAATATAAGAAAGCAGTTTTAGAACATGAGTGAATGTTCTATGGATTTGATGACGGCAGCCTTCTTAGGGAGACGGTTATCATTCCAGGCTTCAGAGGTAACATGGTTGACATAGTGATTGTCAGAGTTATAGTTTTCCCTATGATGAGGGATAGTATTATGGACAGGTGGTCCAAGAGGATACTGTGGGAGGCATGGTGCTGGATACTGATTAGGTTGAGTTATCGATACAGTCTAAGAAGTTTGGATTTGGAGTTCATTTATGAACTAGGTCCCATCAGATATCCAGACATATTCTAAGACAAGTATTACTCGATTTGGGAGATGGCTTTCTCCGCGAACTTGAGATTAAGAGAGACATAGAAAGAAACATCAGGGCGGATCCACTCACTGAGGCTATTTTCTCGAACATAAGAGTTTTACAAACTAGCTTTGTGAAACTGATTAGTAGAGGAGTTGGATGTTCGGTATCACACGGGCTGTGAGTATGCGACATCGCAATAATTAGCCTTAAGTGCAAGTGGGAGATTGTTGGAGACAGTGCCCTCAAAGTCAATTATTGGATCGCAGGTACGTGATTGCAATGATTGAGGCAGGACCTATACCGATATGACAGTCTTGCTCGTGATGATAGTATGCTATCTGGTTTGTCTTTATCATCGTATACATGCTTTAGTTCACTATTGCATGATGATAGAGCCCATGGGATTCTTGCTTGACTACCACCAGTATGATGGCGATCATATACGTGGGAGCTGGGGTCTATAAGCACATCCTTAAAATGTCCCTAGTCGTGGGAGTTTTGAGACAGGGCATTGATACTCCAGAGTAGACTAGTGTATACAGTCGAAACGCCGACGAGGGGTGGTGGCCGGTCTCATAAGCCACTGGTGTCAGTCGGATCACCTAAGATGTATACAGGTGCTCATTGGGTTATGAGTACACCGGACAGGACTCGCCGGGAACATACTAGTTGGTATTATACATATCGTCAGATAGCGGTTCCCTGGTGACATGTGTACAGGTTAGTTTGTCGACCTGAGATCGTCATTTGTCTCGTGTGAGTTCCCACTGTACTTTGATTTCTATCCTACCACGGCTCAAAGGAGTCGTGCAAACAGGTCTTTTTTGGGTACAGTCCCGAGCCACATGGAGACAGTGAGCGGATCGTCGGGGATTCATCTCTCCCGGTATTGGGGGTTGATGTCGCACAGTGCACGGGTGGCCATCACTAGAAATCCTCGGCCGAGGTAGTGGAGAATTACTGATTTGGTTCAGTAGTTTCTCAAGTGGTGATGGGCTTCATACCGACACGAATTATCGCGTTATTGGGGGTATGACTTTATCCACCCCCCTAAACTCGATATGCGATACTCTTTAGACGAATGGACCGGACTGTACGGATATTGTCACTGTCAGGCTCAATAGGGTTTATGGATGAGTTCGCTCGTCAGCTTCCCTTCCAATCAATACATAGGCAAACCGTTACGTACAGCTTGTACCTCTGACGTGCTAGCGGTTATACCTAGTGCCAGTGTGTTGATGAGTCATTAGAGTCCCCCACAGACACTTTCCCAAGTTCGGGCGAAACGTTGTAGAGGCCGTATGGTTTTATGGCAGGGTTCGGAAAATGCACGTGCGTTTTCGCACGTGTCATTTTTCGGGCAGATAATACTGGTCGGATTTGGATTAAGCCGGATCCGAGTATTATACTGTATAGATATAATATCTTTGTCTCAGTTGCATTTGTATTCGGTCGTAATATAAATGCGGGTATGTTTATACCATTACGGGGTTATCCTGGAATTCGTTTCAGGATCACTTTTGGAAGTTGCCAGTTTTCAGTTTTCTATCAGCCGTATTTAACATTCGGTTAAATACGGATTTATCTTTTCTTGAGATGAGTGTAGAAGCTTCTAGATGGTGACTAGAATGGTGACTAGGATGGTGAGGTGGCTTAGTGCATTAATGGAGCATTTATGAGTTGATGACTATGTGTTATGAATCATTAGTTCATTTAATGAGTTCATACAAGGTGTATTAGTGACACATTCTCTTCATTAATGCTATGGTCACTCTCTCCTCTCCTACACTCACCCCCCTCACCATATATGGCTGGCCCCTCCCCTCTTGTGAGATTATGGTTGCTTGAGAGGAAAAAAGATGAGAGTTTAAGTGTATGGAAATTTGATAGTTACTCATTTCACATTTCCACCCGATCCAATAGGCAACTTCATTAACCGTTCGTCCATAGCTTTGGACGTAACGAGACAAAGTATTCTACTCATTCTCTACAACATCTTGGTCATCTCTTTTAGCAAACTTGACGACCGAGTTGCCTCGGTTCAGAGGCGGGGGCCCGTTTAAAGATCCGTCGACGTGGTGCCACCTGGACGAGAAGATTGGAGATCAAGGAGATCGGAGCAGCCGCAACAAAGCGTGGGATGATGGTTGAAGACTGAAGGACTCAGATCGTTCGGTATAACTCTTCTACCCACTTTGTAGTTTGTTAGTTTATCTTTAATGGAAGATCCGGGTTACAGTACGCGATTGCGCCAGTTGTAAAAGTTTTTGTTCCGCATTTGGCGTCTGTTAGACGGTCGGGGCACTACCGTGGACTTACACCATCGGTGCCCCATGCTCCCGCGGAGACGGTAAATGTAGCTTCTCCCGAATCTGGCATGGACTCAGACATCGGGACTCGCTGTCCCAAAGTGCCCACCAAGCGCAAGCTGGTGCTGGCAGCGACTGGAGCTCGTGCGCAGAAGAAGAAGAAGAAGTCGGTCCTCTCCCTGGATGCTGTACTCGGCCTGGAGCCTCAGGCTCCTTATAACGAAGGCTTGAGCGAATATGGGACCAACGAAGGTCTTTTCATTGCGCCGGAAGATACTGATCTCGTGGCCGCTATTGCTGCTTCTGTGCGATCCGCAAGCCACCTAGCGGAGATAGCCACCCTCGTGCAATCAAGTAAACATCAGTCGCACCTTGTTATTGAATTATATCTTTATTTTTATTATCATGTCTTGACTGACATTTTTCCTTTTGTAACAGGTTTTACCACTGAAGAGGCTCTGGCGGCTTCCCTCAAGACCTTCGAGGAGGAGGAGAGGAATCGCGCTTTGTTGGGCATTGGTATGTCTCGGCTCATGGCATCTTCATTTTCATTTCTTATGGACAATCTGACCCTTTCTTTATCTTATCGCAGGGACCACAATGCCGATCCCGCAAGATGATGCGGAGATGCTTTCAGGGCCAGCCATCGAAGTCCCGGCCTCCTCAGGATTGCCAAAAGAGGCTTTACTCAAGCAACCGATGACGGACGCCGTAACGGCTCTAGAGGTAGCTCCTGGCGTAGATGATGACGTCCCATTGACGGAGGTTTTGAGAAGATCGGCTCTCACGGCCCGGGCGGAAAGGAAGCGCAGAATGCGTGCAGCAAGGGAGCGTAGTGCTGCTTTAGTCACGGGTGCGGGTTCGAGCACCGCTATCCCTGCCCTTACTCCCTCAGAGGAATCTCCGGCTGCCTTGTCCACTGCCTACAGACTGGAAGCACGTTCGGCTCGGGAAGCGAACGGAAGATCAACTCAAGGTAATGTGACATTGGGTTCCATTGTCAAAGTTTTAATTACCAGTTCTCACATATCTTATCTTGCAGAGACGAGTCTTACCGAAGAAGTGGCGGCGACCGCTGAGCCAGGGGCAGCGGTAAAGGAGGTAGCCGTGATTGCCGAAACCGAGGCGGCGGCAGGCGAGGTGGTTGCAATTGCCGAGCTCGAGGCAGCGGCTGGTGAGACAGTCACGATTGCTGTGCCTGAGATGGCTGCCATTGCCGAGCCCGAGGTGGCGATGGGTGAGACGGCTACCATTGTAGAGCTCGAGGTGGCGACAGGTGAGATGACTATAATTGCTGAGCCCGAGGTGGCCGCTCCCTCTCAAGAGTCGGGCACCGCCCCGATCGTCGCTCTTTTCGCCTGTGGTTCTTTGCCATCTTCTGGCGTCACAAGCGTTACGACGAATCTTGTAGAGTCAGGGGATGAGGCGACGGGAGGTGAGACCATCTCGATGGAGAAGGGAGAAGCCATCGCTGTATCAAGTGACGTCCTCGTCGCGGTTCTGGCTGGCAACTCACCAGGTAGATCTTGGGTCATTGCTTTTCTCTTTATTCTGCAATCCTTTTCAATCTTTCCTGACAGTATTTATCTTGTTTCTAATGCAGGTGCGGCGAGTGTTGAGGTTGCGCTACCCGAGGTAGCGCCATCAATTACCGCCTTGACGGTTACCACTCCTCTACCTTCTCTCGTACCGTCTCAGATGTTGGAAGGTACGGATTTGTGACCCATCAGTCCTACTTCTAGGCTGTATGACTTATGTACTGACGTTGCATTACTGCGTCCTTGCAGGAGTCTTTTTTGACCACCTGTATCAGGTGTTGCACCCACACTTCTCCTTCCTGTCAGAGATTAGTCCGCCTGGTGTTGTCGGTGAGTATCTTTTCTAAACGACGTTCTTTCTTTAATGGGCAGTCACATTATTCCTAAATCTTCTTTGTATTGCTTGTAGCCTTACAAATTGAAGGAGGGGACGAGGCTATCGTTGCGCCACCGGAACTCCCAGCTCTGCCCCCTGTTGCAGCCGGTATAGTAGACTCTACTTTTCGTGTATTTTCTTTATTTCCTGAGCTGACATCTGATTATGATCTATTTTGCAGCAATCGCATCGACTCCAGCCCCGTTTGAGTCTCGCATTATGATGCAGGCAGGGCCCTTTTCCAAAAGGTGTTGTGACCAGTCTGCGCATGCTGAGCGAATATGTCGAGGAGCTTGACGTGGAAGCTCCTACATCTGCTGCAGATTTCGCTGCCGAGGTTAATCCAATGCTGGCGACGCTTGTGAACTTCCATAATGAAGGAGTCGTCGAGTCTTGGGTTAATCATTGTAGGAAGATTGAGGCATGCCTGCATGAGCTTGAGCTTAAGCGTCCTGCTCCTGAAATTCTGGCCGGGAACTCCCAGCGGGCTGCGTGGGTTGAGCAAAGTGCCCTGTTCCTTCATCATTTCGAACAAGAGGTGATCCTCAAGCGAAAGGAACATGAGGTGACTTCCACTGAGTCTGCCCAACTGCGTTCCCAGGTCGAAGCGAATGCTGCGCAGCTGAACTCCATCTTTGAAAGCCTTCAACGATGTATTTCCGACGGGCTGGTGCTGAGGAAGAAGCTTGACTTTACTAAGCAGGTCGCGCAGAGTCAGGAGGCTGTTCAGCAAGAAATTGATGAGAAACTTTCATCTTGTCTGCAGCAACGGACCCGAGTTGAAGCAGAGCTGGCTGCGGCGGCTGACCTTGAAAAGGAGTTGAGAGGAGTGCGCGAGCAACTGGCTGACTTATTGAAAATGCCTCCTTCTCAGTAGCTGCATTTGCATCAATGAAACACTTGTAATCTTTTGAATAACATGTATCAACTTTTTTATTCTTTTATATGATGTATCTTGTATTCAATTAAGTTCATGAATAAAGACACATTCTTCTTATCTCCCACTGTCATTTTCTTCTCGTTGCTGTGTTGTTGGTATGTTACTCTGGCAAGTGTGGCCTGTAGATAATAAAGAACGTTTCATCACGAACTCTCTGAGAGGTAGTGACGGCTTAGGAAGCAGTTTCAGATCTGCTACCTAAGACTTTTCAACTTCATGAGCTGTGAGGCTCTCATAAAGACTTTTCTCCCTACGAGTCATGAAGATCTCGTAAGTGCAATTTCTCCTTAGGAATCGTGAGGATTCCTAAGTGTGTTTTCCCTTATAATTCGTAAGGATCTTATAAGAGAGTTTTCTTCCTTACGAATCGAAAGGACCCGTAAGTGTTTAATGAGATTGACATGTAGATGACGTATTTCCGTGACGGGGTCATGTGGATGACGTAATTCCGAGACGGGGTCATATGGATGACGTATTTCCGAAATGGGGTCATGTTGATGACGTATTTCCGAGACGGGGTCATGTTGATGACGTATTTCTGAGACGGGGTCATGTAGATGACATATTTTCGAGACGGGGTCATGTGGATGACGTATGTCCGAGACGGGGTCATATGGATAACGTATTTCCGAGACAGGGTCATGTTGATGACGTATTTCCGAAACGGGGTCATGTGGATGACGTATTTCCAAGACGGGGTCATGTGGATGACGTATTTCCGAGACGGGGTCATGTGGATGACGTAATTCCAAGACGGGGTCATATGGATGACGTATTTCTGAGACGGGGTCATGTGGATGACGTATTTCCGAGACGGGGTCATGTGGATGACGTATTTCCGAGACGGGGTCATGTGGATGACGTATTTCCGAGACGAGGTCATATGGATGACGTATTTCCGAGACGGGGTCATGTTGATGACGTATTTCCGAGACGGGGTCATGTAGATGACTTATTTCTGAGACGGGGTCATATGGATGACGTATTTCTGAGACGGGGTCATGTGGATGACCTATTTCCGAGAAGCGGTCATATGGATGACGTATTTCCGAGACGGGGTCATGTGGATGACGTATTTCCGAGACGGGGTCATATGGATGACGTATCTCCGAAACGGGGTCATGTTGATGACGTATTTCCGAGATGGGGTCATGTAGATGATGTATTTCCGAGACGGGGTCATATGGATGACGTATTTCCAAGACGGGGTCATATGGATGACGTATTTCCGAGACGGGGTCATGTGGATGACGTATTTCTGAGATGGGGCCATATGGATGATGTATTTCCGAAACGGGGTCATGTGGATGACGTTGCGTCTGTTGTAATGAGACGAATATCGAAGTGGTATCCAGGTTGTATGTGAACCGTTGAGATTTGTCTTCTTCTTCTGATGGAGCCTGAGGAGGGAAGGTGTAGTTCCTTCTTTGTTTGCATCCCTGGATTGTATACAGGGATTGATGTGATATCACCTGTAAGGCATAAATTTTATTCATATATATTTTTTATTTCTTTCCACGATGCTCTATCATTTCAGCTTTTATATCGCGAAGGTCGCGATTGCCCAATCATTTCGGCTATTTGTCGCGGTGCCCAATCATTTCGGCTATTTTGCATGCATACATTTTTACTTGCTGATTTTGTTGCAAGTTGCCCCATCATTTCGGCTATTTCGTATGCATGTGTGGCTTGCTAGCTTCTTACTGTAAGCTTGGGATTAGACATCGATTTCGGCATCAGCACCGCTACAACTGGAATATTGCTAGGAGCGAATCATCATTTGCCTTTGTCGATGTCGAACAAAGGAGGCTTAGCGAACAGGGTTAGGATCCTGTCGACTAAGGCTTTTGACTTCATGAGCCGTAAGGGTCTCATAAAAGTATTTCTCCCTACGAGTCGTGAGGATCACGTAGGTGCGTTTTCTCTTTAAGAATCGTGAGGATTCCTAAGTGCATGGTCTCTTATAAGTCGTAAGGATCTTACAAGAGTGTTTTCTCCTTACAAGTCGAGAGGACCTACAAGGGCTGTTCACCGTGTAGACATATCCCTAGTCATGGATGGGACTTTGTTAGGGAAATGTTTATTCGCGCCCGTGGATTGTATACAAGGGTCGAGACGCTTGTAGGGAAATATTGGAGGTTGGGGTGGCCTGCTTAAGAACAGGTTCAGATCCCTGTAGCTTAAGACTTTTGAATCTTATCAGCCGTAAGGGTCTCATAAGAGGGTTCTCCTTACGAGTCGTGAGGATCTCGCAAGTGTAATTTCTCCCTAGGGATCGTGGGGATCCCTAAGTGTGTTGCTCCCTTGTGAGTCATAAGGATCTCACGCAGGTGGTTCTTCCTCACAAGGTCGAGAGGACCTTGCAAGTGTCTTTTAGTGAGATTGTGCCCTTTCGGGTTTTCACAAAACTCACCGGTAGCCCTGCTGTTTTTACTCACGGAGCCCTTTCGGGTTTTCATCCGTACCCTTTTCGCTTATAGACATACCGTTTTTTTGCTTTTTTTTATTCTAACGAGGTTGCGCCCTTTCGGGTTTTCACAAAACTCGCCGGTAGCCCTGCTGTTTTTACTCACGGAGCCCTTTCGGGTTTTCATCCGTGCCCATTTTGCTTATGGACATACCGTTTTCTTTTCTCTCTCTTTTTTTTGTTCTTTTTTTGTATCAGCTTTGGGACACTGCAATCTACCGTAGTTTATCGACATCTCAGTCAACAGCTAGTTTTAGGACATTGTGGTCCATCGTTAGTTTAAGGACGTTTCGGTCCGCTATTAGTTTAAGGACGTTTCAGTCCATTGTTAGTTTTAAGACGTTTCGGTCCGCTGTTAGTTTAAGGACGTTTCGGTCCGTTGTTAGTTTTAAGACGTTTCGGTCCGTTAGCCGGCTACTACTTATAGAGTTTGGGCTTAGGAAGGTAGCGAGCGGACATAGTCGTCGTCATCTATCGTTGACCTAGGCCGTGACTCGTCAGGCGTAGTACTTTTTCAGGAAGCGACCATTTATTAGCCTGAAAGGTCTTTCATCATGCATATCCATGAGTAGATAGGCCCCACCCTGGTAGACCTTGTCTATGATATACGGGCCTTCATAGTTCGGCTCGAATTTCCCCCGTTTGGCACGATTGGAGATCATAGGTCTTTTGACCACTAGCACGAGTTCGCCTTGGCGGAATGTTCTCGGCCTAGTCAATTTTTCTTATGAGCGCATCATCTTTGCTTTATAAGCTTCCAGATTTTGTTGCGCTATGAGACGGGTTTCATCAAGGGCATCGAGCTCCTCAAGCCGAAGGTGAGCATTCTCTTCGTCCGTTAACTCGTAGTGAACCGCCACTCGTAGAGAGGTAGCTCTATCTCGAGGGGAAGTACCGCCTCCGTACCAAATACCAAAGCATACGACGTTGTGTTAGTGGCCGTTTTGAACGTAGTTCGATACGCCCAGAGAGCTTCATGCAGTCTTTCGTGTCAGTCCTTCTTATTTCAAGACACCGTCTTTTTCACAATCTTCGTCAAGGTCTTGTTGAAAGCCTCAGCTAGACCGTTAGCTCAGGGATTATAGACTGAGGAGTATCTCCAGTCTATGTTATGCTGTTGTGCGAAGCGGCTGATCATGTGGCTTTCGTAGGCTGGCCCGTTATCGGAGATGATCCGTCTCGGAGTTCCAAACCGATAAATGACGTGTGTCTTGAAGAAATGGAGGATATTCTCCATCTTCACTTCCCTTAGCGGCACTGCTTCTGCCCATTTGGAGAAGTAATCAGTTGTCGCCAAAATGAATCGATGTCCTCTGGACGATGGTGGTTTGATGGGGCCGATTATGTCAGTCCCCACATTTCGAACGGCCAGCTAGCCACTGTTGGATGTAGTGGATTTGGATGCTGATGGATAAAGTCCCCGTGAATCTGGCACGAATGGCATTGCTTCGCGTATTCGAGGCAGTCCTGGATCATCGTGGGCCAATAGTAGCCCATCCTTTTGATCTTCAGCTTCATCTTCGGGCCGGTTTGGTGAGAACCACAGAGTCCGTCGTGAGTTTCTTAGACGACTCTCTTTGCCTCTTCAGGTCCCAGGCATTTTAGCCACAGAGAATCAAATGGCCTCTTATATAAAGTGTCATTGACGAAGGCGAAAATCAGAGCTCGTTTCATAAGCTGATGTCTTGAGGACGCATCTTCAGGTGTTCGACGGGATTTGAAATAATCTATAAAGACTTCTCTCCAATCCTTAGCCTTTTCCTGGTTTTTTATTTGTAGAGTCGTTTGCTCGGTCGCTCTTTTTTCTTCAGGCGACTCCGGAGATATTTCTGCCGGTGCAAGAACCTGACGGCTTTGCACAACGATCTTCACTTCGTCGAGGTTTTCGTCAGCCAGTTCTTTAGCGAGCTTGGCTAATGCATCCGCTTTTCTATTTTCCGCACGCGGTATGCTTTCCAAGGTGTAGAAAGGAATTTGAGTCAGCAGTCGCTGTACCCCCTCACCGTATTTGACCAACTCAGGCTTGCACGTCTGATAGTCGCCATTTACTTGACTAACGACCAGTTGGGAGTCTCCGTATATGAGAAGGTTTTCAATTCCTATGTCGATGGCGATCTCGAGACCTGCTATCAAAGCTTCATATTCGGCTTCATTATTCGTCCTCGGCTCTGTTAAGGAGAAGGCAAAGCGCATTATCTCTCCTTGTGGAGTCACGAAGATGAGGCCCACCCCGGATTTGATTATAGGGGTGCTTTGTTTGCGCTTTTTCATGGAAGAAGCTCTATCGAAGTAAAGTTCCCAGCGGGTATCATTATCTCTTCTCTCTTCGTTGATCGTGTCAAACGCGTGTTCGTTCGGAAATTCGCAGTTCAAAGGAGAATCGGCGGGTATCGGATGATCAGCGAGGAAGTCGGCGATGGCCTGGCTTTTCACTGCTTTAAGAGGCCGATAAGTTATTGAGAATTCCATCAAGAGCAGGGCCCATTTAGCGAGTCGTCCTGTTAATATGGCCTTCGACATCAAGTATTTGAGAGGATCCACTTTTGATATGAGATGGACCTCATGTGCCAACGCATAATATCTGAGCTTCGTTATTACGAAGATCAACGCCAGGCAGTGTTTTTCAATGGGAGAGTAATTGCCTTCTGCCCCCAGGAGAACTCGACTCAGATAGTAGAGGGCTTTCTCCTTCCCTTGGTCGTTCTCTTTTGCCCAAAGCGCGCCAAAAGAACCTTCGAGGGCTGTTCTATAAAGAATGAGAGGCTTTCTCTTGACCGGAGCAGCCAGTACTGGCGGATTCTGCAAGTACTGCTTGATTTCGTCCAGCGCGCTTTGGCATTTGCAATCCCAGACGAAAGGGGTTCCCTTCTTCATCAGGTGGCTGTAAGGACGGCACTTGCCTGAGAGATTGGCTATAAATCGCCGGATATACGCGAGCTTCCCTTGGAGAGAGTCCTTGGCGGAGGCATTTCCATAATCGCCTTGATCTTTGACGGATCTATCTCGATGCCTCGGTGTCGGACGATAAATCCTAGGAATTTTCCCGAGGAAACTCCGAACGCGCATTTGAGAGTGTTCATCTTCAAGTTGTATTGTCGAAGGCGTTGAAATACGATCTTCAGATGCTCTAGATGTTCCTCGTATGATTTGCTTTTAACTACGAGGTCGTCGATATAGCATTCGACGATTTCATGTATGAGGTCATCGAAGATCTTCGTCATGGCCCTCTGATAGGTGGCACCGGCGTTCTTTAGACCGAAGGGCATCACCTTGTAGCAGAATATGCCCAAAGGGGTCCGGAAAGCGGTGTGCTTCTGGTCCTTAGGATGCATATTTATCTGATTGTATCCTGGCGAGCCGTCCATGAAGGAGAAAACTTCGTGAGTGGACGTGTTATCTATCATCAGCTCAGTGACTGGTACTGGGAAGTCGTCCTTCGGGCAGGCTTTATTGAGATCCTGAAAGTCCACACATATGCGCACCGCCCCATTCTTCTTCATCACTGGGACAATGTTGGCGATCCAGTCAGGATACTGAACCTCTTGGATGAAGCCGGAGTCGATTAGCTTCTTGACTTCGGCGTTGATGCTCATCTCAAGCTCGAGCCGCATTCTTCTCGGCACTTGTTTGATCGGCTTGATGTCTAGGGATATTGCCAATTTGTGTATAGCAATCTCTGGATCTAGTCCTGGCATCTCAGAATAGTTCCATGCGAAGCAATATTTATGCTACATGAGCACATATTTAAGCGTAGCCACCCTTTCTTCAAACAACAGCTCGCTGACGAAAGTTGGACGCGGGTCACTTGTCGTCCCCAAATCAATTTTCTTGAGGTTATCTGCAGTAGTATGTATTCCATCTTCTAGCCCTTTTGGCGCCGGTAGAAACTCTGAGATTACCTCGTCGTCATCATTTTCGAAGCACCAGAGGAGGTCATCTATATTCTCAGTCTCTTCTTCTGACACCGTTATCATATGACAAGTACGAGATCGCTTCTAAGACCGATGTTGATCTGGTTCTGCTCTCGCTGTATGCGCGGCTTTTGGTTCATGCTTCTGCGGCGGGGTTACCCTTCAACTGCTGGATAGAGCGAACCTGCCGAGCTGATATTGGTCTTCTACCCAGTCTTTGAATGTGAAGCAGTCTTCGAGAGGATGTCCTATTGCCCTGTGATAAGAGCAATAGTCCGGGAGAGAGACTTCGCCTACTTGCTCGGGGTGCTTGGACTCCGGGAGTGTCATCATCTGATGTTTTATGACAAGATCGAATATCTTCCTTGTCTTGTCTTGGGGAAAAGAATATGCTCGACCCATCTTTTTTATAAGAGACAAATACGGACTGCTTGATTCCTGATCGCATGGCTTCTTAGACCCGCTTTGTCGCTGTCGAACGCCTTTCCCGTTCTTTGGTTTGTTTCTGCCTCTGCGTCGGGCCTTTTGTACAACGGGTTGACAAGGAGGAGCATTTTCATTTTTCACAGCCTGTTGAAGGAGGCGTTGCGTCCTGGCTTTCTCGTAGATGGCCATTTCGCGATTATGGTCTTCTCGAACCTTTTGACCTGCCTCCCTTATAAGCTTGTCCATTTGTTCTTCGAACGACGGACTGGACATTTTCATGGCGGGAGCTCTTTTTGGTTTAGGGTTAGCATCTTCCTACAGAGCATCTCCTTCTTTATCAAAGTCATATATGACGTAGCAGTCGCGGAGTAGCTCCCGTTTCTTGGATTGAACATACCCAAGCCCGGTCGTTTCCATTCTCCCGTTGGGCAACTTTCGTTGAGTTCCGGGAACGTTCCAGATTCTGTTATAGAACTGTGCTTGTCGTGCAGTTTGCTTAAGGGGTACACCTTGGCGTCTCAAGAGTCTTTTTAGTCCATCCGTGTAATATCTGGGCAAACGGATGGGGTGGAGCCTGTCAAGTGTCGAATCCGTACCATGCCAGATTTCTTTCTCCACTTTGGTTTCCCCGGATCGATAGAATAGGATCGCCTTTTCACCTTTTCGCGTGGGAGGGACGTAGAATGTCTGCAGTTCTTCCACACTGTAGGTATCAAGCGCATCTAGTTCTTCATGATGCTTGGGCGGAACCATAGCAACTTGCAAACTTTGATCTTCATCGGCGAAGGTTTGTATTGATGGCCGAGCAGAGAATATGGCATTGACCTCATCTTCCGAGTCGCTGCCGAAGATCAACATAGGAGTGGATGGTCCCGGCTTGTTGCACTGGGGCGGACCTGAGTAAACTATCTCTTCTTCCTCCTCGGTATCGCTCCCGAAGACTGGAATAGTGGTGATAGCTTTGTTCTTCAGTTTGTGACATCTTTCCGTGTCCTTAAAATCTGGTAAGAAGTATTTTGCGTCTTCGTATTTCCGGACTTCGTTCACGGAGAATAGGTTTAGTTCCTTTGTCACAGTATACTCAAGACCATCTTTGAAATACTTCATACACTGATGTTGTGGAGAAGGGATGATGTTGTACTCGTGTAATCAGGGCCGGCCGAGCAAAGCATTGTAGCATGTCTTGGCGTCAATGACGTGAAACTTAATGTCCGTGACAAGCAGCCCAAAGCGTAACGTCAATATTACGGACCCAAGCGTCCGTGACGACTGGGAGTCAAACCCGGAGATAGTGATCTTATCCCGAGCGAGGTGTTGAACGCTCATGCAGATTTCCTTCAATACTCTCACATTGAGGATATTGACGGAGGACCCATTGTCGACCAGAATTTTACCTATCTTGATGTCATGACAGTATCCGGAGACATATAGAGGACGGTTGTGCTCGTATGTCCTAAGGAGGAGATCTTCATCGATGAAGGTGATATCGGCTGTGTGTACCTCTTCAAGCTCGTCCTTCATCTTTTCTTCGGCGAGGAAAGCTTGGAATTGCTCGGGCTCTTGTAGTGCCTTGATTAAAGAATCTCTCGCCTCTTTGGATAGCAGAAGGGCGTTAAGAATACTGAGCTGCGAGGGTATCTTCCTCAAGTGTGCGAGGACATTGTAGTCCACCTTGTTTTTCTTTGGCGGGTCCTTGGCTATCAGTTCTTTGACGGCTTGGTCATCAAGGATGATATCCTCATAGACCTTTTCTTTTCGCTTATCTTTTCTATTTGACCCACTGTTTGAGGGCCCCAGATTCTTTTAGGGCAGCGTACGATTACGCAGCTGAATATTTTCACAGATGTTCGGTTTTTCCTCTTTTCCCAAGGTGGACTCTTTAAAGAGAGGGCCAAGAGTCATTTCTTCGTCGGAGTCGCTCCCGAAGGTGAGAACTTGCGATCCCCTGGCGTTGACTACGCGACAGTTGCCGATTGTTCTTTTATGCTCCTCGGTTGTATTTCTTTGCTCCCGATGAGTTTTGCGTTTCATCCGCTTGAAATTTTGCCGGTGAGCGCATATCCTTGCCACCATCTTTTAAAAGCATTTCACTCTTCGGTGGGGTGCGCAATCTTCCGATGATATAAGCAGTAGCTAGGATGCATTTCCGCTTCATCAAGAGCGTTTCCTTCGGAGGGTGGCAGCTTCATTCCCATTGATATGGTTTTAGCGAACCTTTTCCTCGTCTTGAACCTGTTTTTATTTGCGACGGATGTGCTTTGATCTGGCGGGAGTGTTTCAACTCTTTCGTCCAGTCGCCGGCGTTTGGCTTTTTCAAATATATCCATCTCACGCTCGCGATCATCTTTTCTTTTAAGAAGAGCTGTGTTCAGGAATGCATCAATTATTTCATCTGATGGCCCCAGAAGTTCCGGCTTAGGATTTGCCCCCAGTTTCTCAGTGCAAGGAGTTTCTTCATCGTCTATCGACGAGTGAGAGATCACATAGCAACTTGCCACGTACTCTTCAGATTCATCCGACGAGTCTTCTCCATCATCTCCGTCCTTAAGGACGTGGTTGAGAAACTCTTCGAGTGTGACTGGAGTCCGCGCCTTCTGGTTATACTCTTCCAGCGCGTCAATCTGCTTTTGCAGGTCCGTGCGCTTGTCACCAATCTTCACGGGCTTTTTGGTCTTCTTCTTCTTTTTCGAAGACTTTGACGGCTGGATGTGAGTGCTTTGGCTATCACCACCAATCTTTGGAGTTGGGCGCGGCTTCAGCATCCCCTCGATGTTTTCAGGCTCCAGTGGATTCTTCCACCTAATTGCCGGACATGTGTGGAGATCCTTCAGCATTCTTTTCGTCTTGGCTGAAAGAGCAACCTCCCATTGTTTTCTGCACCCAGCAAGACACCAAATCTTAGTAGCTAGAATCCAAGGGCAACCATTAAAAAACCGCGATTCGTTCGCGAACGCGACACACGAAGTGTGGAGTGTAAAGAGGAAAAGGTCCCACCAGCGTGCCAGAATCTGTTTACCGCCGGAAACCGGTAAGACAAACGTCCAGCCTGAATCTAGGGGCAGATGCTATTTGGTTCTATCCGTCCACCTCTCCAAAGATGCCAAGTTGATTTATGGCACCATGTATCGAAGGTTTAAACGGATGCGGCCGATGTAGCAGACTTCGTCAGATTCCCCCTCGTTTGAGGGGTTTTTGATTGTGGGGACGCTCTTCCCTGCAGGCTCAAGCCCCTGCAGTTAATTACGCTACCGCATCGCGGTAACAACTTTCTCCTTCTCCAGATGGTCACTTCGTGTCGTGGGTGCTTTTTTTATTTGTGGTTGCCCGTGGATTGTATACGGAGACTAATGTATGTTGTCGCCCATTGGGCGTGGATTAGTCCAAATCCGTATCTTCTTAGATTTGGGTTTCGGAGTTGGGTTTAAGGATACGTTAGCCTAATTTGGGACTAAGATCAACTTAAACGTTAGTTAAGGATACGTTAGTCTAATGTTTAAACTAAGATAAACTTAACAGGATCATTTAGATCCAACGAAAGAGCATTTTAACTCCATTGTTTAGTCTAGAGACATTGCGGTCGATTACCAGTTTAAGGACATGGTGGTCCAATGTTAGTTTAAGGACATCTCGGTCCATAGGTTTAAAGGGACCCCACAGTCCAAGGTTAAGGACATCATAGTCTATGAGTTTAAGGACCCCACAGTCCGTAGTTTAAAGACATCGTAGTCTATGAAGTTTAAGGACATCGTAGTCCATGAGTTTAAGGACCCCACAGTCCGATTTAGAGACATCGTAGTCTATAAGGCTTAAGGACATCGTAGTCCATGAGTTTAAGGACCCCACAGTCCGGTTTAGAGACATCGTAGTCTATAAGGTTTAAAGACATCGTAGTCCATGAGTTTAAGGACCCCACAGTCCGGTTTAGAGACATCGTAGTCTATAAGGTTTAAGGACATCGTAGTCCATGAGTTTAAGCACCCCACAGTCCGGTTTAGAGACATCGTAGTCTATAAGGTTTAAGTATATCGTAGTCCATGAGTTTAAGGACCCCACAGTCCGTAGTAATATGTGGTTGTCGGGACCCGTCACCTCTCTGAAGACGTCGAAGGATTACAACGACAAATATCAGAGGAGTAAAGAGATGTACCCTCGAACCGGTGTGAGTTGGTTGAAAGATCTGTAGTCCAGTTTGGAACTAAGATCTGTTGAATATTTGTGAGCAAGTGGGCTCAATTAAATATAAGTTGAGGACTTATGGCCAGAATTGGGCTAAGTCTAATAAAATTAAAATGTTTAACATTTTATTGTTCTGGGCTGTTGAGCCTTTATTTGGGCTTGGCCCCTTTTAATAATGCTGAGCATTAGGTCCTGACACATCTTTTGTCTTGTATTGAATGCATAGCATTCATCAGAATAATGTGTGTTCTGACAGTGCGCCACATGGCGCGCCAGGCGCTTTGCGCCAGTTAAAGAGCGCATTCCGCTTCTGCCAAGTACCGCACACGAAAAGAACACGTGTTGCGCTTAGTGCTAAGCGCCAGTTTATGAGCGCATTGCGCTTTCAATTTATGAGCGCGTTGCGCTAGTTTGGTGGCACACCAGTGAGTGACACGTGGCGCGCTTGGCGCTGAGCGCCAGCCTATGAGCGCAGTGCGCTGTTTCAGAAGCGCAATGCGCAAGTTGTATCAGTGGTTGACACGCGGCACGTTTTGGCACTGAGTGCCGGTCCAAGGAGCGCAAAAGCGCAGTTCATGAGTGCAAGGCACTTTTCAGTAGCGCAAAGCGCATTTGATCAAATTTATGATCAGAGAACAAGTTTATGTTCTTTTAAAAGGAGGCTTTGCCTCAAGATTCAAGAACAATAGTTCTTTGCCTTTGTAGATCAATGATCTGTGAATGAAGTAAATACTTCTTTATTGTTTGATGAGATCTTTTGATCTCTTTTATGAAACACCTTGGTCTTTTTTTTAGATCTATGGTCCTTTTTAGAAGATAGTTCTTCTTTTCAGGAGATGATTTCATCTCTGTATTCATTGCTCATGTTCTTTACCTTGAAGAAATGATATTCTTTTGCTAAAAGCTTGCTTTTCTTTCTTTAAGTTTTTTCAAAGTTTGTAGGGGGGTTTCTCTATATCAGACTTGCAGTCTTGGGGCCTTTATATAAGGAAAATTGATTTGTTAAATCAGTTAAAGAGATCTTTCTATGATTGATGTAGAGATGTTTCCCCACCGTTGGATCTTTGATCCTAGGGTTTCTGTTTTACAGAAGGCAATCTTCTTGTTTTTAACAAGATTGGAAAAATCTTTCCATCACAGAATTTTAATTCTGATTAATTAATGATTTATCATTATTAGATCTTTTGATCCAACGGTGGGGAATTTTTTATTCCAGCGCTGGCGCACCTGTGCTAGCACACCTACGTTTGACACGTGGCACGCAACGCAGAGCGCAGCGCAGCCTGCGCTAGCGCACCCGTGTTTGACACGTGGCACACGGCGCACCTAGCGCTAGCGCACACATGGTGCACTGCCTAGGGCGCAGCGTACCTTGCGCTAGCGCATCCATGTTTGACACGTGGCGCGCAGCGCGCCTAGCGCTGGATCTGAAGCGTTGCTTCAATTTTTTGAATTTTGAATTTCAAAACAGAGCTTTGCTCTGATTGGGGGTACACTGCCTAGGGCGCAGCGCAACTGGCGCTAGCGTATCTGTGTTTGACATGTGGCATGCAGTGCGCCTAGCGTTGGATCTGAAGCGTTGCTTCAATTTTCAAATTTTGAATTTTAACACAGCGCTTTGCTCTGATTGAGGGAAACAGTATCCTTAACTAACGTTTAAGTTGATCTTAGTCTCAAATGAGGCTAACGTATCCTTAAAACCAACCCCCAAACCCAAATCTAAGAAGATACGGATTTGGACTAATCCACGCCCTACGGGCGATAACATAAATTAGTCTCCGTATACAATCCACGAGCAACCATAAACAAAACAAACACACACGACACGAAGAGACCATCTGGAGAAGGTGAAAGTTGTTACCGCGATGCGGTAGCGTAATTAACTGCAGGGGCTTGCGCCTGCAGGGAAGAGCGTCCTCACAATAAAAAAACCCTCAAATGAGGGGGAATCTGACGAAGTCTACTACATCGGCCGCATCCGTTTAAACCTTCGATACATGGTGCTATAAATCAACTTGGCATCTTCGGAGAGGTGGACGGATAGCACCAATTAGTATCTGCCCCGAAATTCTGGCTAGACGAACCTACGCGGTCGCGTCTCTGTATTCGGAGGGGAACAGATTCTGGAACGCCCGGTGGGACCTTTTCCTCTTTCCACTCCACACTTCGTGTGTCATGTTCGCGAACGAATCGCGGTTTGCTAATGGTTGCCCTTGGGTTCGAGATACTAAGATTTGGTATCTTGCTTGGTGCAGAAAGTGAAGGATCAATGGAGTCCACTTGCACGAAGTGTTCTAGCTGCAACTGCAACTCACGTTCCACCTCATCGGGAGGCATAGCTTACGGACCTCAAGCGGCCTCTCTATTCACGTTGCCGATGGACCAAGTAACTCAGGCCACCACTGGGCTGTTCTTTGGGACTATGATCCCACTCATGAGCTTCAATGCCCCGATGTTGCCGCAAGAAGCCCCAAAGAAGTCGGTCTTCGATCGACTTACCACTACTGCGACCCCTCTCAACGGGTCGTCCAGCTTCGGCGCCTCAGTCTTCGACAAATTGTGCCAAAGTTCATGTGGGCCCATGATGAAGCCTGCAATTCCAGAAAAGGTTATTCTGAAGAGGATAGCTATCCCTGCTCCCGAAGTCGTCAAGGCGGCTTCTCCTGCCAAAGGGTTGGTCTTCACAAGACTGACTGTTCCAGCTCCCGCTCTAGTCGAAGTCCTCAAAGCTACTTCCCCCGCCTATAGGTCTGTCTTTGACCGGTTAGACACTGCTGCTCGACGGACGTCGGTCTTCAAGATGCTGATACCAGCAGCGCCTCACCAAAACAGGGGGCATGACGAAGTCACCCCTCAAGCTGAACCAACACCATCTGCACGACATGCTCTCCGTCGTCACTGGCACCGAGTGCGGAAGGCTGGGGGCAGCTCCCCATCTGGATTTACTCCACCAGCCCCAACGGTGGAAGTCAATGCTGCTGTTCCAACCAGGAACAGCTTTGAATTGCTGAACAAGGTGCGCAGGAACTCTCCTACCACCGTACTGAAAAGATCTCCTCCACCCGTGGAGAATGCACCGAAGGCAAAGCCGGAACAGCCCCCTCAGTGGCTATCCTCCAAAATCTACAAAGTCTGGCGACAGGTCCAGGAGTCAGTGATTGATCAAGATTACCCTCGCCGACAAAAAAAGGTGAAGGTTCAACAGGAAGAGAACTGTCCTGTCAAAGCCACAAAGGACGATAACTACCTGGGTGCCCGCTGCAACAGCCCCCTCAACGTCAACTTGTCAAAAGAGAAGGAGGCCAGAGAAAGCCTCTGTGACTACGGCAGACCACAAAGACGCTGAGCCCAAATGCCCCAAGTGTGGGGGCATAATGGTGCATACTGTTTACATGGCTTCCGAAAAAGAGGAAAGACGCGCTTCGACAGGTCACCGACCGCTCACCCGATCCGTGACAAAAGCCCAGGAGCAGCAACAGAAGATTCAGGAAATGCTAACGCAAATGGACGCACTTACCGGGCCAAAAGAAAGCCCGGAGGTGTCATCAGAGCAGCGTCATGAACAAGAAACCGATGCTGACTTCCTCCGCAGAGTCCTCGAAAAGAAGGACAGAGAAGCAGCAGAACAAGCGGCTAATATAAAACGAATGGCGCTTCTCTTCCAAGACATGGTCAGGATGATGTTACTACCGGAACCTCCAGCTGAAGACCCCCCCCCCCCGATTATCATTGAAGACGATAGAGGGGAGACATCGAACCCTCCTCCGGCTCTTTCAGCAGCCAAAGAGGAGACCATCTCCAAGGCCGCTCTGGATGATTACATCACTCAGCAAATACGAGCTCACTAGGCGAATGAAGCGTCCGGCCAAGTCGTTAAAACTAGCCGACCATATCCAGGCTGGTATGACCAAATAAAGTACCCGCCGGGATACACGATCCCCAAATTCCATGTGTACAAGGGGACAGGCAATCCCCACCAACATGTCGCTCAGTTCAGGGCTCTTTTCAGCAACACCGGAGGTGATGATAAACTGCTCCTTCGCCAATTCGTCGGCAGCTTGTCAGAGACGGCGTTTGAATGGTACTCTGAACTTCCAAATGACCCCGTCAAGACTTTCGCAGAATTGGAGCTATTATTCACGCAAAGATTTGCAAGCGCTAGCGAGCGCACCCCCAATCACAGCATTGATTAATACCAGGGTAAAGCCAGGCGAGACGTGGGTTCAATATGCAATACGATGGCGGAATCTGTGGTCGAAATACGAACAACGCATCGAAGAAGCGCCAGCGGAGGGCATGTTCGTGGGCACTCTGGACCCTCATGCAACCATTTCCCAATTCATGATGTTCTTCAAGCTGACCACATTCCAAGCCTTGATCGATAAGCTGGCCCAGATGGACCAGATGGGTCATAGACCGTCTCCTCCGAAGCCAGAGACACGGAACGAAAAGGGTAAAGGAAAGGCAACATTCGTTGCGAATACTCAACAGCAGCCCAGTGCTCCAAAACTAACGGATCAACTGGAAGAGAGACGGCGATACTACAATGAGAAAATGAAGCGTCCTTATTCGTTCCCTCAGGAAAAAATGAAGAGACTGTTTGAACTAGCGGTGCATAACAGGCTCATCAATCTGCCGAATCTGAAACGACCGTTGCAACCCGGCGAGACTAATAGTCCCAATTATTGCCCTTACCACCAAACGGTAAGCCATCCAATTGAAGATTGCTTCGTCTTTATGGGATGGATCGAGGACCAATACCAACAAGGCAAGTTTGCGCTGTCTGAGAAGTGGAAAGTAAGCCCACAACAACCGCACACTCCTAAGAAGACAGACACATCGGGGGCATCGTGCTCTTTTGTTGAAGAGGCTCCATGGGAGGTCGCTCTTTCAGCCAAAACTAAAAGAATGCTGAACGATCTCCAGACATGCCTGTCGATCAGGTGGAAGAATCCGCTGGAATCCGAGATTATCAAGGGAATGCTGAAACCGCGCCCAACTCCAAAAATTGGTGGCGATATTCAAAACACTCACACCCAGCCGTCAAAGTCTTCAAGGAAGAAAAAGAAGACCAAAAATCCCGTGAAGCCTGGTGACAAGCGCACGGACCTACAAAAGCAGATTGACGCGCTGGAAGAGTATAACTAGAAGGCACGGACTCCAATCACACTCCAAGAATTTCTCAGTCATGTCCTTGAAGACGGAGATGATGGAGAAGACTCGTCGGATGAATCTGAAGATTACATAGCAAGTTGCCATGTGATCTCTCACTCGTCGATAAACGATGAAGAAGCTCCTTATACAGAGAAACTGGGGGCAGGCCCTGAGCCGGAACTTCTAGGGCCATCAGACGAAATGATTGATGCGTTCCTGAATGAAGCGCTTCTTAAAAGCAAAGCTGCTCAAGAGCGTGAGAATGTCATATTTGAGAAAGCCAAGCGTCGGCGACTTGACGGAAGGGTTGAAACGCTCCTGCCAGATCAAAGTACATCCGCCGCGAATAAAAGCAGGTTCAAGACAAGGAAGAGGTTCGCTAAAGCCATATCAATGGGAATAAAGCTTCCACCCTCCGAAGGAAATATTCTTGGTGAAGTGGAAACACATCCTAGCTACTGCTCATATCATCGAAAGATTGCACACCCTACCGAAGAGCGCAACGCTTTTAAAAGATGGTGGCATGGATATGTTGCTCACCGGCAACGTTTTAAGCGAATGAAACGCAAAACTCGTCGAGAGCGAAAAAGTACGACTGAGGAGCTTAGAAGAACTACCGGCAACTGTCGCATGGTTAACGCCGGGGGATCGCAAGTTCTCACCTTCGGGAGCGACTCCGACGAAGAAATGACTCTTGGCCCTCTCTTCAAAGAATCCACCTTGGGAAAAGAGAAAGAACCGAAGACCTATGAAAATATTCAGCTGTGCAATCGTACGCTGCCCGAAAAGAATCTTGGGCCCTCGAACAGTGGGTCAAATGAAAAAGATAAGGGAAAAGAAAAAGTCCCTGAGGATATCGCCCTAGATGACCAAGTCATCAAAAAGCTGACCGCCAAGGACCCGCCAAAGAAAAACAAGGTGGACTACAACGTTCTGGCACACTTGAGTAAGATACCCTCGCACCTCAGCATTCTCGATGCCCTTCTTCTATCAAAAGAAGCAAGAGATTTTTTTATCAAGGCACTACAAGAGCCAGAGCAATTTCAAGCTTTCCTCGCCGAAGAAAAGATGAAAGACGAGGTGGAAGAAGTACGCATGGCCGATATCACCTTCGGCGATGAAGTCCTCCTCCTCGGGACGTGCGAGCACAACCGTCCCCTTTATGTCTCCGGATACTGTCATGATATCAAGATAGGCAAAATCCTGGTCGATAATGGGTCCTCCGTCAATCTCCTCAATATGAGAGTATTGAAGGAAATTTGCATGAGTGTTCAGCACCTCGCTCGTGATAAAATCACCATCTCCGGGTTTGACTCGCAGTCATCACGAACGCTTGGGTCTGTAATATTGACACTACGCTTTGGGCTGCTTGTCACGGACATTAAGTTTCATGTCATCGATGCCAAAACATGCTACAATGCTTTGCTCGGCCGGCCTTGGTTACACGAGTACAACATTATCCCTTCTACACAACATCAGTGTATGAAGTATTTCAAGGATGGTCTCGAGTACACTGTGACGGGGGAGTTGAACCCATTCTCCGTGAACGAAGTCCGAAAATACGAAGATGCAAAATACTTCTTACCAGATTTTGAGGACACGGAAAGATGTTACAAACCGAAGAACAAAGCTATCACCACTATTCCGGTCTTCGGGAGTGATACCGAGGAGGAAGAAGAGATAGTTTATTCAGGGCTGCCCCAACGCAACAACCCGGGACCGTCCACCCCTATGTTGATCTTCGGCAGCGACTCAAAAGATGAGATCAACGCTATATTTTCGGCTTGGCCGTCAATACAAGACTTCGCTGGCGATAATCAGAGTTTGTAAATTACCATGGTTCCACAAGAACATTACAAAGATCTCAACACACTTGAAACTTATAGTGTGCAGGAACTGCAAACATTCTACGTCCCTCCCAGGCGAAGAGATGAAAAGGCGATCATGTTCTACCGATCTGGGGAAACCAAAGTGGAGAGAGAAATCTGGCACGGCGCCGATTCTACGCTCGACAGGCTCCAGCCCATCCGTCTGCCTAGATATTACACGGAAGGCCTGAAAATGCTATTGAGGCACCAAGGTGTACCCTTCAAACAGACCACTCGACAAGCTCGATTCTACAACAAGATTTGGGATGTCCCCGGAACTCAGCGAAAGCTGCCCAATGGGAGAATGGAAACGGTCAAGCTTGGATATGTCCAATCCAAGAAACGGGAACGAGTCCATGGTAGCTACGTCATACATGACTTCGATGAAGAAGGAGACGCCTTGTTAGAAAACGCTGACCCTGAACCAAAACGAGATCCTACCATCAAAATGCCGAGTCCGTCGTTTGAAGAACGAATGGACAAGCTTATAAGGGAAGCGGGTCGAAAGGTCCGGGATGACCATAACCGTGAAATGGCCATTTACGAGAAAGCCAGGACGTAGCTCCTCCTTCAGCAGGCCGCGGAGAATGACAATGCTCTTCCTTATTAACCCGTCATACAAAAGGCCCGACGCAGAGGCAAAAATAAATCAAAGAGCGGGAAAGGCGTTCAACAGCAGCCAAGCGGGTCTAAGAAGCCACGTGAGCTAGAGTCGAGCAGCCGGGATCCGTCCCTTATAAAGAAGATGGGTCGAGAATATTCTTTTCCCTAAGATAAGACAAGGAAGATATTCGGTCTCATCATAAAGCATCAGATGATGAAACTCCCGGAATCCAAACATCCCGAGCAAGCGAATGAGATTTCCCACCCAGACTATTGCTCCTATCACCGAGCAATAGGACATCCTCTCGAAGGCTGCTTCACCTCCAAGAACTGGGTTGAAGACCAATATCAACAAGGCAGGTTTGCTCTATCCGGCAGCTGGAAGGTAAGCCCACCACAGAAGCATGAACCGAAAGCCACGCGTATAGCGAGAATAGAACCAGATCAACATCGATCTTGGAAACGATCTCATACCTGTCACGCGATAACGCTGTCAGAAAAAGAGCCCGAGAATATGGATGACCTCCCCTGGTGCTTCGAAAACGATGATGGCGAGGTAATCTCAGAGTTTCCACCGGCGCCGAAAGAGCTGGAAGATGGAATACATACTACTGCAGATAACCTCAAGAAAATTGATTTGGGGACGGCAAGTGACCCGCGACCGACATTCGTCAGTGAACTGTTGTCTGAAGAAACGGTGGTTGCGCTAAAGGACGTGCTTATGCAGCATAGAGATTGCTTCACATGGAACTATTCCGAGATGCCAGGACTAGATCCGGAGATTGTTGTACATAAATTGGCAATATCTCCATACGTCAAGCCGGTCAAACAAGCACCAAGAAGAATGCGGCTCGAGCTTGAGATGAGCATCAATGCCGAGGTCAAGAAACTAATCGACTCCGGTTTTATCCAAGAGGTTCAATATCCTGATTGGATCACCAGCATTGTCCCGGTAATGAAGAAAAATGGGACGGTGCGCATATGTGTGGACTTTCGGAATCTCAACAAAGCTTGCCCAAAGGACGACTTCCTAGTACTTGTCACTGAGCTGATGATAGATAACACATCCACTCACGAAGTCTTCTCCTTCATGGACGGATCATCAAGATACAATCAGATAAAGATGCATCCAGAGGACCAGAAGCACACCGCTTTCCGGACCCCTCTGGGCATATTTTGCTACAAGGTGATGCCTTTCGGTCTAAAGAACGCCGGTGCCACCTATCAGAGGGCCATGACAAAGATTTTCGATGACCTCATACATGAAATCGTCGAATGTTATATCGACGACCTCGTAGTTAAAAGCAAATCATACGAGGAATATCTAGAGCATCTGAAGATCGTATTTCAACGCCTCCGGAAATACAACTTGAAGATGAACCCTCTCAAATGCGCGTTCGGAGGGTCCTCGGGCAAATTCCTAGGATTCATTATCCGACACCGAGGCATCGAGATAGATCCGTCAAAGATCAAGGCGATTATGGAAATGCCCCCGCCAAGGACTCTCAATCAATTGCGGTCTCTCCAAGGGAAGCTCGCGTATATCCGGCGATTTATAGCCAATCTCTCAGGCAAGTGTCGTCCTTACAGCCACCTGATGAAGAAGAGAACCCCTTTCGTCTGGGATTGAAAATGCCAAAACGCACTGGACAAAATCAAGCAATACCTGCAGAATCCGCCAGTACTGGCCGCTCCCGTTAAAGGAAAACCTTTCATTCTGTATACAACCGCCCTTGAAGGTTCCTTAGGCGCATTATAGGCACAAGAGAACGACCAAGGGAAGGAGAGAGCCCTCTACTATTTGAGTCTTGTTCTACTGGGGGCAGAAAGCAATTATTCTCCCATCGAAAAACACTGCCTGGCATTGATCTTCGCGATAACAAAGCTCAGGCACTATGCGTTGGTGCATGAAGTACGTCTCATATCAAAGGTGGATCCTCTCAAGTACTTGATGTCAAAGGCCATATTGACGGGGCGGCTCGCTAAATGGGCCTTGCTCTTGATGGAGTTCTCGATAACTTATCAGCCTTTTAAGGCGGTGAAAGGCCAGGCCATCGCCGACTTTCTCGCTGAGCATCCGATACCTGTCGATTCTCCTTTGAACTGCGAATTGCCAGACGAACATGCGTTTGACGCGATCGACGGGGGTAATACCCGGTGGGAACTTTACTTCGATGCAGTATCTTCCATGAAGAAGCGCAAAAAAGGCACGCCCATAATCAGATCTGGGGTAGGCCTCATCTTCGTAACTCCACAAGGAGGGATAATGCGCTTCGCTTTCTCCTTAACAGAGCCGAGGACAAACAATGAAGCCGAATACGAAGCTTTGATAGCAGGTCTCGAGATCGCCATCGACATGGGAATTGAAAACCTGCTCATATACGGAGACTCCCAGCTGGTCGTTAGTCAAATAAACGGCGACTACCAAACGTGCAAGCCAGAGTTGGTGAAATACGGTGAGAGAGTACAGCAACTGCTGACTCAAATTCCTTCCTACACCCTAGAAAGCATACCACGCGCGGAAAATAGCAAAGCAGATGCATTAGCCAAGCTCGCTAAAGAACTGGCCGACGAGAACCTCGATGACGTAAGGATCGTTGTGCAAAGCCGTCGGGTTCTTGTACCAGCAGAAATATCTCCGGAGTCGTCCGAAGAAAAGGGAAAGACCAAGCAAACGGCCCTGCAAATAAAAGACCAGGAAAAGGTTATGGATTGGAGGGAAGTCTTTATAGATTACTTCAAATCCCGTCGAGCACCTGAAGATGCGTCCTCAAAACATCAGCTCATGAAGCGAGCCCTATCTTTCGCCTTTGTCAATGATACTCTGTACAAGAGGTCATTTGATTCTCTGTGGTTAAGATGCCTGGGACCTGAAGAAGCAAAAAGAGTCGTCCAAGAAACTCACGACGGACTCTGCGGTTCTCACCAAGTCGGCCCGAAGATGAAGTTGAAAATCAAAAGGATGGGCTACTATTGGCCCACGACGATCCAGGACTGCCTCGAATACACGAAGTAATGCCACTCGTGCTAGATTCATGGGGACTTTATCCATCAGCATCCAAAACCACTACATCCAACGGTGGCTAGCTGGCCATTCGAAATGTGGGGGACTGACATAATCGGCCCCATCGAGCCAGCATCGTCCAGAGGACATCGGTTCATTCTGGCGACAACTGATTACTTCTCCAAATAGGCAGAAGCAGTACCGCTGAGGGAAGTGAAGACGGAGAATATCCTTCATTTCTTCAAAACACACGTCATTTATCGGTTTGGAACTCCGGGACGGATCATCTCCGACAACGGGCCGACCTACAGAAGCCACAAAATTAGCCGCTTCGCGCAACAGCATAACATAGACTGGAGATACTCCTCAGTCTATAATCCCCGAGCTAACGGTCTAGCTGAAGCTTTCAACAAGACCTTGACAAAGATCGTGAAAAAGACGGTGTCTCGAAATAAGAAGGACTAGCATGAGAGACTGCATGAAACTCTCTGGGCGTATCGAACTACGTTCAAAATGGCTACAAACACAACTCCGTACGCATTGGTATTTGGTATAGAGGCGGTACTCCCCCTTGAGATAGAGTTACCCTCTCTACGAGTGGCAGTTCATTACGAGCCAACGGACGAAGAGAATGCTCACCTTCGGCTTGAGGAGCTCGATGCCCTTGATGAAGCCCGGCTCATAGCACAACAAAATCTGGAGGCTTATAAAGCAAAGATGACGCGCTCATATGAGAAATTGACTAGGCCGAGAACATTCCGCCAAGGCGAACTCATGGTAGTGGTCAAAAGACCTATGATCCCCAACCGTGCCAAGCGGGGAAAATTCGAGCCAAACAATGAAGGCCCGTATATCATAGACAAAGTCTACCAGGGTGGAGCCTATCTACTCATGGACATGCATGGTGAAAGACCCTTCAGGCCAATAAACGGTCGCTTCCTAAAAAAGTACTACGCCTGACGAGTCACGGCCTAGGTCAATGATAGATGACGACGACTATGTCCGCTCGCTATCTTCCTAAGCCCAAACTCTATAACTAGTAGTCGGTTTTCGGACCGAAATGTCCTAAAACTAACAACAGACCGAAATGTCCTTAAACTAACAACGGACCGAAACGTCCTTAAACTAACGATGGACCACTATGTCCTAAAAATAGCTATCGACCGAGACGTCGATAAACTACTGTAGACCGCAGCATTCCAAGGCTAATAAAAAAAGGAATAAAAAAAAGAAAGAAAAAGAAAACGGTATGTTCATAAGCAAAATGGGCACGGATGAAAACCCGAAAGGGCTCCGTGAGTAAAAACAGCAAGGCTACCGGCGAGTTTCTGTGAAAACCTGAAAGGGCACGATCTCGTTAAAAAAAACACTTACAAGGTCCTCTCGATCTTGTAAGGAGAAACCACCTGCGTGAGATCCTTACGACTCACAAGGGAGCAACACACTTAGGGATCCTCACGATTCCTAAGGAGAAATTACACTTGCGAGATCCTCACGAATCGTAAGGAGAACCCTCTTATGGGACCCTCACGGCTCATAAGATTCAAAAGTCTTAAGCTACAGGGATCTGAACCTGTTCTTAAGCGGCCACCACAACCTCCAATACTGCCCTACAAACGGCTCAATACTGACTCTTGTATACAATCCACGGGCGCGAATAAACATTTCCCTAACAAAGTCCCATCCGTGACTAGGGATATGTCTACACGGTGAACAACCCTTGTAAGTCCTCTCGAATTAGAAGGAGAAAATACTTTCGTAAGATCCTTACAACTTACGAGGAGCCATACACTTAGGAGTCCTCACGATTCCTAAGGAGAAAACGCACCTACGAGATCCTCACGACTCGAAGGGAGAAATACCTTTATGAGACCCTTACGGCTCATGAAATCAAAAGCCATAGTCGCCAGAATCCTAAACCTGTCTACTAAGCCACCTTTGTTCGACATTGACGAAGACAAATGATGATTCACTCCTGGCAATATCCCAGTTGTAGCGGTGCTGATGCCGAAATCGATGTATAATTCCAAGCTTGCAGCAAAAAAGCTAGCGAGCCACACATGTATACGAAATAGCCAAAATGATGGGGCAACTAGCAACAAAATCAGCAAGTAAAAAAATGTATGCATGCAAAATAGCCGAAATGATTGGGCAACTCGTAATAAAAAGCAACGAGTAGAAAAAAATAAAATAAATAGCCGAAATGATTGGGCACCGCGAAAAATAGCCGAAATGATTGGGAAATCGCGACCTTCGCGAAATAAAAGCTGAAATGATAGAGCATCGCGGAAAGAAATAAAAAAAAATGAAACTTTTGCCCTACAGGTGATATCATGTCAATCCCTGTATACAATCCAGGGGCGCAAACAAAGAAGGAATCACACCTTTGCTCCCCGGGTTTCATCAGAAGAAGAAGCCTAATCTCAACGGTTCGCAGATAGCCTGGAGATCATCTCAACATCTGTCTCATTACAACAGACACAACGTCAAACAAAGCGGAACCGCGGCAACTCCCAGTTCCATGACTTGGCGGTGCACAGATGACCGAGAGTCAAACCCCGACTCTATGAAATGCGGATAAAGTCAACCCTTCCTGGTTACGTGGAACGCGGCTTATGTCAATCCTGACCCCGTGGGAAACGTCCAGAGCGGATCCTGGTCCTCGCAGAGCATGGCAATGACCCCGTGTGAAACATTCAGAGCGGAGCCTGGTCCTCGCAGAACACGGCAATGACCCCGTGGGAAGCATCCAGAGCAAATTCCTGGTCACTTGGAACGCGGCTTATGTCAATCCTGACCCCGTGGGAAACGTCCAGAGCGGATCCTGGTCCTCATAGAGCATGGCAATGACCCCATGTGAAGCATCCAGAGCAGAGCCTGGTCCTCGCAGAACACGGCTATGACCCCGTGGGAAGCATCCAAAGAAAAATTCCTGGTCATGTGGAACGCGGCTTATGTCAATCCTGACCCCGTGGGAAACGTCCAGAGCGGATCCTGGTCCTCGCAGAACACGGCAATGACCCCGTGTGAAGCATTCAGAGCGAAGCCTGGTCCTCGCAAAACACGGTTATGACCCTGTGGGAAGCATCCAGAGAAAAATTCCTGGTTACGTGGAACGCGGCTTATGTCAATCCTGACCCCGTGAGAAACGTCCAGAGCTGATCCTGGTCCTCGCAGAACTTGGCAATGACCCCGTAGGAAACATCCAGAGCAGAGCCTGGTCCTCGCAGAACACGGCTATGACCTCGTGGGAAGCATCCAGAGCAAAATTCATGGTTACGTGGAACGCGGCTTATGTCAATCCTGACCCCGTGAGAAACGTCCAGAGCGGATCCTAGTCCTCACAGAATACGGCAATGACCCCATGGGAAGCATCCAGAGCGGAGCCTAGTCCTCGCAGAACACGGCTATAACCCCGTGGGAAGCATCCAGAGCAAAATTCCTGGCCACGTGGAACACGGCTTATGTCAATCCTGACCCCGTGTGAAGCATCCAGAGCGGAGCCTGGTCCTCGCAGAACACGGCAATGACCCCATGGGAAGCATCCAGAGCAAAATTCCAGGTCATGTGGAACGCGGCTTATGTCAATCCTGACCCCGTGTGAAGCATCCAGAGCGGAGCCTGGTCCTCGCAGAACACGGCAATGACCCCGTGGGAAGCATCCAGAGCAAATTCTTGGTCACGTGGATCGCGGCTTATGTCAATCCTGACCCCGTGGGAAACGTCCAGAGCGGATCCTGGTCCTCACAGAGCACAGCAATGACCCCGTGTGAAGCATCCAGAGCGGAGCCTGGTCCTCGCAGAACACGGCTATGACCCCGTGGGAAGCATCCAGAGCAAAATTCCCGGTCACCTGGAACGCGGCTTATGTCAATCCTGACCCCGTGGGAAACGTCCAGAGCGGATCCTGGTCCTCGCAGAACCCGGCAATGACCCCGTGTGAAGCATCCAGAGCGGAGCCTGGTCCTCGCAGAACACGGCTATGACCCCGTGGGAAGTATCCAGAGCAAAATTCCTGGTCATGTGGAACGCGGCTTATGTCAATCATGACCCTGTGTGAAGCATCCAGAGCGGAGCCTGGTCCTCGCAGAACATGGCTATGACCCCATGGGAAGCATCCAGAGCAAATTCCTGGTTACGTGAAATGCGGCTTATGTCAATCCTGACCCCGTGGGAAACGTCCAAAGCGGAGCCTGTTCCTCGCAGAACACGGCTATAACCCCGTAGGATGCATCCAGAGCAACTCCTGACTCCGCGAAATGCGGATAATGGTAACCTCACCCATCACTTACGGGTCCTCACGACTCGTAAGGAAGCAAACTCTCTTGTGAGATCCTTACGACTTTCAAGAGAAAACACACTTAGGAATCCTCACGATTCTTAAGGAGAAATTACACCTACGGGATCCTCTCGACCGGTAGGGAGAAAATTCTTTATGAGACCCTTACGACTCATAAAGTTGAAAAGTCTTAGGAGGCAGATCTTAACCCTGAATCCTAAGCCATCGTTGTCCTGCAAAGAAATCGAGATAAACTATCCACAGAATACATTTAATAAAAGGGACACACCATTGATTGAATGTTTCTTTGTGTGTCGGTTTAGAAAATGAGTAGAAATCACAATCAAAGAATTATTTTGACCGCAATCAATAATGGTGTCGAATGTAGCGCGTTAGTAAGTGAGGATCGTCCACAGGGAAAGTGTAGTCATTCGTCTTTCGAATTAGATGAATTGAAACTTTAAAGAAAAGAAAACAAACAATTCATGATTTGTAATTGAAGTTCAAGAATTAGAAAATCTAGATCTAATTAACAAGAAAACGATAGAATCAAGAATTGAGAATTTGTTGATTTTCCAAACCAAATATCAAGAATAGAAATGAGGCTCGTAGGAATCGATCGGATCTATAGATGTGATGTAATCTCGCGATGATGTATTCTTATCCTTCGATGAATTGATACTAGATCGATGATGATCGACGAGAATTAGGGATTTCTAGTGAAACTAGGGTTTCATCATTTATCCCTTGTTCCTTCGTCGATACCATCCATCGATCTAGTATCAATTCATCGAAGGATAAGAATAATTCAAGTCCCGGCAACGGCGCCATTTGATTGATTCAAATTCTTGTTGTGTGTTTAAGAAAATATATAGAATCACAATCAAAGAATTATTTGACCGCAATCAACTACGGTGTCGGATGTAGATCGTTAGCGAGTGCGGATCGTCCACAGGGATTGTGCGATTCGTTTGTATTTTTGATTTGTTTGAATCGAAAAGTTAATAGAAAAGAAAAGAAAACATGATTCAAGATTTTTATCGATGGTTTCAAGTATCACTATTCTAATCAAGAATCAAGAAAATGATAAACATCGAGAATCGGGTTTCGATAGAATTCCAATCACTTTAGGGTTTCAAGATTTGAAGTAAAGCTCGTAGGAATCGAGTAAATTGTAGATGTGATGAAGATTCAAGATTACGATTTCTTATCTGATAACAAATTGATGCTAAATCGATGTCGAATTCATCGAGGATCAAGAATCTTGCAAAGAATTAGGGTTCCTCATCCTATCCTTTATCCTTTCGATGAATAACATTCACTAGATAGCTTCTTGAAAGTCGAATGATCAATTGTCGATCTCTAGATTGTGCGAAAGGAATCAAGAACACATTCGCATCGATCTAGATCATCGATCAATCGATTTTCAAGAATTTACAATTGTTTTAAGACTTAAGAAAACGTTTAACAATTCATCAACATCATCATTTTACAATTGTTTCGATTCCTCCACGAGCGGAGTTTTATTCAAGCATCATCACAAAGTACATATTCAAGAATCTAAATGAATCATATTGCTTGAATTGAAATGTAAACAAGTTAAAGAATCTTCACCTTTATTACAACAACAAGTAGTTATAACTCTCGAGATTTACAAGAGGTAGGAACTTCGCTCGTCGAATCTTGCATCGCTCGGCTTCTTGAGTCTTGGACCGCTTCGATCTCGTGCTCCGTTGAATACCGGCTTTGATTCTAAAGGTTGCTTGAAGACTTGCTTTGCTTGATCTCCATGGATCTTGAATTGGGTATTTCTAGATTGGATTAGGGTTAGGGTTTGGAGGTGGCAAGAATGTGGGTAGATGAAGAACTAGGGCATAGCCAACAATGAGTTGTCTAAGATCTATGATCTAAGATGAGATGGGATCTCTCTAGATGGGATTACAAGTGAGCCTAGGGGTTTATTTATAGGTTTCCCAAACCCTAGGTCTAGGTTTTGAATTTGCAATTCCCTCCAAAAGTTTGTTGTAAGTTAGTTAGGAGCTTAGCTTAGGCTTTAAGCTAGGAATGTTTAGCTTAGAAACCCTAGTTTGCTGAACTGGCAGAGTCTTCTAGAGTCTTCTGGAAAATGTATAGTCTTGAAGAGCCATAGGAGCTGAGATGAGAGTTATGAAGCTGAAATGAGGTGGTGACGTGTCCAAGCCGCCGCGGAACAGCGGCGCAAGGCGGCTCCGGCCGCGGTTCCGCGGCCGTATGGTGGCTTGAGGGCTTCATATTTCTTCTGTAGCTCTCGTATGTCTTTTGATGTATTTCCTGCTATGTTGAATCTCTGAATTCTTTTTAGATCAATACCAGATTCAAAATCCTTGAGTTGGCGTATTCTTTAGCAGTCTTTGTTTTGTAAATTGACCATTCTTCTGGATTTTCCTGCACAAACTTCGGAACACAAGTTGCGATATATAGGAATGATGCCATGCTATGAAATGCAGTCAATTTCCTTTATAGTGCCGGTTTTAGAGTCTAACACATGTAATCTGATATTTAACGACTGTTTTGCTAATATGTACGATATGAATGCCGAACACTTCTATATGAATGCAAATGATATGGAAATTGCCGGTTAAAAGATGCGGTATTTTTGACTGATCAAATTCCCCCAAACTTATTTTCGATCGTCTCGAGCGAACTTTTTATTAAAAAGAAGGAGAAAATAGAGAAAGAGAAAAACTAACTAGCATACTTTCGTAGGCAACACGATTGCACTGAGCATATGCAACAAGTCTTTAAACCTCTAGGTGTCCCTAGTAGGAGGAGTGTTGTCTCCTGAGGGTTTTCAGCGGATTACACCCACAAAATCCAATAATAAAAGGAATATCATGAAATTTACATTTAAAGAAAAGAATTGTAAAAGAAAAGCCTTGAAAATTAGGGTTTCCAACTAAGCTAGCTTTTCGGTTGTCATGAGCCCTATCTTAATAGTCATGAAAAGATGTCGGAAATCACGTCCTCCCTCAATAAAACATCGTCTTATTCTTCATTCCTATCTTTCTTCCAAACATCGATCATATAACCCTGCGTGTGTGTAAAGACATCCCTACACCCGGAGAATTCAATTCAAGCTATCATACTCTTGCCCATCAGCCTCAGTACTTTTTAATTAATGAATATTTAGATGAGATTGCTCACACACTTTCATGCGACCGTTAATACTTCTTGAGGTACTAACCGACCGATTACTCCTGTGCTTGCTTACTTGGTGTATTTTCCTCGTCTTGCACCACCTAAGGCTTAGCAGTGACTCCCAGACCAGTTGGACTTAGGGCACTAGGTGAAGAGGCACCCTCGCTATATTTTTTTATTGCTGCCTTGGTGATAACAAAACCAGTGTTCATTTTTCTCACCACTTTATATTTTCTTCATTTTTTTTTATTTCCTTCATACTTTTGGCTTTAAGACAGGAGCATTTCAAGGTATCCTCTACTATTCCAGGCTTTAAGACATGTGTAAGTGCGAATAGCAGGGTATCAACGTTCAAAATGTTTGGCTTCCAGAATAGAAACTATTTTTCAGACTTATTTTTATCCTCGGATTAGTGACGTCTTTCATCTTACTAACCCTTGGGACAACGGCTCATAACTACTTATTACTTGTTCGTATAAGAAAACTTCTAATTTTCTTGGTTTTCTTAAATTTTTCTAATCTCATGGATGTAATTTTTCACTATCTAAACTTTCATTATCTTATTTATGTACAAAAAATGTTAAAATATTTTTATATTTTGAAAATTTTAAATTTTTATATATTTTGAATTTTTTTAAATTTTTATAAGTTTTTAAAAGAAATGTTTTGTGCTTATGCAAATGATATGCAAATGATGCAAAAATAAGCACAAACCTCCCCCAAACTTGTTTTCAACAGTGTCCTCACTGTTGTCAACAGTTATATCTACAAAACCTGTAAGTCTGGAAGGAATTATTAGTGGGGGCAAAATATATAAGTGAAGAACTTTCCCAAACTTACTCTTTTCACTCACCTCCATTCAAAAGATGATGCAGTGATATGCAGGACATGAAGGTGAGACGGAGGAATTTTAATCAAGATAAACTGGCTCCTGTAAGAACAAGAGCTCCTCCGTGGGGTCAGTGGAAAAATACGGCTTTAGTCTATGTCCATTCACTTTGAAAAATGTGCCGTTTTTAACATTTTCTACTTCTACTGCCCCGTGCGGGTATACAGACCGCACAACAAAAGGTCTCTTCTACCGAGATCGGAGCTTACCCGCATGAAAGTGTAATCGTGAATCATAAAGAAGGACTTGTTGACCAGGTGAAAATTTTTTCCTCAAAATATTTTTATCATGAAAAACCTTAGTCCTATTCTTTATGATTACAGCGTTATCATAAGCTTCATCGCGGAGTTCGCTTAGCTCATTAAGTTGCAGCTTCCGAAAGTTGCAGGCTTGGTTTAGGTCAAAATTTATTTCCTTAATAGCCCACAATGCTTTATGCTCAATCTCGACGGGTAAGTGACATGCCTTCCCAAACACTATCCTATATGGAGACATCCCTAGGTCGGTTTTAAATGCAGTTCGGAATGCCTAAAGAGCATCCGTCAGTTTGGTCGACCAGTCTTTTCTATTCTTAGCAACAGTCTTCTCCAGGATAAGTTTGATTTGTCTGTTTGAGATCTCAGCCTGCCCGCTCGTTTGGGGATGATAGGGTGTAGAAAGTCGGTGGTTGATTGAGTATTTCCGCATCAAACTCTCGAAAGACCTGTTGCAGAAATGTGTCCCATTATCGCTAATAATAGCGCGTGGGTGTCCAAATCGCGAAAAGATATTCTCTTTTAAGAACTTAATGACAACTTTCCTGTCATTAGTGCGACATGGAATGGCTTCAACCGCCAGCAGTATGTACAAATTCCCAAAGGAGTTGGGAAAGGGACCCATAAAATCAATGCCCCAAATATCGAATATTTCAACAACCAGAATGGATTGCTGAAGCATTTCATTTCTCTGGGAGATTCTACCCGTATACTGACATTGTGTACAGGTTTTGCAATAGTCAAATGTGTCCTTGAATAAGGTCGGCCAATAAAATCCACATTGCAAAACCTTCTCCGCCGTCATTTTAGCACCGAAGTGACCCCCACAGGCCTGATCATGACAAAAAGAAAGAACACTCTTGAACTCTTCTTTCGGGACACACCGGCGAATGATCTGATCAGGACAATACTTAAACAAGTATGGATCATCCCAGTAAAAGTGCTTTACTTGGGATAGAAAACGTTATTTGTCCTGTTTTGACCAATCGCTGGGTATAAGTCCCGTGACAAGATAGTTCACAATATCCCTGAACCAAGGTTCATTGGATACGCTCAAGAGTTGTTCGTCAGGAAACGAATCATTGATCGGCAGGGTCACAGGGGAAGAAGAGATGCGTGAAAGATGGTCGGCTACTACATTTTCACATCCTTTCTTATCTTTGATAACAAGATCAAATTCTTGTAGTAGAAGGATCCAACGTATTAGTCGACCTTTTGCATCTTTCTTTGCCAGAAGATGTTTTAAGGCGGATTGGTCAGTGTACACAACTATAGGTGAGCCAATTAAGTAAGGCCTGAATTTTTCTAATGCAAATACAACCGCTAAAAGTTCCTTTTCTGTGGTCGTATAATTGATTTGTGCATCATTCAGGGTCTTACTTGCATAGTATATCACGTGTGGCATCTTTTCAATGTGCTGTCCTAAGACTGCACCAACTGCAAAATCGGATGCGTCACACATCAGCTCAAAGGGGTAGTCCCAATTTGGAGACGATAGAACGGGGGCTGAAGTGAGTGAGTGTTTAAGTGAGTCGAAAGCTGTCTCACAGTCCGAGTCAAAATGGAAGGTCGTATCCTTGGCCAGAAGAAGAGTTAAAAGTCTAGCAATTTTGCTAAAATCCTTAATGAATCTCCTATAAAAGCCCGCATGGCCAAGGAAAGATCGAATATCTTTGACGCTTTTGGGATGAGGGAGGTTTTGAATGACATTTATCTTAGCTCTGTCAACCTCAATGCCTTTCTGTGAAATAACATGTCCAAGTACAATTCCTTCTTGGACCATGAAATGGCATTTTTCCTAGTTCAAAGTTAAGTTCTTCTCTTTGCAACGAGTAAGAACCGCGTCAAGATTCGATAGGAAATCAGAAAAAGTGTCTCCAAAAATCGAGAAATCGTCCATAAAGATCTCCAGAAAATTCTCTACCATATCAGAGAATATCCCCATCATACACCGCTGAAAGGTAGCAGGAGCATTGCATAACCCAAAGGGCATGCGACTGTAAGCAAAGGTACCAAAAGGACAAGTAAAAGTGGTTTTATCTTGATCCTTTTTTGCGATGGGGACCTGATTATAACCTGAGTATCCGTCCATAAAGCAATAATACTCTCGTCCCGCTAAGCGTTCCAGCATTTGATCAATGAATGGTAGAGGAAAGTGGTCTTTCCTCGTGGCAGCATTGAGTTTTCTATAATCAATACATACACGCCACCCAGTTTGGGCGCGTGTCTGAATCAACTCATTCTCCTCATTGGTAATAACAGTGATGCCGGATTTCTTAGGGACGACATGTATAGGACTCACCCATTGGCTATCAGAGATGGGATATATAATACCATTATCTAGGCATTTGACGATCTCTTTCAATACCGCTTCCTTCATTACGGGATTTAACCGTCTCTGTGGTTCTCGGGTTGGTCTGGCATCATCCATCACATGTATATGATGTTCAACAATCAAGGGACTAATCCCTTTGATGTCCGCCATACTCCAACCGAACGCCTCTTTGTTAGATCTCAATACCGATAAAAGTGCATTCTCTTGCTCTGATGCTAGAGAAGCAGATATGATAACCGGTAAAGACTCATTCTCACCTAAATAAGCATATTTAAGATGAGAAGGTAAAATTTTGAGATCTAATACGAGCGGAGAAATGATAGAAGGAGGGATCATCGAGTGAATTTTGGAGTTACAAAGAAGCTCAGAGCCTTTGAAAGATACAGACTCGGGTGGAGAAAAGTCAGGAGTGCAGGACTCAAGTGTAGGAAAAGTGTCCTTACTAAGATCATGTGTAAAGTCAAACAGAGATGTGGTAATGTCGTCGAGATCGGTAAAGCAAAGTTCCTCAGCTCCGCAACTATCGGGAGCGATCTCGTGGACATAGCACACATCGAGAATATGAGCAGAGGGTTCTGATGGCTGACTTCCAACTTTGTAGATATTTAGTTCAATGGTCATATTTCCAAATGATAAGTTCATTGAACCATTTCTACAGTTAATAACAGCGTTGGAAGTGGCAAGGAAAGGACGACCCAGAATCACCGGAATTTGGCCCCGGGGGTTTGCTACAGGTTGTGTGTCGAGTACAATGAAGTCTACAGGGAATACAAATTCCCTGACCTTTATCAACACATCCTCTAGTTCACCCCTTGATTTGGTGATTGAACGGTCTGCCATTTGAAGAGTGCAGTGAGCAGGTTTCAGCTCTCCAATCCCTAGTTGCTCATATACAGAATATGGAAGAAGGTTAACACTTGCGCCAAGGTCTAAAAGAGCACGATTTATGTTTTTACCCCTAATAGAAATCGATATTGTAGGACATCCTGGGTCCTTTCGTTTCTTTGGTAGCTGGGGAATAAAAGCAGTGCTAATATTATTAGACATAAAGACCCTCTTCGGCACTTGAGTCTTCCTCTTCCTAGTGCACAAGTCTTTAAGAATTTTCGCATATGCGGGGACTTGTTGAATCGCATCTAGGAGAGGGATGTTGATGTTAACCTGTTTGAACATTTCCATAATTTTCTCCATATGAGGACTCGTTCTATTACCCCTTAACCGATTCGGGTAAGGAGCTTTCGCAATAAGCGCCGGGTCCATCATAGGAGAAGGAAGAGGGGGTAGACGAGATCCCAAAATGTCACGACCCGAAAGAGCACGTGACTGGCCCTTGAACCATATGAAGTCTATATGACTCCATCTGATCCAAGTAAGCCAAAAGCCCAGAAATCTAAAACCATTTTTAAGAATAAGTAAAGAAACTGGTTTAAAGAAGTGAAGAAAAACATGTTTGAAATCAAGGTTTTTAAATAACTAAGCCGAATATGCATTTTTAAAAACAGTACAGTCTTTTCTAAAAATTTCGGCAGAGTTTCTTTTGTAAAACTGGCCCCGAATGGGGTATAACAAGGATAACAATATATGCAATGATAAAGGCATCCCCAAGCGGGAGCTAGCTCTTCGTCAATCGACGGTCACCACCACACATGCAACAATAATATACAACGCCAAGTGGCGAGGATCAAATCCAAAAGAAAGCTCAAAAGCAACAAGAAAACCGCAACACTACTAAGCGCGACTCTATGGTCGAATAATACATCACTAGTCTAGGTCTGAAACAATATACGAGTTTTGGTTGATGGATATTCTAGATACAATGAATAATATAAATACAACGGCGGTTCTGATACAAAAGAACCCACCTATCCAAGCAAATCACCCAAAAGGAAGCAGTGTGCCAGAAATGCCGCTATAGAACTGTACGGCAAACCTGCAAGAACTGGGGCACAACGGGGGTGAGTTGCCAACTCGTGAATAGAAAGATATCTACAAGCAGAGATCGAATGCATGACCCAACCTAGGTCAATACGATCAGATATAAAGAAACCTCAATATGAATAAAGCTGAAGCATGCTAAACTGGCAATGTAATCTCTATACGTGAATGTAGTGCCAAGTGCTCGTGCTAGTGCCTCAGGTAATAGTATGTCATGAATATGAGGTATGAATGCATGAAAGCAGAATACATGTAAATGAAGAAACTGTTTTCATAATTTAGTGAGATTTCCCTTGTATTTTTAGTTGAGGTATCATAATGAAATCAGCATAAAACAGTGCCTACCATCGGCACAAAACGTAATCCCAATATCTCGATATCTCTGTATCACAGTCTCTGTACCTCGAAATCTCGAAATCCCAATGTCTCAATCATAATATCTAGGGCGCCGTCAGTCCAGACCGGCCCCTACCATCCATCTCAAGACCACGACGGTATCCTCCGGATATCCGACGCGTCGGGTAAAATCACCGGTAGGTAGTGCTCCCCTGCCAGGCTCACATCGTCATCACCACGCGCTTCTTGCCCCGGGGCACCTTACCGGGTCCACCATGTACCCGAAACGGTTCATCCGTCTCCTCGAATCGGGTTTCCAAATCCATCAGCAAACTCATGGTGGACGACTCATACATCATGGGAAAACCGCACTTTTCATTTTAAAGAGAGAAAAGAAGTTTATATAAGTTTTGCGGTTTTCCCCCAAATCCAGAAAATCTCATGGAAATCCGAATCCAATCCTCAATAGCATGTAAACAGTGCATACAGGCATAAAAATCCATGAATAATAACATGCATGATGTAACAACTAATAATTACAATGTCTAATCTAGCATATAAGGCAAGTACACTAATATCATGTCTAAATTATTAGCTAACAACCTATGTCGATGCAATAATATTTTCTAAGGTGTACGTGACATGGCAATTACCGATGAAGATGTGTGTGAGCCGGCAAGTAAGTGTACGTGGTACATACGCATCATCGGTAATGGTGCTGGTGTCCTAACAGCATAACATCAATAATGGAGTATGAAACATAATATAAGCATGCGATGCGATGCGAACCACAATAATGAGCGGAAGCTGAATACTAGACGCAACTATAACTAATCTGCATTAATCTAAAATAACCTCTACAATTGGTGCCTTTTGAAATAACACGAATCATGGGGTTTTGAAAATAGGGGCTACGATGTTTTTATGAAAAGATACGTCTTTTGAAATATCCGTAGGATCCCTTGGGCTGTCTTTTAAAATACCCACGATTCGTTAGTTTTTGAAATAGGTAGGAGTCTAATCTAATCTAACAACCATCCTAAACTATACGGCTGAACTAACAAGTAGAGCTACGGGTGAGGAAACCGCCTAACATCTGAGTCGATACATATACATACATGTATATATATTAGTCGGTGATCCCGCCTCAATAATATCATATCCGATACCCTATCAATAATCAGACATCCCAAGTCAAGAGTGCGGATCAATCATCAAAATATAGCTTGTACGTAAATCCGTCGTACGGCATCCCAAATCTGGGTACGGGTCAATATCACATTCATCATACTATTTATCTGGTATCCTCTTTATCAAATGTCATGATCGGGGTACTGATCTACGTTTAGTACAATATTGATACCCTCTATGTATGCATGCAGATGTAAGAATCACTACGTCAAAAGACCCGCTAAAACATCGTGTCGTATCTCAATACGAACCAAATCACATCACCGATCTCCTGGCCTCAAGCCCAATCTCATCGACTCATCTCAAATCCCAAATACTATCCTCAAATCCAGTATATAAACACATAGTCCCATACCCATGTGTAGATATACGCACAATCATATGCACTCTAATAAATGAAAGAATGAATGCAAGTATGTGTGTAAATGTATGTGTGAGTGCAACCACTACTCTAGGGTTCGCACTAAACTAAACCAATATATTCTTATCATCAAAATATCATTATTACCATCAATAACCCTAAACAACACATAATAAATATTCGTGTGTATACGTATTCGTATACATCACCACGGACTGCGGGGGTGCTATACGCCATCCACCCGACTTCTCCCCACAGATATAAATCTACTCACATTGCTTCTCGTGTGCCAAAGCCGATGTCGCTATCTTCACCTCCTTTGCCTCAACATCACGCGGGGTACCTACAAGTATATCACAATGCTAAAGCACATGAAAATCACATCGGAAACCAAAATAGCACACGCTACCCGCATAGGTAAAAACCTATCGACTCGCATGTAAACACAATCAAAATCCACTTGTCGTTGACGTCCAAACGCCACCCGACAGGAATGAATCACCAAATACCAAAATCCATGCTAAAACAAGTCCCAAATTATACACCAACATAGGAAAATCAACCCAGATTTCACCCTAGATGGAATCAGTCAAAACTAGACATACTCAGGGTCAAAACTAGAGGAAATGGGGGCATGCACAGAAAACGAAGCAATTCCATAAAATACCTTATTTTAGAATTTTCCATAATTTTTCCCCATTTATCTGTATTTAATTATACCAGAATATTAAAATATTCATTAAAATAATATTAAATTATAAAATTTCCTAAAAATCATATTTTATTATTTTGAAGACGTTACAATCTACCCCCCTTAAAGAAATTCGGTCCCCGAATTTAAATTTAAACCCCCAAATACTAAAATATTTCAATACAAATTCCAAGTCATCGGGGCTCCGAAATCATCTATACATAAAACATCATAGCGCAATGCATGCGCATGAGTACTGAGCAGATAACTCAAAAGCAACACTCCATCAAGCATCCGCAATCATCGGAGTCATGGTAACGACACAATGTCAAATCCAATACAAAATCAATATGATATGGACCAAGACTATACATGTAGACATCCAATCTATACATGTAAATAGCTGATGCAAATGTATGCCAAATCTTTTTAAGTCGCTGTGCGATGCGCGTAACACTGCACAGTGGCGGACGTTTCTCATAAGAAAATAACTATATATGTGTATATATATCCTTTGTTTAATAGGTACGTTCCGCCGTTTTGAAAACAGTTTAGAAGGGTTTCCTTGTTTTTAAAACGTTTCGTGTCATATCGGACACGTAGGTATATACTGAGACTATAGCTCGCTTTTCGGAAATCCCTTCGATAACTATCGATGCATGCAAAATATATCCAGGTACTGCCCACTGACTAGTCCTGCTCAGTATGAAAGCAAATATCCAACATCATAAAAATGTACTGCTCCAAAAGGAATAAATCCCAAAAATCACATAACACCACCCTGTGCGTCTGGTGCGCACGGAAATCAAAATCCATATATGTGCTAAACATGTGCACAAAACAACATCTAGGTGCAACGAGTGTGCACGAAGCATCTGTCATAGGCAACGTGTGCCTGGCAGCCAAAACAGGTGCATCTGATATGCACGAAGAATCTCGATTTAGTGCATCTGGTGTGCCCCAAAATCGTATCTCAAAACATGCGCCCAACTTGCGCGAAAATCCAAATCGGTGCATCCATCATGCACGAATGAAAATCTAGACCCTGCGCACTCAATATGCACGGAATCACAAAATCCAATAGCAACGTCGAATATGCGTAAGTCCAGTCAAAAGCACGGAGTGCAAGAATCCACATCAATATCACAATCAAAATCGACATACCGAAAGGCATCAAATCGAAGTCAGGTGCAATCGTAATGCACAAAATATAAATCCGGTGCAACAAAGGCACGAAATATAAATCTGATGCGATAAACGCAAGAAACATAAAACTGGTGCGACAAATGCACGAAGTATAGAACTGGTGCATCCCATGCACAAATACCAAGCAATAACTCAAATACGTAAGCAGCAACACCAAGTGTATCCAGATATGAAGAAAATCATAAACGTGTGCAGCTGCGGGCACAAAACACATATCGATACACTACAAGCACATATAAGCTATACCGAGTGCAAAATCAAAACACTAAAATTACATGAAACTCTGCTGGAAGCGTAAATCAAATCACCAGTATAAAATAGGCATGAAATCGCAATCAACAGCTCAAGAGTAATAACTATGTACAAGGTATAAATACCCAGTAGGTGCAACCATGGTGCACAAAATCAAATATCATGAAACTCAGTCATCAAGACTAAATCATGTGAATAGATCGCCCAAAATACCGAAATCCAAAGCAACGGATACGTGATAATCAAATCACAAAATCACAAATCATAATTACCGTCGTCGGTATACCATCCTTCAGGGTCGAGAAGGTACCGGAACATCCGATGCTAGCTGCGCAAGATATCTACTTGCCTCTTGCTCGCGGCTGGCGTCCTCTGCCTCTGGTTCCTGATCTTTCCTGTAGATTACCAATCTCGCAATCCATCGGCTCATCGGCCCGGTCAGGAGTACTGACAGGAACGATTCCGTTCTGGCACTTTCCTGGTCACCTTTCGGTCAATCCTCACGACCGCTCGTAAGGCAGCGTATCACTGGCGTCGGCCTCTGGCTCTCTGAAAGCACGTCACACATCTGATCCTGGGTGCAAACATCATTGCAGCAATGTCCTGGAAGGAATCCTGCTCAAGGTCTCTTCCGATCATGCCTATGCCGATCTGTACAGAGGCTGGCTTCCTGCACAACCTCTTCTCGCTCAAAAACACCTGTGTCCTCAGCACAATATTTTCTCGGAAACTGGTCACATTCCAACGTCTCTGTAAGCATATCAGGTCTCTAGTCTCGACGGGAAGCAATGACAGCTCATCAGTGTCTCACACGAACCTCTTGTTCCAACTGTCTCTATCGTCGTCCACTATGACGTCACGCCAAGCTACTACGCACTGCACTGTTCTCGGCCACGGTCAATCTGAAGTCTCTCGCACGGACTCGAAATCGCATATTCTGTAGCTTCATCATTCTGTAGAGGATGTCAGGCCGAACAGGTCCTCGGGAACACGTCCCAACCATCGGAGGAATACTCATCACTCGTCCGTCCCTGATCAATCTGCAACGCATCTGGGTAAGTTCATTTATCCGAACATGGTCAACTACCTCGTCGACAATGCCGAACTCTGTCCTGCTGGGTGTGCGCAATACGACCACTCCTGGTCTAGGTCTTCTCGTAACGTACTCCAGAAAGGTCCTGTCGAGGTTCCTTTCTCAAATCTCAATCCTGCCGAAATGCCCGGAAGTCATCATCCAATGCTGAAGCTAAAGCTTTATTCCGGAACGGCTGCATACCTATCGCGCTTCTCTCTGGAAGATACATCCATATACGACGCCTCGGGGTGCATATCACATCTCTAATGTCAGCGGAGTGGGACGTCATCTCGTCGAAATCTCGTACGAACTCTTTACTCCACCTTGCTCAATGTCGACTGATTCGGACTTAACTCATCATGGCTACACGAACTGCGCTCCGACGGCTACGCTCGCATCTGGAGTCTCCCAAGCAGTGTCCCATCACGATATCCGAAAGATGTCGAACCATCCGATCGACTCGTCAGATCCTCATAATCCCCCAAGAGATCACATCATGGGTACAGTTTAATAGTATCGAGTACATGCCACAGCGTCGGTGGTCCAGCCGTAGAAGGGCAAACCCAAGCCTCACTAATGGCGCCGAGGAACCGCCGCAAACCCGAAGGTTCAAAGGCTTTCACACGGTCATTAAGTCGAGTTAGGGTTTCATTCTTCTAGAGAGTCCATAGAATCACCTGCATGTCTTTCCGTATACTTTAAATTTGGAAAATGGGCTCCTGACATTCAATCGTCTCTATCGACTCTCAACGAACCTGCGTGAAGTCGTCTCTAGCTGGAAACAATCTATCTGATGACCTCGCATCGGTAAACAAACGAACCACCTGTCCTAGTCATTCATCCTCAGATGACTAGCGACTCGCTATCATCTCTCTAAGTATATGCTCACGCTGCAGTAGCTCCAACCATCTGGGCGACATCTCGTCATTTGCAGCAGCAACTGGCTTATTCGCCTGTACGCCGAACAGCGCCTCAATCCTCCAGGAAAGGCAATACATAGGCGGTCATCTCTGAGTCGGTCTGCTCTAGATCTGAGTAAGACTCTCCACACTGGAAATCTTCAACTCATCAGGGCCCGCTCCGGCGCAAAATCGGACGAATCACCTTCGTCTCTCAAATCGGGTAGACTAGCTGTCATCTGTCTCATATCTGCCTGAAAGCTACGGCAATCTCAGCTCGTAAGCTTCGGAAGCGACATCCTGTCAATCTCAGCAACAGCTGGTCCATCTGTCTGCACGGTAGGCGACATCACAATCTCTAAGGTATGCTGTACATCAACAGTCCTCTCTCAACTGGCAGCTCTAACAATGGCCCGATCATCCGGTGCAAGACCAAGCACTCGCCTCCACTAGAGGTCACAATCACCAACACTAACTCGAGACGTTCCCATGTCACCAGAAAACACAATGGTCGGCCCTCGTACCAAACGAGCTCACACCGGCCGTAACCCTAGCAGCAGCCCAAACTGCCCTCAAACATGGTGACAGGAACCTCAATCGAGTATCAAGGAGAGCACATCAATGGCAAGAAAGGAAACAACAGATCCAAAGTGGATACATGATCATGGGAAGGAACAGCATCAATAAAGGTATGATCATGAAACTAATAGAATCGGGAATCTCAAATGGATGTATAATCCTGGATATAAAGAGGATCACTGATCTCGAAAATATGTACATCCTAAGGTTCCTTAAGCGGAGTGGCGTGTCGTAAGTATGCCGCGGAACATACCAACGGTACGTCACTCTACTTTAGTTACCTATTCCATCAACCAAGGGTCATCCTACACGACGAAAGTTCGGGTCTAATACCCCCTCGACCAAGTCTAAGTTCCGTAAGGTCAAGCCTAAGTTCCGTATATATATAAACGCCCTAGGCTCCACATAGTCAAACTTAGACTCGAACCAAGGTCAACCTAGCGCTCTGATACCAACTTTGTCACGACCCGAAAGAGCACGTGACTGGCCCTTGAACCATATGAAGTCTATATGACTCCATCTGATCCAAGTAAGCCAAAAGCCCAGAAATCTAAAACCATTTTTAAGAATAAGTAAAGAAACTGGTTTAAAGAAGTGAAGAAAAACATGTTTGAAATCAAGGTTTTTAAATAACTAAGCCGAATATGCATTTTTAAAAACAGTACAGTCTTTTCTAAAAATTTCGGCAGAGTTTCTTTTGTAAAACTGGCCCCGAATGGGGTATAACAAGGATAACAATATATGCAATGATAAAGGCATCCCCAAGCGGGAGCTAGCTCTTCGTCAATCGACGGTCACCACCACACATGCAACAATAATATACAACGCCAAGTGGCGAGGATCAAATCCAAAAGAAAGCTCAAAAGCAACAAGAAAACCGCAACACTACTAAGCGCGACTCTATGGTCGAATAATACATCACTAGTCTAGGTCTGAAACAATATACGAGTTTTGGTTGATGGATATTCTAGATACAATGAATAATATAAATACAACGGCGGTTCTGATACAAAAGAACCCACCTATCCAAGCAAATCACCCAAAAGGAAGCAGTGTGCCAGAAATGCCGCTATAGAACTGTACGGCAAACCTGCAAGAACTGGGGCACAACGGGGGTGAGTTGCCAACTCGTGAATAGAAAGATATCTACAAGCAGAGATCGAATGCATGACCCAACCTAGGTCAATACGATCAGATATAAAGAAACCTCAATATGAATAAAGCTGAAGCATGCTAAACTGGCAATGTAATCTCTATACGTGAATGTAGTGCCAAGTGCTCGTGCTAGTGCCTCAGGTAATAGTATGTCATGAATATGAGGTATGAATGCATGAAAGCAGAATACATGTAAATGAAGAAACTGTTTTCATAATTTAGTGAGATTTCCCTTGTATTTTTAGTTGAGGTATCATAATGAAATCAGCATAAAACAGTGCCTACCATCGGCACAAAACGTAATCCCAATATCTCGATATCTCTGTATCACAGTCTCTGTACCTCGAAATCTCGAAATCCCAATGTCTCAATCATAATATCTAGGGCGCCGTCAGTCCAGACCGGCCCCTACCATCCATCTCAAGACCACGACGGTATCCTCCGGATATCCGACGCGTCGGGTAAAATCACCGGTAGGTAGTGCTCCCCTGCCAGGCTCACATCGTCATCACCACGCGCTTCTTGCCCCGGGGCACCTTACCGGGTCCACCATGTACCCGAAACGGTTCATCCGTCTCCTCGAATCGGGTTTCCAAATCCATCAGCAAACTCATGGTGGACGACTCATACATCATGGGAAAACCGCACTTTTCATTTTAAAGAGAGAAAAGAAGTTTATATAAGTTTTGCGGTTTTCCCCCAAATCCAGAAAATCTCATGGAAATCCGAATCCAATCCTCAATAGCATGTAAACAGTGCATACAGGCATAAAAATCCATGAATAATAACATGCATGATGTAACAACTAATAATTACAATGTCTAATCTAGCATATAAGGCAAGTACACTAATATCATGTCTAAATTATTAGCTAACAACCTATGTCGATGCAATAATATTTTCTAAGGTGTACGTGACATGGCAATTACCGATGAAGATGTGTGTGAGCCGGCAAGTAAGTGTACGTGGTACATACGCATCATCGGTAATGGTGCTGGTGTCCTAACAGCATAACATCAATAATGGAGTATGAAACATAATATAAGCATGCGATGCGATGCGAACCACAATAATGAGCGGAAGCTGAATACTAGACGCAACTATAACTAATCTGCATTAATCTAAAATAACCTCTACAATTGGTGCCTTTTGAAATAACACGAATCATGGGGTTTTGAAAATAAGGGCTACGATGTTTTTATGAAAAGATACGTCTTTTGAAATATCCGTAGGATCCCTTGGGCTGTCTTTTAAAATACCCACGATTCGTTAGTTTTTGAAATAGGTAGGAGTCTAATCTAATCTAACAACCATCCTAAACTATACGGCTGAACTAACAAGTAGAGCTACGGGTGAGGAAACCGCCTAACATCTGAGTCGATACATATACATACATGTATATATATTAGTCGGTGATCCCGCCTCAATAATATCATATCCGATACCCTATCAATAATCAGACATCCCAAGTCAAGAGTGCGGATCAATCATCAAAATATAGCTTGTACGTAAATCCGTCGTACGGCATCCCAAATCTGGGTACGGGTCAATATCACATTCATCATACTATTTATCTGGTATCCTCTTTATCAAATGTCATGATCGGGGTACTGATCTACGTTTAGTACAATATTGATACCCTCTATGTATGCATGCAGATGTAAGAATCACTACGTCAAAAGACCCGCTAAAACATCGTGTCGTATCTCAATACGAACCAAATCACATCACCGATCTCCTGGCCTCAAGCCCAATCTCATCGACTCATCTCAAATCCCAAATACTATCCTCAAATCCAGTATATAAACACATAGTCCCATACCCATGTGTAGATATACGCACAATCATATGCACTCTAATAAATGAAAGAATGAATGCAAGTATGTGTGTAAATGTATGTGTGAGTGCAACCACTACTCTAGGGTTCGCACTAAACTAAACCAATATATTCTTATCATCAAAATATCATTATTACCATCAATAACCCTAAACAACACATAATAAATATTCGTGTGTATACGTATTCGTATACATCACCACGGACTGCGGGGGTGCTATACGCCATCCACCCGACTTCTCCCCACAGATATAAATCTACTCACATTGCTTCTCGTGTGCCAAAGCCGATGTCGCTATCTTCACCTCCTTTGCCTCAACATCACGCGGGGTACCTACAAGTATATCACAATGCTAAAGCACATGAAAATCACATCGGAAACCAAAATAGCACACGCTACCCGCATAGGTAAAAACCTATCGACTCGCATGTAAACACAATCAAAATCCACTTGTCGTTGACGTCCAAACGCCACCCGACAGGAATGAATCACCAAATACCAAAATCCATGCTAAAACAAGTCCCAAATTATACACCAACATAGGAAAATCAACCCAGATTTCACCCTAGATGGAATCAGTCAAAACTAGACATACTCAGGGTCAAAACTAGAGGAAATGGGGGCATGCACAGAAAACGAAGCAATTCCTTAAAATACCTTATTTTAGAATTTTCCATAATTTTTCCCCATTTATCTGTATTTAATTATACCAGAATATTAAAATATTCATTAAAATAATATTAAATTATAAAATTTCCTAAAAATCATATTTTATTATTTTGAAGACGTTACACAAAAGAGGAGTGGGGACCGTCTGTGGAGAACTAGAAGGGCTATATTGAGGTGTCGAGCCTAGTGGGAAATAGAGAATAGGCTCGCGAGAAGATGGTGGGGTAGAAGAACAAGGATCAGAAATAGAAGTGTGTGTGTGAGGAAAGGTCTCAGCAGAGGTGTTATTGATAGGATTTTCAATATCATCAATTCCTTCCCCGACATGGTTATTTAGCACTCTTCCTGATCTCAATGTTGTGACGGCATTTACATTGTAATGCCCAGGATTCTGTAGGGGTTGAAACGGAAGTTTCCCTTTTTCTCTCGCGCTCATTTCGGCTTTAAGTCGTGCGATTTCAGCTTCCATCGATCTGATACTCTCAGCTTGGGATGCTGAGTTTTTCTTTATCTCGCTGACGGAAGTTCTAACCTCAGCCGAAACCTCTAAGAAATTTGACAAGAGTGATTTCTTGGTTTGAGTGAATTGAGAGAATTCGTCAGAACCGGTCAACTGCATAGGATTAGACTGTGCAGGAGTGTTGACCTGGTTGTGGAAATTTTGTGACTGGTAGGGGTGCTGAGTGAGTTGAAGTGGTTGCTGTTGTGGTGGAAGAGCCCTTTGAAAATTATTTTGGCTTGGAACCGTGTTTTGAGATTGTTGTTGGTTCCAAGCAAAATTCGGGTGATTCCTCCAACCCTGATTGTACGTGGAAGAATATGGATCGTTTCTAGGTCTTTGACATGCGGCATTTGTATGCTCATGACCTTGAAACGCAGAGTTTAATGGACATTCTTCCGTTAAATGAGATGGATCAGAACAGCAGCCACATACAGTTTTGGGGAGCGACATTGGGTTTAGGGAGGCTGCAAAAAATTTGTGTTCCATAGCATCGAGCTTCTTTTGCATTGCTGCCATCTCAGCTCGAACACCTATGGACACATCTATTTGGTGTACGCCACCCCTATTCAATGGTTGGGTTCCACTCTCCCACTGTAGTGATTTTTCAGCGAACTCTTCTAAAAACTTCCACGCTTCCCCATCATCCTTGGTCATAAAGGTACCTTGACACATGTTTTCAAGGTTCTGTTTAGTGTTTGGGTTAATGCCCTCATATATGATTCGGCAAAGATCCCATCTCGGGATGCCGTGATGAGGACACTGAACCAATAGATCCTTGAAACGTTCAAAGCATTTTGAAAATGGTTCAGTAGGGAGCTGGGCAAATTGATTCAGTTCGCTACGGATTCAAGTTGTCTTTTGCATTGGATAAAATTTCTTAAGGAATGCCGCGACGAATTCTTCCCAATTCGTAATAGAGTGTGCGGTAGTGTTATATAGCCACTTCTTGGCCATATCGCACAAAGTAAATGGAAGAAGACGTAGACGCATAGCATCCACTGAAAGTTGTGACGTACCCATCATTGCGCATACGTTTTCAAATTTGGTGATGAAAACGTAAGCGTCCTCAGTCTCGAGTCCGTGGAATTTAGGTAAAAGGTTGATGTATTGGGGTTTAATTTCAAAATTATCCCCGTTGGCTGGTGGAATGGATAAGCAGGTCGAAAGAGGACCTCGCAGTGGATAGCACCTCTCCTGGAGAGAGATGCGGGGTGGATTCTGCGTACCAACGGACGGCGGCAGATTAGGGTTAAAGAAGTTCGATGGAGGTGGATCCATCGATGTAGGTGTGGTGGTGGGTAAAAGAAAGGGTAAATGCAGAAATACCGACTTTTGGGTCGATGAGGGAAACGCGGACTTAACGGGCACTAGAATCCCGTGTCCAGCCTATCTTGCACTAAAAAGGGTTAGTACAAGTGGCAGCGTGAATTTATAATTAGGGGAATGATGAAAGAATGCGGTGTTTGTTTTGAAAAGTGGACGGATTTTTGAAAAAAATGATGCAACACAACAAATGCAACACACAAAACCCTAGAATCTAGTGGTCACCTAGGTCAAACTCTAGACCGCTCCTAACTGCCAAAAGACAAGTCGCAGGATAAATCCTCCACTGCCTCTTTGTCTCTCCTGTGGCCAGGTAAGTGCCAGGTAAGTGGGAGGTTCTCCACTACGTAAGTAGTGGGCCTAATTAAGTAACCACTAGCTTTCGACACACTTGCCTTAGACACCACAAAAGAAACGCGGATAGTATCTCAGCATCTTCACGGCGAATATCAGGGCCAGGCATTGCTTTTCGATCGGGGAATAGTTATGCTCCGCCCCAACTAAAGTTCGACTGAGATAGTAGAGGGCATTTTCTTTTCCCTCCTCATTATTCTGGGCAAGGAGCGCGCTGAGTGATTCATCTAGCACGGCAGTGTAAAGAATCAGCGATTTATTTGGAATGGGAGAAGCCAGCACTGGAGGGTGCAACAGGTACTGTTTGATGCTTTCGAACGCTTCTTGACATTCGGCATCCCGGATAAAAGGAGCTCCTTTCTCCATGAGCTTTGAAAAGGGCCTACATCTCCCCAATAAATTTGAGATAAACCTTCGTATATAAGCAAGCTTGCCTTGAAATGATCTCAGCTACGTCAGATTCTTCGGAAGGGGCATCTCCATGATGGTCTTTATCTTTGATGGGTCAACTTCGATCCCTCGATGTCGGACTATGAAGCCCAGAAATTTTCCCGATGACACACCAAAAGATCACTTTATAGGATTCATTTTCATATCGTATTCCCTCGGTCTGGTGAAAATGGTCCTGAGATCTTGGATGTGATCGGCCTTGGCTTTAGTCTTGACGACCAAATTGCCAACATAACATTCGATGACTTTATGGATTAGGTCATCAAAGATATTGGTCATTGCCCTTTAATATGTAGCACCTGCGTTCTTCAGTTCAAACGGCATCACTTTGTAACAGTATATGTCGATCGAGGTTCGAAATGTTGTATGCTTCTCATCCTCAGGTGACATTTTTATCTGATTGTACCTAGACGAACCATCCATGAAAGTGAACAGCTCGTAATTTGAGGTATCGTCGACCGTCATTTCCATTACCGAAAGCAGGAAATCATCTTTAGGGCATGCCTTATTGAGGTCCCTGAAATCAATGCAAACTCGTATCTGTCCATTCTTCTTTTTCACCGGGACGATGCATGCGATCCAGTATGCATATTTCTCTTCTCTGATGAAATCGGCATCAATGAGTTTTTTGGTTTTCTCGATAACCTTTTCTTCCATTTCTCTTCTCATTCTTCGAGGAGCTTGTTTGACTGGCTTAGCATCAGGAGATATAGCCAGTTTATGCATGGCCACTTTAGGGGAAAGGCCAGGCATTTCTTTGTACATCCACATGAAGCAGTTGGCAAACTTATGTTGCAGAGCGATTATCTACTCTTTCATTTCCCCTGACAAGAGCAAGCTGATGTAGGTCGGCCTTGGATTATCGAACGTTCCCAAATCAATCTCGGTTAGCTTGTTGAAGGTTGCTTGTCCGCCATCTTCGAGCTCTCGAGGGGCTTCTTCTGGCTTAGCTAGCTCGTCGTCATCATTCCCCTTCGCTGGCTTCACTGACATGAATCATGTAGCATGCTTTGGCATCAGGTTGAATGAAACCTATGCCCCATCTATCTGGGATTCGTCCATCGATGAGTACTCGGACCTGAGGAGGATGCCATAGTCCTTCGTAAAACTTCTCTTAGGAGTCCGTTTGATATAACCGACACCCACACTTTTTAAAGTATTCCCGCATCTCGGGTGCATAATATCTGGGATTAAGAACAACCCTTATGCCTCTCTCGTATAGAAGGCATGTCATAGACAAATCGTCCGGGTGCGCGACAGGATTTGACCCATAAAACATGATGCCCTTCTGTCCACATTTCCTTCCGAGAACGTAGAAAGTTTTCAGCTGGTCCACGGTGGAGACTGACAATGCATCAAGCTCTTTGTACATCTGCTCTGGAACCCTTGTAACGGCTAGGGACCCTTCTGCAACTTCGAAGGTCTCTCGTAGCTTTGCTTGTTACATGGGGGCCCAATCTGTATAGCTGTTGCAAGGCAGGTTCTTTTTCTCCGACTCTTCAGTGTTGCTGCCTAAACGAGGGCGAATTTTGCTGCCGGATGGGCCTTCAATACCAGACTCATCCGTATCTCTACCAAGATGAGGGCGGTTTTTATGGACGTACGGACTTCCAACGTCTGACTCATCAGTGTCACTGCCGAAATGCGGACGCACTTGGGGGTTTTTGCTTTTGAAAGTGACAGACGGCTCAGATTTGCTTTTGAATTTCGGAGCTGTTCTGTCTTTGGTCAGTTGTGTCTCAGCACTTTGGAGGTTCAAAAAATACCCAGAATCTTCATATCGGACATCATGCACACCGAACGGCTGGATGTCTCTGTCAATGCGTTTTTCTTCTACATTTTTGGTATACTTCATGCACTGATGGAGAGTTGACGGAACCATGCCGTAATCGTGAAGCCACGGCCTTCCCAAGAGAATCTTATAGGACATGTCGACGTCGATCACGTATATCTTGGCTTTAGTTTGTAGGTCCCCGAACCTGATTAGCAGAGCTATGGATCCCAGAACTTGCTGACAATTTTTATTGAAGCCTTGAATGGCAATCCTTTCCCTTGACAGGTGCCGGACGTATATTGACAAACTCTTCATAGTCCGCAAGTTCATGATGTTCATTGAGAACCCTGGATCAATCAATATGCGATTAATCCGATCTCCGTCGCTGTACCCTGTCATGTAAAGCGGTCGGTTGTGCTCAGTTGTTCCTAGCAACAGGTCTTCATCTTTAAATGCGACCGCGGCTGTATACAGAGTGTACTAGGCTTCTTTCATATCAATTTCCGCAAAGCGATCCTGGTACTGCTCGGGGTTTTGTAAAGCGTGAAAAAGAACATGTCTAAGCTCTTTAGACAGGTCTAAGGCATCGTAGATGCTCAGGAGAGACGGAAGCTTTCAGAGATGAGCCAAGACATTATAGTATACCGATGAAGGACTCAAATTTTCATAAGCCGGCTCTCCGCCATCTTCTTCATTAGCGACTTGTTTTTCCTTCCCTTTTGGGGCGTTGCCTTGATTTGGCGGTTCAGCCTTGCCGCTTCTAAGATGGATTTGGTTAGCCTTCATGGCGAGCTCCTCGTCCTCCTCAGGAAAACAGAGTTCTTTCTCAGAGTCGCTACCAAGATGGACGACGTAGCAGGTCACTATAGGGATCTCATTATCGGAGTCTTCTTCTAGCTCCTCCAGAATCTCAGCCGCTTCTACAGAGAAGAACTCCTTCAATTGAATTAGACTTCTTTCCTTTTGTTCATAGTCTTCGAGGGAATCGATATATTTTTGAATGGTCGATCTCCCTGCAGACTCTTTTTCGCGTCGAATCGCACTTTTCTTCTTCTTGAGCTTTTTAGATTTTGAGCCTGATTGAGCAAAATTGGTAGTTGGAACGGTGGACTCCTTCTGCTCTTCCTATTCCGTTCGGGGCTTCTTCTGAAGTAGCTTTAGCATTTTCTTCATCTTTTTAGATGCGTGCATGCTCCATGGAGGCTGGGGTGAGTCAGTTTCATTCCTCAAGGGAGCGAGCTCAGCTGTCTGCTCCCAAAAGACTTCAGCTTGTGTCTGTATGAAGTTGGTGGTTGCAGCTTGGTTGTTCACCAACACACTCTTGGACAACTCGATCTCCCCAGTCTTATACTGCTTCTCGACCCAGTCTTTGAAAATATAGCAATCCTCGATCACATGCCTCACTACTCGGTGGTGCAGGCAATATAGAGGATTGTCAGTCATTTTTGCTTCGTGGGGTATTTTCGACTCTGGCAATTGTAGACCGTTGTTCAAAGCATCTTTGAATATCTTGCGGATCTTGTCCCTTCTGAAAGAGTAAACCTTGTTTTTTTCTCTTCTAGGGAAGGCCCTTCTCCTCCCAGCACTGGCTTTCGAGACGGGTTGGTTTTGGATTCGCCTTCCTTTCGCTTGTCTTCATTGTCGGACGCATTGAATACATTGGTATTGCTGGAATTCCCGCTTCTACGGTTGTCATCTCTCTTGCTCTTCCAAGTCTTGTCTCTCTGAGAGTCCGGGGTAGATTCTTGCTTCAAGCGTTCTAACATTTGGACTTTCTTGGTCAGCTCTTGAAACATCTTGAGGCCTGATGTACATAAGAATGCGACCATCCAATTATTGAGGTTCCTAATAAGGAGGCTGACGGACAGGTCCTGCTCTAGCGGCGGTTCGCACTTGACAGTGAGGTTATGCCATCAGGCAATAAAGTCCGTGTTGCTTTCGTTTTTCCCTGGCTTGGTTCTCACGAGGTCAACGATGGAGATTTCTTCACTAACACTCATGAATCATTGCCGAAACAGAGACTCCATTTGGACGAAAGTAGTGACGGATCCGTTTGGTATACTTACGTACCAGTCGACACCGGTCAGGCTGTTGACAAACTAACGAAGAAGGAGTGCATCATTGCCCCCTGTTTTCTGCGTAACGCTTTAAAGTGGGCAACGTGTTGATTTGCATTTCCCGTCCTATCAAATCTTCCGAACTTAGGAATGACGTAACCGCTCGGGAACTCGATCAGATCGTACTGTACGGGATATGGCCGCCTACTACTGCCGATTTCTTTTTGAGATTCGGCTTCGGCTACCAATGTTCTAACCTTGCTAGTGACCAAATCCATTATCCGATCTTGTGTTAGCGGTATGGTGCTATCTGGGGCCAAGGCGTCCCCAGAAGCGGAATGTGGACGGCTTTCGTGCGGCTCGCCCAATCTTGGACTCAAAGGGACAAGCATCGGTTGCTTTGGGTTGTCATCACCCGGCTCATGAGTAGAGACTTGTGCTTGATTAGGAGGCGCCCGAGCAATTTGAGCCGTGAGCTGCATCACAACGTTCGTTAGGTCGTCAATTTTTGAATAGAGCTTGGCCATCTCTTTATCTTTGCTCCTGAGCTGTTTTCGAAGCTCTTGCTCTGCGGTTCTGGGGAGGAAAGTCGGCTCTTCCTCGCTGTCCGAGCTTGACTCCACATGGACTGAGGGGTCTTTCTACCTATCGGCCTCATTGAGAGGGTTTTCATCATCCAGCGGAGGCGGCTGATCTTGGGAAGCGGCAACCACATTCAAGCTAGATTGGGCTTGGGATGTGGTGGCACCATCCTAACTTTTGCTGCGAAGGTTGTCGCTGGGGCGCATGCCTGCCATATAGACAGTGTGGATAACATATCCGGCCGTCCTTTCATTATTGGTAGTTGATTTCGTGGACCGCTGTCGGGGCCCTTCTGTTTTGGTAACGGACAATTGATTGAAGACGGCTGGCCTGATCGGGTTCTTGAGTGGTGCTGGCGATTCTTTTTTGGATTTTCCCCGCTGCTTTCGCGCGGCACAGAGCGCCTGATATACTCTTAAAGAGATGGTGTCATGCTTTCTCTTTTGGGGCTGGGAAACGTCTCTTTGTGGCATTGTTCGAACTGTTGTCTTCTTGATTCTGGCGTTCATGGAATTTTTCTGAACCCACTTCAGAGGTTCGAAGGAATTGCTGACTTTTACGGCCGACTCAGCCGTCGTCATGGGGTAACCCTGCTCTTGGAACCTCACAAGATTCCACTTGGCCGGAGTCCTAGCCCTCTTGTTGGTTCGATATCTGAGCCGCTTCTTTCTCAACCTTTCTGTTTTGAGCACTTGGCAGGTTTCGGCTCTTCGGGAAGCCACCGTAGACCGATTAACAGGGAGTCCAGACACCCGCTCGTGCAATTGTCAAGGGCATCGTCTGAGCCTGCTGGAGATGCTTTGTGGCTCCATTGGTGTTGACGGCCTTACCCCCAGTTGGAACGGTGGAGAGCCGTTTGAATACGGATCTGCATTTGGGGTGGGATGCTTTGGTGACCACAACGTTCGGCTCCTGCCCCTTGAGGTCGGTTTGGCCTCTTGGTTTGTCGTGACCTCTGCCAGCTGAGTGCTTCCGGCAGGGTAGATGATGACAGAACTAAATTGACGGGGTGGATCCTCCCAATACCGGCTGAGACTTGCAGGGAGAACCACGCGGGCATTGATCTTGACCACGTACTGGATCGGGGTCGCGTCAGAAGCTGAATTCATCTTAGAAGACATCGTCGTTGAAATTGATTGCTGCATGGAAAAACATTATTTCAGTACACATCGGTATATATGTTAAATGAATTCGCATGAACGCTTGACCCGAGATATGGGAGGAGATAAAGGCCCTACCGGACGTACCAGAATCTGTAGGGTGTTTTTCGTCACCCCATTGAGATGGGAATACGCTCCGCTTGTCAGGAATAATACAGACTTTCCCTGCCTAAGGTAGGCCGGGTTTATTGATTGTGGAGATCCGAATCTCCGGCAGCCACGGACTAAGTTGCCGTTAATTACTCATCGCCTTTGAAGAGAAGGAACCTCTAATTGATGGGTCAACTAGTCATGCAAACTTAACGTGCGGTGCTTGTGTGTATTGTGTTTTAGAGAGGACTTAGATATATCGGGGGCCACGCAGAGTTTACGGGGGTCTCTCTACCCGGATAGCGTGCTGAGGGTCAAGAGGCCTAGCAACCCCTTGCGGGGTGTGGGGCAGCGCCCCGTTAGAAAATTTTTTCTAACGGGGGACGTGTTTTGAGTGTGGAGCATAAGGGGAAAAGAGGGGTGAGGAGCGTCCTACCTGAGGACGCGAGAGAGGCACGTAGGCGTCGGGTGCTAGTGGGCTACGTGCGGTTCACGCGCCCGCACGTGAGCGTTGGGCGCCAGCGGTTCACGCGCCCCGCACGCGGACGCTGGACGCCAGCGGGTCATGTGCCCTGCACGTAGGCGCTGATTAGAAGGTCACGTGCATGGAGCGTGGGCACCAGCGAGTCACGTGCATAGCGTGTGGGCGCCAGCGGATCACGCGCCCTACACGTGGACGCTAGACGCCTGCGGAAAAAGAGGCTTCGCCCCTGTACTGGGAGTTATACTTCCGATTGAATTTTGGAGTTAAACTCCTAAAAAAGGAAGAGATGCTAAGCCTCTGCACAGGGAGTTGTACTTTCCGATTGACTTTTGGAGTTAAACTCCTTAAAAAAGGATTTATTATTTTTTTTTTTTTTGTGGAGTTAAACTCGTAAGAGATTTTCGGACATGATGAAGGGGGACCCCTTTCTTCTCCTTTGAGCCCAGGATTTTCTCTTGAGCCTTGGATGTTCCCAAAATGGGATTTTTGGTGATGGGTCTTCTTCTTCCTTCTCTCTGTTGACTGGATCTTGGAGAAGAAAAGGAGGACGAGACTTAAAAATCTCCTCTTTTAGAGATCTGATGGGAGATCTGAGCTTCTCTTTGTGGGTTTAATGGTGAAAAACTATTTCTTTTTGGAAAAAAAAGAATGAAACTCTTGATTTAATTCAAGAAAAAGGAAGAAGTTTAGAACTTTGAGGAAGGAGAAAGAGGCACAGATCCCTAAACTTTTTTGAGAAAATGAAAAGGTTCTCCTTGCTTTTTTCATCATGTTTGCTCTTATAGGCTACACACTTTACATATAACCACTTGGGCTTTACCAAATGACACTTGTGTCACCCCATACTTTATGTGCTTATTTATTTTTTTTTTTGCACATAAGCCATGGGGTTTACAAAATTTTAGCTTTCTGCCTATTTTTCATACATTTGTTTATAAAAAATTATATTAAACTAATTTATTCCTCTATTCTTAGCATGAAGCTGGCTCCTTTCATGCTTGGTCCTGACTTGGGCTTGAGCCCGCTATAATCCGTCAAATATAACCGTGGGATGTAAAAAGAACATTATATATAATCCCCAATGGCTAGTTCAGTGGTTTAAACGGCAAAAGCAGCTCCCTCTTCATCAATTTTTCCCTCGCTCCCTCCCTACCTCTGTGTGTGTTTGTGCGTGTCTCTCTCAGAACAACTACTTCATCAATTTTTCTCTGCCCCTCCCCCCGTCGGCGGGTCAGGATCTGCATTTAGTCAATTGACACAACATAAACTTTTCAGGAAATTCCAAACATATACAAATTCACACATACACCATCAAAATGGCAGTAAGCGTCCCTGGTTTTGAAACAATAAAATTTTAGCACCCTGCACCTGAATTTGGGTTTAAACCCTAAATTATTACTCCACAGGGGGGGACGAATATTGCTTTATATAAGTAATTTAAAACAATAATTGAAGATAGAAGAAGATGGAAGTCAATTTGAGTTAAAGTGTCTTGATTAAAGACCGCCAATTTTGTTCATTTCTGAGGGTGCAAACTTCTCAACTCGATTCAGGGGTTGTATGCAGGTCTGGCAAATGAGGCGAGTCAGCGATGACTCTCCTCGCGACGAGACGGATTTTACTCGTCTTGTCGCTGACGTGGACGAGTCGGTGACTCGTTTCGTCTACCCGAGTTGAACGAGGCTAGTGGGTTTGGCAAAACCAATATTGCCTCGTTGCAACTCCCTTTGTATGACTCACGAGTCAACTCGTTTTGCCTCGTCAATTCATGGGTCGACTCGTCTAATTAGCCGTTTGTGGTCCCAACGGTCAAAAATTGCCTCAACTCATCTCACCTCAATTTCATAAAGCAACGGTTGAATTCACTTTGGATCATCTTGCCTCGTCTCGATTTCCACATCCAACAGAAAGAAAACGGTCGGATCCCCCCAACTCGTCTCGGCTCAACTCGCCTCATCTCGTCAGATTCAAAATTTTAAGTTATTTTTTTAAAAAAATAAAGTTAGCTCGCCTAACTCGTCGTGACTCGCGAGTCGTCTAAGCGAGTCGGCGAGACGAATGGGTTTAGATTTTCGAGTCAGGCAACTCGTCTCGTCTCGCTTTGTTTGTCAGGCGAGGCGAATTCAACTCTCCTCGCCTGAGAGATGAGTAGGACGATTCATAAGATGACGGTCCGGCTCGTCTCATTCGCTAGGCCGAGTTGTAGGTGAGAGGGGAACAAATCATTGAAGAGAGAAAAAGATGAGTGAGAAAGAGAGGGCAATCGAGGGGTGCCCTCATGAAGTACTGACGAGGATGAGAGAGATCGTGTGAGAGGTGCCATGGGTGAAGGTTTTTTTTTTTGGGTTAATTGCTAAATAATTCCTCAATGTTTCACATGCTTTGCACTTATATATCTTATTGATTTTTTTCCCTGCACTTAGATATTCTAAAATACAAAATCGTATGGATTTTGTTTAAAATATAGATTTGATGGTTAACTGAAGGGAGTAAAGTATTAATGGTTTGTACTTTATGGTATATGAGTGCAGCGAAAAAATCAATAACGTATGTAAGTGCAAAGTATGTCGATCATTAGTTATCTTAACCAGGTACTAGACCAACCCCAAGCTAAACAGAGTGAGTTTATCAGCTAACCGGAGATTTGGGATGGATTTTTTAAGAGGTTGAATTTCAACTTGATACCGTGAACTTTAACCATTTTCCCTTAAAACCATAACGAACTTCTAAAATGATGCAAAACCACCACCAAATTTTATTCATATAAAAATACTCCCCAACGAGACTAATACTAGTTTAAGAAATAAAATAAAATGACTGGAATACTCAACAAATACATTTAAGAAAAACTACCTATTCTTTTTAAAGAATTATCATACACTTTACACCACAAAATTCCATTCTTTTTAAAGAATTATCGTACACTTTACACCACAAAATTCCATCGGTTCATATTGTTTTCATGAATAAAAATTATTTTTCATTTAGAAATGTTTTAAAGAAAATGATACATGTTGGATATTTAGGTCTTTTTATACTTTAAGTTAACCCTATATTAATCCCATCAGGTAGTTTTCTGGTGCAAGAAAAGTTTGAGGTTGATTTGCATCATTTTAGAAGTTAGTGGTAGTTTTAAGGGAAAGTTGCTAAAGTTCATGGTATCAAGTTGAAATTTATTCTTTTTTAAAATTATGTGATCTTGGGCTGGGTATTTCAAAATAGCCGGGCATGTTTGGATGCACACAATCCATAGTATAAAAATGATAGATTTCATTGTTCTTCTGGATCAGTTCAATCCTTTAAAAAGGCTTGCTTGGATGGCATTTTTATGAGTAAATTCAGGGGAGGAAATACCCCAAATAGACTCATTCCATGAGATAAAAAAATTAGCTGAGACGTAATTATTTTTTCCCCAAATTTCTTCACTCTCCATCTTTTTGAAAACGGTGTTGTTCTCCTTATCTCTCTTTAAAAAAAGAATATTTTAACTCAACCATTAATTAGAAGAAAAAAAGCAGCATTAAATACATATCTTTATCCCAAACCATCTAAACGTTTACAAGTTAAAAAAAATCCTTAGAAATTTCATTTAATGGATTGCTTATGAATTTCAAAATTTATTTATCCAAAATGAAATCTTTAGAATTATTTTCCAAACTATCTAAACACACCTTAAGTTACGTTTTGGATGGGGTATATAAAAATAATACTTGTTTCTTTCCGAAGGCTGACAGCCCTGACATTATTTGGGAGTATTCGGGAAATATTTCTTTAAAGAAAGGATTTTAAAGATTGGCTAAACAAGAAAAACCATAGCCTCGTTCCTAAAGTCAAGAAGCTGCTCATTCTTTTGTTACGAGCACAAAATTTAGCATTTTATAAAGGAACAATCAAAGGCCTATAGCTAATAGATAATGAAGACACACGTGGAGTTAAAAGCATTTGCACATAAAGCATTCCAAGTATCTTTCATTTTCTACGATGCTCAGCATGCATACTTAAAATGAAAAAGATATCAAACACGGACAACCGCGAATTCGACAACACATCGCTAAAAACACAGTGGGCCCAAATGCAGCCATCAAAATAGGAAGCCTGGGCCCACCGGTAAACAGAAATGTGGAGCTGACGGGTTGGGTAATTGAATGAGCGGAAATGAAAGCATGGGAAACGACATGAGAGGACAAGGCCACCTGCACGTGTTGGACGGGATGTGTCGAAATTTGGATAGATCACCCACACCTGTGTGGATCTGGGTTGCTACCAGGTCAGATCAACCTCACGAGCCGGCCGTGACGATTTATCTCCCTGTCGCGACCATGCCAGCCAGCCCCCTTAACCTATCAACTCTATGCATGGAGAAATTATTCGGTATGTCGGATATGATACATCCGGGCAGTAGAGAGAAAGAGACGGTGATGGAGGTCGGATCTCCTTCAGATGCTGTCCTCCGTCGATCTGCAGCGAGCGCTATTGAACGGCTGAGATTTGGCTTGAAGGCTGTCTTCTTGGGCGTGTGGATCTCAATGAGTTGATTTTGAGGTGAAGCCGAGTTATCTGCAAAGAAGTCCCGGGATCGGTGACCACCGTAGGACCATCCGACGATCAAGTTAGCCGAGCAAAATGAGCAGAGTAGCTGCTTTTTGGAAGAAAAAAAATTGCCTTACCTGAGTCGTCTGAGAGAGAGGGTTTATAGGAGTCGCATGGAGCGAGCGGGTGCGAGATCTTCGTCTTCGGTTATGCCCCTGACGTTACGCCTGCGTGAGTGATGAGATCCACCATTAATGGCGGGATACGCTCGTTAATGGGGGATGCGCTAGTGTGGGACGCGGGACGTGGGGCGGTGGATATCTCGCTCTGGCTAGATACGCGGAGCCATTGCGGAAGCGCTAAGGCCTCGCGTTCTCGTTTGTCCGGGAGAGCTGGGGAGGCTTAGCTCGGCGTGAGCTCGGAGACGAGCCGAGAGGCCGAGGAAGCTCAGCTCTGTAATAACTCGAAGACGAGCACAGGTGGGTAGTGCCAGTTCGGCGGCTGGGTCGCTCTTGGGCAAGAGGTGGAGTTTAAGCTCGGAGACGAACCGAGGAAGGTAATCAATGCTCCATACTGATTTTACCTCGGTAGCCCCCCAGGAGTCTGTTGAGCTGTCGCGGGTGGCACGTCATTCGTCACGTGTCATGATCTGAGAAATTCTCATTTATGAGCATCATCACTAGCCCCCCACTCTCATTCCGACCTATTTATGGGTCGGGTCGAGAGTGGCCTGTTTGGTTCTTCTCGACCCAGCCTGTTGCTGAGAATCCTTGGCGTAGATTTTCCGGGGCGACGTGGTATAAGGAAGTTGCGTCGTTCAGATTTCCGAGCCCACGTGGCGAATTCCCGAGCACTTGGATCTTCGCATGTATCTCTGATGACATCAGCAGATCAATGAAATGATCGCGCATTAAAGAGGGGGTGCCGATTCGCTCGTTCGTCTGTTGGGTCACAGGCCACGCGTCTGCGGCGGGTTGGCGGACGCGACAGGCTGTCGCTGTCTCCTACGATCGAAGGGACATACCCAATGGTTGTTCGACACATGGAGACTTGACGGCTGGCATACGTGAAGCTTCGTTTTTGTGGGAATTGATCTGGGCCGTTGGATGCCTTCTCTAGAGGGTATAAATAGGAGGGGACCCCTATAGGGCCAACACTTCCTTCATAATTTCCCTTCGTTGCCAAAGATTGTTTGGCGCTCCATCCTTTAGATCGGATCCGTTGCGCTCTTTCCTCGGAGAACTCATTCCTTTGAATCATGTTAGATGTATTCTTCCGAGGAGTCTGTAGAAATAGTTAGGGTTGAGTCTAGAGAGTCTACCATCTCTTTAGCAGCTGACAGCCAAAAAGGTTCTCTTGTTGCTTCCTCTGTGTCGGGCTCGCCCTATAGAGTCAGGGCTACCAGCGTCGCTAGCCGCCCGGTGGTGGCAAAGGCCCCTACGGTGCGCATCAGGAATGCCCACGATGCATCCTCCGTCTTGAGTGATCTGGACGAGCTTGCTGTTTCCATATCCCCTCTAACTATTCGCTCCGTTTGGCTAAAGAGGGTGAATGGGCGGACCAGGTGCAGTGGAAAGAAATTGCCCTATATTTGGAACCGTTCCGAGCGGGAATGCGCCTGCCCTTTCCAACCGAGATATGTGGGGTACTTTGTTGCTTCCATCTCTCCTCGGGCCAGCTAGCGTCGAACTCATGTAGAATCCACCTCGGGTTTCTGGTCCGGTTGAAACTCGAGGAAATCCCCTTCAGCTTGACCCTTCTTACTTCTTTTCTCTGCTATAAAAATCACCCAGGCACTAGCAAGAATGAGCCGAGCTGGGTGTATTTTTCCTTTAAAAACGCAAGGACAGGGTGGCCGGGTCGGGCGTGGGAGTCGTTCCTTCTTCCATCCATAACTGGAAGGAGAAGTTTGTATTCGTCGGGCCACCCGAGGGCGAGAATTGGCCCATGCCTACACAATGGCACAGGGCCGATTGCCCGAGGGCGAAGCAGTCATTCTCGCTTGAGGCGGGGGCGGTATCCATGTGGGAGACGATCCAGCGGGCCGACATCCTACTTTCTGAGCAGGTTCTTAGCTGGGTCGGGCTCAGCCCCGCGCGCTTCATGGGTGAGTTAGGTATTTGGACGATCTATTTAGACTTGAATGATTTCTTTTACCCTTCTAGAACCACTAACTCTTTTGTGTATTCTCCTATCGCAGGACAAATGGACCGATACAAGATCTTAGCTGCCATAGCCGCTACGTCCCAGAAGAAGGTCGGGGGCGTGATCTTGTCCCGAGCGGGCCCGAGCTCGGCCATGAGACCATCTCCACCGACGAGGCTTTCCGCAGCGCCCCGAGCCCCCGATGACCGCCGTAGGGGCAGCCAGAAGCATGCGCGAGACCCGGTGCCCCTGGTGAGGGGGGGAAGAGGGTGTCGAGGTTCCCCTTAAGAGGAAAAAGATGATCTCCCGCTCGCCGTCCGCTGAGATTCCTGAGAGGATTCCCGTGCAGGAGGGGGGCGCCTGCTTTGTGGTCCCCTCGGGGCTTTCGGTTGCCGACGGCTTGCTCTCCGACATGAAGTAATCGGCCGGGGGCAAAATTCTCCAGGGGACCCTGAAGGTCTAAGTGGCTGCCATCACTCAGGAGGCGGTTCAGGTCTGTACCCGTTTCCTTTAAGGATTCCATTAAGTGCTCTTTATTAATTTGAATGTTTCTAACATCTTCTGCTGCTTTCATCAGGTTCTCCAACACTGCGCCCTTATCGTAAATATGGAATCCAAGGAGATTGCCCCGGCCATGAAGAAGGCGGGGGAATCTTCTTCGCGGGAAGAGAATCTGCGCCTTGAGCTGCAGCAGGAGAAGGAGAAGACAACCGCCCTAGAAACCCGGTTGGCCGCCGAGGCGTTAACGGTCTCCAAGTGCCAAGGGTCCTAACGACTTCTGAGTGTGTCCAACCAATCCGTTCAGGCTAAGTTGGAGGAGATGGGCAAGCGCTATGCCACAATGAAGAAGTCGAGGGATGCTAGCAAGAGGGAGACCGAGGCGGCGCTTAAGGCGATGAAGATTGCCGATCTCCGAGCTCGAAGTCGGTGGAGAAGTATAAGGCGTCAGATCAGTTCTACGCCAACATTGCTGAAGCCTCGGCCATCATTTGGCACGAGGTTCTTAATGCCGTCAAGGCGTTGATGCCGGAGTTTGCCGACGGTGAGCTCCGCGCTAGAGTCCCACTCTCGGTAGATACGCTGCAAGTGGCTGGTGCCGGGGAGGCCATCGGGGGAGAGGAGGTTGCGGAGGTAGAAGCCCCGGCCTCTGAGGCCGATGCCGAGCAAGGCGAGACCCGGGCGGAGCCCACAGCATGAGCCTTTTCGCCTTGTGCGTTTTTTGTTTTTCCTTTTTATTTTTCAAATTTTGTAAGCCTCTTGGCACCTTTTGTAAGGCTGAGGAGCCCAGAGTACCTTGAAAAAATTTCTGGAGCCTGAATAAAGCTGTTTATTTTCCTCTGCATGACTGTATTTTCTGCGTGAGTACTTCAGCTTGTCGGTCTTTTCCTCGAATCATGTGTTAGGTCATAGTTCGATGACTGGCCTTTAGATGACGATCGCTCGTCGAGTGTTACTTGATTAGTCGCCAGGTGTAGGAAGGTTGGCGCCCTTCCGCTTCTCGGAGTCGAGGTGGCGATCGTTCATTTAGAAGGAATCGAAAAATACCCAAGTGTTGGGAGGTCGGTATCAGTCCATTCTTCAGGTTCGGGTTGACGGCCATGTCTCTTAGCGTGAGTTGAGAATAACCAAGTTAGAATAGGTCGGTGACAACTGATTCCTCCTTGATGTGATTCCCCGACCTGTATCTTCGTAGGGTAGGAATCTACCCCTCGAAGATTAGCCGAGCAGGAATCTGCACAATGGTTTCTTCAGGAGGACTTTTTGACCGGGCAGGGAAGCTGTTCGGTGACCTCTAGATGAGGGCTTTGATCTGTGGCGTATATGGGTAGGAATCTACCCACCAGGGATGGACCGGGCAGGGAAGTTGCTCGGCTGCCTCGGGACGAGGGCTTTGATCCTTGGCATATATGGGTAGGAATCTACTCGCCAAGGATGGACCGAGAAGGGTAGCTGCTTGGTGGCCTTAATGTGAGGGATTTTGATCCTTGGCGTAGATGGGTAGGAATCTACCTACCAGGGATGGATCGAGCAGGGTAGTTACTTGGTGGCCTCAATGTGAGAGCTTTTGATTCTTGGCGTAGATGGGTAGGAATATACCCACCAGGGATGGACCGGGCAGGGAAGCTGCTCGGTGGCCTCATGATGAGGGCTTCGATCCTTGGCGTGGATAGGTAGGAATCTATCCGCCAGGGATGGACTGAGCAGGGTAGCTGCTCGGTGGCCTCAATGTGAGGGCTTTTGATCCTTGGCGTAAATGGGTAGGAATCTACCCGTCAGGGATTGACCGGGCAGGGAAGCTGCTCGGTGGCCTCAAGATGAGAGCTTCGATCCTTAGCGTTGGTTGGTAGGGAACTACTCGCTAAGGATTGACCGGGCAGGGAAGCTGCTCGGTGGCCTCGAAATGAGGGCTTCGATCCTTAGCGTTGGTTAGTAGGGAACTACCCGCTAGGGATTGACCGGGCAGGGAAGCTGCTCGGTGGTCTCGTGATGAGGGCTTTTTATACTTCGCTTCAGCTTCGTGAGGCGTCGTTCGATATTCCATGACCCGTAAAATCTGGAAGAGTGACCGTCGCAGATGACGTGTGGCAGAAGCTCATTTAAGACAGAAACTTCGTGAGGCGTCGTTCGATCTTTCATGACCCATAAAATCAGGAAGAGCGACCGCTTAGGGTCTCATGAAAATCGACATAGTTGACACGTGGAGGTTCCATTTTGGGGAATTGAATATTTCCCATGACCCGTGTCGCTGCGTGCGTAAATATGTGTCATTGAAGATTCTTGTTGAGGCTATAAATAGCGAAGGCATGTTGGTTTTTTTCTAGCCTCGTGTTTTTGAAGATGGTTGGGTTCATCTACACCATCGAGGAGATCATTTCCCGTGATTACGTGTACCTTTAAGACCTTGAGTGCTCCGAGCAGACGTATCTATCGGTGATAGAGCGCGTGGAGGGCCACTTCGGTCGCCTACTTTCCCGGCGATCACCCCTCCTTCAACTGCTTATGTACGCGATTTGGAGGATGTCCATGGATCTAAAGAATGCCCTGTCCCTGCAGCTGAGGGACGAGGCACTTGATAAGCTGCACACACTCTATCATCTCGGCCTGATCTCGAAGAATAGGCGAGATCGATCGGTGGTTCTCATTCTGGAGTGTTTCCAGAGAAGGTTGATCACCGACTCCTGTTCGGCGGGCGCGACCTCGGGCGCTTCCGTGGAATCTCGGGTCCACGGGCACCATCAAAGGGAGCGGGCCGAAGAGGCTAGGGCTCGGCTGGCGGAGATTTCTTCGGAGTACCACCAACAGTGCTTCCTTAATCCCCGGCCCCCTCTGTTGTAATTTTTTTGTAAGTCTAAGGAGCCTACAATATCTCTTAATGAATAAAATTCTTCTTTTCTGATGTGTTTTGTCTTCTTTTTCTTTTATCCCTTAGTACTTTTTACATATTTTCCCAAAAACGAATCTAGGGATCTCGGAACCAAGGAAGAAGAAAATATATCAAAGAAGTCTCTTCTAATTCAGGAGACTTAATATTAATAATAATAAGATATTGCATCGGCTCGAAAAGAAGAAACATATTCATTTGTACAATTTGAGTTTCTTGGCGTTGTAGGGCCGAAGAAACTTATGACCTCCGGCGTCTTGTAAGCGATATGCTCCACCGGGCAATGCTTCTACGACGAGAAAAGGGTCGTCCCATTTTGGGGAGAACTTGTGAAGGCGGTCCTGATTTATGAACTCGTTCCTTCGTAAGACCAAATCTCTCGTCTTGAAGGCGCGATGCTTTACTCGTGCGTTGTAGTAGCGAGCGGTTTGCTGTTGATAGGCGGCTGCTCTGATCTGCGCTCGATCTCGCTTTTCCAATAATACGTCTAAGTTGGTCCGGAGCGCCGAGGTGTTTGCTTCGTCATCGAAATGTTCGCCTCTGTAACTGGGCAATCCAATCTCCGCCGGGACCATAGCCTCAGTACCGTAGCAGAGGCTGAAGGAGGTTTCTCCCGTAGGTGTTTTCTTCGATGTGCGTAATGCCCATAGTACTCGCAGTAGTTCCTCGGTCCAGCTGCCTTGTCTTCCTTCCAAACGAGCTCGGAGACCTCGGATGATGCCTCGGTTAGCTACCTCGGCTTGCCCGTTGCATTGAGGATGTGCAACCGCGGCGAACTTCATTAGTATGTGGTATTCGCTAAAAAATTCTTTGACCTTGTCATTCTCGAAGTTGGTTCCGTGGTCGGTGACGATACACCTCGGAATCCCAAATTGGGAGATGATGTTGTTCTGTAGGAACTTTATAGTAGAGGCGACGTCTGGTTTTCTGATAGGCACGGCATCAATCCACTTCGTGAAGTAGTCTACCGCGACGAGGATGTACTTGTGTCCGCTTGTGCCGGTGGAGAGTTGGCCCACCATGTCCATCCCCTATCGTGCAAATGGCCAAGGGGAACTTAGGGTCATTAGCTCGGTAGCGGGAAGACAGGGTATGCTCCCGTGGAGTTGACAGCTTTTGCTTGTCCTGACCAGCTTCTTGGCATCTTGGTAGATCTTCAGCCAATAATATCCTTGGAGCAACGTCTTCCGGACCAAGGTGCGGGCCCCTTGATGTGCTCCACTGACCCCTTTGTGTATCTCTCGTAGAACATAGTCGGCTTCATGAGGGTCGACGCATCGGAGTAGAGGCTGTGTGTATGACTTTTTGTAAAGGTTTCCATTGCTCCAGATAAAATGATGGTCTTTTGCTCGGAGGTGGCAAGCTTCCCCTCAGTCTTCTGGAAGTGTACCATCCTTTAGGAACTCCACGAGGGGCTTCCTCCAATCTTGGCCTCCCTCCTGAGTCGTGCATACTTGAAGCGTTACCTCTTTGTCTTCCACGCTGGGCCATGGCAAGACTTTGAAGAGGATGTTCCTCTTATGGTTGGCCGTATATGAAGAGGTGAGCTTGCTCAAAGCGTTAGCTTGGGTGTTCAGTTTCCGGGGAATCTGCTCCACCTGGACTTCGTCGAAATTTTTGTGAAGTCTTTTTACCTCGGCTGGGTACTTTACCATGAGCGGTTCCCGGGCATCGAATTCCCAGTCACCTGGCCAATGACTAAGGCGGAGTCGCTGCGAACTCTGATGGTCTTCAGCCCCACCTCGAAGGCGATTCGCAACCCCGCTAACAAAGCCCTGTATTCCACGGCGTTGTTTGACGCTCTGAACCCGAGCTTCAAAGAGTGTTCTATCTCCGCCTCGCCTGGGCCTCAGATGATAAGGCCGGCACCTCTCCCTTCCTTGGTAGAGGATCCTTCTACGTAGAGAATCCAATCGGGAACAGAGTCGAGCACTTCCTCGACCGAGGGTCAGGGTCCCGGCTCCCATGCTGCTGCTCCTTCCTTAATGGGAATAGTGCACTCGAACACGAAGTCTGCTAGGACTTATGCTTTGATGGCCTGCCTTGGGCGGTATTTGATGTCAAATTGGGATAATTCCTACCTCCATATCTCCAGACGACCAGATGATTCGGGGGAGGTGAGAATATAGGTCGCTCGGTGAGGACGAGGATGGTGAGCGCCAGGAAGTAGTGCCGCGGCTTCCTTGAGGAGACGATGAGCGCCAAGACTATTTTTTCTATGGCCGGGTATCTTGTTTCCGCGTCTTTGAAGACATGGCTCATGTAGTAGACCAGTTTCTGCACACCCTCGACATCTCGAACGAGCACCGAGCCTGCAGCTTGGTCGAATACCTCAAGGTACAATAGTAGCTCATCTCCTTCGACTGATCGGGTGAGCAGTGGGGGAGTAGCTAAGTGCGCCTTGAGTTACTCAAAAGTGTTTTGACATTCCTCCGACCATTCGAACTTAGGGATCTTTCTCAGGGCTTTGAAGAACGGGAGGCACTTTTCTCCTGATCTTGACATGAAGTGATTTAGAGTGGCCACTCTCCCTGTGAGCCGCATGATCTCGACATTGCGCTGATCTTTTCCGGATTTTCTTCGATTCCTCGGTGGGTTACTATGAACCCGAGGAATTTCCCACTGGTGACTCCGAACGCGCACTTAGCCAGATTGAGCTTCATTTTATACTTGCGGAGGACATCGAATGTCTCGCCAAGATCATTGGTGTGCTCGTCTGATGAGGTTGACTTTACGAGCATGTCGTCTACGTTGACCTCCATGTTCCTCCCGATCTGCGGTTTGAACAATTTGTTAACTAGGCGCTGATATGCAGCCCCAGCATTCTTGAGATCGAAGGGCATCACTTTGTAGCAGTATACCCCCCGATCTGTGGTGAACGTGGTAAGTTCTTCATCTGCCGCCTTCATCCGGATCTGATTGTAGCCGGAGAAAGCGTCCATGAAGCTTAGTAATTCATGGCCGGTCGAGCTGTCCACTAGCTGGTCTATCCGAGGGAGGGGATAGTTGTCTTTCGGGTAGGCCTTGTTCAGATCAGTGAAGTCGATGCATATGCTCCATTTCCCGTTCGCCTTTTTGACCATGAACACATTTGCTAGCCAATTCGAGTAGTCTATATTTCTGATGAAGTTGGCTGTGAGTAATCTATCGACCTCGTCCTCAATTGCCTTCTGCTTGATCGGCGCGAAACTTCACTTCTTTTGTCGGACGGGTCGGGCCTTCGGGTTGACCCCAAACTTATGCGAGATTACTTTAGGGTCGATCCCGGGCATGTCGGATGGTGCCCAGGCGAACACGTCCGAGTTTCCTCGGAGAAAATGGATCAAGTCCTCGCGACGATCTCCCGTCAGGAGGGATCCGATCTGGACGATTCGTCCATCGACCCCCTCGACGAGGGGGACTTCTGTCAGCGCTTCTCGGATTTCTTTTCTGGTCGTCGCGCGTGTCCAAGGACCCCTTGAAATTGTCTGTATCTTCGAAGTCGTCGCTCTGCTCTCCGGCGGAAGACGTCGAGGTGAAGCAGATCTTGGCGATCTGCTGGTTCCCGTAGGCCCGGCCTATCCCCCCTTGGTCTAATGGAAATTTGTTCGCAAGGTGATAGGTCGAGATTTGTGCCCAGAGGGTGTTCAATGTCAGGCGGCACAGGAGGATGTTGTAGGATGAAAGGACCCTAGCAATGATGAACTCCACTGGCACGGTCCTCGTATGGCCCACTTCTCCAATGTTGAGGAGGAGGATGACCACTCCCTCGGCCGGGATGGAGTGGTTGGTAAACCCCGAGAAGATGTGGGAGGTAGGCCGTAGGTCGGACGACCCTAGGCCTATACGCCGGAAGCAGTCATAAAAGAGGATGTCTGCCAAGCTTCCGGAATCGACCAATATCCTTTGTACCTCATAACGGCGGACCTGTGTCGTTATCACGAGAGAGTCGTTGTGAGGCAAGGATATACCGTGGAGGTCTTCGTCGGTGAAGACGGTGGGCTCAGTGGTCCTGCACTTCTTCTGGGGGGATCGCTTGTACCCTCGACGGGTAGGAGGTGATGATTTTGCCGGCTCTTTCCGAGGTAATGACCATGATTTTCCCAATCGTTAATTCCCCGAGAGGAGGTTGGTTCTCCCATTCCCGATCCGCTTGTCGCTTGTCCTGCAGGTACTTCGCCAGGTGGCCAGAACAGACCAACTCCTCGATATAGTCACGGAGTTGTTTGCGGTTTTCGGTCGGGTGACCCTGCTGTTAGTTACCCTAGAGGCCATTATTGTACATATGATGTATATATAGTGGATGCTTAGACATATATATAGAGAAAGGACTTTCTTGCTCGACATGATAATATGCTATCTGGTTACTCTTTATCTTAACATGTTGACTGGTATTCTTTACTGTCTTGCTCTCACATATTGATAAAGCCCTTACGATATGTACTTGACTACCAGGATTATGATGAGATCATACTAGTGGGGCCAGGGTGGTACAAAAGTACATCCTTTAATCAGTTCCTAGTCATGGGAATATCGATACCAGGGCATCGATATTCCAGAGTAGACTAGTGTGTACAGTTCTTGTCCCTTGGAGGGCGATGGTTGATCCCACAACCATTGGTGTGTGACATCAAAGATTATACATAGGTGTTCATTGGAGAATGGGTACACCGAACATGACTCGTCGAGGACTCCTAGTTGGTAGTATACCTATCGTCAGATAGCAGTCCTTTGGTGACACAGGTACAGTTAGTCTGTAGACCCGAGATAGTCGTAGAGTTTTGTGTGGCTCCCACCGTGCTTTGATTTCCTCCCTACCATGACTCAAAGGAGGCGTGCAAACAGGTGGATTTTGGGTACAGTCCCGAGTAACAAGGAGGCAATGAGATATAGGAGGGGTTTCGTCTCTCCCGGTATTGGGGGTTGATGTTGCGCTATGCATGATTGGTTATAACTGGAAGTCCTTAGCTAGGGCTGCTACTGAGATTTATTGATAAGAGTTATCAGTGGTTTTTCAAACCGTTATAGGCCAGACATCGGCATGACTTATCACGTTACTGGGGCCTAACGTTAACCACCTCTATACATGATATGCGACATATCAGACGAAGAGACCGGACTGTACGGTAGTGTTACTGATAGGCTTCATGGAGAGTATGGACGAGCTTGCTTGTTGATCTTCATATCGCTCAATACCCGGGTAGCTGTTACGTCCAGCTAGTACCGCTGACGGCTTGTAGGTGATTGATATGATCATCACCTACTGCTGGCATATTGACGAGTCTCTAGAGTCCCACACAGAAGTTTTCTGGTTCAAGCGAAATGAAGTAGGACACATATGTGATATGTGTGTGTACCCGATTAAATACGTATATGTGATACCGTATTGTAATCTGGCAGTTATCTGTTATCGGTTCGGTTATATGTGATATAACCAGATTGTCGAATCTAGTATTGATTTGATAATGTGATATACAGATATATGATATTAGTCTATCATATGTGATATAACCGGATTATTAAATCAAGTGTTGATTTAATAATGTGATATACATTATATGTGATATAATTATATCTTAACTAATATCATTAGCTCACTAATTATTCTTTATAATATATATATTAATATATATGATATATATATATATATATACACACACACACAAAATAAAGCATGGCATGATTTCTATTTTTGAGAAAAATAGAAAAAGAGGTGGAAAATGAGAGCATGGTTGCAAGCATGGGCTTTATTCATAATTTATTCATCTTGACTCACTATTCAAGTATGGTTGCAATTTTATATTGCAAAATTCCATGCTTGAATGAGCGGGGGTCAAGAGTTGTCATTCATTCTAGTCTCATTCTCAACACTTAGCCATTTTTCTTGAGTTGCTCCTATGGTAGCTCTCTAGCTTCATCTTCTTCTTCAATTGTAATGGTTCAAGTTTCAACCCTCACATGAGATGTGAATCATGAAGCATGAACACAAACTTGTGAGCTTTTAACATCCCATACTTTACCATCCCACAACAAACTAGCAATTTGGTGTGGTGTGTTTCTACACTAAAGGAGTTTAGTGTAGAGTTAGCTTCGGCCAGAGGAACTTCGGGTGGATCTTCTTTGGTGCGAAGATCATGAAGGAGGTTCGTTCAACTCGAAGAGGAGCTTAGTAGAGCCGCGTGGACTTTAACCTGGAGCTATAGAAGAGAAGGACTCGAACTACAAAGGTTGTATGATCTTTTCTTCTCTTGACTTAATCGCATCACAAAGGCAAACCCTAATTAATCTAGTAAAGATCTTGTTAGTCTAACTTAGCACCTAATAAAATTTGAATTTGGGATGCTTGATGCCTCTAGAACCACATGGTGGTGTTAAGGTAGACTTTCACCTGCGACCTATGGAAGGCGCAGTATGGGCCCCGGATGCATTTAGCCGTTCTAGGGGTGACCGGCGGGAGCTTGAAGAATCTCTCGCCCTTCGTCTCCTCCAACAGCTCAGTCTGGAAGATGTTAAGAGGAGTGTACTCCTGGGACTTCGGAGAGTATGGCTTTGGTCGGTCAACCCTCTTCTTCTCTTCCCTGCCCCTTTTTTTGGTCGGCTTGGTCACCCCGAGGCAGGTTACCGTTCACCTCCGGCTCGAGTTGAATCTCTCGTTCGGTCTAAGCTTTTACCTCGGCCATGGTCTTAGGTTGCGCTAATGCAAAAGAGCGGAGCCACTCTTTGTGCCTAAGACCCGACCTTAGTGCGTTGATGACAGTTTCATCCTGGTGCTCGAGGACCTCGAGAAAAGTGTTGTAGAAGCGAGTGACGTATCCCTTAAAAGATTCCTTGTCCCCACTCTTTATGGTGAAGAGGTAATCGGCAGTCCGCTTCTGTCGTCTATTTCCGATGAAGCTGTAGGGTTCCTCGGCACTCCCATGAGGTTCTACAACTGATCAATCATGTCCAATTCAAAATTTTCTATGTGCCAAAGAACCCTAAACTAGATCGTTACTAGAGGTAAAGGCGAAACTACAAGCAAGTTAACAACTTAACTAAAAAGTGAAAGGGACTACAACCTTTGTAGATCCGGTCCTCCACTTCTTTAGCTCCGTGATGACGTCCCTCTGCTGCGATCATCGGATCCCGGACTCTAGCGATGGTTTCGTCGGAGAAATTATCGGGCTAGATCATCGACTTCGATGCCGAAGATGATCTACGTCGAGGCAACTCAAGATCAAGCTCCATCTTCACTTGGTCATAGAACTTGTGGAGATAACACACTCTACTACATGGCAAGTGGTAGAGGATGAAGAAATGGGAAGTGGGTTCACTTTGGATTTGGATTTCTCACTCTTTTTCTCATGGCACCATTGGAGATAGCAAGGTTTCTTCTTCTTGAAGAAGAAGAAGAAGAAAGAATATGATAAGAATTATATTTCAAAAAGAAAATCCAAGTGATTCTTATCATAATGCAACCATGGGTGAGGTAACTAGTGTAGAGACTAAACTAGGGTTTAGGTGAATGGTTAGGTTAAGGAAAAAACAAAATGGTAGATAAAGCTAAGAAGCTTCATGAAGCTTAAGCAAAAAACAAAGTTAGCCACCATTTCAATTTTGCCAAAAGTAAATAAAATGAAGAAGTGAATAATTTAAAACCCTAACCATTAACCTAAACATGGTTTAAAGCATACACACACCCAAGTTTGCATGTATCATCAAACATGATACAAACTAGTGCACAAAACTATATCATATATACAATGTGCAAATCAAGTGAGAAAATCCATCTTAAGTGAACAAATACTAGTTAATGTAAAATAATATATCAAATATATAATTATACATTAAATCATTAAATCAACACTTGATTTAATGATCCGGTCATACTGCATATAACCGACTAATATCAAGTGTATCAATGTATCGAATCAACATTTGATTCGGTAACCCGGCTATATCTTATATAACCGTCCGATGATACAAATCGCGAGAATAGAATACAACATTACATACTGGTATTATTCTCGGTCCCATACATATCTCATATGCGTTCCTATTTCGTTTCGCTTGAGCCAGAAAACCTCTGTGTAGGACTCTAAAGACTCGTCAATACGCCGGCAGCAGGTGATGATAATATCAAACACTCACAAGCCGCAAGCGGTCTGCTAAACGTAACGGCCACCCGGGTATTAAGCGATCAGAAGATCAACGAGAAAGCCCACTCACACTCCTGTGAATCCAACTAGTAACACTTACCGTACAGTCCGGTCTGTTCGTATGATATGTCGCATATCTCGTCTAGGGGTGGTAAACGTCAGACCCCAGTAGCTCGATAAGTCATGCCGATGTAAGGTCCATAACAAGCGTGAAACTACTGATAACTCTTACCAGTATATCACTGCAACCCTGGCCAGGGATTTCCAGTTATGGCCAGTCGAGCATAGCGCAACATTAACCCCCAATACCGGGAGAGACGAATCCCCTCCTATCGCTTATTGCCTCCATGTGAATTGGGACTGTACCCAAAAACCACCTGTTTGCACGACTCAGTAGAGCCGTGGTAGGGTAGAAATCAAAGCACAGTGGGAGACACACAAGACTCTATGACGATCTCGGGTCAACAGACTAAGCTGTACCAGTGTCACCAGAGAACTGCCATCTGACGTGAGGTATAATACCATCTGGGAGTTCTCGGCGAGTCCGTTCAGTGTACCCAGTCTCTACTGAGCACCCGCATACCATCTCTGATGTCAAACACCAATGGATATGGGATCATCCATCGCCCATCACATGGGTCGAGAAGATATACGCTAGTCTACTCTGGAATATCGATGCCCCGTCTCGATATTCCCATGACTAGGAACATTGAAGGACGTACTCATGGACTACCCAGGCCCCACTAGTATAATCTACATCATAGTCCTGGAAGTCGAGTACACATCCTAAGGGCTTTATCAACATGTAACAGAGAGACTGAAAGTATACATGTTAAGATAAAGAACAACCAGATAGCATACTATTATGTCGAGCAAGAAAGTCATACCTATATATGTCCCAGCATCCACTACAATATACATCCTATGTACAGTAATGGCCTCTAGGGCATACATATAACTAACAATCTCCCACTTGCACTAGGGCCATCTGTAGCAGTGGTTGCAGTATGTCATACTCAACCATCCCATAAAAGTCTCTCTTTGGGAAAAGGCCTTTGTGAGTGGATCCGCCGTGTTGTCCTCTGAGTCTACTCTCCTAACCTCGATCACCCTGGAGATCAACTATCTCCATGATCAGGTGATGCTGCCTCAGAATATGTCTGGGTCACCGATTGGACCATGGTTCCTTGGCCAAAGTCACACTTCCATTGTCACACAATGGTAGGAACCTAGTTCATCTTATGAACCAATATACACCCAAACTTCCTCTTTGGTAGTATCTTTAATAGCGATGTTACCAGCCTTTATCGTCTAGTTTGCCACGGTATCTAGCTTGGAACTCTTCCAACATACCGTCCCTCCACTAAGGGTAAAAGACAATGCCTGCGACTGACATTCAGTCGTCCTTATCACCCTGGAACCTTTCCAGTGATTCTCCCCAGGATCAACTGATACCATCTCACTACAACTAGTGAGAATCCCAACATCCATTTAGATCTATCTCATAGATCCAAAACCCAGGATTTAGGAGGTATCACTTTGATCCTATATGGAGAATCCATGTGATAAGAGGAGATTGACCGTGTATAGTATAGGAAACTCCTTCCCTATCAAGAGTATGTTGTCCACGTACTCTATGAGGATCACCACCTTACTCTCTACTACCTTTTTGTATATACAAGGTTCGTCTACCATTTTGATGAAGTCAAACACTTTGACTACCACATCAAAACAGACGTTCCAACTCCGCGATGCCTGCTTTAATCTGTAAAGCAACTTGCACACGTTTCCGCTGCTCCCACTGTTTATGAAGCCCTCTGGCTATGTTCTTATAGACGTTCTCTTCTAAATCATTATTTAGAAAAGCAGTCATGGCACCCAACCACCAGATATCGTAATCATGGTATGTAGCAATGGCAAGTAGGATCCGGATGGACTTAAGCATAGCTACTGGAAAAGGTTTCATCATTTTCCACGCCTGGTCGATGACGAAAACCTTTAACAAGTCTAGCTTTGAAAGTCTCAACTTTTCCATCTACACCAAGCAATCTTCTCAAGATATACTTGCTTCTGATGGGGATTTAACCCTTCAGATATCGCAACCAAAGTCCATACTTTGTTGGTGTACATGGATTCCATCTCAGATCGCTAAGCATCCAGCCATTCTTACAGAGTCCCCACTCTCGATGGCCTGCTCGAATCTAGTTGAGTCATTATCACATGATGCATTCCTCGCTCCTACTGTCATCGAGAAACCGAAGTGTCTCTCAGGTGGATGAGGAACCCTACCAGATCGGCGGAGAGGCTGAGGATCGTCGGGGACTATTGAATCCTCTAGTTCTGTCAAATTATTAGCTGTAGTTTTGTATAGCTGGAACCTTTCCAGTTCTACAGAACTAACCTTGCCTCGATCTTGTCCGGATTTTGCTTTTGACATAGGCCGGACAATTCCAAATCTTAACTTACTTAAGAGATAGGTTCTTCCCATACCATATCTTATATGGAGTGGTAGGCACTGATTTGATTCGAATCCAATTCAATAGGTATGCAGCTTTTCAAGTGCACAACCCCAAAAGGAAATAGGTAACTCAGTAGTACTCATCATAGAGCACACCATATCTAATATGGTGCGATTGCTCCGCCCCGATACACCGTTGTGCTGTGGTGTATTCAGAGGAGTAACACCGAGAGAGAATCTCATTCTCCTTTAGAATAGTCCAAGAATCCCATGCACAAGTATTCTCCTCCCTGATCTTATCATAGGACATAATACTTCTACCCAGTTTTTGGTTCACTACTTGTAACTTATATTCTGTGAATATCTCAAAAACTTCGGACTTATGTTTCAACAGGAACATATGGCTGAATCTTGAGAGATCATCAGAGAATGTAATGAAGTACAAAGAACCGGTCCTGGCATGTGTAGACAGGGGACCTTGCATACATCACTATGTATCAGTCCCAAGAGTTCACTAACTCTTTCTCTGTTTTCAATAAACAGAGCTATGGTCATCTAATCTTTGTGACATGACTGGCAAGTTTCACAAGATGTAAATTCAAACAGATTTAAATATGTATCTAAATGTAACTTTATCTAGTCGGGTCACATTGATATGACCTAGTCTACAATACCTCAAGAAGGAATCGTTCATTTCTGAATTTTTCCTCTCTTATGTGTGTTCTGTATACTAGGAACTGTAGTTTGATTTAGAACGTCAATACTTTTAGATAACGTGCCTGAACCGATCAACTTTTGAAATGCAGGATATGTTCAAAACATTATCCAACAATACAAAATTATATCCTTCTTTAATAAATAAAGAGATTGATATGATTTTGTATATCAGGTTCGGTATCTAATAGCATTTGTTCAGAATCAATGTATTGGTAATACAGGGTGACAGTGACCAACAGACTTGGCTGCAACACTTGCCCCATTTTCTGTCTCATGAAACTTATCACTCGTACTCAGTTCTCTACCTTTCTGTAGCCCTATGTAACAGATTACATATCTGGGATCCTGATCCTGTATCAGATACCCAGGACGCAGAGGATACTGAGAAACAGTTCTGTGTAACGAACACACCCGAAGAAGATGCATCATATGCACTTTCTTCGTTTGGGCGGCATGGGAATCTTGGTATTCCCCTATTTCCTGCTCTGTCTTATAACAATTATAAGTTGAGCGGGACCAACGTTCCCCAGCTAGTATAACAAGCAGGTTCGGTCAATACATCCATATTATTATCTTGATTAAGGCGTGATATGGTCGCTACCTGGAGAGAGAGAGAGAAGAAAACACTCTGCGTGCGCTCTTGCAAGATTAGAATGGTTATATATTTTATCTAATCAGGATGGCTCCCACTGTTTTTATCAAATCTTCCTTCAAACCCTAAAAGGAAAGACTAGCCGGGATTAATTACACTCTACAAGTTCGCCAATCTTTCAGCCAGGCCAGTGTCGGTACTTTGAGGGAGGTTCCCTGTGCTTTCGCATGGACCTAATTAAAGTAAACCTCGTTTTCCCAGAGGCGTAACCCCGTTGACACCTTTCTAGACACCTACTTGATCGGCTAATTGTAAAGTGCAAAACTCTCCCAGGAGTAACAATTACTCGCAGTGGGTATCGGGATCCAACTATCATATAGAAGGTATGCAATCTCATTACAAATTTCAACACTTGAAACTCCCGATAAAGGTTTTTACCCCTAGCACTTATGACCTTAACTATGGTCAACAAATCATAAGCACTAGTCAAGTTCTACCCGTCATTTCATGATTAATTAGACCCACCCACATGAACCTTAACTAAGGTCAACAAAGTCACGCGACTGTCCTAACAATCGCACCATATGCGGTGTAGGAAGACATCACTTAGCTACCGTATACTGTGCCTTGACTATGGTCAACAAACACAGCACGAATACTAAGTACTCTACTTCCTAAAATGACGGAGGGTTGCGAATGGTTTTTTATGAAAACCTTTAACGCTTTGAACTTGATCTCGTTGCAGAATCAAATGGTTTTTAAATGGAGTGTTTTTTAGGCTTTTCTAGTTTTGCTAAAGGGGTCACTCCCGGTGAAGGGATCGTCGGCCCTTTCCTCATCGAATAAGGTGCAGGATATATCATATATACCGCTGTGCAAAGCAAAAACTATAAAAGCAATCAAAAGACAAACCGAGGGTTGTAGCATCTGCCAGTTATTGCTAAAGGAGTCATTCCCGGTGAAAGGATCTCGGTCCTTTCCTTATCGAATAAGGTGCAGGATGTTCTACAAGGAACACCGCGATGCAAAGCAAGAACTGTAGCTACCTGTTTTATTTTGAAATTCGATTCCACAACATCTTTTAGGTTTATTTTCTTTCATTAATCACATTAATGAATATCCCATCATTTAAGTCCACCTAAACATCACAGATAAATATAACGTACGCTTATGCCATCCGCATTCGCCTCGATGTCTCGTCTGCACCGTTAGGTTAGGTAACTAACGGCAGAGCGAGGCAGGGCTGGCGCGGGTGTAAAACATAAGCAACGTCTATATAATATATCATATATACTATATACAATATCTATCTGAACATATCACATGATCACATCACAGATAATGCAGCAGAAAATATCATATGAAATATTGGATATACTAGGACGTCTGTGTTTTTAATACGAGTCAGTATAAAACACGGATTCCACGGTCGCGATGAATAGCCAAACCCACACCCCTAGACCCCTACGAGAGCGGCAAGCAACCCAACCAATTCTAGAGTTAGGAGACCCGCACTCGACTCCTCGAGTTGGACTCCCACTGGACTCCAGAACCCGGTTACTTGTGCTCTCCTCCTTGGGTTTATCCTAATGCGGAAAAGTAAATAATATACATCAACGGTGGCATCTTCCGCAACCTGGAAGTGCCCCAATAAAAGAATATTACATACAAGTTTTTTACATGAATGAAAATGAAAAGCACTCATCTCACATAAAAACCCCCGGCTATTCAAACACGGCGATCCAATATAACATATCCAGCAACACATAACATCATATGTCATCAACGTAAGTAAATATGCGCATCCCAATTGTCGTTGACATATAGCAACGAAACCGACGATATCACATATTACACTTACGGTCGCAGAAAAGAAAATGTAAAACTACAACAGTTGGAATCCGCAAACTCTTTAGACATCGCATGCCTAATCAAATGAATTCCTTAGACATCACATGCCTAACAATTATAAACCCCGCATTTTAGTCTCAATATCGAAAACACTTTTCAATATAAAGTCGGGCAATTCAACAAGATTCCCGGCATTCAGAACGAATGCTCGACGCAAACTTTAGTAGACGGCCGCACCCCCGATACCGTCGACGAAGTGTACTAAGGCGGAACACCGCTGCCGTGAGCACCCGAACGGATGCTTTCGGCGACGGGGTTCTCCTACAGTCACTTGGTCGGGGCTATGGGGCGTGGCTATCTATTAAGTTTACCGGCAAGTATCCGTGTACGCAACGTGATTGCGACGGACTTTTGATCACATCAAAATTCCGTGGCAACCGATCAAGTGAGACTAAACTGCTACGTTTATAACATCCAAATCAGTTATCTCATAACTACTTATCGATTCCAAATATTGTATCACATTCCAGATAAATAGAAAATGTTAAACTTTCTGATCGAACAATCAAACACCCAAGTTTTCCCGAAACAGCTCAACACATGAAATAAGTTTAAAAACATCCACTTCATGCCACAGTAGCAACGGTCCAGCCGTAGAAGGGTCAAGCCAACGCCTCACATGTGGCACGCCGTACTGCCCCAAACCCTAAGGTTCAAAGGGCAGTTCAAGACGGTCACATAAACGAGTTAAGGTTTGTTGTCTTCCAGAGGGTCCATCGCGTTACTTGCACTACTTAGAACATTCTTAAACTACGGAAAAATCCAACACTTGGAAATTTCCCGGCAGGGGAAAAAGTGGGTATTTATATCCGGTCGAACTTTTTAACATATTCTAAAATACCCGGAAAAACTCATAGACAAAATTAGACAATCCGATCGAATCTACGAACTCCCAATACAACCCAGAAAACTCAACTCTTGAGTAAACATTAAAAATTCCCAGAAAACACAGCAATAAAAGAAAGAAATTACTGTGCAAAAAGTAATGAAAAAAGTGACCGTACGGCCGCGGAACCGCCGCACGAGCCATGCTCGTGCCGCGGTTCCGCGGCTCCTTGATCGATTCAGGTGCACGTGTTGCACAGTATTTCTTAGAAAACCCTGCTGATATTTCTGCATATTTTTAATTCACAAAAAGCCCAGTTTTGAAAAATTGTACAGAGAAGGGTTTTGGATTAGGGTTTCGGGTTCGATCGGACTTCTAACATCGTCTACATTTCGTCTAAAGCTCTAGCCAGGCTCTGATACCACTGTAGGGTTCCTCGGCACTCCCATGAGATTATATAATTGATCAATCATGTCCAATTCAAAATTTTCTCTGTGCCAAAGAACCCTAAACTAGATCGTTACTAGAGGTAAAGGCGAAACTACAAGCAAGTTAACAACTTAACTAAAAAGTGAAAGGGACTACAACCTTTGTAGATCCGGTCCTCCACTTCTTTAGCTCCGTGATGACGTCCCTCCGCTGCGATCATCGGATCCCGGACTCTAGCGATTGTTTCGTCGGAGAAATGATCGGGCTAGGTCGTCGACTTCGATGCCGAAGATGATCTACGTCGAGGCAACTCAAGATCAAGCTCCATCTTCACTTGGTCATAGAACTTGTGAAGATAACACACTCTACTACATGGCAAATGGTAGAGGATGAAGAAATAGGAAGTGGGTTCACTTTGGATTTGGATTTCTCACTCTTTTTCTCATGGCACCATTGGAGGTAGCAAGGTTTCTTCTTCTTGAAGAAGAAGAAGAAGAAGAAGAAAGAATATGATAAGAATTATATTTCAAAAAGAAAATCCAAGTGATTCTTATCATAATGCAACCATGGGTGAGGTAACTAGTTTAGAGACTAAACTAGGGTTTAGGTGAATGGTTAGGTTAAGGAAAAAACAAACTTAGCCACCATTTTATTTTTGCCAAAAGTAAATAAAATGAATAAGTGAATAATTTAAAACCCTAACCATTAACCTAAACATGGTTTAAAGCATACACACACCCAAGTTTGCATGTATCATCAAACATGATACAAACTAGTGCACAAAACTATATCATATATACAATGTGCACATCAAGTGAGAAAATCCATCTTAAGTGAACAAATACTAGTTAATGTAAAATAATATATCAAATATATAATTATACATTAAATCATTAAATCAACACTTGATTTAATGATCCGGTCATACTGCATATAACCGACTAATATCAAGTGTATCAATATATCGAATCAACATTTGATTCGGTAACCCGGCTATATCTTATATAACTGTCCGATGATACAAATCGCGAGAATAGAATACAGTATCACATACTGGTATTATTCTCGGTCCTGCACATATCTCATATGCGCTCCTATTTCGTTTCGCTTGAGCCAGGAAACCTCTATGTAGACTCTAAAGACTCGTCAATATGCCGGCAGCAGGTGATAATCATATCAAACACTCACAAGCCGCAAGCGGTCTGCTAAACGTAACGGCCACCCGGGTATTGAGCGATCAGAAGATCAATGAGCAAGCCCGCTCACACTCCTGTGAATCCAACCAGTAACACTTACCGTACAGTCCGGTCTGTTCGTATGATATGTCGCATATCTCGCCTAGGGGTGGTAAACGTCAGACCCCAGTAGCTCGATAAGTCATGCCGATGTAAGGTCCATAACAAGCGTGAAACTACTGATAACTCTTACCAGTATATCACTGCAACCCTGGCCAGGGATTTCCAGTTATGGCCAGTCGAGCATAGCGCAACATCAACCCCCAATACCGGGAGAGACGAATCCCCTCCTATCGCTTATTGCCTCCATGTGAATCGAGACTGTACCCAAAAACCACCTGTTTGCACGACTCAGTAGAGCCGTGGTAGGGTAGAAATCAAAGCACAGTGGGAAACACACAAGACTCTATGACGATCTCGGGTCAACAGACTAAGCTGTACCAGTGTCACCAGAGAACTGCCATCTGACGTGAGATATAATACCATCTGGGAGTTCTCGGCGAGTCCGTTCAGTGTACCCAGTCTCCACTGAGCACCCGCATACCATCTCTGATGTCAAACACCAATGGATATGGGATCATCCATCACCCATCACATGGGTCGAGAAGATATATGCTAGTCTACTCTGGAATATCGATGCCCCGTCTCGATATTCCCACGACTAGGAACATTGAAGGATGTACTCATGGACTACCCAGGCCCCACTAGTATGATCTACATCATAGTCCTGGAAGTCGAGTACACATCCTAAGGGCTTTATCAATATGTAACAGAGAGACTGAAAGTATACATGTTAAGATAAAGAGCAACCAGATAGCATACTATCATGTCGAGCAAGAAAGTCATACCTATATATGTCCCAGCGTCCACTACAATATACATCCTATGTACAGTAATGGCCTCTAGGGCATACATATAACTAACAGAAGTGACCGAGGAACTTGGTGGCCAGCTCATCAAAGGTAGAGATGAAGCGTGGCGTGAGTCCTCGGAACTAGTCTCGTCCAGCCCGGATGAGGGTGGTGGGAAATGCTCGGCATTGGGCAGCGTCGGAGTTATCCTGAAAGTTCATACGCGCCGTAAATGCATCCAGATGGTCCTTTGGGTCGGATTTCCCGTCGAAGAGGGTCACCTTGGGCGGTTTGTTCCTGGACGAGACGTGCTCGGCCAGCAGTTCCTCCGTAAAGGGTTTTGTCAGCGAATTGGAGGAGTATCAGGCACCTCTGCCGGGATCCTGGCCATCCCGGTTTATACCCAAAAGCAATAACAATCAAAAAACTGTTGCAAGATTAGAAAATACCCAAATAAAATATAGTATAAATGAACTAGGGTGTTACATTATACCCAACTACAAAAGAATTTCGTTCTCGAAATTCCCGGAACAAGAAAGACAAGAAAACATGAATCTATGAAAAGAGGTGTGGAAACTTCTGTCAAATCTCGTCTTCTCGTTCCCAAGTTGATTCTGCGTGCGAACGATTCCCCCATAAAACAAGTAGTAGAGGGATAACCTTGTTCTTGAGGACCTTTTCTCATCGATCCACAAATAGTTCTTCATATGTTAAGTCCTCCCTTACTGTCAATTCCGAGTGATGTAGGACGCATGTCTCATCTCGAACATACTTGCAGAGTTGAGATATATGAAACACGTCATGAACACTTATCAAGGATGGTGGTAAAGCCAATCGATAAGCTACATCTCCAACACGCTCGATGACATCGAAAGGCTCCACGAATCGAGGATTAAGCTTGACTCGACTACCAAATTGGATTACTCCTCTAGTTGGTGATATGTTTAAGAACACAAGATCACGAACAACGAACTCCAAAGGTCTTCTTCCAGTATCAGCCCAACTTTTTTGTCGATCATGTGCCACCTTCATATGATTACGGATCAAGTTAACTTTCTCCACAGTTTGCACAATGAGTTTCGGTCCCAACAATCTTCTTTCTCCAATATAGTCCCGTCCCAACAAACAGGTGAGCGACACTAACGACCGTACAATACTTCGAATGGAGCCATCTACATAGTTTCCTGAAAACTGTTGTTGTATGAAAACTCCACTTAAATGATCCTCCCACGAATCCTTGAAGTCCATCATGCATGCTCTCAACATATCTTCAAGAGTTTGGATCGTTCTTTCGGATTGGCCATCTGTCTGAGGATGATAGGCTGTGATGAATTTCAATCAAGTCCCCAAACTTTCCTGTAGACTTCTCCAAATGTGTGATAGAAATCGAGTATCACGAACGGAAACTATGCTTACGGGTGTTGGGGTCGAAAATTGCATCCCGGTTGACCAAGTCAAAGTCAAGGTCAACCCCAAGCCAAGTGGGCCCAAGCCCAGATCAAGTGGGCCCATGCCCAGGTCGAGTCCGAACATGAAGCGGCCGGCCCTCCTCTATGCCAAAATAAGAATCATGTAATAAATAATTTTGATGTAATTTTTTTTATGCATGAATGTAAGCAAAATGGGCATAAAGCCAAATTTTTGTAAAGCCCTTGGCTTATGTGCAAAAAAGAAATAGCACATGAGATATGGGATGGGCAAAATGCCATTTTGTAAAGCCCAAGAGGCTATATGTAAATGTGTAAGCCTATATAAGGCAACATGATGATGAATAAAATAGACAACTTTTCATTCTCCTCAAAACTCTAGGGTTCTTTGTGCCTAATTCTCCTTCCTCAAGGTTCTAAACCTTCTTCCCCTTTTTCAATTAAATCGAGAGTTTTACTCTTCCTTTTCCAAAACTAAATAGTTTTTCACCACAAAACCCACAAAGGGGGACTTAGATCTCCCATCAGATCTTAAAAATAAGAGATTTTTAAAAATCTCATACTTCTTGTTCTTCAAGATCTGGCCAACAGAGGAGGAAGGAGAAGATCCATCTCCAAAAATCCCATCTTAGGAAGATCCAAAGCCAAAGAGAGAAACAAAGAAGCCCCCTCTGATCATTTTAAAATATTTTTAGGAGTCTAACTCCATCCAAGATCCATTGGAGTTCAACTCCACAAGTCAAATCGGGAGCACAGCTCCTAGTGCAGGGACCAGGTCCCTTTCTGCTGCTGACGCACAACGCCCGCGTGCCAGACACGTGGTGCACTGGCGCTCTAGCGCACAGCGCCCGCGTTCCAGGAACGTGGCGCGCTGGCGCTCTAGCGCACAGCGCCCTCGTGCCAGGCACGTGGCGTGTTGGCGCTCTGGCGCACAACGCCCACATGCCAGGCGCGTGTGGCGCTAGCGCCTTCTCCCAGGCATCCTTTGGATGCCCTTTCCCTTTCTATATATATATGTAAACACACACACACACACATACTCCACCATACTGTTCCCGTTAGAAAAAATTTCTAACGGGACGCTGCCCGGCACCCCGTAAAGGGGCTGCTAGCCCCCTTAACCCCCAGCCCGCTATCCGGGTAGTGGGACCCCCGTAAAAACTCTGCGGGGCCCCCGATATATCCAAAACCCCTTCAAAACACAACACTGCACGTTGAGTTCGCATGACCAGTTTGACCCGTTAATCGGAGGTTCTCTCGCTCTAAAGGCGAGGGGTAATTAACAGCAGCTTAGTCCGCGGCTGCCGGAGATTCAGATCCCCACAATCAATAAACCCCAGCCTACCCTAGGCAGGGAGAATATGTAATGCGCCTGACAAGCGTGCGTGTAAATCCCATCTCAATTAGGTGACGAAAAACACCCTACAGATTCTGCCGCGTCCGGTGGGACCAATCTCTCCTCCCATATTTCGGGTTAAGCATTCATGCGAACTCAATCAATATACATATCAATATTTATACTAAAATAATGCTCTTTCATGCAGGACTTCGAGCGATCAAGCCTCAACCATGTCTCCAAGGACCAGCTCAGCTCTCAACACGGCCCCCATCTCATACACGATGAAGATGGACTCCAGGACGGTCCTTCCGGCCAGTCTCGGGCGACAGTGGGAGGAGCCACTGCTACAATTTGGCTCTATTCTGTTCGTGCCAGCTAACGCCGTCCCTGCTCTTCAATCTCCGGTAACCGATAAACCGGCATCGAAAGGCAAAAGGCCAAATGTGGTGATCTCGAGGGCGCTCCAACCTAAACGCAAGTCGGTGTTCAAACGGCTCTCCATGGCCCCAGCTGGGGGCAAAGCCGTCAGAACAAAAGAAGTTGCCAGACGTTGTGGGCAAGCCCAGGCGATACCTTCGATGGACACGCGGGCGGATGTTTTCTCAAGCCTCCCCATCACTCGGCCTATGAAGGCTTCCCGAATCGCAGAAGCCTGCCAAGCGCTCAAGGCAGAGAAGCTGAGGCAGAAGCGGCTCAGATATAGAGCCAACAAAAGGGCTAGGGCTCTGGCCATGTTAAAATTTATGAATTTCCAAAGCCCGGACCGCTCCGCGAAACCAGCTGCCAGTGATGAAAGAATGGCTGAATGTGTTATCCACACTGTCTACATGGCCGGACATGAAGAAACGAACCCTCCGCTTCTTCACAGCCATAGTGATGATATGGTTGACACTACCCAGCATCGGCTCGATCTAAATGATGAAGAGCCTGCTCAGGCCGATAAGCCAGAGGAGCCTGTGGTTCCTGCGGAATTGAGCTCAGGCAATAAGGATGACCCGGTTGTCATATCCGGAACTACAGAACAAGCATTATTCCAATGGCTTCAAAGGCAACTTTAGGACAGGGATGAGAAGATGGCCAAGGTCCATTCCAAAGTCGACGAGTTGGCAAACGTCGTGGCAGATCTCGTGAACCAAGTCGCCTGATTTCAATTACAGCAGAATCAAATGTTGGTTCACGAACTAGGGATTGATATCCGGAAGCAGCCAACCGATACTCCCTCCATCCCAGGAGCGGAACATTTTCACGAAAAACTGCCGCAACCAGCCTCCAATCCCTCCGACACATACACTGAAGGGGAATCGCCTCTGAAAGAGAAACTGGATAAGGTCTATTCCTTCAAAAGGGACAAAGTCCACAAGATATTCAAGGACGCCCTAAGAAACGGTCTACAACTGCCAGAATCAAAGAGGCCGCAAGAAGCGAATATGACCGACGACCAAAAATATTGCCCCTACCACAGAGTGATAGGTCATGCCATTGAGGACTACTTCGTCTTCAAAGATTGGGTCGAAAAGAAATACAAGACGAGAGAGATAGAACTGTTTAAAGGCGTGTTAGTAAACAATCAAGCTACGACCGCCGATTTCATACAGACCGGAGCCCCTCGGGAACCTGACTCTCTCAGAAATGTGCCATTATCTGAAAAGGGCGAACTAAAGACTGATCGGCCTCAAGGACCAGCATCAGTAAGGGCACCTACTCTAATTGAGAGAAAGAAGAAGGTGTATTCCTTCAGGAGGGATGAAGTCCGCAATATATTCGAGGAAGCCTTGAACAACGGTCTGCAACTGCCTATTCCCGTATACTGCCCATACCATTGAAGACTGTTGTGTTTTCAAAGATTGGGCAGAGGACCAATACAAGCTTGGAAAAACCTCACAGTCCTCAGATGTATCGGCAAGCCACAGAGCTACGGTCATCAACACAGCTCCGCCAAGATCAAAGTTCAAGGAGCTGGGATAGGCAAACTGACCACCACGTCGTTAAACTGGGAACGATAGACCTCTAAGTCTTTAAACTGGGAACAACTGACCACCACGTCGTTAAACTGGAACGATAGACCTCTAAGTCTTTAAACTGGGAACAGCTGACCACCAGGTCGTTAAACTGGGAACGATAGACCTCTAAGTCTTTAAACCGAGAACAGTCGACCACCACATCTTTAAACTGGGAACAGTCGACCACCACATCATTAAACTGGGAACAGTCGACCTCTAAGTCGTTAAACTGGGGATGTAAAAGTGTGTAAATAAAAAGAAATATATATGTATATATATAAAAATAAAAAGCCGAATTGATGGGGAAACTTGCAATAAAAATCAGAGAGTAAAAATAAAAATGAAAATAAAGCCGAAATGATGGGGCAACCGCGAATAAATAGCCGAAATGATAGGGCAATCGCGACCTTCGTGATAAGAAAAGATGAAATGATAGAGCAATCGCGGTAAAAAAATGGTGGATGATGAGTCGCTTCTGGTACCATATTCCAGTGCTGCGATGCAGACGCCAATCAAAATTTCAAAACTCTGAATGTCTCAAACGGCGAATGATGAGTCGTTCCTGGTACCATATTCCAGTGTAGCAATGCAGACGCCAATCAAAATCCAAATTCTCAAACGACGAATGATGAGTCACTCCTGGTACCATATTCCAGTACAGCGATGTAGACGCCAACAAAAATTCAAATTTCCAAAATTCTCCCAGCCCTACGGTTGGTCCCCAAGTTGACCACCGTATACAATCCACGGGCTCAAATAATTCTTATCACGCCCATGCCCCACCGCAACCACCAGTTACGCGGTTGGTCTCCGCCCTTGGAATTATGGTCCATTGGGAAAGACCCACTCATGTGTCCTCACGATGCATGAGGAGAACAAACCTTCGTGGGATCCTTACGACTCACAAAGGAAAAACACACTTGGGAGTCCTCATGACTCCTAAGGAGAAAATACACCTACGGGATCCTTATGATCCATAGAAACAAAATGCTTTTATGGGACCCTTACGACCTATAAAATTGAAAAGTCTTAGATGATAGGGATCTAAACCTGTCTCATAAGCCATCGCTTCCCAACAGGCAAAGACAAATGATGAATTGCTCCTTGCATATGTGCTTCAGTGTTAGCAACGCTGATGCCTACCCTAACTCCAAATTTCCAAACTCCAATCCAATAGACCCCCTAGGTCTTTAAACTGGGAACAGATGACCTCTAAGTCGTTAAACTGGGAACAGATGGCCTCTAAGTCGTTAAACTGGAAATGAGGGAGATCCCCTCACGGCGAATGATGATCCGCTCCTGGTACATATTCCAGTGCAGCGATGTAGACGCCGACAAAGTCCGGAAATTCTTCCGACCCTACAGTCTGGATCATACATCCTGCAAAACCGTATATAATCCACGGGCGTAAAACGACTCCTATCTCTCCCAAGTCTTACCGGCGAGACCACATTCAAAATCCCACCAGCGATGCAAAAAAGGGTATGTCCACAAGCAAAATGGGCACAGATGAAAACCTGAAAGGGCTCCGTGAGTAAAAACAGCAGGACTGCCGGCGAGTTTGTGAAAACCCTAAAAGGCGCAAACTCGTGAAAAAGAGATGAAATGCACTTGCAAAGTCCTCTCGACTTTGTGAGGAGAAAATTCCCGCGTGAGATCCTTACGACTCACAAAGGAGCAACACACTTAGGAGTCCCCATGACTCCTAAGGAGAAAATATACCTATGAGATCCTTTCGACTCGTAAGGAGAAAATGATTTTATGGGACCCTTACGGCCCATAAAATTGAAAAGCCTTAGGTGATAGGGATCTAAACCTGTCTCCTAAGCCATAAATTCCCAAATCTTTCCAGGGCAAATGATGAGTTGCTCCTGGTCTTATTCCAGTGCAGCAATGCAGATGTCGACCAAAACCAAAATCCCCAAATCCTCTCAAAGACAGATGATGATTCGCTCCTGGTACCATATTCCAATGTAGCGATTGATTGATTCGATTTCCGATTGTGTAAGTAACTCAAATGGTCCCCGGCAACGGCGCCATTTGATTGAATGAAATTCTTGTTGTGTGTATATGAAAATTGATAGAAATCACAACCAAAAATATTTGACCGCAATCAATAACGGTGTCGGATGTAGCCGTTAGTAAGTGCGGATCGTCCACAGGGATTGTGCGATTCGTTCATATTTTGTTTTGTTTGAATCGAAAATTTAATGAAAAGAAAACAAACAATTCATGATTTATAGTTGAAGTTCAAGAATTAGAAAATCTAGATCTAATAACAAGAAAACGATAAAATCAAGAATTGAGAGTTTGATGATTTTTCCAACCAAATATCAAGAATCTAAATGAGGATCGTAGGAATCGATCGGATCTATAGATGTGATGTAATCTTACGATGACGTATTCTTATCCATCGATGAATTGATACTAGATCGATGATGATCGACGAGAATTAGGGATTTCTAGTGAAACTAGGGTTTCATTATTTATCCCTTGTTCCTTCGTCGATATCATTCACATTCTAGCCTTTAGTAAATTCAAGAAACGATCGCAGATCCCTAATTTCGAGCGATAACAATCAAGAAAGTATCGCAATGAAACTAGGTCATCGATTCTTCAACTTGCTAGGGTTTACAAAACTCGTAGGACTTAAGAATCGTTTTAAGATTTGTTACATCATCATTCTATTGATCGTTTCGACTCCTTTACGAGCGGAGTTTTACTCAAACATCACAAAAAGAACTACAATTAGAAATTGAGATCGAATCATGATGCAAGAATTAAAGAAAGCGAGATTAACGAATTTCACCTTTTATTTATATCAACAATTCCGTTATAATCACTCAAGAACTACAAGAGAAAGAACTCGATCGTCGATTTGGCTTCGCTCGGCTCCTTGAGTCGCGGATCGGCTTGGATCACTTGCTCGATTGAAGATCGGCTCCGCTCCTAAATGGTTGAAGGCTTCTCGCTTGATTAGGTACTCGGGATCTTGAATTTGGATTGGAATTAGGGTTAGGGTTTCGCACAAGTCGTGTCACTCAACTTGTGGAAGAAGATGGAGATTAATGATTGAGGACTAAAGATTTAGGAAGCTTGGAAGAAGAATTAACCCTAGATCTAGGCTCTCTTTTATAGGCCTCAAAACCCTAGATCTAGGATTTGAATTTTGAATTTCCCTCCAAAAGTTAGTTAGAAGGAGAAGCTTCTAGATGAAGTTTGTTAAGCCGAGCCTTCTAGATGTGCCACGTGGAGAATCGGGAGTCTTCTGGAAGCTTGGGAAGTTACAAATAGCCACGTGTAGAAAGTTGAGCCATTAAAGCCGTCAAGCCGCCGCGGTTCCGCGGCGCAAGCTGGCTCCCGCCGCGGATCCGCGGCGCTTCTGAAGCCTCGGGGCTTGGGTTTTCTGGTAATTGTTGGGCCTGACACTTGGGCCATTTTCTGATATGTTGAATTTAATATTTCCCTCTAGATTGCTACCAGTTCTCAGGTCTTTGAGTTGGCGTAATGTTTGATCAGCAAAATGACAATTTTGGCCTTTCTTCTAGATTTTCCTGCACAATTTCTCGAGACAAGTGTTGCGCAATATAGGGATGATGCGATGCCATAAAATATAGTCAATTTCCCTAGAAATGCCGGTTTTAAAGACTAACACATACAATCCGATATTTTACAGCTGTTTTGCTAATATGTGCTATATGAATGCCGAACACTTCTAGATGAGTGCAAAAGATAGGGAAATTGCCGTGTTAAAAATGCAGTATTTTCGACTGATCAAATTCCCCCAAACTTATTTTCGATCGTCTCGAGCGAACTTTATTATTAAAAAGAGAAGGAGAAAATAAAGAAAGAAAAAAAACTAACTAGCACACTTTCTCAGGCAACACGATTGCACTGAGCACGTGTAACAAGCCTTTAAACCTCTAGGTGTCCCTAGTAGGAGGAGTGTTGTCTCCTGAGGGTTTTCAGCGGATTGCACCCACAAAATCCAATAATAAAAGGAAGATCATGAATATTACATTTAAAGAAAAGAATTGTAAAAGAAAAGCCTTGAAAATTAGGGTTTCCAACTAAGCTAGCTTTTCGGTTGTCATGAGTCCTATCTTAATAGTCATGAAAAGATGTCAGAAATCACGTCCTCCCTCAATAAAACATCGTCTTATTCTTCATTCCTATTTTTCTTCCAAACATCGATCATATAACCCTGCGTGTGTGTAAAGACATCCCTACACCCGGAGAATTCAATTCAAACTATCATACTCTTGCACATCAGCCTCAGTACTTTTTAATTAATGAATATTTAGATGAGATTGCTTACACACTTTCATGCGGATGTTAATACTTCTTGAGGGAGGAACTATAAGCATAATGCTCGAATTGAAATGTAAACAAGTTTAAAGAATCTTCACCTTTATTACAACAACAAGTAGTTACAACTCTCAAGATTTACAAGAGGTAGGAACTTCGCTTGTCGAATCTAGCATCGCTCGGCTTCTTGAGTCTTGGATCGCTTGGATCTCGTGCTCCGTTGAAATCTGGTTCCGTTTCTAAAGGATCTTGAAGACTTGCTTGGCTTGCACTCAAAGGATTTTGAGTTCTTGATCTTGGATTGGATTAGGGTTAGGGTTTTGACACAAGCCTTGTCACTAGACTTGTGGGTGGAAATTGGGGAAGATGAAGATTGAACTAGAATTTAGCCAACAATGAGTAACCAAGGATTGAACAACCATCAACAAGTGAGCCTAAGGGTCTATTTATAGGTTTTCCAAACCCTAGGTCTAGAAATTCAAATTTGAGTTTTCCCTCCAAAAGTTAGTTAGAGGAAGAGGCTTCTAGAAGTAGTTAGTTAGGGGATTAGTTTCTACCCTAAGCTAGGAGGTTAGGGGGAAGGTTCTAGGTCCTTAATAGAGTTTAGGTGAAGCTTGTTGAGGAAGCTTGGGGTGTTTAGTTAGGAACCCAATGGCTTGATGATCTGGCAGAAGGTTCGAGAGACATCTGGAAAATGTAGTGCCTTTTTGAAGTGTACACACTGAAGTAAGGGTACTGGTGCAGAGAATTAGGGCTGACATGGCAGGGACACCGCGGAACCGCAGCACATCCCTCCTTATGTCGCGGATCCGCGGTCACGTGAGGGGCTCAATATGCCTCCTTTCTTCGGTGCTTTGGGCCGCCTTTAGGATAGCTATCTGATATGTTGAATTGTGTAATTCTCTCTATATTAATACCAGATTCCAAATCCATGAGTTGGCGTCTTTTTAACAGTCTTCGTTTGTAAATTTGACCGATCTTCTGTAATGTCCTGCACAGACTTCGAAACACAAGTGCGATATATAAGAATGATGCCATGCTATGAAATGCAGTCAATTTCCCTTATAGTGCCGGTTTTAAAGTCTAACACATGAAATCTGATATTTTACGACTGATTTACTAATATGTACTATATGAATGCCGAACACTTCTAGATGAGTGCAAATGATAGGGAAATTGCCGGTTTAAAGATGCAGTATTTTCGACTGATCAAAATCCCCCAAACTTATTTTCGATCATCTCGAGCGAACCTTTTATTAAAAAGAAAAATAAAGAAAGAGAAAAACTAACTAGCATACTTTCGTAGGCAACACGATTGCACTGAGCACGTGCAACAAGCCTTTAAACTTCTAGGTGTCCCTAGTAGGAAGAGTGTTGTCTCCTGAGGGTTTTCAGCGGATTGCACCCACAAAATCCAATAATAAAAGAAAGATCATGAATATTACATTTAAAGACAACAATTGTAAAAGAAAAACTTTGAAAATTAGGGTTTCCAACTAAGGTAGCTTTTCAGTTGTCATGAGCCCTATCTTAATAGTCATGAAAAGATGTCACAAATCACGTCCTCCCTCAATAAAACATTGTCTTATTCTTCATTCCTATCTTTCTTCCAAACATTGTTCATATAACCCTGCGTGTGTGTAAAGGCATCCCTATACCCGGAGAATTCAATTCAAGCTATCATACTCTTGCCCATCAGCCTCAGTACTTTTTAATTAATGAATATTTAGAAGAGATTGCTCACACACTTTCATGCGACCGTTAATACTTCTTGAGGCACTAACCGACCGATTACTCTTGTGCTTGTTTTTTTGGTTTTTTCCTCGTCTTGCACCACCTAAGGCTTAGCAGTGACTCCCAGACCAGTTGGCCTTAGGGCACTAGGTGAAGAGGCACCCTCGCTATATTTTTTTATTGCTGCCTTGGCGATAACAAAACCAGTGTTCATTTTTCTCACCACTTTATATTTTATTCAAAAAAAAAATTTATTTCCTTCATACTTTTGGCTTTAAGACAAGAGCATTTCAAGGTATCCTCTACTATCCCGAGTTTCAAGATGTGTGTAAGTGCGAATAGTAGGGTATCAACGTTCAAAATGATTCGCTTCCAGAATATAAACTATTTTTCAGACTTATTTTTATCCTCAGATTAGTGACTTCTTTCATCTTACTAACCCTTGGGACAACGGCTCATAACTACTTATTACTAGTTCGTATAAGAAAACTTCTAATTTTCTTGGTTTTCTTAAATTTTTCTAATCTCATGGATGTAATTTTTCACTATCTAATCTTTTATTATCTTATTTATGTACAAAAAATATTTTGTGCTTATGCAAAGTATGATGCAAATGATGCGAAAATAAACACAAATCTCCCCCAAACTTGTTTTCAACAATGTCCTCACTGTTGCCATCAGCTAAATCTCGAAAAACCTGTAAGCCTGGGAGGAAATTTATTAACGGGGGCAAAATATATAAGTGAAGATCCTCCCCCAAACTCTCGTTTGATTGAAATGAAATTCTCGTTGTGGAGTTAGAAAATGAATAGAATCACAACCAAAAATATTTGACCGCAATCAATAACGGTGTCGGATTGTAGCGCGTTAGTAAGTGCGGATCGTCCACAGGGATTGCGCGATTCGTTCGTATCTTGTTTTGTTTGAATCGAAACTTTAATAGAAAAGAAAAGAAAATGAAAATGATTCAAGATTTTTATCGATGAATTTCAAGTATCACTATTCTAATCAAGAATCAAGAAAACGATAAACATCGAGAATCAAGTATCGATAGAATTCCAATCAATTTAGGGTTCAAGATTTGAAGTATAGCTCGTAGGAATCGATTCGGTTGTAAACGTGAAGAAGATTCAAGATTACGATTTCTTATCTATTAATAAATTGATGCTAAATCGATGTAGAATTCATCGAGGATCAAGGATCTTGCGAAGAATTAGGGTTCCTCATCCTATCCTTTATCGTTTCGATGAATAGCATTCACTAGATAGCTTCTTGAAAGGCGGATGATCAATTGTTGATCTCTAGATCGTACGAAAGACATCAAGAACGCATTCGCATCGATCTAGATCATCGATCAATCGATTTTCAAGAATTTACAATTGTTTTAAGACTTAAGAAATCGTTTAAAGATTTATCAACATCATCATTTTACAGTCGTTTCGATTCCTCCACGAGCGGAGTTTTATTCAAGCATCATCACAAAGTACATATTCAAGAATCGAAATATAAGCATAATGCTCGAATTGAAATGTAAACAAGTTTAAAGAATCTTCACCTTTATTACATCAACAAGTAGTTACAACTCTCAAGATTTACAAGAGGTAGGAACTTCGCTTGTCGAATCTAGCATCGCTCGGCTTCTTGAGTCTTGGATCGCTTGGATCTCGTGCTCCGTTGAAATCCGGTTCCGCTTCTAAAGAATCTTGAAGACTTGCTTGGCTTGCACTCAAAAGATCTTGAGTTCTTGATCTTGGATTGGATTAGGGTTAGGGTTTTGACACAAGCCTTGTCACTAGACTTGTGGGTGGAAATTGGGGAAGATGAAGATTGAACTAGAATTTAGCCAACAATGAGTAACCAAGGATTGAACAACATCAACAAGTGAGCCTAAGGGTCTATTTATAGGTTTTCCAAACCCTAGGTCTAGGAATTCAAATTTGAGTTAGGAAGAGGCTTCTAGAAGTAGTTAGTTAGGGGATTAGCTTCTACCCTAAGTTAGGAGGTTAGGGGGAAAGTTCTAGGTCCTTAATAGAGTTTAGGTGAAGCTTATTGAGGAAGCTTGGGGTGTTTAGTTAGGAACCCAATGGCTTGATGATCTGGCAGAAGGTTCGAGAGACATCTGGAAAATGTAGTGCCTTTTTGAAGTGTACACACTGAAGTAAGGGTACTGGTGCAGAGAATTAGGGCTGACATGGCAGGGACACCGCGGAACCGCGGCACGTGCCTCCTTATGCCGCGGATCCGCAGTCACGTGAGGGGCTCAATGTACCTCCTTTCTTCAGGTGCTTTGGGCCGCCTTTGGGATAGCTATCTAATATGTTGAATTGTGTAATTCTCTCTATATTAATACCAGATTCCAAATCCATGAGTTGGCGTCTTTTTAACAGTCTTCGTTTGTAAATTTGACCGATCTTCTGTAATGTCCTGCACAGACTTCGAAACACAAGTGCGATATATAGGAATGATTCCATGCTATGAAATGCAGTCAATTTCCCTTATAGTGCCGGTTTTAAAGTCTAACACATGCAATCTGATATTTTACGACTGATTTACTAATATGTACTATATGAATGCCGAACACTTCTAGATGAGTGCAAATGATAGGGAAATTGCCGGTTTAAAGATGCAGTATTTTCGACTGATCAAAATCCCCCAAACTTATTTTCGATCGTCTCGAGCGAACCTTTTATTAAAAAGAAAAATAAAGAAAGAGAAAAACTAACTAGCACACTTTCGTAGGCAACACGATTGCACTGAGCACGTGCAACAAGCCTTTAAACTTCTAGGTGTCCCTAGTAGGAGGAGTGTTGTCTCCTGAGGATTTTCAGCGGATTGCACCCACAAAATCCAATAATAAAAGGAAGATCATGAATATTACATTTAAAGAAAAGAATTGTAAAAGAAAAACTTTGAAAATTAGGGTTTCCAACTAAGCTAGCTTTTCAGTTGGCATGAGCCCTATCTTAATAGTCATGAAAATATGTCAGAAATCACGTCCTCCCTCAATAAAACATTGTCTTATTCTTCATTCCTATCTTTCTTCCAAACATTGATCATATAACCCTGCGTGTGTGTAAAGGCATCCCTATACCCGGAGAATTCAATTCAAGCTATCATACTCTTGCCCATCAGCCTCAGTATTTTTTAATTAATGAATATTTAGATGAGATTGCTCACACACTTTCATGCGACCGTTAATACTTCTTGAGGCACTAACCGATCGATTACGCATGTGCTTGCTTTTTTGGTTTTTTCCTCGTCTTGCACCACCTAAGGCTTAGCAGTGACTCCCAGACCAGTTGGCCTTAGGGCACTAGGTGAAGAGGCACCCTCGCTATATTTTTTTATTGCTGCCTTGGTGATAACAAAACCAGCGTTCATTTTTCTCACCACTTTATATTTTCTTCATTTTTTTATTTCCTTCATACTTTTGGCTTTAAGACAAGAGCATTTCAAGGTATCCTCTACTATCCCGAGTTTCAAGACGTGTGTAAGTGCAATTAGCAAGGTATCAACGTTCAAAATGTTTGGCTTCCAGAATAGGAACTATTTTTCAGACTTATTTTTATCCGCAGATTAGTGACTTCTTTCATCTTACTAACCCTTGGGACAACGGCTCATAACTACTTATTACTAGTTCGTATAAGAAAACTTCTAATTTTCTTGGTTTTCTTAAATTTTTCTAATCTCATGGATGTAATTTTTCACTATCTAATCTTTTATTATCTTATTTATGTACAAAAAATATTTTGTGCTTATGCAAAGTATAATGCAAATGATGCGAAAATAAGCACAAACCTTCCCTAAACTTGTTTTCAACAGTGTCCTCACTGTTGCCATCAGCTAAATCTCGAAAAACCTGTAAGCCTGGGAGGAAATTTATTAACGGGGGCAAAATATATAAGTGAAGATCCTCCCCCAAACTTATTTTTGGCTCATCATTTTGTAAAAAAATTTCTTTTCAAGAGCCAGAAAAAAATGCCCTCCCCCCCCAAACTTGAGTTTTGCAATGTTAATCTTTGAAAATCACATGAGGGGGTCAAAAATCATTGGTCGATGCCAAGCTTTGCAAAGACCGAAGGTTAACACCAACCATTCAAAAATTTTATCAATGCAGTGCTCTGGTTGGTGGAAGAAGAAGTGGGGAAAGGGTAAGTGGTGGAATAGAATGTGTGTGCGTCTCATATTGGAGAGACGATGCAGAGAATATGATGGATTGCTCGCATTCTTTTTACAGTTCAGAAGAAGGGGTGGAGGTTCAATTTTATTGATTGGGAGATGATTCATCTCAACACCCGTGTCATTCAAAAATGCGAGTTCATCAGCGAAGATCTCCTCAAAAGTTCCATCGATACCCCGATGAATAATGTCATCACAATGTACGGGGTGATCTGCAGACTCTAAAAGCATTTCATAATCGGTGTAATTGTTGACCCGGACAACTCGGTGGAAGAGTCTGTATGTGTATGATACATAGTTGGGTCAAACAATAACGTATGAAAAGAGTCTAGATCGATATCAGGAGGATCATCAAATTCGCTGCTGTCGATATCCATTAAGTCGACAGAAAAGACATAAGCAGTAGGTTCGGAGGGTACACTTCCCAACTTGTAAATGTTCAGCTCTATTGACCTATTCCTGAAGGATAGGGTCATAGAACCGTTACGACAGTTGATGATAGCATTGGAAGTGGCCAAAAAGGGGCGATCTAAAATCACCGGAATTTGATTCCGTGGGTTCGCTACAGGCTGTGTATCAATTACAATAAAGTCCACAGGGAATATAAATTCCCCGATTTTTATTAACACATCCTCCAGTTCACCCCTAGGTTTGGTGATTGATCGGTCAGCCATCTGGAGAGTGCAATGGGCTGGTTTCAACTCTCCGATTCCTAGTTGCTCATAAACCGAGTATGGAAGCAAGTTAACACTAGCGCCAAGGTCCAGTAGAGCATGGTTGATGTGTTTTTCCCCAATAGAAATGGAAATAGTAGGACAGCCAGGGTCCTTACGTTTCCTCGGTTCTTGTTGGGGGAAAGCCGTGTCTACAGTCTTTGCCATGAATATCTTCTTGGGCACTTGAGTCTTCCTCTTCCTAGTGCACAAGTTCTTAAGAATTTTCGCATAGGACGGAACTTGTTGGATGGCATCTAGGAGAGGGATGTTGATGTTAACTTGCTTAAACATGTCTATAATCTTCTCCATATGTGGACTCGATGTGTTAGCCCTTAACCGATTAGGATAAGGTGCTTTAGCAATAAGCGCTGGGTCCATCATAGGAGAAGATCGTGTGGGTGGACCTGATCCCAGAATAGAAGCGGGGATCGTCCGTGGAGAGCTAGAAGAGATGGGCTGAGGTGGCGGGCCTTGTGGGAAACGAAGAATAGGCCCGCAAGAAGGTGGTGGGGTAGAAGAACTGGGGTCAGAATTAGAAGTAGAAGTGGAAGGAAAGGTCTCAGCCGGGGTGTTATTGATTGATTTATCAGTATCATCAAACTCTTCCCCAACGTGGTTGTCAAGCACTCTTTCAGATCTCAACGTGATTGCATTCACATGATGTGAATAGCCAGGATTGGGCAAAAGTTGAGCTGGAAGTTTCCCTTTTTCTCTTGCACTCATTTCAGCTTTTAATCGTGCAATTTCTTTTTCCATCGATTTAATACTCTCGATTTGGGACACAGAGTTTTTCTCAATTTTATCGACAGAAGACTTCATTTCAGCTGAAACTTGCATGATATTTGTGTAGGGCTCCTAGGCACTCTAGTGAGGTCTCACAAGGCATCGATCATGCCAATTTCAAAAATTCTAGTGCCGAGAAACTCTAGTGTACGGATCGTTAACTAGAAATCTAGGCGAAACTAAAACAAGCTAACAACTTAGCTAAAGAGAATACGGAAATACAACCTTTGTAGATCCGGTCCACCACCTCCACGGCTCCGCAACGAAGTCCTCTCCGCTGTCCAAAAAGAATCCGGACTCCAACGTCGGCTTCGTCGAAGAATGGGCGGGCTTGATCGTCGGTTCGATGCCGAAGATGATCTACGTCGAGGCGTCGCTAGAACAAGCTCCAACTTCACCAAGTCGGAAAAACTTGTGAAGGAAACACCCTATACTACTTGGCAAGAGGTAGAGGATGAAGAAATAGGAAGTGGGTAAACTTTAGTTTTGGATTTCTCACTAGATTTCATGACTTGCCATTGGAGTAGCAAGCTTTCTCCATTGAAGAAGAAGATGAAGCAAGAAGAAGATGATATGATAAGATAATTAAAATAGTAAAGAAAATATAATACTTATCATATCATTAACCTTAGTTAGTGGTAGAGAATTGACTAAGGTTAATATGAAGAGTTCGGGTTAAGAAAGAAGACAAAATGGTTACTTAGTCAAAGTTTGAAGAAACTTCAACTACAAACAAAATAAGCCACCATTTCATTTTCTTTATCATTTTCTTTTTCCAAAATAAATAAGAAAAAGAAAACCCTAATCTTAATCTTAACCATGGTCAAATTCTTTACACTAACCCTAGCTTGCATGTATCATCAAACATGATACAATCATGTGCACAAAATATATCACATATGCAATGTGCACAAACTAAGTGAGTAAATCCATTTAAAGTGAACCAATACTAGTTAATGCAAAGTAATATATCAAATATATAATTATACATTAAATCATTAAATCAACACTTGATTCAATGATCCGGTCATGTCGTATATAACCGGCTAGTATTCAATGTATCGGCTTATCGAATCAATCCTTGATTCGACAACTAGGTTATATCGCATATAACCAATCGATACATTCATCGCGAGAATAGAATACGGTATCACATACACGCATTATTCTCGGTCCCGCACATATCTCATATGCGCTCCTATTTCGTTTCGCTTGAGCCAGGAAACCTCTGTGTAGGACTCTAAAGACTCGTCAATACGCCGGCAGCGGATGATGATCATATCAAACACCCACAAGCCGCAAGCGGTCTGCTAAACGTAACGGCTACCCGGGTATTGAGCGATCAGAAGATCGACGAGCAAGCCCGCTCACACTCCTGCGAATCCAACTAGTAACACTTACCGTATAGTCCGGTCTGTTCGTCTGATATGTCGCATATCTCGCCTAGGGGTGGTAAACGTCAGACCCCAATAGCTCGATAAGTCATGCCGACTTGAGGTCCATAACATTCGTGAAACTACTGATAACTCTTACCAGTATATCACAGCAACCCTGGCCAGGGATTTCCTGTTATGGCCAGTCGAGCATAGCACAACATCAACCCCCAATACCGAGAGAGACGAATCCCCTCCTATCGCTCATTGCCTTCATGTGAATCGGGACTGTACCCAAAAACCACCTGTTTGCACAACTCAGTAGAGCCGTGGTAGGGTGGAAATCAAAGCACAGTGGGAGACACACAAGACTCTATGACGATCTCGGGTCAACAGACTAAGCTGTACCAGTGTCACCAGAGAACTGCCATCTGACGTGAGGTATAATACCATCTGGGAGTTCTCGGCGAGTCCGTTCAGTGTACCCAGTCTCTACTGAGCACCCGCATACCATCTTCGATGTCAAATACCAATGGATATGGGATCATCCATCGCCCATCGCATGGGTCGGGAAGATATGCGCTAGTCTACTCTGGAATATCGATGCCCCGTCTCGATATTCCCTCGACTAGGAACAATGAAGGATGTACTCATTGACTACCCAGGGCCCACTAGTATGATCTGCATCATAATCCTGGAAGTCGAGTACACATCCTAAGGGCTTTATCAACATGTAATCAGAGAGACAGAAAGTATACACGTTAAGATAAAGAGCAACCAGATAGCGTACTATCATGTCGAGCAAGAAAGTCCTACCTACATATGTCCCAGCATCCACTACAATATACATCCAATGTACAGTAATGGCCTCTAGGGCATACATATAACTAACAATCTCCCACTTGCACTAGGGCCATCTGTAGCAGTGGTCGAAGTATCTAATACTCAACCATCCCCTAAAAGTCTCTCTTTGGGAAAAAGGCCTTCGTGAGTGGATCCGCCGTGCTGTCCTCTGAGTCTACTCTCCTAACCTCGATCACCCTGGAGATCAACTATGTCCATGATCAGGTGATGCTGCCTCAGAATATGTCTGGGTCACTGATGGGACCAGGGTTCTAGGGCCGAAGCCACACTTCCATTGTCATACAATGGCAGGAACCAAGTTCATCGTATGAACCAATATACACCCAAACTTCCTCTTTGGTAGTATCTTCAATAGCGATGTTACCAGCCTTTATCGTCTAGTCTGCCACGGTATCTAGCTTGGAACTCTTCCAACATACCGTCCCTTTACTGAGGGTATAGACAGTGCCTGTGACTGACATTCAGTCGTCTTTATCATTCTGGAACTGTAGCGTTTTGAAAATCGTTTCGGTGAAATTTCGAAAAATCGGTAAAATAAAGGGGTTTTCTGTAAAAAGTCAAAATATAAATATCTTATTATAGAAATTAAATATACATATTCTAGCTATGTAATTTCTATTATTTGGTGTTTATTGAGCCGCTGGTGAAATTTCAAATTTTCTGAAAAAAAATATTATTTTATTATTATTTTAAGCCGTCACTAATACATTTAATTAGGGAAAATTACAAATTGGAATGAGTTGAAACAAATTTTGTGCATCATAAAACATTAAATAAAAATTTATCATGTGGTTTTTGGAACGAAATCATTTGCCAAAACGGTTTAGAAATTATTGAAGAAAAAAGGCTTTTTTTAGCGTAAATGGATGTTTGGGGTATTGTATTTATCGTTTTTCATCACCCCACACCCGTGCCCACACCCACACACCCCCACTTACCCCTCCCCTTAGCCAAATTCAGCAGCCCTCACTTTTTCCCCACTTGGTTTGCAAAGGAAAAAGAAATGAAATGAAATAAAAGAAAAGATTAGAAAATAGATAAAGTAGTTAGACTTTGACCTTACCTTGACCTTGACTTTCCTCCCTTGCATTTTCCTCACCTCCCTCTCTCTCCCCTCACCCATTTCTGGCCGAAATTCTCAGCCCCAAAACAGCAGCCCCTCCCTCCCTCTTCTCCTCTCATTTTCCATCAAAAAATTCACCCATTTCCATCAAAAATCAAAGCTAAAATGCAAATCCAAGCCCTACCCATTTTTCCTTAGCCTATCTAGCATGGATCTTGGTGAAAAGTTTGCATTTTGGAGACAAGTTTCATGTTGATCTCAAGATGGTTATGAGGTATAAATCTTGTTCTTTTTTTTGAGTTGTTTGTTATTACTTCAAATTATGTTAATGAAAGGTTTAGTTTAGATTATAAATTTAGAGTCCAAATTCAAGATTAGGGTTTATGAAATTGAAGTGGGGTTTTGTGTTGGAGTTGAATGGTGATCAATTGTGCATGGTTATGTGATGTATTTTGTATCTTAGGGCATGCAAAATGTAATCTTGTTGCTTAGTGCTAATTGTAACATTAAAATATCCAATTTAGCTTTATTTAAGCAAACTAGTTTTTAGCTTTTGGTTCCAAATGGGTGATTTAAAATCTAATTAAGGTTTTGATGACTTTATTAACATTATAAAATGTATTTTAATGCTTTAAATCATGCAAATCCAAACTAGTTTGTTGTATGTGCATTTTGCTATAAAATGGTCGAAATTGGTTAAATTTGCAAACTAGTTTTTGTAAATATTGTGTTAAATCGAGAATTAAAATATGGTTAGTGTTTTTTATCATATTATTAACTTTATTAAGTGTAGTTTAACACTTTAGTTCATGGAAATCCAACCTAAATTGTAGTCTGTGCATTTTTGCTATGAAATTGTAAAAAGGGTATTTTGTAAACTAGAATATTAGGGTTTTTGGAATTTAATGAGATTAAATTCCGGAAATGGTTTTTATGACTTATGTAAGATATTTAATAAATATATTGGCCGCTACATTCATTTAAATATCGTGTTTTGTACAAAAACGGCGAATTGTGCTTGCTAGATTTTCGGAAAAATGACTTTTTGAGTGAAATTGGCGTTTTTGTGAGTTTCAACCTAGTTTATATTAAAATTAGTGTTCGTGGATGTGCAAATGAGTGTGATTGGATTTTCCTCGATGGTTTGACGTTTGTACATCGACATCGAGGGTTGTTTTGACTATTCTTGCATGCGTAGGCGATGGGTTTGGACCTATGCGTGATACGCGTGCCGATTTGGTTTTCTTATGCCGTTTCGATTTCAAATTTAGTTTTAATGCGATATGGTGCGTTATGATATATAGGTACCCCCATGTGGACTTCGAGGCGACAAGCAAGCGCGTGGCGACGTCGGCACCGGCGAGCGAGGTTCAGGTGAGTAGATTTATATCTACGGGGAGAAGTCGGGTGGATGGCGTATAGCACCCCCGCAGTCCGTGGTGGTGTATACGGATGCGTATACACACCAACAATTATTATATGTTATTTGGGATTAATAACGATGCTTAGGATGGATATTGGTGTGTTGGATTACTTTAGTGTTGCGAACCCTAGGGTAGTGTTACACACACATACACACATACATACTTGCATACATTCCTATTGATATGTGCTCATGGGATTCCTTATAGTTATGTGTTCACATGGGTATGGGACTATGTGTTCACATACGGATTGAGGTTGATACTTGGGATTGAGCTGAGTCGATGAGATTCGATTTGAGGCCGTGAGATCGGTGATATAGCAGGGTTCGTATCTTAGATACGACATGACGTTGTAGCGGGTCCTTGACGTAGTGTTTCACACACGTCCATGCATACGTAGGCGGTATACGGTATTAGTATGGTACTAGACGTAGATCAGTACCCCGATCATGATATTTGATAAAGAGGATATCAGGTGAATAGTATGATGAATGTGATATTGACCCGTACCCAGATTGGGATGCCGTATGACGGATTTACGTACGAGCTATATTGATGATTGATCCGCACTCTTGACTTGGGATGCCTGATTATAGATATGGTATCGGATATGATATTATTGAGGCGGGATCACCGACTATACATATACAGGTATGTATATGTATCGACTCAGATGATAGGCGGTTTCCTTACCTGTAGTTCAGCTTGTAGTTCAGCCGTATAGTTTAGTGTAGTTGTTAGATTAGATTAGACTTCTTACCTATTTCAAAAACTAACGAATAATGGGCATTTTAAAAGACAGCTCAAGAGAATCTACGGATATTTCAAAAACGACGTATCTCTTCATAAAAAAAAACACCGTAGCCCCTATTTTCAAAACCCCATGATTCGTGTTATTTCAAAAGGCACCATTTGTAGGACTTATATTAGATTATTGCAGATTAGTTATCGTTGTGTCTAGTATTCAGCTCCCGCACATTATTGCTGTTCGCTCTGCCTCGCATATTTATTTTGCTGCATATTCCATTATTGATAGCATGCTGTTAGGACACCAGCACCATTACTGATGATGCGTATGTACCACGTACACCTACTTGCCGGCTCACACACATCTTCATCGGTAATTGCCATGTCACGTACACTTTAGAGAATATAATTGCTTGACTTAGATTGTTAGTTAGTAGTGTTGACATGATATTAGTGTACTTCCCTTATATGCCATATTAGACATTGTAGTTATTACCTACCACTTCATGCATACTGTTATTCAGTTGTTCATGCCTAGTTCATTATCATTGACATATGCACTTGTGATGATTTCTTGAGATTTATGATATTTCTGGATTTCGGGGAAAGCCGCAAAATTTACAACTTATGATCTTTTAAAATATAAAATGTTGCGATTTTCTAGTGATGTAAAGTGTCGTCCACCATGAGTTTGCTGTGGTTTTGGAGATCCGTGTCGAGGAGTGGAGGAACCGTCATGGGTACATGGTGGGCCCGGTATGGTACCCTAGGGCAAGAGGAATGTGGTGTTGACGTTGAGCCTGGCTGGGGAGCACTACCTACCGGTGATATTACCCGACGCGTCGGATATCCGGAGGATACCGTCGTGGTCTTGAGATGGATGGTAGGGGCCGGTCTGGACTGACGGCGCCCTAGATATTGAGATTGAGATATTGATATTTCGAGACAGTGAGATTTATGTTTTGTGTCGATACTAGACACTGTTGATACTGATTTTAATTATGATACCTCAGTTTAAAATACGAAGGAAATCTCACTAATTTATGAAAACAGTTTCTTCATTTACATGTATTCTGTTTTCATGCATTCATACCTCATTCATATGATATATTGCTACCTGAGGCACTGACACGGGCACATGAGTTTACACTCGGGTTAGATATTTACCCTAGCCATTGTTATAGGCTGCATGTTATATATATTGGATGATATATTATGATCATTGACCTAGGATTGCGTTATTTATGCGATTTCTGTGCGTAGATGTTTTTCTATTCACGAGTTGGCAACTCACCCCCGTTGTGCCCCAGTTTCTTGCAGGTTGCCGTACAGGTTCATTACGGCTTTGCGGGCATAGTTTCATTCGGGTGATTTGCTAGTAGGTGGGTTTACTTGTATCATACCCCCATTATTTATCTTGTATATCATTATTCTGTTGTATCTAGAATTCCATCAACCAAACATGTATTTTTTGAGTTAGAGACCAGTGTTGTTTATTCTTTCGACCTTAGAGTCGCTCGTTATATTTCTGGTGGTTTTGAGTTCCTTTTGAGTTTTGATCCTCGCCGTTGGCGTTGTATATTATATTGCTTGTGTGGTTGTGACCGTCGATTGACGAAGAGCTAGCTCCCGCTTGGGGATGCATTTTTATTGATTTCGTATACTATTCATGTTGTATCCCGTTTGGGAGCCAGTTTTTACAAAGGAGACTCTGCCGAAATTTTCAGTAAATTTTGATGTTCTTAAAAACCGCATAATTCGGCTTATGCTATTAAAACTACTTGTTTTAAATTGGTTTTCCTTCACTCTACTTCTTTTCTTGGTTTGGATTTCTGGGTTTTCAGTTTACTTAGATTACATACGCCTCGAGACGTTTCGTAGTTTAAGTGCCGGTCATGTTCCGTACTTTCGGGACGTGACAAAGTTGGTATCAGAGCGTTAGGTTTTAACCTTCGGAGCGTAGGATGACCCTTGGTTGATGGAATAGGTGACTAAAGTAGAGTGACGTACCGTGGGTATGTTCCGCGGCATATTTACGATACGCTACTCCACTTAAGGAGCCTTAGGATGTACATTTCTTTGTTCAGTATTATGTTCTTTTCGATCTAGCCTCATCGGTACCAGTTTGGTTTTGCTGCCACGATTACGGGCAGGGAGAGCTACGGCTAGAGTTGCGGTCAGCACGAGCTCGGCACGAACGAGGACTGACCAGGGCATGATTCCGGCGACACCCGATTGTGGAGAGGTGTCTTTTGACTGTGTTTCCGCGCCACGAGCGTTTGGCGGATCGCCTTTATGAGGTTACTCGGATGTGCTGATCGATATTAGAGGATTGAGCCAGTGATAGAGACCAGCCAGATCTTGATGACCGTTGGTGTGTTGCTTATTCATGATGATCGAGGCACTGTTCAGCGTGCAGACGAGCGAGCCAGATATTGCCGCGAACGATGAGGTATTGCCCCAGATGCTGGAGTTAGTGCAGAACGAGTTGTACTAAGAGATGATAGAAGGTCGCTAGTCATCGTGGATGAATGACTAGGACATGTGAATCGTTCGCCTAACCCGATGCGAGGTCATCAGATAGATTGATTCCAGCTAGAGACGACTTCACGCGGAGACGTTGGGAGTCGACAGAGACGATCGAATGTAAGAAACCTATTATTCCAAGTTTAAAGTAGTCGGAAAGACATGCAGGCAATTCTATGGTCCCTCTAGAAGAATGAAACCCTAACTCGACTTAATGACCGTGTGAAAGCCTTTGAACCTTCGGGTTTGCGGCAGTTCTACGGCGCCATTAGTGAGGCTTGGGTTTGCCCTTCTACGGCTGGACCACCGATGCTGTGGTATGTACTCGATACTATTAAACTGTGCCCAAGAGGTTGAGCTCTTGGGGGGATTATGAGGTTTTGACGACTCGATCGGATGACTCGACTTAATTCGGATGCTAGGTGGTGAGATGCATTCTTGGGAGACTCCAGATACGAGGATAGTCGTTGGAGCTCAGTCCATGCAGCCGCGACGAGACGAGTCCAAAGCAGACGACATTAGAGAAAAGTGAAGTAAGAGGTTCGTACCAGATCTAGATGAGATGACGTTCCACTCCGCCGACATCAGAGAGGCGATGCGCATGCCGAGGCATGGTACTTGGACTTACCTTCCAGAAGGAGTCGCGATGAGTATGCAGTCGTTCCAGAGCAAGATGCAGATATAGGAAAGGACAACGACTTCCGGACAGTTGGCAGAGACGAGACATGGAAGAGACTGTGAGCAGGATTCCTTCCAGGACACTGCTGCAATGATACTTGCACCCAGGATCAGATGTGTCACGTACATTCAGAGAGCCAGAGGCCGACGCCAGTGATATGCTGTCTTACGAGTGGTCGCGATGATTGACCAAGAGATGACCAGAGAAGTTCCAGAACGGAATCCTCCCCGTTAGCACACCTGACAGGGCCGATGAGCCGATGGACCGAAAGATTGGTAATTCACAGTGAAGACCTTGACCCAGGAGTGGTCATGGTTACGCACGCCAGCAGGACAGAGTTCATGATCATCGACGAGACGTCCCACTAGTGACCACGACAGTTGGCCGAGATTCTTAGAGGATGCACTTGAGCGGTACTATTCCGCCATTATTGATTACGATGTTTTGGATGATTTATTCGTATGATTTGATTTTGATGATTGAGGATTTACGACCTTTGCACAGTGTTGCACTTGATATCGTTTTCGTGCTTTAGTTTCACATGTTTGTGATATTACGGTTTTAAACAGTTGAGTTGGTTTTGTGCGTATGCATGCACACGATTTCGTTCCTGCACTCGGTATAGTTATATATGCTTGCAGTGCAGTGATACGCCTTATGAGCACTTAGATGCACTGGACTTCGATTTCGATTATGATACTCGATATTTGTTTTGTGCACCTTGTGCACCTGATTGATTTTGCGCACGTTCGGCGCTTGATATTGGATTTAATGATTTCGTGCACGATGGATGCACCTGATTTAGATTTTCGCGCATGTTGAGCGCATGTCTTGAGATGCGATTTTGGTGCACACCAGATGCACTAAATCAAGATTTTTCGTGCATGTCAGATGCACCTGATTTTGCTGTCAGGCACACACGTTGCCTACGACAGATGCTTTGTGCACACCCGATGCACTTAGATCTTATTTCTGTGCATATGTATGGCACATATATGGATTTTTATTTCCATGCGCACCAGACGCACGTAGTATTCATGTGCATATTTTGGGATTGATTTCTTATAGAGCAGTACGTTTTTATGATATTGCTATGTGTTTTCGTACTGAGCAGGACTAGTCAGAGGACAGTACCTGAATACATTTTGCATGCATTGATAGTTATTGAAGGGATTTCCAAAAAGCGAGCTATAGCCTCAGTATTTACCTACGTGTCTGATATGACACGAAATGTTTAAAACAAGGAGACCCTTCTAAATTGTTTCCAAAACGGCGGAACATACATTTCAAACAAAATTATATATGTATATAGTTATTTTCTTATGGTAGACGTCCGCCACTGTGCAGTGTTATACGTGTTGCACAGCGACTTAAAGAGATTTGGCATGCATTTCCTTCAGATACTTACAGATATAGATTCGATATTTACATGTATAGTTTCGAGTTATGTCATATTGGTTTTGATTTGGATTTGGCATTGATGTCTTCTCCATGACTCCGATGATTGCGGGATGCTTGACGGAGTTTTGATTTGAGTTATATGCTCATTTTTCAAGCGCATACGCTGTGCAACGATTTGTTTTATGTATTTACAATTTCGGAGCCCCGACGACTTGATGGTTTTCTTAGATGTTTTAGTATTTGGGGATTTTTAATTTAAATTCGGGGACCGAATTTCTTTAAGGGGGGAAGACTGTAGCGTTTTGAAAATCGTTTCGGTGAAATTTCGAAAAATCGGTAAAATAAAGGGGTTTTCTGTAAAAAGTCAAAATACAAATATCTTATTATAGAAATTAAATATACATATTCTAGCTATGTAATTGCTATTATTTGGTGTTTATTGAGCCGCTGGTGATATTTCAAATTTTCTGAAAAAAAATATTATTTTATTATTATTTTAAGCCGTCACTAATACATTTAATTAGGGAAAATTACAAATTGGAATGAGTTGAAACAAATTTTGTGCATCATAAAACATTAAATAAAAATTTATCATGTGGTTTTTGGAACGAAATCATTTGCCAAAACGGTTTAGAAATTATTGAAGAAAAAAGGCTTTTTTTAGCGTAAATGGATGTTTGGGGTATTGTATTTATCGTTTTTCATCACCCCACACCCGTGCCCACACCCACACACCCCCACTTACCCCTCCCCTTAGCCAAATTCAGCAACCCTCACTTTTTCCCCACTTGGTTTGCAAAGGAAAAAGAAATGAAATGAAATAAAAGAAAAGATTAGAAAATAGATAAAGTAGTTAGACTTTGACCTTACCTTGACCTTGACTTTCCTCCCTTGCATTTTCCTCACCTCCCTCTCTCTCCCCTCACCCATTTCTGGCCGAAATTCTCAGCCCCAAAACAGCAGCCCCTCCCTCCCTCTTCTCCTCTCATTTTCCATCAAAAAATTCACCCATTTCCATCAAAAATCAAAGCTAAAATGCAAATCCAAGCCCTACCCATTTTTCCTTAGCCTATCTAGCATGGATCTTGGTGAAAAGTTTGCATTTTGGAGACAAGTTTCATGTTGATCTCAAGATGGTTATGAGGTATAAATCTTGTTCTTTTTTTTTGAGTTGTTTGTTATTACTTCAAATTATGTTAATGAAAGGTTTAGTTTAGATTATAAATTTAGAGTCCAAATTCAAGATTAGGGTTTATGAAATTGAAGTGGGGTTTTGTGTTGGAGTTGAATGGTGATCAATTGTGTATGGTTATGTGATGTATTTTGTATCTTAGGGCATGCAAAATGTAATCTTGTTGCTTAGTGCTAATTGTAACATTAAAATATCCAATTTAGCTTTATTTAAGCAAACTAGTTTTTAGCTTTTGGTTCCAAATGGGTGATTTAAAATCTAATTAAGGTTTTGATGACTTTATTAACATTATAAAATGTGGTTTAATGCTTTAAATCATGCAAATCCAAACTAGTTTGTTGTATGTGCATTTTGCTATAAAATGGTCGAAATTGGTTAAATTTGCAAACTAGTTTTTGTAAATATTGTGTTAAATAGAGAATTAAAATATGGTTAGGGTTTTTTATCATATTATTAACTTTATTAAGTGTAGTTTAACACTTTAGTTCATGGAAATCCAACCTAAATTGTAGTCTGTGCATTTTTGCTATGAAATTGTAAAAAGGGTATTTTGTAAACTAGAATATTAGGGTTTTTGGAATTTAATGAGATTAAATTCCGGAAATGGTTTTTATGACTTATGTAAGATATTTAATAAATATATTGGCCGCTACATTCATTTAAATATCGTGTTTTGTACAAAAACGGCGAATTGTGCTTGCTAGATTTTCGGAAAAATGACTTTTTGAGTGAAATTGGCGTTTTTGTGAGTTTCAACCTAGTTTATATTAAAATTAGTGTTCGTGGATGTGCAAATGAGTGTGATTGGATTTTCCTCGATGGTTTGACGTTTGTACATCGACATCGAGGGTTGTTTTGACTATTCTTGCATGCGTAGGCGATGGGTTTGGACCTATGCGTGATACGCGTGCCGATTTGGTTTTCTTATGCCGTTTCGATTTCAAATTTAGTTTTAATGCGATATGGTGCGTTATGATATATAGGTACCCCCATGTGGACTTCGAGGCGACAAGCAAGCGCGTGGCGACGTCGGCACCGGCGAGCGAGGTTCAGGTGAGTAGATTTATATCTACGGGGAGAAGTCGGGTGGATGGCGTATAGCACCCCCGCAGTCCGTGGTGGTGTATACGGATGCGTATACACACCAACAATTATTATATGTTATTTGGGATTAATAACGATGCTTAGGATGGATATTGGTGTGTTGGATTACTTTAGTGTTGCGAACCCTAGGGTAGTGTTACACACACATACACACATACATACTTGCATACATTCCTATTGATATGTGCTCATGGGATTCCTTATAGTTATGTGTTCACATGGGTATGGGACTATGTGTTCACATACGGATTGAGGTTGATACTTGGGATTGAGCTGAGTCGATGAGATTCGATTTGAGGCCGTGAGATCGGTGATATAGCAGGGTTCGTATCTTAGATACGACATGACGTTGTAGCGGGTCCTTGACGTAGTGTTTCACACACGTCCATGCATACGTAGGCGGTATACGGTATTAGTATGGTACTAGACGTAGATCAGTACCCCGATCATGATATTTGATAAAGAGGATATCAGGTGAATAGTATGATGAATGTGATATTGACCCGTACCCAGATTGGGATGCCGTACGACGGATTTACGTACGAGCTATATTGATGATTGATCCGCACTCTTGACTTGGGATGCCTGATTATAGATATGGTATCGGATATGATATTATTGAGGCGGGATCACCGACTATACATATACAGGTATGTATATGTATCGACTCAGATGATAGGCGGTTTCCTTACCTGTAGTTCAGCTTGTAGTTCAGCCGTATAGTTTAGTGTAGTTGTTAGATTAGATTAGACTTCTTACCTATTTCAAAAACTAACGAATAATGGGCATTTTAAAAGACAGCTCAAGAGAATCTACGGATATTTCAAAAACGACGTATCTCTTCATAAAAAAAAAACACCGTAGCCCCTATTTTCAAAACCCCATGATTCGTGTTATTTCAAAAGGCACCATTTGTAGGACTTATATTAGATTATTGCAGATTAGTTATCGTTGTGTCTAGTATTCAGCTCCCGCACATTATTGCTGTTCGCTCTGCCTCGCATATTTATTTTGCTGCATATTCCATTATTGATAGCATGCTGTTAGGACACCAGCACCATTACCGATGATGCGTATGTACCACGTACACCTACTTGCCGGCTCACACACATCTTCATCGGTAATTGCCATGTCACGTACACTTTAGAGAATATAATTGCTTGACTTAGATTGTTAGTTAGTAGTGTTGACATGATATTAGTGTACTTCCCTTATATGCCATATTAGACATTGTAGTTATTACCTACCACTTCATGCATACTGTTATTCAGTTGTTCATGCCTAGTTCATTATCATTGACATATGCACTTGTGGTGATTTCTTGAGATTTATGATATTTCTGGATTTCGGGGAAAGCCGCAAAATTTACAACTTATGATCTTTTAAAATATAAAATGTTGCGGTTTTCTAGTGATGTAAAGTGTCGTCCACCATAAGTTTGCTGTGGTTTTGGAGATCCGTGTCGAGGAGTGGAGGAACCGTCACGGGTACATGGTGGGCCCGGTATGGTACCCTGGGGCAAGAGGAATGTGGTGTTGACGTTGAGCCTGGCTGGGGAGCACTACCTACCGGTGATATTACCCGACGCGTCGGATATCCGGAGGATACCGTCGTGGTCTTGAGATGGATGGTAGGGGCCGGTCTGGACTGACGGCGCCCTAGATATTGAGATTGAGATATTGATATTTCGAGACAGTGAGATTTATGTTTTGTGTCGATGCTAGACACTGTTGATACTGATTTTAATTATGATACCTCAGTTTAAAATACGAAGGAAATCTCACTAATTTATGAAAACAGTTTCTTCATTTACATGTATTCTGTTTTCATGCATTCATACCTCATTCATATGATATATTGCTACCTGAGGCACTGACACGGGCACATGAGTTTACACTCGGGTTAGATATTTACCCTAGCCATTGTTATAGGCTGCATGTTATATATATTGGATGATATATTATGATCATTGACCTAGGATTGCGTTATTTATGCGATTTCTGTGCGTAGATGTTTTTCTATTCACGAGTTGGCAACTCACCCCCGTTGTGCCCCAGTTTCTTGCAGGTTGCCGTACAGGTTCATTACGGCTTTGCGGGCATAGTTTCATTCGGGTGATTTGCTAGTAGGTGGGTTTACTTGTATCATACCCCCATTATTTATCTTGTATATCATTATTCTGTTGTATCTAGAATTCCATCAACCAAACATGTATTTTTTGAGTTAGAGACCAGTGTTGTTTATTCTTTCGACCTTAGAGTCGCTCGTTATATTTCTGGTGGTTTTGAGTTCCTTTTGAGTTTTGATCCTCGCCGTTGGCGTTGTATATTATATTGCTTGTGTGGTTGTGACCGTCGATTGACGAAGAGCTAGCTCCCGCTTGGGGATGCATTTTTATTGATTTCGTATACTATTCATGTTGTATCCCGTTTGGGAGCCAGTTTTTACAAAGGAGACTTGTTCAGACCATAATATCGCATTTATCATTCCCCTATTCTTACCCTTTTTATAAATAAACAGGTACTCTTGACGCACGTGTGTTGCATATTACAGGTTACAGGTTTCTGGAGCAAATACAGTGAAAAAGACACAAAACAACAGAAAAAGTGACTTTTGACCAGCAAGTAGACGGATCTTAGTCAAGCCTAGTCGAAGAACAGTGCAAGGTCCAAAAAAGTCAAATGAGAACGGTTGAAAGATCGCTATAAATATTCACTGAAATATCTGGAGAAGAACCAGAAGCCCAAAAGAGAAACTAAATCAATAAACAGAAGCCCAAAGAAGCCAGCAGAATAACCCAGAAATTTGGTGGCCCAAGCCCACCAAAGGGCCGCGGATCCGCGGCCCAAGCCAGCATCTGCCGCGGATCCGCGGCCATTATATGCCCGTGTCGGCACAGTTTTCTTGTGACGGTGCTTTGTTGTGGGTGTTTGGATTTTAAGTGGGCAAATCAGTAATTGCGCATGTGCGAGACTCTGAAACCCTAATTCTCCTGTTTGCTTATAAATTGTAATTTTAGATCTAAAAATTGTATGCCTCTTGATAATCAATAAAAAGTGAGATTTGTTGAAGAATTGGGAGCATCACTTTTACTTGTAAGTTTTTAGTTTTATTTCATTCTTGCCTTAGTATAATCTTTTATTTGCCCTAGTTAGTTAATTCTTGCTTTAGTGTAATCCTCTTCAATCTGCACCAAGTAGTTAACCTTTAAAACATAAACATAAAAAATGTCTCTTTGCAACAATTCCCTAATGAGCGAATAAAATCCTCGCTCGTTAGGGTTAGGAACAAGGGAGTAAGTGAGAGATGGATGTCTCTCACCTCCTTCAACGCCAACTTATTTTTAAAATGAAATCTTCATGCATTTATATATGATCCGCCCCCTACGGCACCCTACCTACAAGGTAACGGTGAACCTTAGTATAAAAGGCCGGACTTATATGACATCCATGAAGATCACATCAATTAATAGGAAAGGACGGACAAGGATCTAGAGGAAGAAACTTTGTTTCTTCCCGATCATCCTAATCCACTTTGCTAATAATTGCTGTGATATTTCTATAAAGCTTAAATCATGGCATTGAAAGAGGTGAGAACATAGATCTCAACACCCCTACCTTCGACCTAACCCTAACGAGTCCTTTCTTATCACATACATTCATCTTAAACTCAATCGATAAAAAACCAACCACGATTTGAATCAACTCGTTATAACACAAAATTAGAAATTAACACATCCCTGCGGATCGACCCGTATTCACCGGCTAGCTGCGAAGCGACGCCGTTTCTGATTACGGTAAACTACAATTTTTGGAATAATCAAATGGCGCCGTTGCCGGGGATGGCGTAATTTTCTCTTTTTGTATGATTTCGGGTTGATATAAAATTTGAAAATTATAAAAATCTGAAAATACAAATTACAAAAAAAATATTCTTTTCATTATTTTTGTCTGTTTGAAGGGTTTCTCGTGTGAATCTTGTAGGAACGACAAGAACTTTCAGATCTGGAATTTTACAGAGAGCAAAACAAAAATTGGTGCATAAAAACAGAGAGGAACTGAAGGTAAAGAACCACCGAATTTTTTCCAGAGGCCGATCTCTCCACTGAGCCGCTCTTCCGCCGCATAAGGGAGCCTCCAGCCGCGGTTCCGCGCACATAGTGCCACGTCAGCACTTAAAAATTTTCTGGTTTGCTTCTTTTCTCTCCCCTCTGCAACCTCCCATATATCTCTCTGTAAAAATCTTTCTGCAGGAATTCTTTGCGTAAAGAGTCTTTCTCCCCCTTCTCGATAACAGATTTTCTGCAGGTTTCTTTGCGCCGCGCTAAAATTGATTGCAAGTGATTTTAATTGTTTTGCATACTTTAATCGGATTTAAGGGGCTATTTGACCAAACTCAGATTGGGTGGGGATTTCATCACCCTTCCCAGGACCCCAGAAAACACCTAAAGCATTTTGCATCGACCACCTTTAATTAAAAAAAAATTAGACTCAGACCTAAGGACAGCGAGCTCAATAGGAAAAGGACTAGGGTAGGCATCGGCCGTTTATCCTAACCGACATTGCGGTGTCTAGGCTAGTGGTTATTAATTAGGCCCACTGTAGTGGTGGTTCCTTCCCACTTACCTGGCCGTATTTGTCCGTGAAGAGGCGGTTTGAGGTCTATTTCTAGCCCTAGTTAGGAGCTGTCTAGTAGACCTAGGCAACCCTAGATCTAGGCCTGATTGTGCATGTGTGGTTGATACAGTTGTGTCACGAGTCCGTTTTCAAAAACCTCTTTGCAAAACTCACACACAAAAAAAAAAAAAAAAAAAAAATAAAGAAAAATCTTTTGAAAACTTGCAACTTGCCGCTAAGAAAACTTGCACCTCATTTCCACCATCTCTCCTTCATTGACGTTATCTTACCCCCACATTCTGTTTTTCTTTTTTCTGACTGCACTATCCCTTTTAGTGTATGCCACTTTGGACTAGGGATACAGACGCCCGATTAGTCCGCGTTTCGTTGGTACCGACCAACGAACCCTTCGACACCGAAGTCGAAAATCCGTCCACTTTCTTACCTTCACCTTTAATTTCTTCCACCGAAGGTATGTCGGGATTCAACCCCAATAATACCTTGCAGACGGGAATGATTCCACCTCCACCAGGTGCGAATAACCCGAACCAGCCGCCTGTTGAAGCGCCCGCACGAGTTGCGCTCCAGGACCTCTTCTACCCCATCCGAACTTCTTTACCCACTTGTCTTTCACCCCCACCGGCAAATGGGGACAATTTTGAGATTAAACCACATTTCATCAATATGCTGCCGAAATTTCACGGTTTGGAAACTGAAGACGCTTATATCTTTATTAATAAATTCCAAAATGTGTGCGCTATGATGAAAACAACCCAATTGAGTGATGACGCTATAAGGCTAAGGGTCATTCCTTTCACCTTATGTGACCTAGCCGAGAAGTGGCTATATAGCACCGCATCACATTCCATAAGAAATTGGGATGAGTTTGTGAAGGCTTTTCTAAAAAAATTCTATCCTCACCATAAAACTGCCAGAATTCGAAATGAAATAATTCAATTCTCACAACTGCCTTCCGAACCTTTCTGGAAGTGCTTCGAGAGATTCAAGGACCTATTAGTTCAATGCCCTCACCATGGTATAGAAAGTTGGCAACTTTGCCAAACATTATATGAGGGATTGAACTCGGCAACGAAGCAGTTGCTAGAAACAATCTGTCAAGGTCATTTTCTCTCTAAGTCTAATGATGAGGCGTGGCAGTTTCTCGAGGATCTTAGTGAACAGACAATACAGTGGGAGAGCACAAAGACCACATCAGCTTCTAGTGGTCAATCTAGGGGAGGCATACATCAAATAGAGATGTCGATTGCTATGAAGGCCGAGATGGCCGCTCTTACGAAAAAGCTAGAAGCGATCGAGACCAAAATCTCCTCGTCTTCTCCTGCCCCTGCTATGCCCCCACGTACTGTCTGTGCTTGTTGTGCGGATCCATCGCACCTGACTGAAGAATGTCCTTATAATGCATCTACACAAGGACAGGATCAAGTCAATGCTGCATTCCAGCAACGACAAAGGAACGATCCGTATTCTTCAACGTATAATCCGGGGTGGAGGAGTCACCCAAATTTCGCTTGGAACCAAAATCAACAATTCCAAGGAAATAATAATAATTTTCAAAGACCTCCTCCACCACAACAACAACAAGCACCCTCGCAAACTCAATATCAACCGCAACAATTTCAACAACAACCTTACCCTAATCAGGTGAACAACTTTGTGCCGAACAATGCATACCAGCCAAATAATTATGTTCAACCTAATAATGATAAGGTTAGCTCGCTCGAAAGAAGTCTAGATGCGTTCCTTAAGCAATCTACACAGTCTACAGCAAGACTTGAGACTTCTATTCAAACTTTAGTGCAAAATAGTGCCTCCCATGATCAGAGTATCAAATCTATAGAGGCACAAATTGCACAACTCAATGCAGCTTTGAGCGAGCGCGAAAAAGGAAAACTCCCGTCTCAACCGTTGCCCAACCCCGGTCACGCACATGCTGCACACAATCAGCAAAATCATAATGTAAATGCGGTGACCACGTTGAGATCGGGAAAAGTGTTGCGGAACCATGTGGGCATTAACAATGACACCCCTGCCGGTGGGTCTTCTTCATCTTCTTCACCATCTTCTTCTTTAGAGCCTATTCTCCACCCTTCACATGGCTCTACCTCTTCTAGCTTGAACGGACCTAATTCTCACGACATGAACACATCTACACGAGGTACCGTTCCAACTCGACAATCTGATCCACAAAAATTGGACTCAACCACCTTTCAAAATGTTCCTTTTCCTAATCGGTTGAGATCAAATAAACCAACTCCTCAAATGGAAAAGATTGTCGAGTTGTTCAAACAGGTTAGCATAAACATCCCTCTTTTAGATGCAATTCAGCAAGTTCCTTCATATGCCAAAATTTTAAAGGACTTGTGCACCAAAAAGAGGAAGTCGCAAGTGCCAAAGAAAGTTTTTGTGGCCAGTGCTATTAGTGATGCTCTTGTAAATTCCCTTCCCCCAAAACAAAAGGACCCCGGGTGTCCTACCATTTCGATAACAATTGGGGACAAGAATATCAATAGAGCACTCTTAGATCTTGGCGCGAGCGTCAATTTGCTACCCTATTCTGTGTACGAGCAATTGGGCGTTGGAGAGCTTAAGCCCACTCACTGTACTCTCCAAATGGCCGACCGGTCAATAACCCATCCTAGGGGAGAGCTGGAGGATGTGTTAATAAGAGTAGGGGATTTCATTTTCCCCGTTGACTTTATAGTGATGGATACACAACCTGTTGCAAACCCCCGGAACCAAATTCCGGTAATTCTAGGTCGACCATTTTTGGCTACTTCCAACGCAGTTATCAATTGTCGTAATGGTTCAATGAACCTATCTTTCGGCAATATGACAATTGAGCTCAATATTTTCAAGTTAGGAAGTCAGCCTGCTGAGCCCAATGCTAGCGTACTAGACGTTTGTTCGATCAATGAGATCGCGGAGGAGGACTGTGAGTTCGAGAATTTTTTATTCGACCACAGCAATGTTAACGCCACTAGTGCGTTCCTCCTAGAATCCGACTCAGTTTTCGCGGCGGATAACGATTTTGAATGTTTTACATTCGTCGACGACTTCGAAGACTCATCACCTGATTTGGAGTCTTTTGCTTTTGCGGATGAGTTGGTAGAACCATCCGACACTGTTGCGTACACTCGGTACGAACCTTTGATGGAATCATTCGAGTTTGAAACAATTACCCCTTTGCTACCATCTATTGTTTCACCTCCTAAACTCGAATTAAAGCTTTTGCCGACACACCTTAAATATGCATATCTAGGTGATAATGAGACCTTACCTGTCATTATATCAGCCTCTCTAGCTCTTGAGCAAGAGAAGGCTCTCTTGATGGTCTTACTTAATAATCGGCAAGCTTTCGGCTGGTCTATGGCGGACATTAAGGGGATTAGTCCCCTCATAGTCGAACATCATATACACTTAATGGATGATGCCAAGCCAGCACGAGATCCACAAAGGCGCCTCAACCCCATCATGAAAGAGGCTGTTAAGAAGGAAATTGTCAAATGTCTGGATAGCGGTATCATTTACCCTATCTCGGATAGCCAATGGGTTAGCCCAATCCACGTCGTGCCCAAGAAATCGGGCATTACGGTCATTACAAACGAGGCAAATGAGTTGATTCCCACTCGCACCCAAACTGGGTGGCGAGTCTGCATAGACTATAGGAAACTCAATGCCGCAACAAGGAAGGACCACTTTCCCTTACCTTTCATTGACCAAATGCTCGAGCGATTGGCAGGGCACGAGTTCTATTGTTTTCTTGATGGCTATTCCGGTTACAATCAAGTCCCCATCGCCAAAGAGGACCAAGACAAGACAACATTCACTTGTCCCTTTGGCACTTTTGCTTATCGTCGCATGCCCTTTGGGTTATGCAACGCACCCGCGACATTTCAGCGGTGTATGATGGGGATCTTTTCAGACATGGTCGAAAAGTTCTTGGAGATTTTTATGGACGATTTCTCCATCTTTGGCGACTCCTTCGACGAGTGTTTACGCCATCTTGACGCTGTTCTTACCCGCTGCAGGGATAAGAACCTAACATTAAATTGGGAGAAGTGCCATTTCATGGTGCAAGAGGGCATTGTTCTAGGACATGTCATTTCGCAAAACGGCATCGAGGTAGACAGGGCTAAAATCGAAGTGATTTCTAACCTACCTCCCCCAAAGTGCGTCAAAGATATCAGAGCCTTCCTTGGCCACGCCGGTTTTTACAGACGGTTTATCAAGGACTTTAGCAAGATTGCTAGACCCTTGACCCTCTTACTGGCCAAGGACACGACCTTCGCTTTTGACTCCACATGCACTGAAGCATTTGAGTCTTTAAAACATTCACTCATCACTGCACCCATCCTCTCATCTCCCGACTGGACACACCCTTTTGAAATCATGTGCGACGCATCAGACTTTGCAATTGGAGCTGTTCTTGGACAGCACATTAATAAGATGCCGCACGTGATTTATTATGCTAGCCGAACACTAAATGAGGCCCAACTTAATTACACAACAACAGAGAAAGAGTTTTTAGCTGTTGTGTTCGCACTCGAAAAATTCCGGCCTTATTTAATCGGCTCTCCAGTCGTTGTTTATACTGATCACTCGGCTCTTCGCCACCTTTTTGCGAAGAAGGATGCTAAGTCAAGGCTAATACGTTGGATCCTTTTATTGCAAGAATTTGATCTTGTCATTAAGGACAAAAAGGGATGTGAAAACGTAGTAGCTGATCACCTATCACGACTTCCTTCTTCGCCCACGCTCGATCTTCCAATCTCTGACGTTTTTCCCGACGAGCAGCTCTTGACTGTTTCTTGCGAACCATGGTTCGCCGATATTGTAAATTATTTAGCCACCGGCCTGATTCCTAATGATTGGTCGAAACAGGATAAGCTTCGATTTTTGTCCCAAGTAAAGCATTTTTACTGGGATGAACCCTATCTTTTCAAATACTGTTCCGACCAAATCATTCGTCGGTGTGTGCCCGAGAGTGAGGTCAAGAGCGTGCTGTCTTTCTGCCACGATCAAGCATGTGGCGGGCACTTTGGCCCAAAGAAGACAGCCGAAAAGGTTTTGCAGTGTGGTTTCTATTGGCCACGACTCTTCAAGGATGCATTTGAATACTGCAGAACTTGCTCCCGGTGCCAACATTTGGGCCGGATTTCGCGGAGAAACGAAATGCCACTCCAACCCATTTTGGTGGTGGACATTTTTGATGTTTGGGGTATAGATTTTATGGGACCATTTCCTAACTCTTTTGGAAATGTGTATATTCTGTTAGCGGTTGACTACGTTTCTAAGTGGGTCGAGGCTGTGCCCAGTCGAACGAACGATAATAAAGTTGTCGTTCGATTCCTTAAAGAACACATATTTTCTCGATTCGGGCACCCTCGGGCAATTATAAGTGATAATGGTTCTCACTTCTGCAATAGGACTTTTGAGTCCTTGATGCGTAAATATTCTATCACCCACAAATTGTCAACGCCATATCACTCCCAAACATGTGGGCAAGCCGAGGTTTCAAATCGGCAGATAAAGCAAATTTTGGAGAAAACGGTTTCTAAAAACCGTAAGGATTGGTCGCTTAAATTGATAGATGCACTATGGGCTTTCCGTACTGCATATAAGACTGATCTGGGTATGTCTCCATACCGGCTTGTGTACGGGAAGGCTTGCCACCTCCCAGTGGAGATCGAGCACAAAGCTTTCTGGGCTATCAAAGAGCTAAATTTGTCTTTAGGAGATGCAGGCAGCAACAGAAAGCTGCAACTGAATGAGTTGGAGGAGCTAAGGGATGAGGCATATGAAAATGCCATAATTGCTAAAAACCGAGCCAAGGTGTTCCACGATAAACACCTTTTACGAAAAACTTTTGAACCTGGTCAACAGGTTCTACTTTATGACACTCGGTTACACTTGCATCCTGGTAAGCTCAGGTCCAGATGGAGAGGACCTTTTGTGGTCCGCACCGTTTATCCGCACGGTGCGGTAGATCTTGAGAACCCTGAAGACGGTACCTTATTTAAGGTAAATGGGCATCGACTAAAACCGTTCTTCACTGCGGATCCGTCGGAGGAGCTCCTGTTTTTGCAGGAGCCGATCTACACTGATTGATCTTCCTCCGCTTTCACCCCCAAACTTTGTTTTCCAATGACACTATTTCAAATAAGTTTGGGGGTGTGTATATCACTTGTATTATATGTCCAAATACCATAAAAATAAAAAGAAAAATAAAAATATAAAAAAAAAAAAAATTTAAATAAAAAAAAAGGGGGGGCTAATAATTTCTTGAACCAAATTGCAAATATGCAGATTAATAGCTGCATTTACGAATAAAACCCTCACCCTTGAGGGTGTTTTTTGTAAATCACCCTTTTTTCCCCTATATAATGGAACCCAGCCATCTGTTGTTCAACCTAAAAAGTTTTCTTCTCCTCTAAACCTAGCCGCCACCCTCAAGCTCCTGCAGAAATTTTTCGCCGCAACTCCACCAGATCGCCGCGTTTCCGCCGCTATTGCCGTCCCCCGCCGCCCAACCGCCGCCGATCTTCATCTTCACCCCCTGAAATTTTCAGGGGAGGTAAACCTGAACCCATACTCTCTTTTTCTGCATATACTTTTCTCTGTAAATTTAAAATGGCCCATAAAATGCAGTACGAGAGAGACTTTTCCCCTGTGTTTGCACACGAGATCTATGGATCATACTTCCCACACGAAATTGCACAGAGAGGATGGAATTTCCTCCTCTATAACCATGGATCTGCATTTGCTGTCCCTAGCTTAGTAACCCAATTTTATGAGTCTATGGAAGAGAATAGCCTAGAAAATTTAGGTTATATTAAATTGAATTGGGGAACTCAAGAAATTCGCATCGACAGGGGCATGATACACGAGGTTACACTCATACCTCGTGTCCCCGCACACGAACAACCCCTTCGTTTTGAAGATTATCTTCCTTTAATGGGTAATGACTGTGCGCGAGAACCGCGCAAGGGGATCCAAGCACGGACCCTATTCGCAAATGTTTTAACTGTGTGCCGGTGGGCACAAAACAATATTTTTGGGAGTTCTCACAATACGACCTTTTTCACCCCTTCCTTACATGTCGTTCATACCTTAATGACGAAAAACCCTAGATTCGACATGTGCACAGTTTTGCTTTATTCCATAGGTTCGGGTAAACGAGGTCCTGTACACCCCTGCCCCATGCTAGTTACCCAGCTCTGCCGTTATTTCCTCCCAGCTGAGGAATTTGACTCATACTTGATAAACGATAATCCGGTCCGACCACTTTTAGAGGGCATCTCATCGTCCTACTCTAGACTAACAGATATTTGGACACGGACCGACCCGGCAGAACATGTACCTGCACGCACCCCGAGCTCAAGCTCAACTTCGAGCGGGGAAGAGCTAACCCCCCAAGAGCATGCACGATTGATGCGGAGGGCAGTGAGAGGGATTGATTCTTTGAGGGATGAGTTTCGGGCAACGGCCCGAGAGCACGACCGTCGGTTGACGGAGATTGAGAGGGGGATACAAACACTATTGGCTAGGGGGGAGAGATCACGTTCACGCTCACGAGCGCGACGTGGGGCCGGGCAGTGAGGGCACTGCTTGGTTCAAGTTTGGGGGTATTAGAGGTGATGTATATAGTTACCCTTGCATTGCATATTGTATATATCTTTGTTTTCCTTTTGCATAGTTATTTCTGCATTGCATTTTTATAAAAATCATAAAAATTTAAAAAATTTGAAAAAAATAAAAAAATTTAGAAAACTGAAAAACCCATAAAAATTGAAAAATTTCAAAAAGTAAAAAAATTAATGTATTCAATTCTGGTTAATTGACTTGAGTTTGATAAATAGGTTAACTGGCTAGGAAAAACTAAATCTTAGACTTAGCAAATTAAAAACCCTAAAAATAACCTTACTTAAAGTTTAACTGTGGAAAGCATATGTCTTTGTAGGTTATTTAGAAATAGGCAAATTTTGGGTTCAGTTCTTGGGCTAAGTCGAAACGAAGGAAAAGTATTAAAACTCTTATTAGAGTATAAGTTTGAAAAATAATTCCTAACTTAAGTCTGGATTCTGAAAATGTATACCCTACAAATTGCACAAACACGCACCTTGAAACTTGGATTAGTAGAAGAGACCTTGAAATACTCTTGTCTAACGTCCTTAGCACAATGAAAAAGAAAAAAAAAGTGGATAAAAAAAATGGACACTGGTTTTTGTGATTACTTAAGGCTAAAAAAAAAAAAAAAAAAAAAAAAAAAAAAAATAGAAAAATATTTAGCAAAGGTGCTAAAAGCCTTGGGTATTGCAAAACTAGGAAGTACGCCTTAAAGTGCTAACGCATCTGGTAATCGGTTGTTGGTACCTCAAGAAGTATTAACAGTCGCATGAAGGATGTGAAAGCAAAGTCTCACAAGTGCTTTGGACACTGGGCTGGAGTACGATTGCTTGATTTGAATTTCCAAGTGTAGGGGTGATATTTACACACACGTGGGGATATGTGATTAGAGTTTAGATAAGAGAAAGGAATGAAGAATAGAACTTGTGTCTTTAATAGAGTTGATAGAAATTCCTAAGTAGAGATGGAACTCTAGAAGGAAAACTTAAGAAATGCCGAAAGCTAGGTAATTCTACAGGATATGTGTAATCTTAAGTTAAATAATGAGTAAGCGTGAAGAATATGGGTGGATAATTTGCGGGTCAACGATAATAGATTTCCTTGTTAGAAAACCTAAATGGAGAACAAAAGTCGAGAAACCAAGTTGATAGGATTTTGTGGGTAGTATCCGCTGAAAACCCTCAGGAGACAACACTCCTCCTACTAGGGACACCTAGAGGTTTAACGGCTTGTTGCACTTGCTCAGTGCAATCGCGTTTCCCTGCGAAAGTGTGGCTAGGTCAGAATAAAATAATAAGTTTGCTCGAGGACGAGCAAAAGGTAAGTTTGGGGGTATTTGTTCAGACCATAATATCGCATTTATCATTCCCCTATTCTTACCCTTTTTATAAATAAACAGGTACTCTTGACGCACGTGTGTTGCATATTACAGGTTACAGGTTTCTGGAGCAAATACAGTGAAAAAGACACAAAACAACAGAAAAAGTGACTTTTGACCAGCAAGTAGACGGATCTTAGTCAAGCCTAGTCGAAGAACAGTGCAAGGTCCAAAAAAGTCAAATGAGAACGGTTGAAAGATCGCTATAAATATTCACTGAAATATCTGGAGAAGAACCAGAAGCCCAAAAGAGAAACTAAATCAATAAACAGAAGCCCAAAGAAGCCAGCAGAATAACCCAGAAATTTGGTGGCCCAAGCCCACCAAAGGGCCGCGGATCCGCGGCCCAAGCCAGCATCTGCCGCGGATCCGCGGCCATTATATGCCCGTGTCGGCACAGTTTTCTTGTGACGGTGCTTTGTTGTGGGTGTTTGGATTTTAAGTGGGCAAATCAGTAATTGCGCATGTGCGAGACTCTGAAACCCTAATTCTCCTGTTTGCTTATAAATTGTAATTTTAGATCTAAAAATTGTATGCCTCTTGATAATCAATAAAAAGTGAGATTTGTTGAAGAATTGGGAGCATCACTTTTACTTGTAAGTTTTTAGTTTTATTTCATTCTTGCCTTAGTATAATCTTTTATTTGCCCTAGTTAGTTAATTCTTGCTTTAGTGTAATCCTCTTCAATCTGCACCAAGTAGTTAACCTTTAAAACATAAACATAAAAAATGTCTCTTTGCAACAATTCCCTAATGAGCGAATAAAATCCTCGCTCGTTAGGGTTAGGAACAAGGGAGTAAGTGAGAGATGGATGTCTCTCACCTCCTTCAACGCCAACTTATTTTTAAAATGAAATCTTCATGCATTTATATATGATCCGCCCCCTACGGCACCCTACCTACAAGGTAACGGTGAACCTTAGTATAAAAGGCCGGACTTATATGACATCCATGAAGATCACATCAATTAATAGGAAAGGACGGACAAGGATCTAGAGGAAGAAACTTTGTTTCTTCCCGATCATCCTAATCCACTTTGCTAATAATTGCTGTGATATTTCTATAAAGCTTAAATCATGGCATTGAAAGAGGTGAGAACATAGATCTCAACACCCCTACCTTCGACCTAACCCTAACGAGTCCTTTCTTATCACATACATTCATCTTAAACTCAATCGATAAAAAACCAACCACGATTTGAATCAACTCGTTATAACACAAAATTAGAAATTAACACATCCCTGCGGATCGACCCGTATTCACCGGCTAGCTGCGAAGCGACGCCGTTTCTGATTACGGTAAACTACAATTTTTGGAATAATCAAGACTCTGCCGAAATTTTCAGTAAATTTTGATGTTCTTAAAAACCGCATAATTCGGCTTATGCTATTAAAACTACTTGTTTTAAATTGGTTTTCCTTCACTCTACTTCTTTTCTTGGTTTGGATTTCTGGGTTTTCAGTTTACTTAGATTACATACGCCTCGATACGTTTCGTAGTTTAAGTGCCGGTCATGTTCCGTACTTTCGGGACGTGACAAAGTTGGTATCAGAGCGTTAGGTTTTAACCTTCGGAGCGTAGGATGACCCTTGGTTGATGGAATAGGTGACTAAAGTAGAGTGACGTACCGTGGGTATGTTCCGCGGCATATTTACGATACGCTACTCCACTTAAGGAGCCTTAGGATGTACATTTCTTTGTTCAGTATTATGTTCTTTCCGATCTAGCCTCATCGGTACCAGTTTGGTTTTGCTGCCACGATTACGGGCAGGGAGAGCTACGGCTAGAGTTGCGGTCAGCACGAGCTCGGCACGAACAAGGACTGACCAGGGCATGATTCCGGCGACACCCGATTGTGGAGAGGTGTCTTTTGACTGTGTTTCCGCGCCACGAGCGTTTGGCGGATCGCCTTTATGAGGTTACTCGGATGTGCTGATCGATATTAGAGGATTGAGCCAGTGATAGAGACCAGCCAGATCTTGATGACCGTTGGTGTGTTGCTTATTCATGATGATCGAGGCACTGTTCAGCGTGCAGACGAGCGAGCCAGATATTGCCGCGAACGATGAGGTATTGCCCCAGATGCTGGAGTTAGTGCAGAACGAGTTGTACTAAGAGATGATAGAAGGTCGCTAGTCATCGTGGATGAATGACTAGGACATGTGAATCGTTCGCCTAACCCGATGCGAGGTCATCAGATAGATTGATTCCAGCTAGAGACGACTTCACGCGGAGACGTTGGGAGTCGACAGAGACGATCGAATGTAAGAAACCTATTATTCCAAGTTTAAAGTAGTCGGAAAGACATGCAGGCAATTCTATGGTCCCTCTAGAAGAATGAAACCCTAACTCGACTTAATGACCGTGTGAAAGCCTTTGAACCTTCGGGTTTGCGGCAGTTCTACGGCGCCATTAGTGAGGCTTGGGTTTGCCCTTCTACGGCTGGACCACCGATGCTGTGGTATGTACTCGATACTATTAAACTGTGCCCAAGAGGTTGAGCTCTTGGGGGGATTATGAGGTTTTGACGACTCGATCGGATGACTCGACTTAATTCGGATGCTAGGTGGTGAGATGCATTCTTGGGAGACTCCAGATACGAGGATAGTCGTTGGAGCTCAGTCCATGCAGCCGCGACGAGACGAGTCCAAAGCAGACGACATTAGAGAAAAGTGAAGTAAGAGGTTCGTACCAGATCTAGATGAGATGACGTTCCACTCCGCCGACATCAGAGAGGCGATGCGCATGCCGAGGCATGGTACTTGGACTTACCTTCCAGAAGGAGTCGCGATGAGTATGCAGTCGTTCCAGAGCAAGATGCAGATATAGGAAAGGACAACGACTTCCGGACAGTTGGCAGAGACGAGACATGGAAGAGACTGTGAGCAGGATTCCTTCCAGGACACTGCTGCAATGATACTTGCACCCAGGATCAGATGTGTCACGTACATTCAGAGAGCCAGAGGCCGACGCCAGTGATATGCTGTCTTACGAGTGGTCGCGATGATTGACCAAGAGATGACCAGAGAAGTTCCAGAACGGAATCCTCCCCGTTAGCACACCTGACAGGGCCGATGAGCCGATGGACCGAAAGATTGGTAATTCACAGTGAAGACCTTGACCCAGGAGTGGTCATGGTTACGCACGCCAGCAGGACAGAGTTCATGATCATCGACGAGACGTCCCACTAGTGACCACGACAGTTGGCCGAGATTCTTAGAGGATGCACTTGAGCGGTACTATTCCGCCATTATTGATTACGATGTTTTGGATGATTTATTCGTATGATTTGATTTTGATGATTGAGGATTTACGACCTTTGCACAGTGTTGCACTTGATATCGTTTTCGTGCTTTAGTTTCACATGTTTGTGATATTACGGTTTTAAACAGTTGAGTTGGTTTTGTGCGTATGCATGCACACGATTTCGTTCCTGCACTCGGTATAGTTATATATGCTTGCAGTGCAGTGATACGCCTTATGAGCACTTAGATGCACTGGACTTCGATTTCGATTATGATACTCGATATTTGTTTTGTGCACCTTGTGCACCTGATTGATTTTGCGCACGTTCGGCGCTTGATATTGGATTTAATGATTTCGTGCACGATGGATGCACCTGATTTAGATTTTCGCGCATGTTGAGCGCATGTCTTGAGATGCGATTTTGGTGCACACCAGATGCACTAAATCAAGATTTTTCGTGCATGTCAGATGCACCTGATTTTGCTGTCAGGCACACACGTTGCCTACGACAGATGCTTTGTGCACACCCGATGCACTTAGATCTTATTTCTGTGCATATGTATGGCACATATATGGATTTTTATTTCCATGCGCACCAGACGCACGTAGTATTCATGTGCATATTTTGGGATTGATTTCTTATAGAGCAGTACGTTTTTATGATATTGCTATGTGTTTTCGTACTGAGCAGGACTAGTCAGAGGACAGTACCTGAATACATTTTGCATGCATTGATAGTTATTGAAGGGATTTCCAAAAAGCGAGCTATAGCCTCAGTATTTACCTACGTGTCTGATATGACACGAAATGTTTAAAACAAGGAGACCCTTCTAAATTGTTTCCAAAACGGCGGAACATACATTTCAAACAAAATTATATATGTATATAGTTATTTTCTTATGGTAGACGTCCGCCACTGTGCAGTGTTATACGTGTTGCACAGCGACTTAAAGAGATTTGGCATGCATTTCCTTCAGATACTTACAGATATAGATTCGATATTTACATGTATAGTTTCGAGTTATGTCATATTGGTTTTGATTTGGATTTGGCATTGATGTCTTCTCCATGACTCCGATGATTGCGGGATGCTTGACGGAGTTTTGATTTGAGTTATATCCTCATTTTTCAAGCGCATGCGCTGCGCAACGATTTGTTTTATGTATTTACAATTTCGGAGCCCCGACGACTTGATGGTTTTCTTAGATGTTTTAGTATTTGGGGGATTTTTAATTTAAATTCGGGGACCGAATTTCTTTAAGGGGGGAAGACTGTAGCGTTTTGAAAATCGTTTCGGTGAAATTTCGAAAAATTGGTAAAATAAAGGGGTTTTCTGTAAAAAGTCAAAATACAAATATCTTATTATAGAAATTAAATATACATATTCTAGCTATGTAATTGCTATTATTTGGTGTTTATTGAGCCGCTGGTGAAATTTCAAATTTTCTGAAAAAAAATATTATTTTATTATTATTTTAAGCCGTCACTAATACATTTAATTAGGGAAAATTACAAATTGGAATGAGTTGAAACAAATTTTGTGCATCATAAAACATTAAATAAAAATTTATCATGTGGTTTTTGGAACGAAATCATTTGCCAAAACGGTTTAGAAATTATTGAAGAAAAAAGGCTTTTTTTAGCGTAAATGGATGTTTGGGGTATTGTATTTATCGTTTTTCATCACCCCACACCCGTGCCCACACCCACACACCCCCACTTACCCCTCCCCTTAGCCAAATTCAGCAGCCCTCACTTTTTCCCCACTTGGTTTGCAAAGGAAAAAGAAATGAAATGAAATAAAAGAAAAGATTAGAAAATAGATAAAGTAGTTAGACTTTGACCTTACCTTGACCTTGACTTTCCTCCCTTGCATTTTCCTCACTTCCCTCTCTCTCCCCTCACCCATTTCTGGCCGAAATTCTCAGCCCCAAAACAGCAGCCCCTCCCTCCCTCTTCTCCTCTCATTTTCCATCAAAAAATTCACCCATTTCCATCAAAAATCAAAGCTAAAATGCAAATCCAAGCCCTACCCATTTTTCCTTAGCCTATCTAGCATGGATCTTGGTGAAAAGTTTGCATTTTGGAGACAAGTTTCATGTTGATCTCAAGATGGTTATGAGGTATAAATCTTGTTCTTTTTTTTTGAGTTGTTTGTTATTACTTCAAATTATGTTAATGAAAGGTTTAGTTTAGATTATAAATTTAGAGTCCAAATTCAAAATTAGGGTTTATGAAATTGAAGTGGGGTTTTGTGTTGGAGTTGAATGGTGATCAATTGTGCATGGTTATGTGATGTATTTTGTATCTTAGGGCATGCAAAATGTAATCTTGTTGCTTAGTGCTAATTGTAACATTAAAATATCCAATTTAGCTTTATTTAAGCAAACTAGTTTTTAGCTTTTGGTTCCAAATGGGTGATTTAAAATCTAATTAAGGTTTTGATGACTTTATTAACATTATAAAATGTGGTTTAATGCTTTAAATCATGCAAATCCAAACTAGTTTGTTGTATGTGCATTTTGCTATAAAATGGTCGAAATTGGTTAAATTTGCAAACTAGTTTTTGTAAATATTGTGTTAAATCGAGAATTAAAATATGGTTAGGGTTTTTTATCATATTATTAACTTTATTAAGTGTAGTTTAACACTTTAGTTCATGGAAATCCAACCTAAATTGTAGTCTGTGCATTTTTGCTATGAAATTGTAAAAGGGTATTTTGTAAACTAGAATATTAGGGTTTTTGGAATTTAATGAGATTAAATTCCGGAAATGGTTTTTATGACTTATGTAAGATATTTAATAAATATATTGGCCGCTACATTCATTTAAATATCGTGTTTTGTACAAAAAAGGCGAATTGTGCTTGCTAGATTTTCGGAAAAATGACTTTTTGAGTGAAATTGGCGTTTTTGTGAGTTTCAACCTAGTTTATATTAAAATTAGTGTTCGTGGATGTGCAAATGAGTGTGATTGGATTTTCCTCGATGGTTTGACGTTTGTACATCGACATCGAGGGTTGGTTTGACTATTCTTGCATGCGTAGGCGATGGGTTTGGACCTATGCGTGATACGCGTGCCGATTTGGTTTTCTTATGCCGTTTCGATTTCAAATTTAGTTTTAATGCGATATGGTGCGTATGATATGTAGGTACCCCCATGTGGACTTCGAGGCGACAAGCAAGCGCGTGGCGACGTCGGCACCGGCGAGCGAGGTTCAGGTGAGTAGATTTATATCTACGGGGAGAAGTCGGGTGGATGGCGTATAGCACCCCCGCAGTCCGTGGTGGTGTATACGGATGCGTATACACACCAACAATTATTATATGTTATTTGGGATTAATAACGATGCTTAGGATGGATATTGGTGTGTTGGATTACTTTAGTGTTGCGAACCCTAGGGTAGTGTTACACACACATACACACATACATACTTGCATACATTCCTATTGATATGTGCTCATGGGATTCCTTATAGTTATGTGTTCACATGGGTATGGGACTATGTGTTCACATACGGATTGAGGTTGATACTTGGGATTGAGCTGTGTCGATGAGATTCGATTTGAGGCCGTGAGATCGGTGATATAGCAGGGTTTGTATCTTAGATACGACATGACGTTGTAGCGGGTCCTTGACGTAGTGTTTCACACACGTCCATGCATACGTAGGCGGTATACGGTATTAGTATGGTACTAGACGTAGATCAGTACCCCGATCATGATATTTGATAAAGAGGATATCAGGTGAATAGTATGATGAATGTGATATTGACCCGTACCCAGATTGGGATGCCGTACGACGGATTTACGTACGAGCTATATTGATGATTGATCCGCACTCTTGACTTGGGATGCCTGATTATAGATATGGTATCGGATATGATATTATTGAGGCGGGATCACCGACTATACATATACAGGTATGTATATGTATCGACTCAGATGATAGGCGGTTTCCTTACCTGCAGTTCAGCTTGTAGTTCAGCCGTATAGTTTAGTGTAGTTGTTAGATTAGATTAGACTTCTTACCTATTTCAAAAACTAACGAATCATGGGCATTTTAAAAGACCGCTCAAGAGAATCTACGGATATTTCAAAAACGACGTATCTCTTCATAAAAAAAAAACACCGTAGCCCCTATTTTCAAAACCCCATGATTCGTGTTATTTCAAAAGGCACCATTTGTAGGACTTATATTAGATTATTGCAGATTAGTTATCGTTGTGTCTAGTATTCAGCTCCCGCACATTATTGCTGTTCGCTCTGCCTCGCATATTTATTTTGCTGCATATTCCATTATTGATATCATGCTGTTAGGACACCAGCACCATTACCGATGATGCGTATGTACCACGTACACCTACTTGCCGGCTCACACACATCTTCATCGGTAATTGCCATGTCACGTACACTTTAGAGAATATAATTGCTTGACTTAGATTGTTAGTTAGTAGTGTTGACATGATATTAGTGTACTTCCCTTATATGCCATATTAGACATTGTAGTTATTACCTACCACTTCATGCATACTGTTATTCAGTTGTTCATGCCTAGTTCATTATCATTGACATATGCACTTGTGGTGATTTCTTGAGATTTATGATATTTCTGGATTTCGGGGAAAGCCGCAAAATTTACAACTTATGATCTTTTAAAATATAAAATGTTGCGGTTTTCTAGTGATGTAAAGTGTCGTCCACCATAAGTTTGCTGTGGTTTTGGAGATCCGTGTCGAGGAGTGGAGGAACCGTCACGGGTACATGGTGGGCCCGGTATGGTACCCTGGGGCAAGAGGAATGTGGTGTTGACGTTGAGCCTGGCTGGGGAGCACTACCTACCGGTGATATTACCCGACGCGTCGGATATCCGGAGGATACCGTCGTGGTCTTGAGATGGATGGTAGGGGCCGGTCTGGACTGACGGCGCCCTAGATATTGAGATTGAGATATTGATATTTCGAGACAGTGAGATTTATGTTTTGTGTCGATGCTAGACACTGTTGATACTGATTTTAATTATGATACCTCAGTTTAAAATACGAAGGAAATCTCACTAATTTATGAAAACAGTTTCTTCATTTACATGTATTCTGTTTTCATGCATTCATACCTCATTCATATGATATATTGCTACCTGAGGCACTGACACGGGCACATGAGTTTACACTCGGGTTAGATATTTACCCTAGCCATTGTTATAGGCTGCATGTTATATATATTGGATGATATATTATGATCATTGACCTAGGATTGCGTTATTTATGCGATTTCTGTGCGTAGATGTTTTTCTATTCACGAGTTGGCAACTCACCCCCGTTGTGCCCCAGTTTCTTGCAGGTTGCCGTACAGGTTCATTACGGCTTTGCGGGCATAGTTTCATTCGGGTGATTTGCTAGTAGGTGGGTTTACTTGTATCATACCCCCATTATTTATCTTGTATATCATTATTCTGTTGTATCTAGAATTCCATCAACCAAACATGTATTTTTTGAGTTAGAGACCAGTGTTGTTTATTCTTTCGACCTTAGAGTCGCTCGTTATATTTCTGGTGGTTTTGAGTTCCTTTTGAGTTTTGATCCTCGTCGTTGGCGTTGTATATTATATTGTTTGTGTGGTTGTGACCGTCGATTGACGAAGAGCTAGCTCCCGCTTGGGGATGCATTTTTATTGATTTCGTATACTATTCATGTTGTATCCCGTTTGGGAGCCAGTTTTTACAAAGGAGACTCTGCCGAAATTTTCAGTAAATTTTGATGTTCTTAAAAACCGCATAATTCGGCTTATGCTATTAAAACTACTTGTTTTAAATTGGTTTTCCTTCACTCTACTTCTTTTCTTGGTTTGGATTTCTGGGTTTTCGGTTTACTTAGATTACATACGCCTCGAGACGTTTCGTAGTTTAAGTGCCGGTCATGTTCCGTACTTTCGGGACGTGACAGGAACACTTCCAGTGATTCTCTCCAGGATCGATTGATACCATCTCACTACTACTAGTGAGTATCCTAACATCCATTTAGATCTATCTCATAGATCCAAAACTCAGGATTTAGGAGGTATCATTTTGATCCTATATGGAGAATCATAGCGATAAGCGGAGATTGATCGAGCGTAGCATAAGAAACTCCTTTCTTATCAAGAGTATGTCATCCACGTACTCTACGAGGATCATCACCATACTCCCTATTACCTTCTTGTATATACAAGGTTCATCTACCATTTTGATGATGTCAACTTCTTTGACTATCACATCAAAACAGACATTCCAACTCCGCGATGCCTGCTTTATCCTATAAAGCATCTTGCACACGTTTCCGCTGCTCCCACTGTCTACGAGGCCCTCTGGCTGTGTACTTATAGACGCACTCTTCTAAAACATCATTTAGAAAAGCAGTCATGACACCCAACCACCAGATATCGTAGTCATGGTATATAGCCGTGGCAAGTAGGATCTGGATGGACTTAAGCATAGGTACTGGAAAAGGTTTCATCATTATCCACGCCTGGTCAATGACGAAAACCTTTAACAAATCTAGCTTTGAAAGTCTCAACTTTTCCATGTACACCAAGTAATCTTCTCAAGATATACTTGCTCCTGATGGGGATTTAACCCTTCAGATATAGCAACCAAAGTCCATACTTTGTTGGTGTATAAGGATTCCATCTCAGATCGCTAAGCATCCAGCCATTCTTACAGAGTCTCACTCCTGATGGCCAGCTCGAAAATAGTTGGGTCATCATCTCATGATGCAATCCTCGCTCCCACTGTCATAGAGAAACCGAAGTATCTCTCAGGTGGGTGAGGAACCCTACTAGATCGGCGGAGAGGCTGAGGTTCGTTGGCATCTACTGAATCCTTTGGTTCTGTCAAATCATCAGTTGCAGTTTGTATAGCTGGAACATTTCCAGTTGTACATAACTGACATTGCCTCGAGCTTGTCCGGATTTCGCTTTTCAGACATAGGCCGGACAACCCCAAATCTTAACTAACTTAAGATATGGGCTCTTCCCTTTCCATATCACATATGAAGCGGTAGGCAATGATTTGATTCGAACCCTATTCAATAGGTATGCAACTTCTCAAGTGCATAACCCCTTTAAGGAAAAAGGTAACTCAGTAGTACTCATCATAGAGCACACCATATCAAATAGGGTGTATCTGCTCCGCCCTGACATACCATCGTGCAATGGTGTATACGGAGGAGTAATGCTGAGAGAGAATCTCATTCTCCTTTAGAATAGTCTAGGAATTCCATGCACAAGTATTCTCCTCCCAGATCTCATCATAGGACATAATACTTATACCCGGTTATTGGTTCTCTACTTCTAACTTATATTCTGTGAATACCTCAAAAGGTTCGGACTTATGTTTCAACAGGAACATATGACTGAATCTTGAGAGATTATTAGAGAATGTAATGAAGTATAAAGAACCAATCCTGGCATGTGTAGACAGGGGACCTACATACATCAACATGTATCAATCCCAAGAGTTCATTAACTCTTTCTCTGTTTCCAATAAACAGAGCTGTGGTCATCTTATCTTTGTGACATGACTGGCGAGTTTCACAAGATGTAAATTCAAACTGATTTAAATATGCATCTTTATGTAACTCTAGCTAGTCGGGTCACATTGATATGACCTAGTCTACAATTACCTTAAGAAGGATCCGTTCATTTCTGAACTCTTCCTCTTAAGTGTGTTCCATATACTAAAAACTGTAGTTTGATTTAGAACGTCAATGCTTTTAGACAACGTGCCTGAACCGATCAACTTTTGATATAGGAAATGTTCAAAACATTATCCAACAATACGAAATTTTATCGTTTCTTTACTAATAAAGAGACAGATATGATTTTGTATATCAGGTTCGGTATCTAATAACATTCGTTCAGAATCAATGTATTACAATACAGGGTGACAGTGACCAACAGACTTGGCTGCAACACTTGCCCCGTTTTCTGCCTCATGAAACTTATCACCCGTTCTCAGTTTTTCTACCCTTTTGTAGCCCTATGTAACATCTTACATATCTGGGATCCTGATCCGGTATCATATACCAAGGATGCGGAGGATACTGAGAAACAGTTCTGTATAATGAACACACCCGAAGATGATGCATCAGCATGCACTCTCTTCGTTTGGGCGGCACGAGAAATCTGGTATTCCCCAATTTCCTGCTCTGTCTTATAACAATTATAAGTTGGAGCGGGACCAACGTTCCCCAGCTCAGTATAACAAGCGGGTTCGGTCAATATTCCATTTTATTATCTTGATTAAGGCGTGATATGGTCGCTACAAGGAGAGAGAGAGAAGAAAACACTCGGCGTGCGCTCTTTCAAGAATAGATTGGTTTTTATTTTATCTAATCAGGATGACTTCCACTGCTTTTTATCAAATCTTCCTTCAAACCCTAAAAGGAAAGACTAGCCGGGATTAATTACACACTACAAGTTCGCCAATCTTTCAGCCAGGCCAGTGTCGGTACTTTGAGGGAGGTCCCCCGTGCTTTCGCACGAACCTAATTAATGTAAACCTCGTTTTCCCAGAGGCGTAACCCCGTTGACACCTTTCTAGACACCTACTTGATCGGCTAATTGTAATGTATAAAACTCTCCCAGGAGTAACTCTTACTCGCAGCGGGTATCGGGATCCAACTATCATATAGAAGGTATGCAATCTCATTGCAAATTTCAACACTTGAAACTCCCGATAAAGGTTTTTACCCCTAGCACCTATGACCTTAACTATGGTCAACAAATCATAAGTACTAGTCAAGTTCTACCCGTCATTTCGTGATTAATTAGACCCACCCACATGACCCTTAACTAAGGTCAACAAAGTCACGCGACTGTCCTAACTAATCGCATCATATGCGGTGTAGGAAGACATCACTTAGCTACCGTACACTGTGCCTTGACTATGGTCAACAAACACAGCACGAATACTAAGTACTCTACTTCCTAAAATGACGGAGGGTTGCGAATGGTTTTTGTGAAAACCTTTAACGCTTTGAACTTGATCTCGTTGCGGAATCAAATGGTTTTTTTTTAATGGAATGCTTTTCGAAGCTTTTCTAGTTTTGCTAAAGGGGTCACTCCCGGTGAAGGGATCGTCGGCCCTTTCCTCGTCGAATGAGGTGCGGGATATATCATATATATCACTGTGCAAAGCGGAAACTATAGAAGCGATCAAATGACAAACCGAGGGTTGTAGCATCTGCCAGTTATTGCTAAAGGAGTCACTTCCGGTGAAGGGATCTCGGTCCTTTCCTTATCGAATAAGGTGCAGGATGTTCTACAAGGAACACCGCGATGCAAAGCAAGAACTGTAGCAACCTGTTTTATTTTGAAATTCGATTCCACAACATCAATTGGGTTTATTTTCTTTCATTAATCTCATTAATGAATATCCCATCATTTAAATTACCTAAACATCACAGATAAATATGACGTACACTTATGCCATCCGCATTCGCCTCGATGTCCCCTCGTGCACCGTTAGGTTAGGTAACTAACGGCAGAGCGGGGCAGGGCTAGCGCGGGTGTAAAACATAAGCAACGTCTATATAATATATCATATATACTATATATAATATCTGCCACAGAACATCGCATGATCTCAGATAAAACACAGCAGAAGAAACATATGAAATATTGGATATATTAGGACGTCCGTGTTTCCAATACGAGCCAGTATAAAACACGGATTCCACGGTCGTGATGAATAGCCAATCCCACACCCTTAGACCCCTACGAGAGCGGCAAGCAACCCTACCAATTCTAGGGTTAGGAGACCCGGACTCGACTCCTCGAGTTGGTCTCCCACTGGACCCTAGAACCCGGTTACTAGTGCTCCCCTCCATGGGTCTATCCTAGTGCAGAAAAGTAAATAATATACAAACGGTGACTACTTCCGCAACCTGGAAGTGCCCCAATAAAAGAATATTACATACAAGTTTTTACATGAATGAAAATGAAAAACACTCATCTCACATAAAAACCCCCGGCTATTCAAACACGACAATCCAATATAACATATCCAGCAACACATAACATCACATGTCATCAACGTAAGTAAATATGCGCATCCCAATTGTCGTTGACATATAGCAACGAAACCGGCGATATCACATATTACACTTACGGTCACAGAAAAGAAAGTGTAAAACTACAACAGTTGGAATCCGCAACCACCTCAGACATCGCATGCCTGACCAAATGAATTACTTAGACATCGCATGCCTAACAATTATAAACTCCGCATTTTAGTCTCATTATCGAAAACTCTTTTCAATACCAAGTCGGGCAATTCAACAAGATTCCCGACATCCTGATCGAATGCTCGTCGCAAACTTTAGTAGGCGGCTGCACCCCCGATACCGTCGACGAAGTGCACTAAGGCGGAACACCGCTACCGCGAGCACCCGGACGGATGCTTTCTGCGACGGGGTTCTCCTACAGTCACTTGGTCGGGGCTATGGAGCGAGGCTGTCTATTAAGTTTATCCGGCGAGTATCCGCGTACGCTACGTGATTGCGACGGACTTTTGATCACATCAAAATTCCGTGGCAACCGATCAAGTGAGACTAAACTGCTATGTTTATAACATTCATTCAGTTATCACATAACATTTGCAAATTCCAATTATTGTATCCCATTCCAGATAAACAGAAAATGTTAAACTTTTCGATCGAACAATCGAACACCCAAGTTTTCCTGATACAGATCAACACATGAAATAAGTCTAACAACATTCAGTTCGTGCCTCAGTACCAACGGTCCAGCCGTAGAAGGGTCAAGCCAACGCCTCACATGTGGCACGCCGTACTGCCCCAAACCCGAAGGTTCAAAGGGCAGTTCAAGACGGTCACATAATCGAGTTAAGGTTTGTTGTCTTCTAGAGGGTCCATTGCGTTACTTGCACTACTTAGAACGTCGTTAAACCTTGGAAAAATCCAACACTTGGAAGTTTCCCGACAGGGGAAAAATTGGGTATTTATATCCGGTCGAACTTTTTAACATATTGTAAAATTATCCGGAAAGCCACACAGACAAAATTTGATACCCCGATCGAAATACCGAATCCCCAAAACAACTCCAGAAAATTCAACTCTTGAATAAAATTTCAAAACATCCAGAGAACTCAGAACCAGATACAATGAATTACAGTGTAAAAATTTAGGGCTGACGTCATCAATGTGCGGCGGAACAGCCGCATTAACCTATCTTATGCCGCGCTTCCGCCGCGGGTTTAACTGTTCATCCAAAAATTTTTGCGCCGTAATTCTTATATTTCCCTGCTGAGTTCTCTACATATTTTTAATTTGGAAAAACTCACTGTTTTCAAAAATGTACAGAGAGCAAGATTGGTTCGGGGTTTCGGGTTCGTTCGGACTTCAAATTCCGTCGGGACTTCGCCTAAGGCTCTAGCTAGGCTCTGATACCACTGTAGGGCTCCTAGGCACTCTAGTGAGGTCTCACAAGGCATCGATCATGCCAATTTCAAAAATTCTAGTGCCGAGAAACTCTAGTATACGGATCGTTAACTAGAAATCTAGGCGAAACTAAAACAAGCTAACAACTTAGCTAAAGAGAATACGGAAATACAACCTTTGTAGATCCGGTCCACCACCTCCACGGCTCCGCAACAAAGTCCTCTCCGCTGTCCAAAAAGAATCCGGACTCCAACGTCGGCTTCGTCGAAGAATGGGCGGGCTTGATCGTCGGTTCGATGCCGAAGATGATCTACGTCGAGGCGTCGCTAGAACAAGCTCCAACTTCACCAAGTCGGAAAAACTTGTGAAGGAAACACCCTATACTACTTGGCAAGAGGTAGAGGATGAAGAAATAGGAAGTGGGTAAACTTTAGTTTTGGATTTCTCACTAGATTTCATGACTTGCCATTGGAGTAGCAAGCTTTCTCCATTGAAGAAGAAGATGAAGCAAGAAGAAGATGATATGATAAGATAATTAAAATAGTAAAGAAAATATAATACTTATCATATCATTAACCTTAGTTAGTGGTAGAGAATTGACTAAGGTTAATATGAAGAGTTCGGGTTAAGAAAGAAGACAAAATGGTTACTTAGTCAAAGTTTGAAGAAACTTCAACTACAAACAAAATAAGCCACCATTTCATTTTCTTTATCATTTTCTTTTTCCAAAATAAATAAGAAAAAGAAAACCCTAATCTTAATCTTAACCATGGTCAAATTCTTTACACTAACCCTAGCTTGCATGTATCATCAAACATGATACAATCATGTGCACAAAATATATCACATATGCAATGTGCACAAACTAAGTGAGTAAATCCATTTAAAGTGAACCAATACTAGTTAATGCAAAGTAATATATCAAATATATAATTATACATTAAATCATTAAATCAACACTTGATTCAATGATCCGGTCATGTCGTATATAACCGGCTAGTATTCAATGTATCGGCTTATCGAATCAATCCTTGATTCGACAACTAGGTTATATCGCATATAACCAATCGATACATTCATCGCGAGAATAGAATACGGTATCACATACACGCATTATTCTCGGTCCCGCACATATCTCATATGCGCTCCTATTTCGTTTCGCTTGAGCCAGGAAACCTCTGTGTAGGACTCTAAAGACTCGTCAATACGCCGGCAGCGGATGATGATCATATCAAACACCCACAAGCCGCAAGCGGTCTGCTAAACGTAACGGCTACCCGGGTATTGAGCGATCAGAAGATCGACGAGCAAGCCCGCTCACACTCCTGCGAATCCAACTAGTAACACTTACCGTATAGTCCGGTCTGTTCGTCTGATATGTCGCATATCTCGCCTAGGGGTGGTAAACGTCAGACCCCAATAGCTCGATAAGTCATGCCGACTTGAGGTCCATAACATTCGTGAAACTACTGATAACTCTTACCAGTATATCACAGCAACCCTGGCCAGGGATTTCCTGTTATGGCCAGTCGAGCATAGCACAACATCAACCCCCAATACCGAGAGAGACGAATCCCCTCCTATCGCTCATTGCCTTCATGTGAATCGGGACTGTACCCAAAAACCACCTGTTTGCACAACTCAGTAGAGCCGTGGTAGGGTGGAAATCAAAGCACAGTGGGAGACACACAAGACTCTATGACGATCTCGGGTCAACAGACTAAGCTGTACCAGTGTCACCAGAGAACTGCCATCTGACGTGAGGTATAATACCATCTGGGAGTTCTCGGCGAGTCCGTTCAGTGTACCCAGTCTCCACTGAGCACCCGCATACCATCTTCGATGTCAAACACCAATGGATATGGGATCATCCATCGCCCATCGCATGGGTCGGGAAGATATGCGCTAGTCTACTCTGGAATATCGATGCCCCGTCTCGATATTCCCTCGACTAGGAACAATGAAGGATGTACTCATTGACTACCCAGGGCCCACTAGTATGATCTGCATCATAATCCTGGAAGTCGAGTACACATCCTAAGGGCTTTATCAACATGTAATCAGAGAGACAGAAAGTATACACGTTAAGATAAAGAGCAACCAGATAGCGTACTATCATGTCGAGCAAGAAAGTCCTACCTACATATGTCCCAGCATCCACTACAATATACATCTAATGTACAGTAATGGCCTCTAGGGCATACATATAACTAACAATTTGTTAAGACCAAATTCATGTATTGTGCAAATGAAGAGGATTCATCAGTCCCGGTCAACTGTAAAGGACTAGACAGTGCAGGTGTGTTGACCGGATTTTGAAAGTTATGTTCTTGGAAGGGGTGCTGACTCAATTGAAGTGGTGGTTGCTGTTGTGGTGGAGGGACCATTTGGAAATTGTGTTTGTTTGGAACCGTGTTTTGAGATTGTGATTGGTTCCAAGCAAAGTTAGGGTGATTTCTCCAACCCTGATTATATGTGGAAGAATAAGGATCGTTTCTAGGTCTTTGAAATGCGGCATTGGTATGCTCGTGACCTTGAAACAGAGAATTTCGTGGACATTCTTCCGTCAAATGAGAAGGATTAGAACAACAGCCACATACAGTTTTGGAGAGTGATATTTGACTTAGGGCGGCTAAAAATTTGTTTTCCATAGTCTCGGGTTTCTTTTGCATAGCTGAAATGTCAGCTCTAACTCCTATGGAAATATTATTGCCATCCCTAGACGATTGACTCGCACCCTCCCACTGTAAAGATTTTTCAGCGAAATCTTCTAGAAATTTCCAGGCTTCCCCATCATCTTTGGTCATGAAGTTTCCTTGACACATGGATTCAAGGGTCTGTATTGTGTTAGGATTAATGCCCTCATAAATGATTCTGCACAGTTCCCATCTAGGGATTCCGTGATGTGGACATTGGACTAATAGATCCTTGAAGCGTTCAAGACATTTTGAAAATGGTTCATTTGGAAGCTGGGTGAATTGATTTATTTCGCTACGGACTCAGGCTGTCTTGTGATGTGGGTAGAATTTCTTAAGAAATGCTTTGACGAATTCTTCCCAATTTGAAATGGAATGTGCGGTAGTGTTATACAGCCACTTCTCGGCTATATCGCACAAGGTGAATAGGAGAAGACGTAGACGCATAGCATCCATAGAAAGCTGTGAGATACCCATCATTGCGCATACATTTTCAAATTTGGTGATAAAGGCATATGCGTCTTCAGACTCGAGACCGTGAAATTTTGGTAGAAGGTTGATGTATTGGGGTTTAATTTCAAAATTTTCCCCGTTGGCTGGTGGAATGGAAAGACAGGTGGAAAGAGGACCTCGTGTAGGATAGCACCTCTCTTGGAGAGAGATGCGAGGTGGATTCTGCGCACCAACGGACGGTGGCAGATTAGTGGAAAAGAAGTTCGATGGAGACGGATCCATCGATGTGGGTGTGGTTGTGGGTAAAGAAGAGGTAAATGTAGAAATACCGACTTTAGGGTCGATAGGAGGAACGCGGACTAAACGGGCACTAGAATCCTGTGTCCAGCCTATCTTGCACTAAAAAGGGTTAGTACAAGTGGCAGCGTGAATTTATAATTAGAGGAATGATGAAAGAATGCGGTGTTTGTTTTGAAAAGTGGACGGATTTTTGAAAAAAATGATGCAACACAACAAATGCAACACACAAAACCCTAGAATCTAGTGGTCACCTAGGTCAAACTCTAGACCGCTCCTAACTGCCAAAAGACAAGTCGTAGGATAAATCCTCCACTGCCTCTTTGTCTCTCCTGTGGCCAGGTAAATGCCAGGTAAGTGGGAGGTTCTCCACTACGTAAGTAGTGGGCCTAATTAAGTAACCATTAGCCTTCGACACACTTGCCTTAGACACCATAAGAGAAACGCGGATAAGCAATGAATTACCCACGGCCTTCTTCTGTCCTAAGTGAGCGCGACGGTCTTTAGAGTCATCTCTAGATATTTTTTAGTTAATTAGGGTAAATGCGGATGCAAGTTTTGCGATTTTTGGGGCTTAGGAAGGGTAATGAACTCCCCACCTAATCTGGATTTGGTCTTTGCCCGTTAATGTCCGTATTAATTATGCAAACAACCACAAAAATCAAAACAAGCACAATTTAATTTTGCTTTTTGCGCGGCGCTGCAATTTTTGCAAAGAAACCTGCACAAAATGTTAATTGGAGCAGATGAGGGGAGAGATAAGAAAGTTAGAAATTTACAGAAGAATTTTGGTGCAAGGATGACGTCAGGCAGCCGCGGAAACGCGGTGGGAGTCGCTTGATGCCGCGGAAACGCGGTGGTTCAATGAGATTTCTGCACGAAATTTTAGGTAAATGCCTCTGTTGTTCCCCTTAGCTCTCTGGAATATTCAGAAAAAAATTTCCATAGCTCCAGAAGTTCCAGATTTCCTCGCACAAATCACAACAACTCGTATTAGTGTTTGCGCGAATTTTGATCACAAAATTTGGAATGGAATAAATCTTTCAATTCAAATTTCAATATAGAACGAATTAGCGCGCGATCCCCGGCAACGACGCCATTTGATTGATTTGATTTCCGATTGTGTAAGTAACTCAAATGGTCCCCGGCAACGGCGCCATTTGATTGAATGAAATTATTGTTGTGTGTATATGAAAATTGATAGAAATCACAACCAAAAATATTTGACCGCAATCAATAACGGTGTCGGATGTAGCGCGTTAGTAAGTGCGGATCGTCCACAGGGATTGTGCGATTCGTTCGTATTTTGTTTTGTTTGAATCGAAAATTTAATGAAAAGAAAACAAACAATTCATGATTTATAGTTGAAGTTCAAGAATTAGAAAATCTAGATCTAATAACAAGAAAACGATAAAATCAAGAATTGAGAGTTTGATGATTTTTCCAACCAAATATCAAGAATCTAAATGAGGATCGTAGGAATCGATCAGATCTATAGATGTGATGTAATCTTACGATGACGTATTCTTATCCATCGATGAATTGATACTAGATCGATGATGATCGACGAGAATTAGGGATTTCTAGTGAAACTAGGGTTTCATTATTTATCCCTTGTTCCTTCGTCGATATCATTCACATTCTAGCCTTTAGTAAATTCAAGAAACGATCGTAGATCCCTAATTTCGAGCGATAACAATCAAGAAAGCATCGCAATGAAACTAGGTCATCGACTCTTCAACTTGCTAGGGTTTACAAAACTTGTAGGACTTAAGAATCGTTTTAAGATTTGTTACATCATCATTCTATTGATCGTCTCGACTCCTTTACGAGTGGATTTTTACTCAAACATCACAACAAGAACTACAATTAGAAATTGAGATCGAATCATGATGCAAGAATTAAAGAAAGCGAGATTAACGAATTTCACCTTTTATTTATATCAACAATTCCGTTACAATCACTCAAGAACTACAAGAGGAAGAACTCGATCGTCGATTTGGCTTCGCTCGGCTGCTTGAGTCGCGGATCGGCTTGGATCACTTGCTCGATTGAAGATCGGCTCCGCTCCTAAAAGGTTGAAGGCTTCTCGCTTGATTTGGTACTCGGGATCTTGAATTTGGATTGGAATTAGGGTTAGGGTTTCGCACAAGTCGTGTCACTCAACTTGTGGAAGAAGATGGAGATTAATGATTGAGGACTAAAGATTTAGGAAGCTTGGAAGAAGAATTAACCCTAGATCTAGGCTCTCTTTTATAGGCCTCAAAACCCTAGATTTAGGATTTGAATTTTGAATTTCCCTCCAAAAGTTAGTTAGAGGGAGAAGCTTCTAGATGAAGTTTGTTAAGCCGAGCCTTCTAGATGTGCCACGTGGAGAATCGGGAGTCTTCTGGAAGCTTGGGAAGTTACAAATAGCCACGTGTAGAAAGTTGAGCCATTAAAGCCGTCAAGCCGCCGCGGTTCCGCGGCGCAAGCTGGCTCCCGCCGCGGATCCGCGGCGCTTCTGAAGCCTCAGGGCTTGGGTCTTCTGGTAATTGTTGGGCCTGACACTTGGGCCATTTTCTGATATGTTGAATTTAATATTTCCCTCTAGATTGCTACCAGTTCTCAGGTCTTTGAGTTGGCGTAATGTTTGATCAGCAAAATGACAATTTTGGCCTTTCTTCTGGATTTTCCTGCACAATTTCTCGAGACAAGTGTTGCGCAATATAGGGATGATGTGATGCTATAAAATACAGTCAATTTCCCTAGAAATGCCGGTTTTAAAGTCTAACACATGCAATCCGATATTTTACAGCTGTTTTGCTAATATGTGTTATATGAATGCCGAACACTTCTAGACGAGTGCAAAAGATAGGGAAATTGCCATGTTAAAAATGCAGTATTTTCGATTGATCAGCGATACTGATGTCAACCCAAATCACAATCAACAAGTCAACTTCAACTTCGACACTGCAGAAAGCGGAGCAAGTCAGAATCCAATCTCGACACCGCAGGAAGCAGAGCAAGTCAAGATCACCCTGACACTGCAAGAAGCAGAGCAAGTCAAATAGGGCGTCGACCGTCCATGTCGTAAAAAGGGCAGTGCAGGCTTCCCACAAATCGGGAACCAAATTGCTCCGGGCCAGGGAAAATTCTACCACGGACACTCCGCCTCGGAGACGCATCAAGCGTCGACCGTCCATGTCGTAAAAAGAGCAATGCAGGCTTCCCACAAATCGGGAACCAAATCGCTCCGGGCCAGGGAAAAGTCTACCACAGACACTCGGCCTCGGAGACGCGTCAAGCGTCGACCGTCCATATCCTAAAAAGGGCAGTGCAGGCTTCCCACAAATCGGGAACCAAATCGGTCCGGGCCAGGGAAAAGTCTACCACGGACACTCCGCCTCGGAGACGCGTCAAGCGTCGACCGTCCATGTCGTAAAAAGAGTAGTGCAAGCTTCCTACAAATCGGGAACCAAATCGCTCCGGGCCAGGGCGTCGATCGTCCATATCGTAAAAAGGGCAGTGCAGGCTTCCTACAAATCGGGAACCAAATAGCTCCGGGCCAGGGCGTCGACCGTCCATGTCGTAAAAAGGGCAGTGCAGGCTTCCCACAAATCGGGAACCAAATCGCTCCGGGTCAGAGCGTCGACCGTCTATGTCGTAAAAAGGGCAGTGCAGACTTCGTACAAAGTGGGGACCAAATCACTCCAGGGAAAAATCTACCATGGACACTCCGTCTCGAAGACACGTCAAGTGTCGACCGTCCATGTCGTAAAAAGGGCAGTGCAGGCTTCTCAAAAATCGGGACCCAAATCGCTCCGGGCCAGGGAAAAGTCTACCACGGACACTCCGCCTCGGAGACACGTCAAGCGTCGACCGTCCATGTCGTAAAAGGGCAGTGCAGGCTTCCCACAAATCGGGAACCAAATCGCTCCGGGCCAGGGCGTCGACCGTCCATGTCGTAAAAAGGGCAGTGCAGGGTTCCCACAAATCGGGAACCAAATCGCTCCGGGTCAGAGCGTCGACCGTCCATGTCGTAAAAAGGGCAGTGCAGGCTTCCTACAAAGAGGGAACCAAATCACTCCGGGCCAGGGAAAAGTCTACCACGGACACTCCGTCTCAAAGACGCGTCAAGCGTCGACCATCCATGTCATAAAAAGGGCAGTGCAGGCTTCCCACAAATCGGGAACCAAATCGCTTCGGGCCAGGGAAAAGTCTACCACGGACACTCCGCCTCGAAGACGCGTCAAGCGTCGACCGTCCATGTCGTAAAAAGGGTAGTGCAGGATTCCCACAAATCGAGAACCAAATCGCTCCGGGCCAGGGCATCAACAGTCCATGTCGTAAAAAGGGCAGTGCAGGCTTCCCACAAATCGGCAACCAGATCGTTCCGGGCCAGGGAAACGTTTTCCACGGACACTTCGCCTCGGAAACGCAAACGTCGACCGTCCATATCGTAAAAAGGGCAGTCCAGGCTTCCCACAAATCGGGAATCAAATCGTTCCGGGCCAGGGAAACGTCTACCACGGACACTCCGCCTTGGAGACGCAAACGTCGGCCGTCCATATCGTAAAAAGGGCAGTGCATCCCAAAAAGTGGGAACCAAAGCAAGTCGCCTTCGCATGAAAGAAAATCCATCAATTTTATGCACACGACCCACATATGTGGTGTGAATTTATTGATGGGAGGCACTTTGTTGGGGTCGAAAATTGCACCCCGGATGACCAAGTCAAAGTCAAGGTCAACCCCAAACCAAGTGGGTCCAAGCCCAGATCAAATGGGCCCATGCCCAGGTCGAGTCCGAACATGAAGCGGCCGGCCCTCCTCCATGCCAAAATAAGAATCATGTAATAAATAATTTTGATGTAATTTTTTTATGCATGAATGTAAGCAAAATGGGCATAAACCCAAATTTTTGTAAAGCCCATGGCTTATGTGCAAAAAAGAAATAGCACATGAGACATGAGATGGGCAAAATGCCATTTTGTAAAGCCCAAGAGGCTATATGTAAATGTGTAAGCCTATATAAGGCAACATGATGATGAATAAAATAGACAACTTTTCATTCTCCTCAAAGCTCTAAGGTTCTTTGTGCCTCCTTCTCCTTCCTCAAGGTTCTAAACCTTCTTTCCCATTTTCAATTAAATCAAGAGTGTTACTCTTCCTTTTCCAAAACTAAATAGTTTTTCACCACAAAACCCACAAAGGGGAACTTAGATCTCCCATCAGATCTTAAAAATAAGAGATTTTTAAAAATCTCATAATTCTTGTTCTTCAAGATCCGACCAACAGAGGAGGAAGGAGGAGACCCATCTCTAAAAATCTTATCTTAGGAAGATCCATAGCCAAAGGGAGAAACAAAGAAGCCCCCTCTGATCATTTCTAAATATTTTTAGGAGTCTAAATCCATCCAAGATCCATTGGAGTTCAACTCCATAAGTCAAATCGGGAGCACAGCTCCTAGTGCAGGAACCAGGTCCCTTTCTGCTGCTGACGCCTAGCGCCCGCGTGCCAGGCACGTGGTGCGATGGCGCTCTGGCGCACAGCGCCCGCGTACCAGGCACGTGGTGCGCTGGCGCTCTGGCGCACAGCGCCCGCGTGCCAGGCACGTGTGGCGCTGGCGCCTTCTCCCACGTATCCTTTGGATGCCCTTTTCCTTTATACACACACACATATTCCACCACACTGTTCCCGTTTGAAAAAATTTCTAACGGGGCGCTGCCCCATACCCCGCAAGGGGGCTGCTAGCCCCCTTAACCTCCAGCCGGCTATCCGGGTAGCGGGACCCCCGTAAAGACTCTGCGGGGCCCCCGATATATCCAAAACCCTTTCAAAACATAACACTGCACATTGAATTCGCATGACCAGTTTGACCCGTTAATCGGAGGTTCTCTCACTCCAAAGGCGAGGGGTAATTTACGGTAGCTTAGTCTGCGGCTGCCGGAGATTCGGATTCCCACAATCAATAAACCCCAGCCTACCCTAGGCAGGAGAAATATGTAATGCGCCTGACAAAAGCGCGCGTAAATCCCATCTCAATGGGGTGATTAAAAACACCCTACAACGGGTACTTCATGCAATCTCGCAATCTCCTGCATGTACCGCTCTGCCAAAACTTCCGTCAACTGACTAACTCGAAACGGTATAAAGTGAGCTGCCTTGGTCAATCGATCGACAATAACCCAAACTGCATTATTGCCTGTAACAACTCCATTTTTAGTGTACAAAAATTTGCTTTAAAATTAATGTATACTTGGGGTATTTACATTTACTGTTATTACTTTAAGTAATTAATTAGCTCCATAATTACAAGAAGGAGTTTGTAGCTCATTGGTAATACCTTGCACTGTTGAACCAAGCCACCAGAGTTCAAATCCCATACCCCACATTATTTTTAATATTGATTTTTTTAAAAACCTTTAGAATACCAAGAGTTTACACGTGCATATCTCACAAAAACCCCACTACACCCAAAGATGTAACATTTCCAGGAGTTAGATGAACCGTCGGGGGGGATCCCGGCCGCCTGACTCGGCTGGGAATCGGCCTTGACTCGGTCTGACTAAGTCCTCAGACCGAGTCACGGTCGAGTCGGCCGATTCCGGCGACGGCCCCAACATGAAAGTTGTGTCTTTTCATATTCCCTATGCACCTGCAAAATTTTAGCCTCAGACTACTTCCAGAGCTCTTTTAAAACCCCAATTACTCCACTTTTAATACATTTTTTTATACATTTTAACATTTTTCATTTTAACTTTTCATCTACCCTAACCCTAGCTTACCCTATAAATACACCCCCTACTCTCTACCCTCTCACCCCAAAATCCTGAGCCCACTATCTCAAAAATTTTCCAAGAGTCATGTACTTTGAAAACAAGCTCGAGGCGAAGCTCCGACGAAATTCCGGCGAACGTTTTGGGAACTACCGGCGACGAAGCAATACATCGGCAATCACTCTAGTTCCCTCTCACTCCCTTGTTCAATCTAAAACCCGTAAGTCCCACTTCCTTCCCTCTTTTCTATTCAAAAAATACGAAATTACAAAACCCGACGGAATCAGAACAAATCCGATTTCCGATTCGGTTTTCTATAAAATTCCACTTCTCACTAATACAATCATATTTAAACATCCTTATGTTGACTATTAAACACTAATCAAACAATTTGAACAAGTTTCATCACATGAAATGATAGCTTTTTCAAATTATCGTATTTTTCACTTAAATACCACATTGTTTCGATCCTTCATTTAACCTCATCAAACTTGCTATACATTTAAAGTAGATCACGAGGTAACGACCTACCTCCTCACACACTTATATGCAACACCCCCGAGAACCTAGAATACGAGAAAACAAACATTTTCATTTAAATACCACATACTTAATAAAACCAATTCTAAAATATTTAGTTTTGATACACTTTTTAAAGAAGTACCACTTATTATGAAAATACGATAAGTTGTGGACATCGGTCGTTTATCTAAACCTGATTTTGTGGTGTCTAGGCTAGGCAAGTGAGAAAGGTAACTTTAAAAGGCCCGTCTCACGATGATTCGTGAGCGGATCCCTCCTTTCTTCACTTGTACTTACCTGACCACAATTGGCGGTGAAGAGACGATTTGAGGTATCTCACAACTTGTCGTCTGGATCAGTTAGGAATAGACTAGTTGACTTAGGAGAATCTAGAACATACAATACGAAAAATATACACCTTTACAAATAAATACCATTTACTTCATAAAACCGTTTTCTAAAGAATTTAGTATTTTACAATCTTTGCAAAGCGCCGCTACAACCCACTTTAGGGAACCCGTTCAGGATGGTGCGGTTTATCGCACACCCTCGGGCTTAGTAGTGCGAGATTCAGACCTCCGCAAGGAGCATTCGGTCTCGAAAGATTTAAAATACGACATCTTAAGAAAATGAGATTTTCTAGAATATAAAATATTTATTAAAATTATTTTTGTATAAATATATGTATATTTATCATTAAAATATCTATTTTGTTATGATATAAATATTCCACTTTTTCTAAAAAAATCACAAGAATCAATTTTACACTAAAATACCATAAATTCCACATAAATCAATATTACAAATAAAATACCTTTATTTCTGAAATTAGGATATTTTCACTAGAAATATCACAATATAAAATCCACTTTCATTACAACTCTAAAGACGAATAATGAATACTTGAGGTGTATTTTGAAAAGTATATAAAAGTATTTTTTACATAAAACCCCCTCAAGTTTTATAAATTACCCTAAGGACCCTAGCAATTATAGGTTTAAGAAATAATCATGATTTCAATTTATATTTCTAATTGTCTGACTCGGGTTTGAGTCTGATTAATCTGATTTGAATATGATTCAAGTCAATCTACAATCTATAAACTTCAACATGAATCCAGGAATCCAATTATCAATCTATACGACTTGACTGAACCGAACCATGGATATACATTCCATTTACATGGTTATCCAGTTATTCCATTTACATGATTCTACGGTTATATCCGTTTACTGATATCATGGTTTCGGTCAGTCTTTCAATTATACACTCAATTCAAATTACAGTACAAAACAATACAAATAAAACACTACGGGGTTTAAGGGGTAGATTGGTACGGAAGGTGTTAAAAGTGGCACGAGGTGGTAAGATTAAGACACCTAATCTATATTCCGTTGCTGTTGTACCGTGGCTTAACGGTTCCTTGTACATTTCGTTTGCCCTAATCTCTAGCATACAGAGACCCCTCTCGTATACACTGGCATCCTTCTGTACCAAGCTACAAACAACAGCGTTACCACAACATTACAACAATATTATACAACTTTAAAAGATACTCTCTTATTCTGTCTATTCTACTTTCCTATTATCTTTGGGACTTACCGAGCGATCTGTTCGCTGACGACATTCTATTTCTTCTTCTTTGAATGTCGTCAGGTGGTTTGCACCCGGCAGAGATCAAGCCGTCTGCAGAAGACTTGGAGCAGTTTGCTGAAGAACCAGAGCTCTAGTTTCATTGTACATTTCCATTCACTACTTTTCATTTCCTGTTATGCCATTGTTTAGGCATCTTTTTATTTTAGTTGTATTTCCTTTTCATGCATTGTACAAAAGAATGTTAATAAATAATAGTTGCTATTTTTATTACATCATGTCTCTTGTGTATTTATTTTTATATTGTTTAGATACGCTTAGCGTATATACTTCTGAGTATATACGTAGCGGACCAGTCTCGTCCCTTTCGCCGTATACCGGGAAGCAGGGCGTGACATTGCCCCTTGGACTCCGTGGTAAATCTGTCACGAAATCCATGGTTATATGTTCCCACTTCTATTGAGGAATCGAAAGTGGGTCAACAAACCAACTACCCTTTGATGTTCAGCCTTGACTTGCTAACACACCAAGCACTTCGATGCGTAGCGTGCAATCTTCTTTTTCATGCCTTCCCACCAGAAATGTTGTCGTAGATCTCAATATATCTTTATGGCTCCCGGATATACGGAATATGCGAAACTATGAGCCTCCTTCATGACTTCTTCATGAATATCTCCTTTCGACACATATAAATGGCTCCCATATCATAACGAACCATCTTCATGAATTACCATGTCCGTTCGAAGTCCCTCTTCTACCTGTTCTCAAAACTTCTACAACCTTGGATCGTGCGACCGCGCTGCTTTAATATTATCGATCAAGGACGACCGTACTTGCAATTGCATCAACTGTCCCGAAGAATGCGATAATACGATCTCCAACTTGAATCTCTGAAACTCATCTATAATCTCCTTTTGTGCAGTTAACATCCGTATTTCTGGCAACCGACTTAGAGCATTCGGCACTACATTAACTTTTTCCGGATGGTATTTTAGATCGAGATCATAGTCAGCCATCAGCTCCAACCATCTACGTTGCCTCATGTTGAGCTCTTTCTGTGTCAACACATATTTTAGGCTTTAGTGATCGGTAAATACTTCTACCCTTTCGCCCAATAAGTAGTATCTCCAAATTTTCAAAGCGAAAATCACTGCTGCTAGCTCCAAACCATGAGTTGGGTAATTCTTCTCATGAGTCTTCAATTATCTCGATGTGTACACTATAACCTTCCCATTATGCATTAGAACACATTCCAAGCCTTTCCCAGATGCGTCGCTGTGAATAACCAACCCTCCGGAACTGTCTGACACTGTCAAAATAGGAGCGGTGGTCAATCTTTGCTTCAATACTTCAAAAGCTGACGCACATTTCTCCGTCCATACGAACGGTACCTCCTTGCATGTTAGCTTGGTCAATGGTTCAGCTATTCGAGCAAAATTCTCCACAAATCTTCTATAATATCCGGCAAGCCCAAGAAAACTTCAGATCTCTGTTACGTTCTTTGAAATCGGCCAATCATGAACTGCTGCAATCTTTTCAGGATCAACAGCAATTCCATCTCCGGACATGACATGACCCAAGAACTTCACTTCTTCGAGCCAAAACTCGCACTTGCTCATCTTAGCATATAATATTTCTTGCCTCAACGTTTGCAGTGCGATCTACAAGTGTTCCGCATACTCTTCTTTACTCCTCGAATAGACCAGAATGTCATCAATAAACACTACTACGAACTGGTCCAACTACGGTGAAAAGATTTGGTTCATCAAGTTCATAAATATCGCCGGTGCGTTCGTGACTCCGAATGGCATCATTAAGTACTCGTAATACCCATATCGAGTTCAGAACGCTATCTTGCAAATATATTCTGATTTTACCCGAACTTGATGATATCCGGATCGCAAATCCAGCTTCGAAAATACTCTCACGCCATTGAGTTGATCGAATAGTTCGCCGATGCGAGGGATTGGGTACTTATTCTTAATAGTCACCCGGTTTAATTCTCGATAATCGATGCACATCCTCCGTATACCATTCTTCTTCTTAACTAGAAGAACTGGAGCTCCCCATGGTGAATTGCTGCTGCGAATCCAACCCTTCTCTAGCAATTCAGCAACCTGTTTCTTTATCTCTTCCAGTTCCATCGGTGCCATCGGATAATACGCCTTTGAAATCGGCGTTGCTTCAGGAATAAGATCAATCGCGAACTCCACATCTCGTTTTGGTAAACCCGAGATGTTCTTGAATACATCCATGAAATCCCGAACTTCTATCGGTGCTTTATCTGCAACTTGTTTACGAACTTCATCTTTCAGTAAACGGTTTTCTTCATCATGAATTTGCAAGTTTGTTCTAAGACTTGTGGGTTATTGGCCCACCACTCTTCCACTGCGCTACTCTGATAAAATGAGGTGGGTTCGTCGGAACTCCTCAAAACATCTTACATCTGAACGGTCTTGAAGCAATCCGTACTACTGCAGTCAAAAACTTCTTTTGTGTTTCTCCTTGTTCTTCGAAACACACACGAATTGGTCACTATGGGAGAAAGGGAAAGATAAAACGTGGTTGTTGAATTCAAGCTTGCAATAAAACATAAAATGGTAAGCAATGAAACCGAGAGGAACAAGGTAATATAACGACCATAAGTCAAGAAAATGAATCAAAAATAATATGGCTCCAAGTTACTTAAATAGAATACCGCATTGTAACCATGCCGCGGTACATAGTTACAATCACATAACTCCATTCAAGTCGCCCAAATTCTACTATCAGAATCGAAAGAATAAGAAGAGAGAAACAATAAGGAATCAGGAGGATTCCAAGTTGAGATGCAAGGTCATTTCCATATCGTCAAGATACAAGGGTTAAGAGAAAGATAAGATTCAAGAATTTGAATGACAAGACAATGATGTGGCAGGACATGTTCCTAATTCCGGGTTTTCTGGTTAGTGTATTGGGTTCAATACCCAACTATAAAAGAACCAAACCCGACTAACCTAAAACCCGGTCTCTGATATCAAATAAACCCTATCACGGCCCACTTCTCAGAGTGTGCTAACTACGGCATGTGACAGAGACAACCATACTACCTGTGGATAGAAATCATCTCTCCACAGTCACATTACGGATGTCTATACGATATCAAGAACAGTAAAATATAAAACTAACTAGTACATGTCCATTTACCAAAATAAAAGAGACAAGAAAATGTATAATATATGTTCTAGGATTTTATAGCTAATACAAAAATACTCCGAAAAATATCCGGGTCTTTTCTAAAATTCTAGTTTTAAAATATTAATAATATACGTGTCAGTTAAAATTATAATGTGATGTCCGGTTAGATAAAATGTATACCCCCAAGAACGTATACACGTAAAATCACGTAGCGATCCAAATGAGTCTATTTCATTAAACGGGACATGAACACGATGTCAGGATGCAACCATAGGGTATGGGGTATGATACAGGCCATGCTAGATATTAAAATATATCTGGTTATAATTTGTATTATCTAAAAGAAATGCAGATGCACATATCATATACGTGTAATAACAAATCTAAATGTGCGCGGATCCTTAGTACTAGTAAGGATATGTCGTAATCTAGCACCAAAACGGGTTTCGATCATGCGGATCGGGTTGGATACTATCCACAGATACCAAATGCACCAACCGCACCCAAAAGCAATAACAATCAAGAAATTGTCGCAAGATTAGAAAATACCCAAATAAAATATGGTATAAATGAACTAAGGTGTTACATAATGGTTTTCTTAATCGAGTTTAATTAAGATTTTGGATTTAGGGTTAGGGCTTGGGATTTGACAAGAGTTCAATATAAAGGAGAATGATGATGAATTATGACTCGGCATTATTTGTATGTGTGTTTGCGTGTGTGTGTGTGTGTATGCACACATACAGTAAAATTTTTACTATAAAACTCAATTTACTAAATCCCTATGCCTAACACCAACCCTAACCCCAACCCCAACCACAACCACAACCTAAACCCCAACCCGAACCACAACCCTAACTCAAACCCTAACCACACATACACACAGTGTAAATTTTTTTACTCTAAAACCCAATTAACCAATCCTAACACTAATCATATCCCTAACCATAATTATCCCCTAACCTTAACCCTAATTAACACTAACACTAATTAACCCTAACGCTAATCCTATTCATAATCCTAACCCTAACCCTAACAATAATCATATCTCTAAACCTAGTTAACCCCTAACCCTAACAACAATTAACACTGACACTAGTTAACCCTAACACTAATCTTATTCATAACCCTAAACCCCAATACTAACCTTAATTAACCCTAACCCTAACCTAATTAACCCTAATCCCCTAACCTCTAACCCCTAATTTACCCTTAACCCAGCCTAACCCCTAACCCTAAACAAAGAAAATTAGGAATTGGGAAAATTTGAAATTAAAATTTAGGAATTGGGAAAACAATACACAAAGCCCCTAACCCTAACATAAAATTAAAATAATCAAAGACAAAATTTGAAGAAAAATTAAAATGGAAAAAACTTACCTAATGCGGCTAATGAAGGAGGCAAAGGCGGTGAGCGAGCTTCGGGTGGTGAGCGATCTCCAGACGGTGAGCGAGCGATCGATACGGTGGCTTCAGGCGGTGAGAGGGTGAGGAGGCCAGGGACGGCGATCGACGAGCATATTGGTGGCGATCGAGGACAGGGAACAGTGGCGATTGGTGGTGAAGGGGTGAGAGTATTTTTTGGGAGGGAGAAATGATCGATCGGGGAAAAAGTTGGGGGAAATTGGGGTTTATCACTAGTGGGTGTGGGGCCCGCCACATTTTGCAGTTGGTCATGGTTCCACCCGTGATCAAATCGTTTATGACCATGACTCAAAATTAGTCACGGTTTGAACCGTGACCACATCCCCGTGACCTAAAATGGTTTATGTAGTAGTGCTAACCACTTGAAGTATATGAAATAAGCCTATTCTAGTACCTCCATTCTTATTTTATGTCAAACAACATGGCCCAAGGATGCCATGTCAAGAGATAATTGCAATCGTTAATGGTGTCATGTCACACTAATGAAGCCACGCCATCGCCACACCATCTGATTTTCATTTAAGTTGTTATGTTATCATAAAGATATAAAAATCCCTAAAATGTCATCCTTATCCATCTGATACATTCTTACCCTGACCATAATCTAACCATTGCCCTCACGATTCTGGCGGCTCTTACATATTTCTTTCCTCTTTCCTAAACCAAACAAACAATTTAATGGTTCTTGATAAATAAACCTGTAATTAACAGGATGCTTAATTATCCCAATGACCCACTCAAATTCAGTTTTCAAGTAGCGGACAAATAGAAACTCCAGCCATTTACCATCTGTTACTTTCCATTTTCAAACGTCATACAAATCCCCCATCCCCTCCCGTTATAAAAACCTCACCCAAATTCCCCCCACATCACAGTTTTCGAAGAAGAAAGTGAAACGCTTCCCATTTCTCAACCATTCAAAATTCCTCCTCTTCCCCCTCTCTCCGCCGAATTATTCGCGCTTCAATTAATCGCCCCCGAACTTTTCGCGCTCTATAAACAAGACCCTCCTCCTCCCTCTCTCTCTCTCTCTCTGCCTCCCCAAAGTAACACACGGATTAGGAACCCGACCCTCTCCGTTCGCTTCGCCAACGGCGTTACCGCCCTCCCCCTAACGCCGTCATCACCGAGAATTTAACGATAAATTAAAGGAGGCGGGGTTAAAAAAACGTGAACATCATGAGAAATTGAGGGGAGAAAAAAGGGGAAAAAAACTCACGCGGATCAATGACGTTCAAGGTCCCACCGTCTACTCCTCCGCCGCCGCCGACGCAGCGATCGACGAGCGGAAGCGTCTCCTCCTCGGCCTCGCTCGCTCTGTCCCGGCGCAAGCCGATGATCGTGGTCGAATCGAAGAAGAGCTCCAGCAGCAGCGCCCGGATCGGGGAGATCGCCGGTGGGACCGCGGCCGAGTGCGCGGCGGTGTGCTGCTGCTGCCCCTGCGGCATCGTCGGCCTCGTCGTCTGCGCGGTGGTGAAGCTGCCGGCGGGGCTCTGCCGGCGGGTTTACATGAAGCGGCGGCGGAGGAGGAGCATCGGGGCGATGAAGAAGAAGGGGGCGTCGGCGGTGTGGGGGCCGATGGTTGGGTCGAGGTCGAGCTACGACGAGTATTACGAGGCGGAGAGCGTGAGGGGGGAGGAATGGGGGATCCCGACGACGTCGCCGTCGCCGGAGGTGGTGGCGATGGAGAGGGAGATGCTGGCGAGGTTCTATAGCACTGGGTTCTGGAGAAGCCCATCGCAGAGAGAGGAGGATCGATGACCACGACGACGGAAATAAATTTGGGATGGGGTTGTGAAAGGTAAATTATGGAAATGTTTGTGTAAATTCTCAAATGTTACGAGGTTCCTTCTCTTTTGGAATGGAATGAAATGAATTGGAATATCTCAACGAATCGAGCTAAGTTTCTTTGTTTGGTTTTTTCTCTTTCTAAAAGTTGAAATTGGACAAAACAAATTGAGCAAGAATATAGATGTCACAAAGAATTATCTGGAACTGGGTGGTAAATTTCAGCGGTGGTTAATTTTATTTTCTCTAAATTCCAGGAATTTTGGAAGTTTTAGATGTGAATTTTCATTCGTTTTGTTGAGGCATTCATGTATAAATTAATGAGTTAGGTTTACTTTGTTTTAGAGGAATTTCAGTGGATATTTTTTTGGGGTGTTATTGGAGCTACTGTAACTAGGAGGGAGAAAGACTGGTTAGCAAATTTTCCTAAGTTTTCCCCTATTTTATGTGCTAAAAAGATGCGAAAATTTAATAATGATTTATGAGGTTATCATTGAAATTTGTTTCTTAATTTTGATACCTTTCCTTTTAGCATTATAATATTAGAGATTTACTGATTTTAATTATGTTATTTGTTTTATTTGAATATAAATTTTTTCTTCTTATTTTAGATATAACGTTCCATTAAGGGAGATTTAATTTTATTCAACAATACATTACAATTGGTTAAAAAATAAGATATATACAAGGCAAAAATGTCCCTTATGCTTCTTAAGTTTAACTCTTGCTGAGCACTAAGAATGAATTGAATCGTGACGGTTTATTGTTAGTATTTCTACCCTTTGTTACTACCCTTTGTCACCCAAACGAATGTAGAAGCTGCTAAAAAAGAAAAAGCTTTTTTTACAATTCATCTCGATGTCTTAGTAAAAACATCAAGGTTGGCAATTCAAGAAGACAATCAGCTTAAGAAAATTTGGTGCAAGCTAATTTTTCCTATTTTATTCTAATTCATGGAATTGTTTATGGGCACTATGAAATGCGCGCAGAGAGAGGGAGAATGCTTTGTTTGTGCGAAAGAGGAGCATTTTACCTGTGTCTTCGTTATTTTCCCCTCATTATTCAAACATTTTCAATATACGGGAATATGGAATATCAGACGTCATAGAGGAATTTTCCTTTTATATCGGTCACACTAATCAATTGTACAGTTTAATTCTATTATCAACGCATGCATGGTGATTTTTAGGCTCTAAACCCTGCGTGTAAAAAAAGATCATTATTTTCATGCTATTTGCTTATAGATATGGAGTTGTAAATCACAAGATTTTTGGTATGTAAGTTTTAGAGCATGTAGCATATTATTCATGTTGTTGAATAATTATCCATATAAAACGTGTAATGATAAAAAGCTAAAATAAGTTGAAAATAATAGAAAAGTTTTATCATTACAGCTCGAAACATTGAAATCTAAAGCAAATATCAATGGAAAGATGTTTTTGTAGCAATTAAATTTTTTTTAAGAGGTATATACAAATACAAAGATTAGAAGAGTCATATACAAAAAGCCCTTAACCTCTCCTGTTACAATACTCCAAAGGTACAGCTCATGTCATCAATTGATTGTCTTTTTCTTTTAATGAAAGAATTTTTAAAAAATTGAGAAAAATCTTAATACTTATTTCCTGCTAGCATTTTTGCACGTGTGATACTCCAAATGTATAGCTCATGTCATCAATTGATTGTCTTTTCTTTTTAATGAAAGAATTTTTAAAAAATTGAGAAAAACCTTAATACTTATTTCCTGCTAGCATTTTTGCATGTGTGATACTCCAAAGGTATAGCTCATGTCATCAATTGATTGTCTTTTCTTTTTAATGAAAGAATTTTTAAAAAATTGAGAAAAACCTTAATACTTATTTCCTGCTAGCATTTTTGCACGTGTGATGCATGTGTGTATTCTAAGAGATATGTATATTAGTTCAGAACATTATATGCATGATTTACTTTGTAATCTTTGAAATAAATGAAATCTAATTTCTATAAGAAATAAGTGCTTTGGCTTATAATATTAAAATGCTATTTTATTTTTACGACCAACTCTCTTTTTTGCTAACAATAACAAATACTTAAATTATCACTAATTCAATTTTTGCAAAATTATTGAATTACATATAATAAAATTGAAAAGGAATGATGGCAATAAATATATTTAGAGGAGTTTTATTATGAATACAATTACATGAAAACTTGTCTCCTGTCCCTTGGTCACAACATGTCAATTAGATTTGCTATTCTACACTTTTCCACATCCTAATTGTGCCAACTGCAATTAGTATAAATATAAGAGGAGATAGCGGGTCATCTTGTTTGGACCTTTTTAAACATTTTTTTTGAACAGGAGCGAAGCCCATAGGCCTCTCGTGCATCTCTCGAAACACTAAATGGAATATCCCGGGTTCAATCCCGGGTCTCTTCTTACAAGCATAGTCACAAATTCGCCGTTCGGGAATAATTCGGCGAGGACGAAAATTCGGATTCGGAGAACTATTCGGAAAAAATCGGCAGGCATTCGGGAAAGATTCGGTAAGTGTTCGGGAAATGTTCGGGAAGGATTTCGAGCAATAAATTAATATATGAGACGCTAGGTTTTGATTTTGTGAATTATTTGCTGTTTTTTGAATTATTCGTTGTTTTTTCACATAATTCGGGAATAATTCGGGAATTATTCGCGAATAATTCGGCCAGTTCGGCAATGGCGATTAATTCGCAGATTAATTCGTTTGATCAAAAATTCGCGAATTCGGCGAATAATTCGCGAATTATGTGACTATGCTTACAAGCTCCTATTGCCCACCACTAGGTTATGTGCCCAACACCACTTTCTTTAATATTTTGAGTTCCTTACTTTCTATATCACTCACTAGAATCGAAACATGTGGATTTAAGCTATGGAGCAATCCACTCCACTCTCATCTTACCAAGTTCCTTTAATTCCAAAGTTTAGAAATATATTTTGAGTTCCTTGCTTTCTATATCATCTACAATATATCATATGTTTTTTCAAAATCCAATTTCAGTAGAAAATTATCCACGTATATTCCTTCTCTTGTTATCTTGTATCAACCCCTCAATTATGGCTAGTCTTTCCACTATCAATAGGCCACCTACAAATCCATTATAACATTCATTCACCAACTTTTCCACCACCAACCTTGATATATTAGTTGACACTTTAATAACAAACCTTAACCCATGAGTTTACCAGGCTAATCCATATATAATCCTTGAGCTTGGTTGTTCAATTCTTCTTGGGATATTCATAATACACGAAAAATTAAGTTCGATACATCAACTTACTGCGGCCAAGCTTCTAAAACATATCCAATAACTAGACCATATCTCAAAATATTTTATAAAACAGGAACATTGTACCCCTCTAAACCTGGTGCTTTATACGCTCCTGACTCCCATGACTCCTTCTTGATTTCTTCTTCCAGGAACATCAACTTCTTCCCTTCAACTTCTCTTGCAATTCTAATGATGAGGCGTTCCATAAGCTTCTGTTTGCTTCCTATGGTTTTGTCCGAAAATCTCCTATCAACTTTTTGCACTACTCATATATTGCTTCCTTAATCCTATCCTCGATAGAGATAACGCTTCCATCATGCTCCAAGACCTCTATAATATTCATTTTTCTTTCAACATTCATTCGGGATGTTATTCTCCTCTTGTCATATTTATTTTGCCTATTGATTTCACATCATTTCCTCCAGGTTATACAACTCCTTTGATTCCACTCGACAAGTTTTCAACCTCTCGAACTACACATATATAAGATCCACAGCTTCTTCATTCATGCAACACCCTCTACCTTGAAATCCTAATAAAATAAGTGTTTAACATATTTTCTTGATCCCATGTCCATTCACAATGTTTTGTGTGATATCTGATCTAATATCAACAAATATCAGTGCTTGAGCCAGCTAAACATTTCTTGAGACGCCTCAAGATTCAATTACAATGTTTTTCTTCTCTGGATCTTGAGACTGGTCTTGAGCCAGCTCAACACTTTTGAGACGGCTCAAAAATATCTTGAGCCGGCTCATGGGTCTAGAGAATTCTCTCTATTTCATTTATATGTATGAGACGGCTCAACAAAAACTTGAGCCGGCTCAACTCGTGTCTACAACAATTGTATTTTTCTCTGTTGTTTTGAGCCGGCTCACCAAGGCCTTGAGCCGGCTCAAAGTGTGTCAAAATCTTGGTTTTTTGCACGGTTTTTTATTTCCATAACTGACCCAGTCTCTATTTAAACCCATGATTAATCTCGATCTAACCCTAATTTCTACGACCTCTATCCTCCAAAAATCCTATATCAATCCTCTAAAAACCTAGTGACCCTCTATCGATCCTCATATCGATATTCAAGATTTTCCAATCAATGACTACGTCTCTCTCTTGACATCATTGTTGATCATCATCGTCGTCTCATTTTCCTCCTTGTGGCTACACCGGGTCGTTCCAAGCACATGGGTCGATATCGTTCATCATCTTCGTTAATCTTCAAGATCCAACGAGAAACTCGCTTAAAGGTAAGTACTCTCTCATTTCTTCTTAACCGATACAACATTGACTAATCTATCGATATTCAATAATTTCACATGTTTAGAACGAATCATAATATGGCGAAACCCTAATGATATAAAGAATTATGATTCTTGTATGCATGATGAAAACTCTAGGTTTTAGCACGCCCATTAATTAACTGTTTCATCTATGCTCAATTTGTGTTCGATTAAAAGACACAATCACTAGAATCGATCAAATTAGAACCGAACCCTCTTTAAAATATGTTGCTTGAACATCCTTATTAAATATTAATGCTATGATATGATTATCATTATACATTCACATAGACTTCTTGACATGCTTGATTTACTTGAGACTATCACTCATTGACGTGTATAAAACATCTTGACTTGACATGCCTATTAATGGTTCTTGTTTATTTATGTTAAAACGAAACCATCAATTTAGAATGCTGAATTACATACCATGATACGAACTTTCTTATTTACAAGTTTCCATTCAGTATTATTAACATAATAGTCCATGATTCCTGTCCAGTCAGCATTCTTAATTTGTGATTGAGTTTACTGCCATGTCAAATACGCGGTGTGTTGGGATAGTTTGAGTGTGGGTTCGATCAATGGAATCTCATGAGTCTCATTGCCGGCTTACTTCTATTATAACTGTTACCGGGATTTGATCAGTCATTGGATAGTTGTTACCGGGATTTGATCGGTCATTGGATAGCTGTTACCGGGTTTTGATCGGTCATATGTTATTATAACTGTTACTGGGCTTTGATTGGTCATATGTTATTCCTTGTTTGGGCCCGTGTTTTCTTGCCCCATAGTCACATAATTTGCGAATAATTCGGTGAATTCGCGAATTTTTGATCGGCCGACTCCGATTTAATCGCCAATGGCTAACGCTTCGAATAGTTCAAATAAATAGCGAATAATTCACAAAAACATCGAATAATTCGCAATATCAAAACCCAGCGCCTTATATATTAATTTTTTGCTCGAAATCCTTCCCGAACATTTTCCGAATACTTGCCGAATTTTTCCTGAACACCTGCGATTTTTTCCGAATAGTTCCCCGAATCCGAATTTTCGACCTCGACAAAAAATTCCCGAACTGCGATTTTGTGACTATGCTTGCCCCTGGACCTAGCCTTGGATAAGCGAATACTTATGCGGTGGTTGACGTTCACATTCGAACTCACGATAGCTTAGATTATCCTAGCAGTGACATCTAGGCTTTATTTGACCTGCTTATATATTTACCTTATTCATTGATATATTCATATTTGCTTGTGCATGCGGGCTTTACACTGCACTATTTCTATAATGTTATTACACATTATTCCGTCGAGTACTTGTTGGATGTTCTGACACGTCTGAGATTTACCATCCCAGGTTGAGAGACAGACCCATTCGCTGCACAGGATCAAGACTGCATTCAGGAGCTGGCTGAAGAATATTAGCTTGATGTGGGTTTCTTTTATTTTCAGTTCGCAATTAGAATGTGCACCCTTACAAGACGTTAGGAATTATGTATCTCTTTTGGATCTTTTATTTTCCATGGATATTTTATTTGAATCCGTTATTTTCTATGGACCCATTTTAGATATTCATTGTTGTATATGCTGCATGATTATTGGCGTAATATCTTAGATATCTTGGTGTGTGTGTGACCTAATTGAAATCACCACCGGTGTTGCAAGGCTCGGTCCACATTCCTCTAATATGAGCAATTTCCTTCCAAAGCTTCTTCCTCCATTCCTTTTTTGTTCCGACCGTCACCCGCAGCGATCATCTGAACCGTTTGGTCATTTAATTTGCGGGCCTTGCCGGTTACAAAATAAATCTCCAACCCAAATGATCCACCTGTTAAAATACCGAAGCAACCATGTGCCTAACGCAATCCCACCTCAGACGTTATATTCCAACTTCCTAGTAGTTTGCTTATCATTTCTGTTTGAGATACATATGCCACTAGGATAAAAATACCAGCTTACTCCAGCTGAAATATACAATTGGCTTTGGATTATAACCCAAAAGGTTAATTTGCTTAAAACCCATATAACTTACGACGCAGAACATTTATGTGAAGATAAAACGAAAAGAAAAAGAAAAGGTCAAAAAAAGGGTAGAGAGAGAGAGAGAGACGCGGCTGGCTCTCCCTCTCCCTCCCCCTTTCTCTCTCATGGATTCATTAATTTCGATCGATTAATTGCCGCCTTTTAATAACATGATCGCTTCTTCTTCGATCACTTCCTCCCTAATCTCGCCCAATTAGCTCAAGGTAATCCTTTCATTCTAGGGTTTCTCCCTTCCATTTCTCGATTGAATTTCGTCTCAAATCGCAAACTTTTCTTAGGGTTTGAGGAATGGACGAGGCTGGCAAGATGGAGAGCCACGTGTCCTCTGCCGCTGCCTTCGTTGAAGCGGGGATTCAAGATTCATGCGAAAATTCCTGCAGCATTTGTCTTGAAGCTTTCCATGAAAATGATCCTTCAACGGTATTCATTTTTGCCTTGTATACTTTGTTGAATTTTATTCTTATTTGATCTTTTGTTCTAGGTGACATGCTGCAAGCATGAGTTCCATCTTCAATGCATCCTTGAATGGTATGTTCACTTTCGCTTTATCCTTGAATTGATTTATTTTGTGTATATGGATGATTTTTATTTTTTCTTGTTAAAAATTGACACAATAAGGGACTGATAGGTTTTAATTAAAATTGTTGGCGCTTGCGAATATATGTAAAATCTATTTGCTGTTCCAATAACTGTGGCATAATTAACATGTTGGAATGTTGGCTTTTCTGTTTTTGGAGGAACATGGATAGGATCAATGCGATTGTAGTTGGAAACATAAGTATTACTAGATGTTTGTGTGTGTGTGTGGGGGGGGGGGGCGGGGGTGGGGTGGGGAGGGGGGGGGAAGGGTTCCTACTTCTTTTTTTTGATTTTTTTTAATTGAGAAATAGGATAAGATGACACATGGACCCGATTGAGTTTGGGTTATAATAGAAGTGATATTTGACTGAAAATATGGATGATTTAAACATACAACTTAAAATGATATTCCCTTTGTTTCATTTTAGTTGCCCTGTGGCACACTAGTTAAAACAAAATGGTGTAACTCTGCGTCAATAGAGAATGATAAAAATATAAAAGCTCTACATTATTCAAGCTCTACATTATTCTCATATTGGGATTCCAACTGGACAAAGGGTTTCTTTTTCTTTTTTGGGGGCCAAAGGCCCAAATTTTTATATGTTTAAATAAAAGATAGCCAAAAACGAAGACTAAATACAAAAAAAAAAGACGAAGTCTATTATAAAACAATGGCTTAAGATCGAACTATCAAAAAAGAAGGTAGTGCACTCCAATTTTGAGCAATTGGTCCATTACCAAGAGTTGTAGCATCAAAGAACTTAGCTACAAAGAGTGCATGCCAAAAACAATATCATTAGATTTAAATTTTAGACCTAAACACTACAATTTTGCTCTTTCGAAACATGCCAAACAATATATGCAACCGCCATACGAAGTACTCTGATTGGTTCCTTGCATGGTACTTTCAATTGGATGAAATCTATGATGCCATGAAGATTAGATGGTGGATTGGAAAGCTTGAAACATGCTAATGATGCTTGGACCCTCCAATTAGCAAATCCACACTCAAAATATAATGGTTATGGTTTTTGGATTGAGCTTTGCATAGAATGCATTGACCTCCGTCACCAATACCTCTTGCTTTAAGTGGGTCAAGAGTTTTTGATTTTCCAAGAATGGCTTACCATATAAAAAAAGAGTCTTCAGAATGGACAAAGGGTTTCTTGTTTCAAAACGTTACGGGTTACTTTTGTCAATTTACATTTAAAGTGCATTAATCATAGAGGTGAGATATAAAACACAAATAGATGGCCAAAGGACAACTAAAATGATATGGAGTGAGTATGCAATAAGTATCTCCAGAAAAATTATCTATGGGGAGAATAAATTAAATTATCTACACGATAGCTTAAGCAACAAGCTTTGTCGGTTACTTTTCGTCACCAAGTCTAGTATATTGGTTGGTTAAATTAGTTTTTCATAAAGTTCTTGGCATTTATCAAAGATTGGTAATTTTGATAAAGGCAACCGATGCAAAAAATGTTTTTTTAATCACGATAAACTTTCGTGTTTGTTTCAACCAAGCAAACTAAAGGAATGCGATGACAAAATGTATTCCACACTTTCATAATATACGTCCAAACCTTTGAAGCACAAACATAGACATAGACACGGACATAAGACACAACAAGTTTATATAAGTAGGATCTGAGAACACAACTATAATATTTATCTCTGTGTAATTACATACATATACATACACGCATACACACATATCCATCCATCCATCCATGCATGCATATACACATGCATATACATATACATTTGCATATGATATATGCATGTACATATATATGTGTACAAATACACACACACACATCGTATATAATATGTACATATGTATCTACATGCGTAAATGCATACACATACATATAAACATTATACACATGCATGCATGTGTATACATACACAAACAAATGTACATATAGAGATATACATCTTCATACACACACATATATGTATACACATACATACATATGTATATAGATACATGTGTACGTACGTACCTATACATGCACATATACATACACATACATATTCTTGTGTTTGTGTATTATAAACTACGACTAGAGATATGTAGTAACATCTCTTAGAGAAAAAAACCCAACTCTTTAGCTTTGGTCCATAACCATACGGTTTCTTGAGCATACGCAAAAGTACAAAGATATGCAAGTAAAAGTAAATCACAAGGTTTACAATCGATAGGAGCTATAATGTTAGCCTTTTAAATAGAAACGCTAAATCCAAAGACCCAAATTCATCATTTGCATCATCATGAGACTTTACTTCTCCTAGCCAGTTGATTATAGAGATTTGAATATCCTCATTCTTATATCTCAATCACCTGCGCTAAATACAAGCTGTCCACCTTTCTCATTCTTATATCTCAATCACCTGCGCTAAATACAAGCTGTCCACCTTTCTCATTCTTATATCTCAAAGATATCAAAGTTGTTTATAATGAAAATCATTTATTTTTCATTTTATCTCCTGACTTGATCAATAGTGCTATTGTTTTGATAGCTGTACTTTCAAAATACTACATGCAAATATATGATCTATTTTGTATATATGTGGACAAACATATTTGTTATATATGTTTTAGGTGCCAAAGAAGCTCTCAATGTCCTATTGTGTTGGCAGGCAATCAGCTTGAAGGATCCTACCTGGTTCATTTAATTGATTCCACATCTGCATACCGCATTTTAATTGACATTGAAATTAAAACATAAATATTTTATTGGCTTAATTTCTGATGGTGAATGTGACAGCCAAGAACTGCTTGAGGCTGTAGAAAGGGAAAGGAGGTCAATCAACCCTGCAATGCTCCAATTTTTCACCATCCAATGCTCGGAGATTTTGAACTGCAGCATGTGAGTGATTATAGTTTAAGAATGATTGACTTGTCTCTCTAATGGAGAAATTTAATTACTGTTGAGTCATAAGTCTGCTCGTCAACATTTGTGTCGTTAGCAGTGGGTGCAAATGACTCTGCGCTCGAAGAGCGTATACTCCATCACTTGGCTGCTGCCACCACAATGGGCAGAGCACATCACATAGCCAGAAGGGAAGGCCAGCGGAGCAGAGCATCAGCTCATGGCCATCGACAATTTCTTGTTTTCTCATCTTCTAATCCAAATACGTATCTGTGAACTCTGTTCCGGATAATGAACCAGGGGACACTCGCATCACTGCTGTTACAACGGAACAACTCATGCGCCAGACTGATCGAGTTACCTTGCCATCTGGGAATAGTATCGCAGCCTCCAGTAGGCCTGCTTTTTCTAATAGCCGGTATATCATGCAGTCAAAAGATGTTTCCCCCCTCTTTGGAATGGGTTTTAATATCACACCTTTCCTCTAGTGCAGTTTCAATGAGGCAAATTTGTTTGTGTCGGTGTCAGTTTTTGTTTTATACAGATTTTGGTTTCAAACCTCACCCTACTTACGTTCATGCTGCATATCAGATACAAAGACTCTATAACGAAGAGTACATGTGGATGGAAGGAGCAGTTCTTTTCACACAATACTTCAATGTCAGATATTGGCTCTGAGGCCAGACGGAAATTTAATGCTGGAATTACTTCTGTATCGCATATGTTAGAGTGCCTTGACATGGGAGATAACACGAGAAGCTAGAGCTTCTGATTTGCAAGGTATTCAAGGTCGTGCAATGACAGAGACAAGTAATGAAAGAGTTATGGAGAACCATGCTAATACTCTTCCAAGCAATAACAATATGTCTACTGCAAGTTCCGGTGCAATCGAAGTTATATGAAAATTTCCTGTTACTCGTGTCCCCATCCATTTCCATTTTCGAGGCATGCATCATTTTGATTATGTGGATGCGTTTGAGTTGCGCTCCTTGTCGATATCTTAAGACCTGGCAACTGCATATAGAACTGCCCTGTTCTTTGTTTCTTTATAACACAGATCAATTAATAATATAAATGTCTTAGGTCACCTGACTTGTGTGGAATTATTACATGAATTAACGGTTGCATTTGTACTCTTTTAGAAAATGCGGTCGAAAGAACCGATTTTATTGGTACATGGAATATAGCTAAACCATGAAATTTAAAACTCTAACCTTTTGAATTAAAATTTTTTGTGCCCAGGGTTCTATTATAAACCAAAACTCATCTGAAAAGGCATCTTACACCCCTATTTCTTTCGCATGCGCGTGTTTTCGCATGTACAATAAGCAAAGAACTCCCAAAATGGTACATTGTATGATTTTTATTACAAGAACACATCTGAGGACTTTGGATCTATGAGCGTGTTTTCACATGTACGATAAGCAAAGAACTCCCAAAACGGTACATTGTATGATTTTTATTACAAGAACACATCTTAGGACTTTGGATCTATGAACATTTACTGTAACTAGTATTTTACAAGTACCGCGTGCATGTTGATGTGATTTTAATATTCAGGTTGTAGAATAAAATTTTATAAATACCTGTAGAAATCAAAACGGATGGCTTGGATAATGGTAACAAATTGTTTTTTTTTGGTTGGGGTGGGGGTGAGGGGGGGGGGAGGGGAAGGAGTTTTGAATTTTGATTTAAAAATAGGCATTTACAAAATTTAATTGTGATGATGATGTGGATATCTTGATAAGAGAAGAGATTGATAGATTTTTCTTAATTTTTGAATTATGTTACTAAAAAAATAGGTCATCGATACATGATATAAACTACAGCCTTTTAGTTTGCATTATAATAGCAGAGAAATATAGGTTTCAAGTTAAATTATATTTTTATATAGGATTGGAAGAATTATTTTTCTCTCGGTGGTGGTCGGTCTATTGTATGCCCTACAAAAGAGGCTACCCACTTAATTAGGTTGCTAACTATTATGAACCGGCATTAGGGAATATGCATGACAATTTATATTTATCTCGGTTATAAAGTGTAACATCCCATGGGTGTTCATAGGTTGAGTTTTTGGTAGATTATTACAAAAGAGGACTTGGGCTTGATTTAGTGCTGCCAGGGGGAAGAAAGAAAATACAGGTGCAGAACAACAAGAGGTCTTATATCCAATAATGGATAAACCATTATACCAGGATATCATGCATACGGGGATTAATATGCTTGTTGCAAATTTGCATGCGGGGCATATACGAAAACTTATGTGACACCCCATAATAATTACTATATACACCATTCATAAAGTTGCAACTCTTGTTACAACCAAAATGAGTGTAACAAATGCTGTAAGAATTTGATACTTTTTGCATCTTCATTTACTTTTTCAACTCAAGTTTGTTGCTAACCAAATATACGAAATGGAGATTTTTTGCAACAAATGTTGCTTGCATCTCTAAATCCTATATGCCAAACAGCCCCTAAGTTTTCCGTATCTAAATTCTAACATTTTCAAATTTCAAACTTCCCTCCTCTCTGGCCCGCACATTCATCTAGGCATCAATATTCATGCCTTCTCTTTTAATTTCTAGAGTAATCTCTTAAACTTTATTCCCAAATCTAAATGTTTAGTCACATGACATTATCTAAATAATACAACATCAGCTATACATCGACATGCATCGTATGTGCAAAATACTAGTATAATAAACTCTACGTAAATCTTATCTCCAACGTCCACAAAGTCTAAAATTTCCGCAATATAAAGTAAGTTAGGATTAACAAACCCTAAACCGGCAAACAACAAATTTTTTGTTACAACCTATAATCAAACTACTAATCTAGAGAGTATAATCAAATATAAAGAAAATTATTCTAATAAGAACTACCAATCATCGTGCAACCCAATGTACACCCTCTTAAGCTTGAATTCATGAATCTAAAAATTTTAATTATCAAGGGATAAGCAAACTACATGCTCAACAAATATATGGTTTATATAATGCAACTTATTCAACGGATGTGATATGAGAATAACAAAAAATAGATAAATTAATAAAGCCAAAAGTATATTTACAATTCTAAAAGAAATGATTATGAAATCATCACGTATGATCTTAGGTTCGAAGAAAGAAAATTAAGTAGCGGTATAACAGCACACTTACTCACCGGTGGTTGGTTGGGAAGACAACATTTTACATACAACAATAAATCCTTGGGGCCTACAACGCCGACCTACAATAATAAAATCTTTCGGGGTCTGGCACAGCATTTAATCATTAATTATAAGCTGTTTAACTTTCGTATACACATGTTTTGATAAATATAACATGATATACGAGAATGTCTAATTATATGTGATGGAGGTCTGGATCTTATTCAGATGTTGTTTTCCGTTAATCTGTAGCATGCGTTGATAGATGACTGAGATTGGGTTTGAGGGTTGTCTTCCTGAAGCGTGTGGATCTCAGTGAACTTGATTCGGAATGAAGCCGAGCTACCTGCAAGGAAGTCCCGGGGTGGTTGTACCACTGTGGACCCTCCGACGATCAAGTTAGTCGAGGTATTTGAGCAAAGTAGCGGCTTATTCAGATAGATTTTCCTTACCTGAGTCGTTTGAGAGTGTGTTTATATAGTGGCAGCCATGGGCTGACGGGCGCGAAATTTACGCCGGCCGTTACGCCCTTGGAGTCGCGCCTGCGCGAATGGCGTGATCCTCCATTAATGCTGAGATATGCTCGTATCAATGGGGGAACGCGATGGCGTGGGACGCGAGATCGTGGGGCGGCAGATATCTCGCGTATGGCGAGATTCGCAGGGACGTGTCCGGGACGCTGATGATCTGCGCTCTGGGTCGGTCGATGAGACTGAGGAAGCTGAGCTCGGCTGGAGGCTCGGAGGAGAGCGGGAGGCCGAGCAAGCTTGGTTCTGTCACAGCTCGAAGGCGAGCTGGGAGGGCTGAGGAAGCTCAGCGTGCAGGAGGGCTCAGAGGCGAGCCAATGATTATTTGTAAGACGAGCATATGAGTGATCTGGAAGGCCACCAAGGGTCGGGAACATCCTCGGAAGGAAAGCCCGGGGTACGCCTTTAACGTACCGTTCTTACTCCTTTCTCGTAAGCCATGGTATACGTCATCTGCCACGTGTCGTGATCTGAAGAGTTCTCGGTATTACGCATCATCATTAGCCCCCCACTCTCGTCCCGACCTATTTATGGATTGACTCGAGAGTGGTCTAATCGGTCATCCGGGCTAAGTTCTTATTTGAAGACATCGTCGGCGCGGATCCCCGGGCCGTTAGTCGTATTTTTTGATGACGTCAGCAGATCAGAGAAGAGATCGTGCATTAAAGGGGAAGCGCCGATTCGATCGTACGTTTGTTGAGGCGTCAGGCCACGCGTTCGACACTGGTTGGCTTACATGACGGTCGCCGGTGTCCTTGGCGTTTGAAGGGACGCGTCCAATGCGCTTGTGACACGTGGAAGGTTGGCGGCCGTCGAACGCGAAGCGTCTGTTTTGGCGGGAATCGATCGGCGCCGTTGGATGCCCTTGCCGAATGCTATAAATAGAGGTGGGACCCTCAAGGTCCACACTTCGCTATAATTTCCTCATCGCTGTGTATGTTAGCTCGGCGCTCTTCCCTTTAGGTCGGATTTCTTGTTCCTTTTCCTCGGAGGGCTCCTTCCTTTGTTCAGGTTAGATATCTTCTTCTGGAGGGTCTGTTGAGATAGTTGAGGTAGAGTCTAGAGAGTCTTCTGCCGCTTCTTCTTCTGCATCGTCCGAGTCGGAATCCTTCCGGGGAGTTAGGGTTAGTTATGCCATCCGGGGTCGCGCGGCAGGGACAGTCCCCAAAGCGCGTGTCAGGAGTGTTTGTGACGCGCCTCCCCTCCTGAGGAATGTGGACGAGCTCACCACAATCCGGACTCGCTTCAACATTCCTCCCGGCTACTCGCTTCGCTTGGCCGGGGAGGGAGAGAGGGCAGACCAGGTATGGGGCAAGGAGATTGCCTTGTACTTGGAAGCTTTTTGGGCCAGAATGCGTCTGCCCTTCTCCCCCGAGGTGAGTGTGGCGCTGCGTTGCTTTCAATTAGCCCCAGGACAACTACTGCCGAACTCTTGGAGTATTCTCCTCGGGTTCCTGGTCCGGTTGAGACTGCAGGAGACCCCTTTAAGCCTGAACCTTCTCCTTTCCACCCTCTGCTATTAAAATCACCCCGGTACTCGTAGGGACGAGCCTAGCTGGGTATACGTTTCTTTTAGAAAACACAGAGGAGGGGCGGCCGGGTAGGGGGTCGTAGCAGTACTTTCTTCCATTCATGAATGGAAGGAGAAGCTCTTGTTTGTCGGGCCACCCGAGGGTGAAGATTGGCATGTGCCTGTCCAGTGGCACATGGCCAACTGCCCACAGGTGAGGTGGTCGTCCGATCCCGATGTGATGGCAGTGTCGGCGTGGGAGCCCGTCCATCAGGCCGATGTGTTGTTGTCCGAGCAGGCCCTCAGTTGGGCCGGGCTCAGCCCCGCTCAGTTTGCGGGTAAGCTAGGAACTTAGGCGACCTGTTTAGACTTGTGTATTCTTCCATTCTTTCTGGCATTGCTAACCCCCTCTTCGTATTTTCGCTTTTTTTTTTTGCAGAACCGATGGACCGATCTAAATTCTGGGCTGCCATAGCAGAGAAGAAAGGGAGGAAGGCCGGAGGCGCCGGCCCGTCACGCCCCGCTGGGAGCCCGGCCCCGTCGGCGACCGCTTCGGCTAGGCGTTCCACTACTCTCCGGGCTCTGGAGACCAGCCACAGGGAGAGCCGCAAACACGCTCGGGAGCAGGAACCCCAGGTCCTGGAGGTGGCGGATGAGGCCGACCCTCCCATGGCCCCTTCAAGCGGCGCAAGAAGACGGCGTCCCGAGCCCCATCTTCCCCTATCTTCGTGCAGGAGGGGGATCTTCGCTACGAGGTGCCCTCGGGGCTTTCTGTCGCCGATAGCTTGCTCTCCGAGATAGAGCGGTCGGCTGGGGGCAAAATCCCCTGGAGGACCCTCAAGGCCCAAATCGCCGCCATAGCTCAGTAGGCCGTGCAAGTTAGTGTCCACCTCCCGTTCGGGTTTTCATTAAGCTTTTTTGTTGGCAGGATCAGATACCTTTTAACCTCTCCTTTTGTTTTCCTCAAGTCCTCCAGCACTGCGCCCTTGTCGCCAATATAGAGCACGAGAAAATCGCCTCGGTGCTGCGGATAGCGGGCAAGTCTTCCTCGCGGGAGGAGAGCCGGAGCCGAGAGCTGCGTCAGGCGACAGAGAGGATCGCCGCCCTCGAAGTCCGGGTGGCTGCCGAGGAGGGGGTGAACGCCAACTGCCGGGAGTCCATCCAAGTATTGATGGAGTCCAATAAGGTCGTTGAGGCCAAGTTGGAGGATTCCAGGGTGCTCGCCGCCACTCTGAAGAAGACGCAGGACACCCTTAAGAGGGAAAACGAGGCGATGAAGGAAGGAATGAGGCGCGCCGACCTCCGGGCTGCGAAGGCTGTAGAGAGATACAAGACGTCGGACCAATTCTACACTGATCTTGCGGACGTCTCGGCCCTCGTCTGGCATGATGCCCTCGACGCCGTCAAGGCGCTGATGCTGGAGTTTCCCGACGGTAAGCTCCGGCTCGAGTATCCTCTCGAGGGTGAGGTGCAGGGGGATGCCGCTGGAAGAGTCGCCGGGGGGAAGGCCCCTGGTGGGGGCATTGGGGAGAAGGCGATCACCTCGGCTCCAAGTGCCGAAGTTCCTGCTGTGGGCACTGACCTTCAAGCCGTCACCCCGGCTTCCGGCGCTGCCACGAAGCATGTCAAGGTCCTCCCGGGCCTCGAGGCCTGAGTCTCCTGCCTTCTTTTTTTTTATTATTATTTTTTTTGTTTTGGAATTTTGTAAGGCTGGGGAGCCCACAATATACCTTTGTAAAGGTTCCCGAGTTGTAAATAAAACCCTTTTGCAGAAATTTTTGTGGCAATGTTTCCATTTTACTCGCCTGATGAGCGCTAGGTCGGCGACCGATCCTTTAGTTGGCAATCGCGCGTCGAGTTAAATCCAATTATTTGTCAAGTGTACAAAGGCTGGTGTAAGGTCGACGTCCTTATGGCCCGAAGTCGATGTGGCGATCGCACATTAAAGGTTCGTCGGTTAGTACCTCCGAGTAGAAAGGTGTAGACTTGCCCATTTCCCCGAGTTGGACTGGTGACCATCTTTCTGAAGATAGGTCGGCGTAGACGAGATTGAGGGCTTCCGATCCTCAGTATAGATGGGTAGGGAGTTACCTACTAAGGATAGACCGAGCAGGGAAGCTGCTCGGTGACCTCTTGGGAAGATTTAGATCCTTAGCACAGATGTGTAAGAAGTTACCCACTAAGGATGGACCGAGCAGGGGAGTTGCTTGGTGGCCTCTTGACGAGAGCTTCGATCCTTAGCGTAGACGGGTAAGAAGTTATCCACTAAGAATGGACCGAGCAGGGAAGCTACTCGGTGGCCTCTTGATGAGGGCTTCAAATCTTAGCGTCGGTGGGTAGTAAACTACCAGCCATGGATGGACCGAACAGGGAAGCTGCTCGGTGGCCTCTTGACGAGGGCTTCGATCTTTGGCGTCGATGGGTAGTAAACTACCAGCCAAGGATGGACTGAGCGGGGAAGCGGCTCGGTGGCCTCTTGACGAGAGCTTCGATCATTAGCGTAGATGGGTAAGGAGTTACCCACTAAGGATAGACCGAGCAGGCAAGCTACTCAGTGCTCTTTTGATGAGGGCTTCGATCCTTGGTGTCAGTGGGTAGTAAACTACCAGCCATGGATGGACTGGGCAGGAAAGCTGCTCGGTGGCCTCTTGACGAGGGCTTCGATCCTTGGCGTCGGTGGGTAGTAAACTACCAACCATAGAAGGACCGAGCAGGGAAGCTGCTCGGTGGCCTCTTGATGAGGGCTTTGATTTTTAGCGTAGATGGGTAAGAAGTTACCCACTAAAGATGGACCGAGCAGGGAAGCTGCTTGTTGGCCTCTTAACGAGGGCTTCGATCCTTAGCGTAGATGAGTAAGGAGTTACCCACTAGGATGGATCGAGCAGGGAAGCTACTCGGTGGTCTCGTGACGAGGGCTTCGATCCTTAGCGTACATGGGTAAGAAGTTACCCACTAAGGATGGACCGAGCAGGGAAGCTGCTCGGTGGCTTCTTGACGAGGGCTTCGATTCTTAGCGTAGATGGGTAAGGAGTTACCCATTAAGGATGAATCGAGCATGCAAGCTGCTCGGTGCCCTTTTGATGAGGACTTCGATCCTTGGCGTCGGTAGATAGTAAACTACCAGCCATGGATGGACCGAGCAGGGAAGCTGCTCGGTGGCCTCTTGATGAGGGCTTCGATCCTTAGCGTAGATGGGTAAGAAGTTACCCACTAAGGATGGATCGAGCAGGGAAGCTGCTCAGTGGCCTCTTGACGAGGGCTTCGATCCTTAGCGTAGATGGGTAAGAAGTTACCCACTAGGGATGGTCTGAGAAAGGAAGTTGCTCGGTTTTGCCCGGCCTTCCTAGATGTGTGAATACCAAGAAGAGTAACCGTCACGGGCGGCACGCGACAGAAACGCATAGGTGAGGCGAGGCATTCCAAGATCCGCGTCATTCCGACTTCGATTCGCCGAGAAATACGGGATACCCGCCATGTGACAGTACAGTATTGGAAGAATTGAGTGAATCCCAGGATTCACACCCATGCACGTGCAAATTTGGGCTCTTAGGGATTCTGTGGAGGCTTTTTCCTGGAAGAGACGTGGACAGCGAGCGGCTCTTCAGTGAAGGGCCTCATAAGCGAGTCGGTGGCATATCTAGCCCCGTCGCTTGAAGGACAACTCTCCAGATTTATACCCTCGATCTTCTTTTCGAGGGCATCGAGTCGGTCATGGTATCCCGAGGGTTCGGCATACTCAGATTTCTGGCCTTTACTGCTGGCGACCTGCGCCTGGCCGCGGTTCCGGTTCCGTTCGATGAGGTTCCTCAGGTCCCCTGGCGAGGTCGTCCTCGAGTTACCGTGAGTCCCGTCCGCGCGAACCTGTCGAGGGAGAGGGCGCCGGCCATACTTGGGAGTAGGCGAGCTGATCGACACCTCCTCGGGAGGGACAAGAGCGCGATGGGCCTCAGGGCGGGGTGCTCTTTCATAAGACCTCGGCATCGAGCTGTGAAGTGCCCACCGGGTCATCGAATTAGTCGCCAAGGGAGATCTGTGGCCGCTGGAGATAGCGAGGTGGTGCTCGGATGTGCCGGCATGGGCAGTGTCTTCTCTCCCTATGTGTCGCTCCCGAGGTGGGGGCGGCGACTTAGGGAGCATGTCCCGCCGTTTGGACACGGACAAGCGCATCCACGACGGACGCAAGCCGATCTATTCGCGCAGACAGTGCGTGAATGGCGTTGGGAGAGGAGGGGATCTATCTGCGCCTCCGTTGTGGGGAGGACGGTGGCTAGTGCTTGGATCGTCGCGATGATCACTTGCCATGAGTTCGAGATCGGAAGATCAACTTTCGTTGAGCGGAATTTTCAATATTCCCACAGATGGCGCCAAACTGATGGAGGTCTGGATCTCCTTTAGATGTTGTCTTCCGTTGATCTGTAGCGAGCGTTGATGGATGACTGAGATTAGGTTTGAGGGTTGCCTTCCTGAAGCGTGTGGATCTCAGTAGGCTTGATTCGGAATGAAACTGAGATACCCACAAGGAAGTCCCGGGGTGATTGTACCACCGTGGACCCTCCGACGATCAAGTTAGTCGAGGTATTTGGATAGCGTAGCAGCCTATTCAGATAGAATTGCCTTACCTGAGTCGTCTAAGAGGGGGTTTATATAGTGGCAGACATGGGCTGGCGGGCGCGAGATATACGCCGGCCGTTACGCCCTTGGAGCCGCGCCTGCGCGAATGGCGGGATCCTCCATTAATGGCGAGATACGCCCGTATCAACGGGGGAACGCGATGGCATGGGACGCGGGATCGTGGGGCGGCAGATATCTCGCGTATGGTGAGATTCGCGGGGCCATGTTCGGGACGTTGATGATCTGCGCTCTGGGCCGGTCGATGAGACCGAGGAAGCTGAGCTTGGCGGGAGGCTCGGAGGCGGGCGGGAGGCCAAGCAAGCTTAGCTCTGTGATAGCTCAGAGGCGAGCTGGGTGGACTGAGGAAGCTCAGCGTGCAGGAGGGTTCGGAGGCGAGCCAATGGTTATTTGTAAGACGAGCATATGAGTGGTCTGGATGGCCACCGAGGGTCGGGAACATCCTCTGAAGGAAGGCCCAGGGTACGCCTTCAACGTACCGTTCTTACTCCTTTCTCGTATGTCTTGGAACACGTCATCTGCCACGTGTCATGATCTGGGAAGTTCTCAGTTTTGAGCATCATCAACATGTGAATGTAGAAAGGAATAATTTCGATTATCATTTCATATCCAAAATAACAGTATCTAGACATTTAGAGGCCATGAGCATGTAAGCAATATAGGGTGATAGATGAAATTGAGTGTTGCAACAATTAAGATCTGCTATTAAAACTTTTAATTCTCTATTCAAATCAACATCTTTAGCTTCCGGTATTTTAATATTTTCAATTTCAGTCTCAATTTCTTTGTGTTTATTTTATATAATTTATCAAAACCAAAATTCTATCTTTTCTTGAATAGAAGTAAAACAAGTATCTAATTCCAATAATTTGTACCTAGTTGCTACTCTCATCGATCTATTTCTAATGACAATATCATTATTATAGATTATCATTCCAAATATATCATTTATAAAAATATCTTTTGTATTTTTTGGAATATGCATAACATGATCATATGCTGTAGTATCAATATCCTTATCGTTTTGATAACATTCATTTGTAATGATTTCAGTTTTCACTTTTGTCATTATGATATTAGATCTTTCTATCTCATATACTCATCTTTAACTTAAACAATAACGATATAACGATTAATTTCTCTTTGAAGAATAATTCATTGAATTTAGTAGAAATGTTTGTTCTATAACTACCCGGCTAAACACACAGCCCCCAAGCGGTACACATAGCCTCCAAGCTCTTCTTGGGTGTTTAGATCGTGAATTTATAGTGGGGTAAAATCTCGACTGGATCACCACAAGCGTAAACCATGTTGCTTTAGGTAGCATAGGCACAGCCTGGTTTCATTTCCCACTTCCGACTTAGTCTCTTCTTAAGCTCATCGATTCATTCTTTAATTGAGAAATCCTTATTATATCCGTTATTGATTGTGTTGAAGACTTTTTATGGATATAAAGTCTCACTATCTACTCGGATATGAAAACTAAATCAAAACAAATTAAGTATAGAAAGAAATATACCCGATATATGTACAATGCTTCAGCAAGAACACACCAGATTCAAACCAACCAAGCTCCGGTATAATATGAAGAGCATTTCCCTATTTTTATAATATGAAGAACATTTCCCTATTTTTACGCTTGTGGTGATCATGGTTTACGCTTGAATCAAGTACTATAAAAATAGGGAAACTTTAATTGTTCAAGATGTTGCCATTCACTTAATTCAATTCTAGTAAATTATATGTTGCATCGTTCCTTGCATTCATATATGATACAAAAGCGAAAGGCAAAGAAATATACATCAAACATAATTGTTAATTAATATACTTCCTACACTGTATTCCAAACCAAAGCACTTCAAACATAAAGTTGCAACGGTGAGTGGTTTATTTAAACTAAGAGGAAGATAAAACCGGATTTGTTACAAAATTGTAAATGTTCAAGATAATAGAATTTTGTGGTTTTTTTTTTGAAACATAGTAGAATAAAATTAAAATTATTAAAATAAAATAGATTTTTTTAAATTTCCTAAAATAGGATGGTTTGGACCCCAACCCCACCCTCCTATTTAGAGGACGGGTTCTAGGAACCCGCCCTCTACCCTACATAGGAGAGGGCAGGTTCCTAGAACCCGCCCTCTCCTATAGAGGGCTGGGGGCGGGTTCCCAGAACCCGCCCTGATTTTTAATAAAAAAAATTAATTAAAAACAGAAAATTAAATATCGAAATAAAATAATAATATTAGTGTTGTTTTGGTTCCGGACAATTGTTATTACAGTTCATATATAATTACTATAAATATGAATCTTATATACACTCCAATAACAAAATGAATAAATCAAATTTAAAATACAAAAAAAATCATATTTGTCTGTAAAACGTAAATTGTACAAGTTTCTTTACAAGCGCTGGCCGATTTTATTCCGGTGCACTTGTCACGATCTCGAAGGTCCCGTCCCTGCTGACTGTCTTAGACATCTGGTCCTATAATAACCCGGTTGTTTGTATAGATTATATCTGCCGTGCCTTTGCTGAGGAACATCATTCATTGTCATTCGATCTCGACGCACCTTAGGTCTTCCGGGTCCTATATTTTTCTCTGGCGGTAATACAGTGGTGTTTGTCTGTTCTCAGTATAATAGTGCTAATAGCGACTGTCTAGTATAGAATGAAATTTTGGATCGTATGCGTCTTGGTAATTGGAAACTGTATATTAGCGGGAAGCAAAATTGTAATGTGAGTTATGCATGCTGCTCTCAGCAGCAATTGCGTGGGCACAAGGTAAATGTTGTTGCTGGAAAACACCGTATGTGCACGAAGAGAGGCTATCATCTCTAAAATTTACGGTATATTGATTCCCATTACTCCCCGTAGCTTTAAACTCCGCTGTGTCAAACTTTTCAGATCTATAGTATTGTATTATGCGCTCTCTTTTCCGGAATATATCTTCGTAATACACGGTGAGTAGAGTCTCCATCGCCAAGGACTTTTCCCTTCTTTGCACAAAATAAGTATTCACTCTGAAAAAAGTTCGAACAATCAACCTCTGTATCGGTAAGCCTCTGACACCTTTAAGGACCCCGTTGAAGCTTTCAGACATATTAGTGGTCATTAGTAGATATCTGCATCCATTATCATGTGCTTGTGACCACATGCGTACTGGATACTCATCTAACCACACTTTCGCGGCTTGACTAATCTCTTCAATTTTCGTCATGTCATGTCATGAACATTAGGGTCAGACGCTTCACCGGCTTTGTACATAAGGTTATATAGATCTGAATTTTTAAATTTTCTATCAAAATTTTGCCTGAAGTACCGCAGGCAAAACCTATGTGGGGTCATCGGAAATACAGCTCCCATTGCAGCTAGTATTCCTAGTATGATGTATAAATCTGTTTTATTAATAACATATGAGATACTTTTGAGTTGACGGAAAAACCATGACCATGATGATGTATTTTCACCCTTGACAATAGAAAATCCCATCGGAAATACACCGTTATTAGTATCAACACCTGTAGCAATTAACATGCAAGCTCTGTATTTACCATATAGATACGTCCCATCCACGCACAATACCGGCCGACAGTGTGTGAAACCAGCCGCACAAGAAGCAAAGCACCAGGATCCCTCACATAGTTTAATATGTAGTATATTTCTATAGTTTTTCATGATCATTAGTCCATTTGTAATCTTAATCCATTTTATTTGTTTGTTTTAACTTGAAAAGCTTAAAAAACCTTATTTGTGCCTTGGTTTTGATTTTTTGTAACGTTTTTAAAAATTGGTGCATCATCACGTGGTGAGTTTTGTGGCGCTTTGGATTCTTTTCTTCCAGTATGCTCCATGCTCCATCTCCATGGGTTGATTTGCTGGCGACTCCACACGAAAAAGGAATTTAAACTTCAGGAGAGAGGCTTGCTCTCCTATTTTATTTACTGAACCATTACAATCTTTTTTATTATAAAAAAAGAAGGAAAAAAAAGTTAATACAGCATTTATGTTCTTCAAACAATCAGATGCTATATGTTCAGATTTTATGATGATTATTTCCTTAGATTTTGAGAGAGAGATGGTCTGCTGGGTTGATTGGAAATGGAGACGTATTGCAACATCAACTGTAAAAAATAAAATAAAATAAAAACATTTCGTATGTTTGTTCTGCAAGAAATTTAAGTTTAAATTGAAACCGTTTTGGTTCCATCAAATGTTGCAACATCGAGCAGCTTTGTCAGAGTAAAGCTTTCATATAAGCTTGCGTATGTCAGTTGCATTTTCTGTAATATTTTGTTCAATCAACCACAAAAAGTAGTGTTTGGATTTTGGGATCTAATCATAAATATTTTATGTATATACAAACGAAGGAGAGTTTCATTAAAACGAATGGTAATTTCTATTTTAAAACAAACAAAGGAGCGCTTCCTTCTACTTTGCTTTTTGTTTCCTAATGGCCTGTTGATCAAGTAACTTGATTCCTTCTCTTTTCACATGTTTTTCCCTTAAAATATTAATATAAATTTCTACTCCCTTTTTCCCCTTATTATTCTCTTTGATTGATGGATAATTAATTTTTATATCCAGTGCTTCTCTATTTCTAGGTTGGCCTCGAGTATAATTATATATTACTTTCTGATCCGTTTTTTTTCCGGAATTTTAACGTCTAGTTTCAATTAAAAGAATTTAAAATGATGTCATTTGTCATTAAAATTACGGCATGTTTACATCTTACAAATGATTGCCGCGAGATCAATAGATCGAATTGATTGGCTGCAAAATCTTATTAAAATTCATGTATAAAGCTTTGTTTGTATAGTTTTGTTCTAATTAAATAGAAGCACTAGTTAAAAGGTTCCAAATCGAAAGAAACGTTAATATCAATATTTGTTTTCGTCACATTTCTATTGAGAGAGTTTAGGTATGCTATCAAAATAATAATATTTTTTTTTGAGGGGCAAGCAATAAAAAAGCGATGTGGTATTTGGATGTAGCTTTAAGGAGTCAGGACAAAGATTGGTGGTCGTGATGTTGATGTACTTTGGTTGTGATGATTTTATTATTAATATTTGGTAGTTCGAGTGACATCAAATTGAAACGAGACAACCTTTTATTTTATTTGTTTTATTTTGTTTACTTGCTACCAGTAGAGATTCCGTAGCTGCCACTTAGCTGTCAAATATTAAGCATTTGGGCAAATTTCTCAGTCCAACTTCGCCCCACAATCTAGTCTCTAGTGAGTATAAATCAAAATCTCCAATCTTGAATCAATACATGTGCCCGTATTAACAAATTCGTGATTCAGCAATAATTCGGCGAGGTCGAAAATTTAGAATCGGAGAACTATTCGGAAAAAATCGGCAGGTATTCGGGAAAAATTCGGTAAGTGTTCGGGAAATATTCGGGAAGGATTTCGAGCAAAAAATTAAAATAAAATTAATATATGAGAGGCTGGATTTTGATTTCGTGAATTATTTGTTGTTTTTTGAATAATTCGTTTTTTTGGAATAATTCGTGAATAATTCGGCGCGTTCGGTGAAGGCGAATAATTCGCAGATGTAATCGGCAGTCACATAATTCGCGAATTCGCCGAATAATTCACGAATTATGTGACTATGCATGTGCCCACCTATATTTTTGCACCAATGGGTTGGTTTGTTATTCACCTTGAATTTTAATGTGGGAACAATTATTTGGATTCGCATTTGGTTTTGGTTATGAACTCGGACTTATTTGTTGGATTTAGATTTGGATATGGACTCACACTTTCGTGTTGGTCTTGGATTTAGATTCAGACTTTCGTGTTAGGGTTGAGTTTGGATTTAAACTTTGGAGTTTGGACTTATTCGAGTGTTTGTATAATTTGTATTATTACTTTTGTTTCTACGAGATTTTTGTGACATAACAATTTTATTATTTAATTTTATAAATGTGTAAAGTTGATCAAAAATTAATTAATTATTATTTGTAATATATTTAAATAAAATAATTATAAAATTTTATTGATAACTAACTATAAGTCAATTATTATCGATAAATACATACTGACCAAAAGTTTTACAATGTGAAAATTATATACTATCAAATTTTAATCTAGTTTTTTGTAATATATGCTGGCTATAAATATAATGTTGGGTTTTTTCATATCTCACCCTCAAAATTTCAATATTTCTAATTTCTCCTCTAAAAAACTATATTTCTAAATTTCACCCATAAAATCGTTAACTTGTTCAAAAATATCCCCTGATTAGTTTAAATAAGTATTTGAAGAGAATGTTTTTCATTTTGAATTAAAAACGGTTATTAACTTAGTAAAAGAAGAAAATACGCCTCCAATGATTATCTTCTTCTCCACTAATGCCATAAATTGGGGGCCAGGTTCTTCTTAATTATTAAAAAAGACATATATTCATTTCTCACTCCATTATAAAAAGAACATAAGATTTATTCATAAATGTTATACTTAACCCAACCATGAGGGTTTCATATCTTCCATTACTTGTTTTATGTTAGAAACCTCTTATGAGAAGTTTGTTAAATAATTAGTTAATGAGCTTGATGGGTTTGTTATGAAGTTTGTTAGGATATAATTAGTTGTGGTCTATAAATAGATATGATTTGTAATAGAAATGTGTTGAGTGTTAAATGAAAAAATGAATTCTCTCATTTACTAGTTGTATCTTTTTTACTTGTCTTTTTTCCCGATTAAAAAGTTCTTTCCATTCAGTTTATGTTCTTCGTCTTCAATTGTATCCTAAATTTTTCTCAAATCAAACCCTAAATTGAAAAAATGCCTAAGAAAAATACGAAGGTGGGCGATCAAGCTCATCATTTGGTATCAGAGATTCAAGGAGAGGATCATGATGTCGATGAAATTGATGTGGATTCATCAACAAATGTTCAAGATTGGGGTCCTCAAATTCAACAAATTGATACCCGATTGGATCAATTCGATGAGATTAAGACTCAAATGGTTCATCAGCATGCCGATTTCAAGCAACAACTTTTCCAGTTGCAGAATTCAGTTAATGCGATCTTGATTGAATTCAAGAATTCAGGAAATGCTGAGTTTAGGGTTTCACCATCTCAGGGCCACATTTTGGGAGCGATGATGTCATCTCCTGCAGCGCAAGGGTTGGGATCTAGAGCTGCAATAGATCCTAATATGGGAGCAGCGGTAATTAGGCTCCAACCTGAAATAAGGTTTTATGTACAAGTTCTTGAACCAAAGTCCTTATCGACGATAATCAAATTGGCGAAATCAAAAGAAGCAGAGCTCAAGACTCGACAAGAAAGATTAGCAATCAAGAACTCTGGGTTTCATTTGGCGATAAGTGGAGAAGGTAAATAATCTTTGTCATGCAAGAAACCGTCATTGTATCGTCGAGGTTCTCGATATTTCTACCATGTGCACCCCGATTTCGTCGTTTTTTGCTATCAAGACGATCTCGACCTCGACGCCCTCGCAAGTTTTGCCAAGTTTCGAAACGTGCTATCAAAGTGAACTTGAAACAATCTCGTTTCAGAAGCAAATCGAAGCAATGCACCAATCGTTTTATTTTTGTTCGATGTCAATTTGATGAAAGATGGTATTTCCAACACTTTGTTCTTGATGGTTACAATTCAAGTGCCCAAAGAAAGAAGAAGAAAGAAAGAAGGAATGAGAGAAAGAAAGAAAGAAAGAAGTGGAGAAAAAAGCTGAATTTGCAGTATAGTGATCTAAACCTCGACTGCGACTTGAATCCATTGGTTAATTGGGGAGCTTGGAAGTTAAACAACTCTTACTGTTTGACAGTCACATCGGTATTGAATAAACAGTTATCAGTTATCTCTAATGGAAACGGTGGGACAAGTGAACCTGAGACTAGACATCCACCGCTTTGGGCCAAAGATCAAAAGCAAAAGGAACGATGCCTCAAAATGTTCCTGTGCTATTAAAGAGGACGAAAAGAATTCAGAACTCAAATCAACAAAGAACCTCTTGGATTACTACATTGAAGTCATCAGAAAGCAAGTTGAAAAGGGAAAAGAGCATCAAACAGAAAGAAAATGACGAGAGGATCAAGTGTATCGAGGCCAAATTGGAAAAACAGAGCGTTAGATTGCTATCAATTCGAGAAGAGTTGAAGGCGCTAAATGAGAAAAGCATTTGCGCAAATGAATGATGTGATCAAGTTTGAAAGATTGAGAGCACTTATTTCTGATTTAAGATCTGACCTATTGGATTCCGTCACCGCAATTGTCATGTCCCATCTTCAATACAGAGAGTATTGTCCGCTTTGGCTGAAGCCGCACGGTTTTGTCCTTCGGGGCGAACCGGACCCGATCAGGGGCCACTTCCCAAGAGATCACCCATCCCCAGAACTTCCCTTGCTCGAGCACGCTTAACTACGGAGTTCTCAAGCTTCTGTAGTGCCGGTTCACTTAAAAAACGCATCTGTATTGATGAGTGGTGTCATTCCATTTATAGTACAGATCTGCCCCCTTTCGAAATGTATTCCGAAGAGTCCTCATTGTTCTAGTTGTATCTTTTTTTACTAGAAATGTATTCCGAAGAGTCCCCATATGCTTGGTTGCTCACCGTCGTATTTTTCTTAGGCATTTTTCCAATCTAGGGTTTGATTTGGGGAAAATTTAGGATACAATTGAAGAACAAGAACATAAACTGAATGGAAAGAACTTTTTAATGGGGAAAAAAGACAAGTAGAAAAGATACAACCAGTAAATGAGAGAATTCATTTTTTCATTCAACACTCAACACATTTCTATTACAAAGCATATCTATTTATAGACCACAACTAATTATATCCTAACAAACTTCATAACAAAGTCATCAAGCTCCTTAACTAACTATTTAACAAACTTCTCACAAGAGGTATCTAACATAAAGCGAGATTTTAAAATCCGAATCTGAATCCAGAACCAACGATACTAGATTTTAAAATCCAAATCCGAGTCAAAAATCAACAACGCTATATTTTAAAATCCAAATCCGAATACAAAACTAATAACACACTAAAGTCTTAGAAAAACTCCAAATTCAAACTTAGAATCCGAAACCAATTAATAACCTCTCCTGATGGTAATTGTAGCTTTGTTGTTGTGTATGGTAACCCTATTTTTATTTGCAAATAAACACATTTCATCTGTCCTATTTTGTATCTGGTGCAGAACTCATATATCATCTCAATTGATTTATTAGCGTATAACATTTTCGATTCACCGTCGACCAAGTAAGCAACCGGCCAATTTTCTCATCTAAGTCGTATTAACTGTCAACTGAGTAACAGATAATATTGTCTGTTATGCAATAAATGAGATATACAAAGAAGAGTTTTATTCAGTTAACGTTAAATAAAAATAAATAAAGCGTTTTGGTGATTATTGTAAAACGTTGATTGTTGTGCCATCTTATTCAATTAACGTGGGTCGAGAAGATGCAGCAACACTCTGCTCTACACCGTTTGCTTTCTAATTTATTATTTGACAAAATGAGAGTGCCCCACTAGAGGCTAGAGCTTTATGTGGTCCCAAACAAATGCGAGAATGTGGCTTTCTAACCTTTTATTTTGACAAAAGGTGAAGAGACAAAATAAAAGGAAAAAACATCACCAATGCAATGCTATCACATCTATAATTGCATCCACTTTGTATAAATTTTGTTATTCTCCTTTTGTTCGCAGGACATTGGTTTTTTTTGATAACAACGTATACCTGGAAGAAGTATTTTGAGATAACAGATGGAATATATTAGCCATCCCTTTATAAATAGGAGACCCCAGGCTCAATCTTGGGTCTCTCCAATGGGCTACTCCAAGCCCCATCAATAGTTTACTCCAATCCCTTTTATAAAGTTTCCGCTTGAATAGTGTACAAATCCTTTGCTGGTGGGGTTTTGTCCGTGGCCGTTAGTGATATCTTCTCTAAGGCCAAGTTTTGGATGTATAGTGCAGATCTCTACATTCAAGATTTAGCTGCAGTGAGATGAAGCAAGCTAAGACTTGAGCGTCACGCATGACTTGTACAATGCGAATCGCGAACTCCTGTAGCAAAACATAAGAACATGCCTCGATCCACATCTTCTCGGCCTGTACTTATGCCTAAACGTTGTATTTAAGCGAAAATGTCTAATTTGGTCTATGAGCCGATTTACTTTATAGATCTGTGCTTGAATATAATAAAAGATCTTTGCCGATATACGAAAGCCACAATGTATGTGTGCTCTTCGAATGCGGTCTTAAGGAGTTGTATTTAAAATATAGTTGTATGATTGTTGTAGATACGTGCAAATGTAAAATATTGGTTTCTTAGCGGACAACCGATAATGATAATGGTTCGCTTATGGGATACTTTTAAACATTGTATTCCTTGCGAGCTGCTAATTAAATTTGTTGTTGTTGTTTTATACATATAATCTTCTAGCTGGCTGGTAATAAGTTTTTGCGGATGAAGACATACTCCCATTCCCCAGATCAATATATTTAGGGGGACATATGCTTGATTAAGATACATGCTAATTTTTTTTAAATCTAAGAAATATTTTGAGTCAACAAATCCTCTCAAAATTCAAATATCTATTTCTGATAATTTAATGCTAAAATGCAAGAAAACTTTCTATATTTTCCGAAAAGCGGGAGACTCTCATAAACTTGAAAAACATACAGTTTAACCCAAAAATTTAACAGCAGGTATATATTTATCATAGTGTCTCTCAAGTCGTTTTCTCCAAATGTTTTTCCTTTTTCTCCTCAAAAAATCTTTTTGTCTCCAAATTTTCTACTCATTTATTTACTAAAATCTCTAATTCAAAACACCACATATCTTTCTCTACTATTTCTTCTCCAAATTTTTTTTCTTCTATAAAAATTCTTTCTCAAAATTTTCCATATTATTTCTTTTCCAAAATCTTATTTCTTTCGTAAAATCTCTAATTCAATGCACTGCTTGCTTTCTGCCACTTTTTTAAAGGATGAGCGTAGAGTCAAAACAGAATGGACTAAAAAATGAAGAAAAAGTTTAGGTTTGTCAATAAAATTTATTAGAGGGATATTTATGACATAAAAAAGTATTATGGATGAAAAAGTTATACCGTTAGGGATTTTGGAGCAAACGGTATAATTTTAAAGTTTCACGTTTAGAATGGTCTCCTGCTTGAGACTTTTTTTGAAGGCGGTTTCTAGCATTTTCGCCTAAATTTAATTATCCTGTTGCCCAACCGAGCTATGCTCAATAAACTTCAACCAAAACGACTAGAAAGTTTAAAGTAGGAGTAGTATTATATTCTCATCAAGAAGAAAATAAAAACCTTGGGAACGTTAATTAAATGTGTTAATTAATCAAGTTTGGTAACTCAAAGATTAAAAAACGACCCTACAACGAATTCAATAAACTCCGATGGATGTCATGTCATTACAGGTCTAATTCAGACCAAGTCCCAGCGACGTGAAGTCAATTTTTATATCCCATCATGTATAACACACACACACACCAATGATGTGAGCCCAAAGTTTATTTCTCTCTCATTGATCAATTTGTACTAGTAATTGCTATAATGAAATCTCACCTGGTTAGATGTTCTCATTTATGGCATTTAAAACATATTAATTTTATCATTCAATTCACCTCACCTCAAGTTAAGAAATGGTATTACTCCTTGCTACAGTCGTTTAGTTCATTTTACTTGTACAAATAAACAATAGCTCTATATGAGGCTTCCTCACCTAAGAATAGCATGGGGTTCGATCCCTAAGAGGAAAAGAGGTCACAGTCTAACTTTTTCGGCGCAAATTCGTGGATCCCTTAGGTGCTCGGGGGGGTATTGTATGCTTGAGTTAGGCTTACGGCTGGTTTTTTTTAAAAAAAAAATCATTTTTCTTGTACGAAATGAAAATTTCAATCCAAAATTATTTAAGACACTACTGCAAATGTGGACAATAGAAACGGATATTGGTAGTGGTTGAACCGCTACCAATATCTCGTAATGGTTGCAATGGTATTGGGAGCGGTTCCAACCGCTACCAAACCCAATATATGGCGGCCCCCACAATCCTGTGGAGATAAAATCCAAAATTTCATCCAAAGATTCTTCGAGCCTTTCATTTTCCTTCCCAAAAAAATGGAGCCAAATCCCCTGCCTCCTCACTCCTTACTTCCTCCGCCGCCATCGCCTCCACAGTCGAGCCCGTCGCCACATCGCCTCCACAGTCGAGCCCGTCGCCACCTCGCCCCTGTCGAAGCCCTCATCGCCTCGCCTTCTTGGTCGAGCCCGGCCCCCTCGATCAGAGCCCTAGCCCCTGATCGAGCTGTCGAAGCTCGCCGCTGCCGTCGATTGAAGCTCTAGCATCGATCTTGGGAGATTATTGCCCCGTGGCCGTCAAGAGGGAAGTATAATTGGTTTGATTTTAATTTTTTTTTGGTTTAATTTTAAATTTTTTGCTCCGGCCAAAAATTGTTGGTGTTGCTGTTGTTGGTGTTGCTGTTGTGGATGGGTTAGGAAGGGTTTGGGCTGGGGTTGGGGTTGGGGTATGGGTAATTTAGCTAATTTTTCTAGGTAGTTTATTGAAAAGTAACAATAGTTAGTTAAGGGTATTTTAGTGAAATTGAAAGAATAATTAAAGGTATTTTAGTGTAAACAAATAAAATTGAGCAAAAGGGGGATTTTAGTAAAAATTTTAATGATAGTTTAGTGAAAATACAACAATATTTAAGGGTATTTTAGTGAAGTATATAGTAATTTAGTTAATTTAAGAAGATAAATTGTTTATTTAAATTTGTTAAGGTAGTTTAGTGAAAACCAACAATAGTTAAGGGTATTTTAGTGTAATTTAATAAAATTGAAGAAATAAGTTGCTTAGAAAATTTGTTAAGGTAGTTTAGTGAAAAACAATAATAACAAAGGGTGGTTTAGTAAAAATTTTAAGGTAATTTATAGTAATTTAGTAAATGTGTCCGCGCGCGCGCACAGATACACACACACACATACACACACAAACAAGGCAAAATCTTAATTCATCATCATTCTCCTCTACATTGAACTCTTGTCAAATCCCACCCTGACCCTAATGCTAAATCCAAAATCTTAAACTTGATTAAGAAAATATTTAACTTAAAAAATCTTTACCCTAATTTAAAAACTCCAAAACCTTGAAATTGAATCGTAAACGTAAACTAATTCAAATAAAATCTTAAACTAAGTGTATGAAACTCGATGATAATATGAAATTTTCATATTCTCATCAATAATCATATGTGAAAATCAAAATGCGCCTTAGTCCGTGTTTATCGGATAAAATACGTTAAATATTCATCGTGACATAAAACTACACGAGAGTTGTTAAACATTGGACGGTATCGATCGGTTCAAACAACCGTCATCGTGTAGTTTATGTGACGAGAAAATTCAATCATTTGATAACCGATAGATTAGTCTAGTGTGGACAACTTAGGAATTTATAAAGTAAACATCTGCATTCACTTGTGTTTTCATTCATTTCGAGATATTTCATCGGTAGCTTTCCGTTGGTTCTCCGTGTACAACGATAGATTAGATGTCCGTTTCAATATTGTTCGACATCATTGAAATGATCATCTTTTCTATTACAGTATACTTGGAGAACAGCGGAGAAGTGTTGCCGAAATTTTCTCGAAATGGATGAAGGAACAAGTGAATGGATGTATGCTCTATACATTCTTAATATGATAAAAGCCTTACCCCCAACAGCCGTTACCCCCGACATCCAATATATAACCGTTAATACCATTATCATCTTTCTTGGAAGAAGAATCCAACTCCTGAGCTATGAGCATTTGCTCTCGATCCCTAATAATCTTTATAGCTAAATCGTCAATTGAAACTAAACTTAACCAAATCGTCAATTAAACCAAACACTAACGCTTCTTAGTATCCGTCTATCGCGTATTTGTCAATAAATCTTAATTCCATGACTCTTGTTTATAGAAACCTTATTTCGTCTGAACTGTTTCAATATGGAACTTCCGTACATTCACAACAAGAGTTGGATATATGTCGATACTCTCTTGAGAGTCAATGACTTTTTCCTTAAGGGTGTTTACTTTTTCACCGATTTTGCCTACACACGTCTTGGGTTACCGAAAGTGTACGAAATCTATTGTCCTTACTCTAAGTGTATGAACAAGCGATTGCTCAAGAAGACGGAAGTTGAGTTACACATCGTGAGAGATGGTTTTGTTAAAAATTACACTATGTGGGAACTTCACGAGAAGAAAAAATCGTGGTAACGGAAGATGAGGCATGGGTGCAAGAGATGGAAAACGAATTCATTGAAACAGAATCCGAAGTGTGTCGAGGGATAATAGAAGAAGATGAAGAAGATGAATGATAGTTTGAAGAAGACGAAACCGTCGAAGAGGTTAATTCTGTATTCGTGCCGATTGATGACATAGATGGGATTATAAATGCTACGGGACTTCCTGATGATACAGAATGCACTGGAATCTTGTTATTGGAGAAGTACAAGGTTGACTCAAGAATCCCGCTATATCTAAATTGCAAAGAGTTTTCAAATCTGCCCTTTTTTGTACGTCTCTTTCAGATCAAGTGTAAGAACAGATGGAGTAACCAGTTTTTCACCGATCTCCTAGTGTTGCTGAAAGAAGCTTTTCTCGACAGAAATGAAGTGCCATCGAACTGGTACGAGGCGCAAAGATAATCACAAATATCGGCCTAAAGTGTGACAAGATCCATGCATGTGAGAATGACTGTGTTTTGTTCCGTAATGAACATGCCACACTCAAAAACTGCCCCGTGTGCGGGACCAGTCGATTCAAGCCTAAAAGAGACTTTCATTCGAGTGATGTGCCCGTGAAGATTCTTTGTCATTTTCCAATAAGACGAAGACTGCAACGGTTATTTATGTGTGAGGAGACATCGTCTGAAATGCAGAGGAACCATAAAGCACCTCTTGAAGAGAAAAAAATGATTCATTCTAGAGATTCGATATCTTAGAAAGTAGATGAAAAGCATCACACATTTAGCGCAAACCCTCGAAATGTGAGGCTGGGAATTGCGAGCGACGGTTTCAGTTCATTTGGGATGATTCGCGGCGGGTGCACTTGATGGATATAGTGCCCTCAAGGCAATTATTGTAATTGCAAGTAGGCGATTATGATAATTGAACGAGAACCTATACAAGCAGAACAGTCTTATTCAAGATGATAGTATGCTATCTGGTTTATCTTTATCATTATATGTATACGTTTTGATAAAGCCCGTAGGATTATTGCTTGACTACCAGTATTATGATGGCGATTATATACGTGAGAGCTTGGTGGTCCATAAGCACATCCTTAAATGTCCCTAGTCGAGAGAGTATCGAGATAGGGCATCAATACTCCGGAGTAGACTAGTGTATACTTTTCGAGACCCCGACGAGGGGCGGTGGTCAATATCATAAGCCATTGGTGTTAAGTCACCTAAGATAGTATACAGGTGCTCACTGGAGGTGATTACACCGGGCGGACTCGCCGAGAACTTCTAGATGGTATTATACCTATCGTCAGATGGAAGTTCTCTTGCGGCATGGGTACAGGTTAGTCCTTTGACCTGAGATTTTTATTTGTCTCGTGTGAGTTCCCACTTTACTTAGATTACTACCTTACCACGGCTCAAAGAAGTCATGCAAACAGGTTTTAGTTAGGTACAGACTCGAGCCACATAGAGGCAGTGAACAATCGTCAGGGATTCGTCTCTCCCAGTATTGGGAGTCGATGTCGCGCTTTGTTGGGTCAGCCATCACTGGAAATTCTTGGCCAAGGTGGATGAGATTTACTGATGTGATATCAGTAGTTTCTTAGTGGGTGATGAGGTTCAGACCGGCATAACTTATCCGGTTAGTAAGGGTCTGACGTTATCCACCCCTAGATCCGATATGCGATTATGTTAGACGAAGAGACCGGACTGTACGGAGATTGTCACAGAGAGGCTCAGTAGGAGTACGGATGAGTTTGCTCGTCGGCCTTCCTTTTGCTAAATACCTAGATAGCCGTTACGTACAGCTAGTGCCGCCGACGTGCTTGTAGTTAAACCCACTGCCAGCGTATTAACTAGTTTTTAGAGTCCCACACAGAGGGTTTTCCCAGTTCAGGAAAAATGATGTAGTGGCCGTAGATTGATACGTGTAGGGTTCCGATTAGGTATGTGTGTTAACCACATGGACTTTAATCGGGCAGATAATAATACTAGCCGGTTTTGGATTAAGCTGGATTATTAAATCAAGTTTTGATTTAATAATGGTCATATATATATATATATATATATATATTTCGATATATATATATTCTAATATTATGTTCATTGTATTTTCCTATCTCTTGGGTATTCGTATTTTGATATGAATACGGGCATGTATTTGCAGGAACGTATTCTTGTATTTATACAAGAATATTTCTAGAAGAAGGACAACTCATTTCAAGATTTTTCATTTTGAGAAATTAAGAAATGAGATGGAAAAGAGAAATGGTGGAGGGTATGGGCAAATGAATTTATAATTCATTTGCAAATACTATTCAAGCATGGTTGTAGTTTTAAAATGGAAAATTTCTTTTTTACAAATGTATTAAAGCATGCTTGAATGTGAAAAGGAAATTATTCATTCTACCCTTTTGGTTTCTCTCTCTTCCATGGCTCCTCCTCCTTTTTCCTCTACCTTCTCATGTGTTAAGATTCAAGAGAATTAAGAGAGAAAAAAATCATTAGAACACTCACACACATCATTAAGCATCCTAAATTAGCATCTTACGATCTGTAGTTACTTCATGGATGAAGTTGAAGCTTGAACTTGGTTCCCTTGGGTGGATCATCTTTGGAAAAATAAGACCAGCTTGCAAGCACGATCCGGAGCTCTTGAGAGCATGCTAGAGTCCAACCCAATTTGAGCAAATATAGACGCTACAAAAGTTGTGATTTCTATTATTTTATGTTTGCTAGTTTAGGTGTTTGGTTTAGATTCTAGGGTATAAGTTTTTGGTGCTTTAAAAATTTTTGTTTTCGGATTCCGTATTGGCTGCAGGTTAGCGGCGAGGGCACTAAGAACTTTCAATAGTATCGGAGCCACTCAAACACCCTAAACTAGATAGATACGACTTCCGAATCCCGCTGGTTTTTGCCTCGCAAAAACTACAGAAAAAACCAGTGAGAAAATCCTGATAAACTTAATGTTTTGACTCACCGCGGGCTCTCGGTTTGGACCGAGAAGCCACAGGGAGGTATGCGGGGACCCCGAAGACGTCTTGGGGGACCTAGGGAGGGCCCACACCCCCGAGACCACCCAAATGGTGGCCTTGGAGGGTGGGGGCCCGAAACTGCCTCAGAAGGCAGTTTCGGGTCTGCTTACACCTTGGGCCAGCTTAGGGTGGCTTAGAGCGTGGGTACCCACTAGGTGCCTCCGTGTCGACATTAATTTTATGCCGGGGTACTCCGCTAGGTTTCGGCTCAATTCGAGCTCATTTCGGACTCCTGATGTTGGTTTTAGCATGGAATTTCTTGTCAGTTTATAGCACACTTGTTTTTCAGTGTTTTGGAAAATTGAAGTGTTGGCTATTTGTGTACGGTATTCGATTGTCGTAGGCTTGTGATGGTTGCGTGTATCATAACGTTTGGTAAAACGTCATCTAATTGCTATATGTATCATTTAGATGGGGTTACAGAATTGATACTTAGAAGTGTGCATGTTCTGTGATGGATATTGCTTAGTGGTTATAATTTTGTTGGATTTGTCACGATGGATAGCCCGGAGTATGTAGTATTAAATGTTATTCTCTGTGATATAATGTATATTCATATTGTGTGGCGAGCGTCCGATATGTGGACTGCTGTCACTGCGGCTTGTATTATTCTTTGGGGCGCGTCTAGGTTGCGGACGTAGTCGCACTTGTACATTTAGTTTTTCCATTACATACACTAGGATTATCCCGTGGCGGAGTGCTCTAGTAGCCGGGTTCTAGAGGGCAACGGGCCTCCATCTCATGGCGTTGAGATCGGGGTGCCTTACTCTAGAATTGGCGGGCTACTCGCCGCACTCGTAGGGGGTTATATGATTGACCCGCAGAGGGGTGCCCAAGTCATCGGATTTTGGAAGTGCCGGGTAGCCCATTCACTTCATTGATTAGGGTTGCCTCACTTATGGAATTGGTGGGTGGCTTGCCGCACTCGTAGGGGTCTAGGATATGATATTACGGGCTATCCACACGATCAGGAAAATTGCATTTCATATTTGGCTCCATTAAAATGTATTTTTCCTTGATTATCCGCATTTCCATACCGTGTTTACTTCTGTTGTGATGCTTCTGTGATGTTACTTAATATCATGCGTGAGACGAATGTTGCTATATATATTATATTATTTAGTAGACGCTATATATGTTTTGCACCCGCGCTAGTCTTGTCCCCGCCCTGCCGTAAGTTAAGTAACCTTACGGTGAAGACCTAGGACTTTGTGGTGAATGCGGATGGCATATACGTGTGTGTTTATATTTGTTTCTTTTCTGGCATGATATGATTAATTGGTGGGATTGCATTAATTCTGATTAATACAAGGAAAATAAACCTAAATGATGTTGTCGGAACCAATTTTTAAAACTACCCGGTTTTCTTCAAAACCATAGTCATTCTTTTGCTTTGCGTTGAGGTATTCAGTTAGGAATATCCTGCACCTCATTCTATGAGAGAAGAGCCTTGATCTCTTCACGGGGAGTTCGCTCTTAAGCAAAAGTTTATGTTACTAGTTTTAAATGTGGAGCCTAAACCGCTCATTTTCAAAACTGCTTGAGTTCCTTCAACGATATCAAATTCATTACGTTAAAGGTTTTTCGCCAAAAACCAGCCGTAGCCATCCGTCATTTCAAATTAGTATTACTTAGTATTCGTACTTCGTTTGTCGTGCTCAGCTGAGGCGTAGTGTTCGGTAGTTATATAGTGTTTTTCTGTTTGCATGGTAGTGCGATTGGTTAGGACAGTCCCACGGTGCCACGGCCTTGTTGGCTTAGTCAAGGTCACTGGGGTTTTAGGGGCAAAAACCATATCGGGAGTTTCAAATATAAGGGAAATCTGCCAGGCATACGTATACCTTCTGGAGTGTGGTAACTTGAGTGGCTTACATCAAGCTATCACACGATGAAAGTTGGGTCCCGATTTTCACTGATGAGTAGTTTACTCCTCGGGTTATCCCGACTAATTCTCCTTTTAGGGTTTGAAATAGAATTCGAGGAAACAGTGGGAGCCATCTACATTAGATAAGTGATTAGCTAATCTAATCTAGGTTAGAGAGCACTCTGAGTGTTATTTTTCTTTCTCTCTGCTTACAACGACTATGAATTACCTTAAACTAAAACTCATGAACCAAGTTAACCGAACCTTCTTACACACTTTGGCTTTTGGATTATCCTGGTTCATGACAAAATTGCATATATCCCTAACGCTCCTACTTCCCTTTTGCGTTTCTTCAGAACACTCTGTATCACTACGGAGATCTATATTGTTTGGAAATGCCGCCTTGTATAGTTACATATGAACTCGAAAAAACTTGTTTCAGTTCGAGTATGGCCACGGGTTCTGGAGAAATTGAATAGGATTATTCGGTCGTCTTTTTCCTTTACCTTCTTTCAAGTTGTGAGGGCTCTCAGTACAAGGAGAGTACACCTATTACGTTTATTGGATAGTCTTCTTCCAAACATTAGGCTGGTGCCGAATGGTAGGAAAAAAAGAAAACCAATTAGTTTAAGTGTTGCGTACAGAAGGTAAGAAGTAAAAACATATAAAAGGATTGGAGTAAGGGTAAAGAAATTTGCGACTACTGTCAAGAATCTGGGTAGTGGAAGAGGCATTACTAGGAATACCCGGCAACCCCCTCGAAACATTTTTATGTTTCAGTTTTCCTGTGCGGTGTTAATTGAAAACTGCTTTCTTGATTAGATTCTGACTCCAGAATATGTATTTACCAGATTTGGATCTCACATCTGCAGGGTATTACAGATGTTGAAAAGGAGTAGAATATTGGGAAATGGGTGTTTTGATCCTCAATATCAGAATTCTTTGTAATTGGTGATATTGGATTAAATCGCCCGGTTTTTGCCTAACGGCAAATATTTGGTTTTGAATAACCGTTGTTATGCACCAATTTTTAAAATTAAATATTTGTATCTTTATCTTATAAAGTGAGATATAAATTTTGAAAATCATGTTCTAAATATTTACCTTTATCAGTTGAGGATAAGGTAAAGTATATTGAATAACGGTATAAAAATTCTTAACCAAAATGCAGTTTTCAACCTCCAACACATGAGATTTGAGTTAGTATACTCTAGGAACTTATACATGGAAATGTATGTTTTCAGTGTCCTTTGGGACAAGAGGTTGGTAATCTTATTTCATTCAGTTTACTTATGAATTCTCTGATTTTAGACACGCATTCATTGTAATGTAAGGTCCAAAAATTTTGAGAACTTATAGGTATAAGTATAAAGTAGAGAACTATACATTGGAAGTATCGGAATTTTTCGAAGTGATCGAAGATGTAGATATTCATGGTATTCCATCATAGTAATATTTGAGAACTTGCTTCTCTCTCAGATTACTCATTCGTGGTGCGCTTCTTGATGAGTAATGCTGCATGACTTTTTTCCATTTAGGTGATATGCATTGGAAACAGTTGCATACCAATTGAATATGGTTCCATCTAAATTAGTTTCTTTGTTTCTATGTGGACATAGAATGGTTACATATCTTGAGGATGTTAAGATATAGAGTTATCCGGTTTTTGTTTAAAAGCTGAATCCGGACAAACTCAGGGCACATTTCTGTAATGGCAGTTTGTGGATTATTCTAGGCTTTTTAGAAAGGGTTTAGCATTCTACCATTTACAAGATCAAAGGTTATTTTGTTCTTGACTCGTCACCTTTTTATAAAAGGAATCTTTTTCAAAAGAAACAAGTGAGAGTATGGTAGAACTGGAAATGATTCCAGAACCACAAACGGTTACTGAAAGTTTAGTAGAACGTGGAGATTCAATTGAATTCGACAATCTATCAGCCACTCCACAGTTTTAGTGGGTAGCTCAGCCACCCGAGAGGTATTTCAGTTTCCTCAAAGACAGTGACAAGGAGGTTTTGATAACTCAAGCTTGTCACTACTGTTGTTCTTGACAATGAGATCTGGCAGGTGAATGACTATAACGTTATTCTAAATTGAATTTAGAAGTGCATGTGTATATGACTCTTTCAGAGAGTTGTTGTAGTCAGTAGGAGTAGCGGAAGCGTGGTGAGAAAGTTGCTTATGCCTATTTATAGATTAAAGTAAGGAGAGCGGAATTGGTAATCTTTTTTTTTTAATGTGACAGTCATAGAGTTTGACTTCATCAGAACAACAGATGGATCTTGTAAAAGGTAGTAGGGAGTGATGTCCTGGTATTTGGATGACATGCTCCTGATAGGAAATGATGTTCTTATACTATGATCGGTTATACTGTGCTTGTCACAAAGTGTTTCTCCATGTAGGATCTGGATAAAATATCAGGGATTCTAGTGACTAGATTTATGGTTTTAGATCTAAATTTGGGAAGTGTCCTAATTCGGGTACCTTGGCACTATTCTAAAGTGTTTTAGAATGGATGACTCCTGGCGTGGTGGTATACCTGATTGATCATTCTTTTGCGTGCGTTTTTAAAATCAAAGAATAGAATATACCGCAATCAAGACAGTATCGCTTGGTAGCTAGCCGGTTGAGTACGGGTCGGTCCACAAGGAAAACGTGTCTTTTCTTATTGTTCTAGCGAGTCAATTCCTATTTGTGGTAGGTTTTGATTTTTATAAAACTAAGATTGAATTTAATTTGAATTAAAACCTTGCTAGGATTAGGACTAGGTAAGTTTGGAAAGTTAATTCTACTCACCGCTTCCTTTTCCCTAATTAAGAACTTAGGTGTTAAGGTAATAGTTAACAAAGGGGATTAGCACGACTAGGAAGAAAACGTATTTTCTTCCCTTTGATCCTTGTCTGTCCTTTCTTAATTCTTAGCCCTAATCTCTATGTAAATCAATCACTACCGGTCTAACTAGAGAGTCACCGCTATCTTATGGGATAGGGTGCCGTAGTGAGCGGTGTGCGTTTGATTTACATAGAGTCCTAATTTAAAATATTGAACGGGCAAGAAAGGGGTGAGAGATTTCTATCTCTCAAACCTACCCAATCCTAACCCTAACAAGTAAGGAACTACCCACTCATTAGGGTATTAATAATGGAGTTCATTTTTTTATTTTCTTTTTAATTACCTAATTAACGTTCAGATAATAAAAGACAGATAAGAAAATTGCAGAATTTAAATTGCAAATAAGAAAAATTCAAAATAAAAAACTTATCTTTATTGATGCACTCTTGACGATTACAAGGGAATTAAAATTTAATCTAGAATTAAAAGAGGCATTCCCCAAAAGAGGCTGTAGGCTTTTCTATTTATAGCTAGGAGAAACCCTAGGGTTTACATCTGATCCACATCTGAAATTACAAGACTACCCTAAGAAAACCGGGTCAATGTACCGACTCCCACCGACACGCACCGACACGTGCTCTGCACGGCCACAGATCCGCGGCCATAAGCCTTGTTTGGCCGCGGTTCCACGGCCATCTTGAGGGATCATTGGCTCAAATTCTCAGGGTTGCTTCATGTTGCTATTTCCTTCTATTTTCTTCCCTTGGTTCTTCAGAATCTTTTCTACTTTCTTCCAGATTTCCAACAGTGCAGAATTTGTGGACTTTTACCGTAAGCTTCGCGTTGAAGTCTTGAATCTTTGTGTTGCCCTCGTACTTTATGCAATTGAACTGTTTATTGATCTTCGTTTGTTCCTTAAACTGTAGGCGGCATTTGCAGATTCATCTTTTTGTTGGTCGTAGTCTCACATTTATAGCGTTTTTTCACCATTTTCACTGTATTGTTCTGAGAACCTGTAACCTGCAATTATTTAGCATACATGGATCAAAAGCACCTATTTATTTGCAATATGATTAAGAATGGGGAATATAATAATGCAAAATTTTGATATGAACAAATACTCCCAAACTTATCTTTTGCTCGTCCCGAGCAAAGCCATTTTATTCTCGAAAAAATCTAACCTCACTTTCGCAGGGAAACGCGATTGTACTGAGCTCGTGCAACAAGCCGTTAAACCTCTAGGTGTCCCTAGTAGGAGGAGTGTTATCTCCTGAGGGTTTTCAGCGGATACTACCCACAAAATCCGATCAATTTGGCCTATTGACTTTCATTCTTCAATTCATTGTTCTAGCAAGAAATTCTATTATCTTCATCTTAGAAATCATCAACCCGTATTTTTCACACTCACTTATCATTTAACTTAAGATTGTATATGTTCTGTAAATTTATTTAGCTTTTAGCATCTTTTGAATTTTCCTTCTAAGGTTCAATCTCAACTTAGGAATTTTTATCATCTCTACTGAAGATATAAGCCCTATCTTTCATTCCTATCTCTCATCCAAACCCCAATCTGTAGGGTTCCTAGGCACTCTTGTGAAGGTTCATAAGGCATCAAACATGCCCGGATAAAATTTTAGACATGCCGAACAACCCAAAGCCGGGATCTTTGCTAGATTATTAGGGTTAAGCATGCAAGTAAACATCTTTACAACTAAAAGTGAGGGATTACAACCTTTGTAGTCCGCTCCTTCGCTTCATAAGTTCCGAGTAGAAGTCCCTTCGCCGCGATCCACGATCTCCCGGACTCAAGAGAGGCTCCACGACTCGAACGATCCATGCTAGCTTGTAGTGTTCCGTTTCTCCGATGATCTACGTCGAAGTTGCAATAACTCAAGCTCTCTCACTCTCAAGAGGTGAACACCCTAATCTAATGGGCTAGATTAGATGAGGATGAAGGAGTAGTATTTATGCTATCTTTTTATATCATAATCTCACATGAAATTATCACAAAAGGAATTTCTAGTAAGCTTTTTCAAGAACTCAAGAGAGAAGAAGATGATGAATAATTAGATAATTCCTTTTGTCATGAATAATGAAATGTATATATGAATTAATAATGTAACCATAGTTTAGTTATGACAAGGATAACCCTTGTAGAGAATAAACTAGAGCTAGGGTTTGGTTAGGTTAGAAATGAGTCATGGATAAATATCAACCATAATATCTTAACCAAGACAAAAGGAAAAGCTTCTAGAAGGTACAAGAAGAAGCTAACCCTAATCAAACCCTAATCTTGTTTAATCAACACTAAACATGTTTCATTATTAATCATATCATGTCACAATAATATATATCACATATATATTATATATTTGCAACAAAAGAAAATAATACAATTAACATATATCGCATATATATCAAAGTATTATCCGGTGAGAAAATGAAATAATAAAGCGAGCCAATATTAGATAATGTAATACAATATATCATATATATTATTATACATTAAATCATCGAATCAACACTTGATCCGACAATCCGGCTATATCGAATATAACCGATTAATATATCATGTACCGATTCATCGAATCAACACTTGATCCGATGTCCCGGTTCATATCTAAATATCACAAGAATATAATACGGTATCTCATATCGCATTATCCTCGGTCCTGCACATATCACATATGTGCCTCTACTCCGTTTTGCCTGAGCCAAGAAACCTCTGTGTAGGACTCTAAAGAATCGTCAATACGCCGGTAGCAGGTGATGATCATATCGAACACCCACAAGCTGCAAGCGGTCAGCTAAACGTAACAGCCACCCAGGTATTGAGCGATCAGAAGATCAACAAGCTAGCCTATGCGTTCTCCTGTGAATCCAATCAATAACCAATCACATATGTGACTCTCTCCAGGATCTGCTTGATACCGACTCACTACACTTAGTGAGTATGCTACATCGGGTCTGGTACATAGCATTGCATACATGATAGAGCCTACCGCCGAAGCATAGGGTATCCCTTGCATGCGAGCTCTTTCCAAATCAGTCTTGGGAGACATCTCTTTGTAGAGAGTAAGTCCAGAGATCGTGGGTTGGTTCCCACGCTTGGATTATTCCATACTAAACCTCTTTAGTATGGTGTCAATGTACCTGGATTGGGACAATCCCAGTATCCTTTTAGATCTATCTCTATAGATCACGATTCCCAATATGCAGGAGGTATCACCTAGATCTTTCATTGAGAATCTTTGTGATAAGAAGAGCTTGACTGATTGCAGCATAGGAATATCATTTCCTATCAAGAGTATGTCATCCATGTACAATACGAGGAAGACAACCTTACTCTCTGCTACCTTCTTATAGATACAAGGTTCATCTATATTTTTGATGAAGTCAAACTCTTTGACTACTACATCAAAACAGATGTTCCAACTCCGCGATGCTTGCTTCAACCCATAAATGGATTTAAGCAGCTTGCACACCTTTCCGCTGCTCCCACTATCTACGAAGCCCTCTGGCTGAGTCATGTACACGCACTCTTCTAAATCACCGTTTAGAAAGGCGGTCTTAACATCCATTTTCCAGATTTCATAGTCATGGTATGCAGCAATGGCAAGTAAGATCCGGATGGACTTAAGCATAGCCACTGGAGAAAAGGTTTCGTCATAATCCACACCTGGTCGTTGACGAAAACCTTTTGCTACAAGTCTAGCTTTGAAAGTCTCAACTTTTCTATCTACACCAAATTTCTTTTTAAAGATCCACTTGCTCCCAATAGGTTTTACCCCTTCAGGAGCAATTTCCAAAGTCCATACTTTGTTGGTGTACATGGATTCCATCTCAGATCGCATGGCATCCAGCCATTTCACAGAGTCACCACTCGTGATGGCCTGCTCGAAACTAGTCGGGTCATCATCTTCCATGATGCAATCCTCGCTTCCACCATCAATGAGAAAACCGTAGTATCTCTCAGGTGGATGAGAAGCCCTGCTAGATCGGCGGAGAGGCTGGGGTTCGTCGGGTACTACTGAATCCTCTGGTTCTACCAAGTCTTCTTCTATAGTTTGTGTCGCTGGAACTTCTTCCGGTTCTACCTCCTTGCCACAAATTTCTTTTTCAAGAAATTTCTTTTCTAAAAAGGTGGCATGTCGAGAAACAAACACCTTTTGTTCCTCAGTGTGGTAGAAGATATACCCCTGTGAGTTCTTGGGATATCCTACAAACTTACATAAGACAGATCTTGCCTCGAGTTTGTCCGGATTTTGTCTTTTGACATAGGCTGGACAACCCCATATCTTAACATAATTAAGAGATGGTCTCTTCACTTTCCATATCTCATATGGAGTGGTAGGCATTGATTTGGTAGGAACCACATTCAATAGGTGTATGGCTGTCTCAAGCGCATACCCCCAGAAGGAAATAGGCAACTCAGCCTCGCTCATCATAGAGCGCACCATATCTAATAGGGTGCGATTCCTCCGTTCCGATACATCATTGTGCTGTGGTGTATAAGGAGGAGTAAGCTGAGAGAGAATCCCATTCTCTTTTAGATAATCCAGAAAATCATTGCTTAAGTATTCTCCTTCTTGATCAGATCGAAGAATCTTAATACTTTTGCCCGTTTGGTTCTCTACTTCGTGTTTATATTCCCTGAATTTCTCAAAAACTTCAGACTTGTGTTTCATCAGGAACACATGTCCGTATCTAGATAGATCGTCAGTGAATGTAATGAAGTAGGAAGAACCGTTCCTGGCATGCGTAGACATGGGACCGCATACATCACTATGTACCAGTCCTAAGAGTTCCGTAACTCTTTCTCCGTGTCCACTAAACGGAGCTTTGGTCATTTTTTCTTTGAGACATGAATGGCAAGTATTATAAGATGATAATTCGAACGGATTCAAATATCCATCTTTATGTAACTTAGCTAGTCGTGTCGCATTGATATGACCAAGTCTACAATGCCACAAGAAGGATTCGTTCATATCTAAACTTTTCCTCTTGTGTGTGTTTTGTATATTGAGAACTGTATTTTGATTGAGAATGAATATGCCATTATGTAACGAGCCTGATGCAATCAACTTTTGATTTAGGAAGATGTTCATAACATTATCCTGTACTACAAAATTATACCCTTCTTTACTTAATAAAGAAACTGATATAATGTTGCACATCATGTTCGGTATATAATAGCACTCATTCAGAATTAGTGTATTACCACTTGGTAATACAAGGTGATATTCGCCAGCTGCTTTGGCTGCAACATTTGCACCATTCCCTACTTGAACGGAATGATCACCTTTTCCCAGTTCTCTACCTTTACGTAGCCCATGTAACAATTTACATATGTGGGATCCTGATCCGGTATCTAATACCCAGGACGTAGGGTGAACTGAGAAACAGTTCTCAATAACTAACACTTCTGAAGAAGATGCATCAACATGCATGTTCTTTTGGGCGGTTTGAGAATCCAGATATTCTCCTGTTTCCTGTTCAGTCTTATAACTCTTATAAGAAAAAATGGGTCCAACGTTCCCCTGCTCAGTATAATAAGCGGGTTCAGTCAATACATCCATATTATTATCTTGATTATGGCCTGACATCGTCGCTACCTGGAGAGAGAGAGAAGAAAAACACTTTAGCGTATGCTCTTGCAAGATTAGATTGGTTATTATCTTATCTAATCAGGATGTCTCCTACTGTTTTTATCAAATCTACCTTCAAACCCTAAAAGGTAAGATTAGCCGGGATTAATTACACCCTACAATTTCGTCAATCTTTCAGCCAGATCAGTGTCGGTACTTTGAGGGAGATTCCCTGTGCTTTCGCACGGACCTAATTAGAGTAAACCTCGTTTTCCCAGAGGCGTAATCTCGTTAACACTTTTCTAGACACCTACTTGATCGGCTAATTGTCCTGTGTAAAACTCTCCCAGGAGTAACACTTACTCGCAGTGGGTATCGGGATCCAACTATCTCATAGGAGGTATGCAATCTCATTGCAAATTTGAACACTTGAAATTCCCGATAATGCTTTTACCCTTAACGTGCTATGACCTTGACGAATGCCAACAAACCATAGTCCGCTAGCCAAGTTCAACCCGAACATTTCTTGATTGAATTAAACCCAGCCGTACGTCCCTTGACGAAAGCCAACAAAGCCGTACGACTACCCTAACCCAATCTCATCATATGTAGCAGATAAGTAATAGTTAGCTACCGCACACTACGCCTTGACGAAAGCCAACAAACGCAGCACGAATACTAAGTATTACCTATCTGAAATGTCGGAGGGCTACGCAGGTTTTTCAGAAAATCTTGAGCGTAATGAACTTGATATCGTTGTAGAATCATGTGAAATTTTGAAATGGAGTGTTTTTGAGGCTTCTAGTTTCGCTAAAGAGGTCACTCCCGGTGAAGGGATCTCGGCTCTTTCCCTATCGAATAAGATGCAGGATATATCATATATACCGCTGTGCAAAGCAAGAACTATATAAGCTGTCAAAAACTAAACCGCGAGTTTGTAGCATCTGCCAGTTTCGCTAAAGAGGTCACTCCCGGTGAAGGGATCTCGGCTCTTTCCCCATCGAATAAGGTGCAGGGTATATCATATATACCGCTGTGCAAAGCAAAACTGTAGCTACCCTTTTTATAAAGTTTTGATTCTACAACATCTTATAGGTTTCTTTTCTTTTTATTAATCTTATTAATAAAAATCCCATCAGCTTATGCTTCCTAAGCATCACAGAAGAAACGAAAGCAGTAATATTTATATATCAGCATATATATATAGTATAAGCATTCGTCTCAGGCAGTAATATGATCTTATCACAGAACATTGCAGCAGAAGAACATATATGAAATATTGGATATATTAGGACGCCCGTGTTTTCAATACGAGCCTGTATAAAACACGGATTCCACAGTCGCGATGAATAGCCAAACCCACATCCCTAGACCCCTACGAGAGCGGCAAGTAACACTGCCAATTCTAGGGTTAGGAGACCCGGTCTCGACTCCTCGAGATGGCCTCCCACTGGACCCTAGAACCCGGTTACTTGTGCTCCCCTCCTTGGGCCTACCTAATGCGGAAAAGTAAATAATATACACTGGTGACATCAACCTCAACCTGGAAGTGCCCCAATAAAAGAATATTACATACAAATGAATTTTACATGAATGAAAATAAAAACCCTTATCTCACATAAAACTCCCGGCTATTCAGAACGCGATGATCCAATATAACAAATCACAGCAACACATAATATCACATATCATCAACGTAAGTAAATATGCGCATCCCAATTGTCGTTGACATATAGCAACGAAACCGACGATATCACATATTACACTTACGGTCACAGAAAAGAAAGTGTAAAACTACAACATTTGGAATCCACAATCACTTTAGACATCGTAAATCCGAAAAATCACATACTTCGCATTTCATGCCTAACTTAATGAATTCCACATATTGTATCACATTCCAGATAAATAGACAGTATTAAAATTTCCGATCGAATAATCAAATACCCAAGATTTCCTAAATAGCTCAACACTTGAGCGGAGTTCAAATAATCCCAGAATGTGTCACAGTACCGATGATCCAGCCGTAGAAGGGTCAAGCCAACGCCTCACATGTGGCACGCCGTACTGCCCCAAACCCTAAGGTTTAGAGGCAGTTCAAGACGGTCACATAATCGAGTTAAGGTTTGTTGTCTTCTAGAGGGTCCACCGCGTTACTTGCACATTTTTCCGAAAGATTTAAACCCGATAAAAATTCAACACTTGAAAGTTTTTCGTGCCGGGAAAAAGTGAGTTAATGATATCCGTTCGAACTTTTAACAGTTTCTAAATATCCGGAAATAAAAACGAAATTAAATATTCCGATCGAATCTACGATTACAAAATAAACCCCAGAACACTCAACACTTGAGTCAGATTAAAAATACCCATAAAATATAACATACAGAAAGAAATATTACTGTGTAAAAAGGAGTGTCTAATCCTACTATACTGCCGCGGATCCGCGGCCCAAGCGTGGTACGGCCGCGGTTCCACTGCGGATTGTACGGCTTGGAACCTCATTTTTCACAGTAATTCTTAAATCTCCCTGCTGAATTTTTTAGGAATTTTTAATTCAGAAAAATCACAGTTTTTAGAAAAAGTCCAGAGAGGGGTCTAAAATCGCGTTTCGGTGTTCGATCGGAGTTTTAACTTCGTATACACGTCGCCTAATGCTCTATCTAGGCTCTGATACCACTGTAGGGTTCCTGGGCACTCTTGTGAAGGTTCATAAGGCATCAAACATGCCCGGATAAAATTTTAGACATGCCGAACAACCCAAAGCCGGGATCTTTGCTAGATTATTAGGGTTAAGCATGCAAGTAAACATCTTTACAACTAAAAGTGAGGGATTACAACCTTTTTAGTTCGCTCCTTCGCTTCATAAGCTACGAGTAGAAGTCCCTTCGCCGCGATCCACGATCTTCCGGACTCAAGAGAGGCTCCACGACTCGAACGATCCATGCTAGCTTGTAGTGTTCCGTTTCTCCGATGATCTACGTCGAAGTTGCAATAACTCAAGCTCTCTCACTCTCAAGAGGTGAACACCCTAATCTAATGGGCTAGATTAGATGAGGATGAAGGAGTAGTATTTATGCTATCTTTTTATATCATAATCTCACATGAAATTATCACAAAAGGAATTTCTAGTAAGCTTTTTCAAGAACTCAAGAGAGAAGAAGATGATGAATAATTAGATAATTCCTTTTGTCATGAATAATGAAATGTATATATGAATTAATAATGTAACCATAGTTTAGTTATGACAAGGATAACCCTTGTAGAGAATAAACTAGAGCTAGGGTTTGGTTAGGTTAGAAATGAGTCATGGATAAATATCAACCATAATATCTTAACCAAGACAAAAGGAAAAGCTTCTAGAAGGTGCAAGAAGAAGCTAACCCTAATCAAACCCTAATCTTGTTTAATCAACACTAAACATGTTTCATTATTAATCATATCATGTCACAATAATATATATCACATATATATTATATATTTGCAACAAAAGAAAATAATACAATTAACATATATCGCATATATATCAAAGTATTATCCGGTGAGAAAATGAAATAATAAAGCGAGCCAATATTAGATAATGTAATACAATATATCATATATATTATTATACATTAAATCATCGAATCAACACTTGATCCGACAATCCGGCTATATCGAATATAACCGACTAATATATCATGTACCGATTCATCGAATCAACACTTGATCCGATATCCCGGTTCATATCTAAATATCACAAGAATATAATACGATATCTCATATCGCATTATCCTCGGTCCTGCACATATCACATATGTGCCTCTACTCCGTTTTGCCTGAGCCAAGAAACCTCTGTGTAGGACTCTAAAGAATCGTCAATACGCCGGTAGCAGGTGATGATCATATCGAACACCCACAAGCTGCAAGCGGTCAGCTAAATGTAACAGCCACCCAGGTATTGAGCGATCAGAAGATCAACAAGCTAGCCTATGCGTTCTCCTGTGAATCCAATCAGTAACACTCCCGTACAGTCCGGTCTGTTCGTCTGATATGTCGCATATCAAGTCTAGGGGTGGTAAACGTCAGACCCTAGTAACCGATAAGTCGTGTCGATGTGTGGCTCATAACGGGTCGAGAAACTACTAGTAACACTTATCAGTAAATCTCTATATCAGCCCTGGCCAGGGACTTCCAGTTATAGCCAATCGAACACAGCACAATATCAACTCCTTATACCGGGAGAGACGAATCCCCTCCTATCGCTCATTGCCTCCATGTGATTCTGGACTGTACCCAAAAGCCACCGTTTTGCACGCCCTCTTGGACGTGGTAAGGTGGAAATCAAAGCACAGTGGGAATCACACAAGACTCTATGACGATCTCGGGTCTACAGACTACCCTGTACCAGTGTCCCCGGAGAACGGCCATCTTACGTGTGGTATATCACCATCTGGGAGTTCTCGGCAAGTCCGTCCAGTGTACCCAGTCTCCACTGAGCACCCGTACACCATCTCTGATGTCAAACACCGATGGATATGGGATCATCTATCACCCATCATATGGGTCATGATGCGTATACGCTAGTCTACTCTGGTGTATCGATGCCCTGTCTCGATATACCCTCGACTAGGTACAGTTATAGGATGTACTCATCGACTACCATGACCCCACTAGTATGATCTCATCATAGTCCCAGTAGTCGTGTACAGATCCTAAGGGCTTTATCAACATGTGAGAGAAAAACATTAAACCAATACAAGTCAACATGTTAAGATAAAGTGAAACCAAATAGCATACTATCATGACGAGCAAGAAAGTCCTCTCTCTATATATCCAAGCATCCATTATAATATACATCATATGTACAACAATGGCCTCTAGGGCATATACATAACTAACACAATCATATACCCCTACGTGTGTGTATGTATCACCCCTACACTTGGAAATTCAATTCAAGCTATCATACTCTTGTCCATCGTCCAAAGTACTTTTAGTTGGTGAATTTTAGATGAAATTGCTTACACATCTTTCATCCGACCGTTAATACTTCTTGAGGTACTAACGACCGATTACAAAATGTGTTGGCGCATTAAGGCGTAATTCCTCGTCTTGTAATACCTAAGGCTTTAGCAGTGACTCCCAAACCAGTTGGTCTAAGGCCCTAGGTGATAAAGCACCCTCGCTATATATTTTTTATTTTACGCAGCCTGAAGTAATTACAAAACCAGTGTTCATTTTTTTATATCTCATTATTCATACTTATAAATTTTTTTTCTCATACTAAGGATTTTAGACAAGAGCAATTTAAGGTATCCTCTACTATCCCAAGTTTCAAGGTGCGTGTATGTGCGAGTTGTAGGGTATATATTTTCAGAATTTAGACTAAAGGTTCGGAATTATTTTTCAGACTTACACTTCAATAAAAATTTCAATACTCTTCCCTTATTTTGACTTAGCCCAAGAACTGAACTCAGAATTTGCCTATTTCTAAATAAACTATAAGGACATATATTTTCTAGCCTTAAACTTTAAGAAAGGTTATTTTTAGGGTTTTTAATTTACTAAATTTAGGATCTAGTTTTTCTAGCTAGTTAGCCGTCTTGTCAAATTTAAGTCAAATAATGCCAAGTTGATTTTTTTTTCTTTTTAGTCTTTTCAATTTTTATTTGATTTTTTTCTTTTATATATATATTTTTTTCATTTTCTTTTTAATTTTTATAATTTTTTTTAATAAAGATGCAATGCAGAATAAAACATGCAATGAAAGAAAAGAAAAAATATGTACAAAAATTTAAAATATGCAATGCAATAATAACTATTTACAAACCACCTCCTCCCTCAAACTTACCAAAAGCAGTGCCCTAACTGCTCAGGCCCTCGGCGTCCCCTTGAACGTGAACGGGAACACTCTTCTCGCGCTAGCAGCGTAGATACGCTATGTTCAATCTCAGTCACCCGGTGATCCAAGTTGGTCACCATCCCTACCAAATTATCAATCCCCCTAATGGCTCTTCTAAGAAGACGTGCATGTTCTATAGGGGTGAGCTCTTCCTCGCTCACGGTCGAGCTGGAGCTGGGTGTTCTGGCTGGTACATGTTCGGCCGGTTCTGTTCGCGACCATACATCAGTTAAGCGGGTATAGGATGTGGATACGCCCTCAATAAGAGGCATAATGGGTATACCTCCATGCATGTAGAATTCAAATTCCTCTACAGGGAGGAAATAGCGACACAGTTGTGTCACTAACATAGGGCATGGGTAATTTGCGGCCCTTTTGCTAGCACCTATTGAATTAAGCAGAACCGTGCACATGTCAAATCTAGGGTTCCTAGTCATTAAGGTGTGCACGATATGAAGAGACCGGGTGAAAAATGTGGTATTATGTGAACTGCCAAAAATGTTGTTTTGTGCCTATCGGCACAAGGTTAAAACATTGGCGAAGAGGGTTCTAACCTGTATTCCCTTCCTAAGTTCTCTCGAACAGTCATTACCCATTAAGGGCATGTAGTCTTCAAATTGAAAGGGTTGGTCGTGAATAGGTAATATAGGAATTAAAGTGACTTTATGGATAAAGTCCCTGTCAATGATTATCTCCCTATCGCCCCAAAGTAGTTTGATAAAACCGTATTGTGTAAGGCAACCTTCCTCCATGCACTCGAAAAAACGAGTGACTAGATCTGGAAGAGCGTAAGCATTGGGATGATTATAAATTAAAAAGTTCTACCCCCTCCATATGATTTCATCACGAAAATAACTCCCGTAAATTGTGTGTGAAAAGATTTGTGAAAAATCACGTTCTAACTGCATTGTTGTTGCCATTACAGAGAGTGCAGATCTTCTAAAAATTTTAACAGAGATGAAAAAGAGATGCAAACCTCCTCTAAAAGATTCAGAGGGAGAAGATGTTAGGTCCACGTTACCTCTCCCGGTACTTTCGGGGTTGCGGAAACGGTAAAACAAATTTTTTTCTAGACTTGGTAACATGGACCATAAAAGCCGGATCTTTGCTAAACTAGAAACTAGCAAATTACAAGAGGTGCTAACTACTATGCCGTAGAAATTATACCTCACGATACCGGTCCTTCGGGTCTTCACTCCGCTGCGCCATTTGTTCATCCATGCTCCGAGGGTTGATCTGGACTTTGGTCACCTCCACGGCCTTCTTGAGTCGAAGACGATCCACCCGAGAGATGTACACCGAGCTCCACCTCGAGCCGAGGTAACTAGGGCAACAAGATAGCTAGTCTTGGTACCCTAGGTTATGTAGAAGAGAAAGATGGAGGTGTTTGTCTATGTGGATTCTTTTTCTCTCAACACATGAGATCAAAAGAATTTGTCAAGAGGAGGAAGATGAAGGAGCTAGCAACCATGGAACATTCCTTTTCTTCTCATGAGCAAAAGAGCAAGAGAGAGAGTGAGAAAAGAATTATGAGCTAAAGAAAATGAACCATGGTTCAATAATCCCAAAACATCATCATTACTAATCCTATCAAGATAAAGTTGATGGCTACATTGAAATGACCATTATCATAATCAAAAAGAAAAAGAAAATGAAAAGAAGAGTGTAGACCTCTCTTGAAGGTCAATGGTCAACACGGTCAACCAGTCAACAAAGTCAAGAGAGGTCATGGTGGTCAAATGGTCAATGCAATTAGCCATCATAAAATTATCACTAAAAGGATTAGTAAATGATGTCCGCGGCTCATAATGGTTTTGACCAAACGAATTGCCAAAACTCTAATGAGTCCGCCTCAAAATGGTTTTGACCGAATCAACTGTCAAAACCCTAATGAGCCTGCCACATAACGGTTTTGGCCGAACCAACTGCCAAAACCCGAATGAGGCACAACCTCCTTCATCGCTCCGGAAAACTTTGCATACACACCTGCATCCGCATTCCGTAGAATGCGGATGCACAGAAGACAAAACAAATCCATCCGTGCTTGCCCGAACACCACACGCACACAAGTGTACGTAAGTGATCGTGGCCCTGCCGTAAAACTATACGGCCTCTACACGTTTCGCTCAGTGCAGGGAAACTCTCTGTGTGGGACTCTAAAGACTCGACACCACGCTGGCAGTGGGTTTAACCACAGACCGCAAGCGGCACTAGCTGTACGTAACGGTCCCCAGGTAGATGTCGATAAGAAGGCCGATGAGGTAAACCCATCCGAACTCCTACTGAGCCTGTATGTGACAATCTCCGTACAGTCCGGTCTGTTCATCTGATACATCGCATGGCGGGCCTAGCGGGTGGGAACGTCAGTCCCCTAATAGCGGTACAAGTCGTGTCGGAGTGTAGCCCAGAACACCCTGAGATAACACTGGAAACCTACCAGTATATCTCGCTTGCCCTGGCCAGGGACTACATGTGTAATGGCTCTCCTAGACACAACGCGATGTCAACCCCCAATACCGGGAGAGATGAATCCTGTCTAACCGTCACTGCCTCCAAGTGCTTCGGGACTGCACCCAACTACTACCTGTTTGCACGACTCAGTAGAGCCGTGGTACGATAGTAGTCAAAGAACAGTGGGAACACACTTGAGGCGAAGTGACAGTGTCAAGTCAGCGGACTAAGCTGTACTCATGTCACCTGGGAACTGTTAACTGACGATAGGTATAATACCAACCAACAGTCCCCGACGAGTCCTGTCCAGTGTACTCGTAACCTAACGAGCACCCGCATACTATCTCAAGTACGACGTACTGACGGCTGCGGGATAGACCGCCTCCCGCACTGGGATGAGAAGCGCATACGCTAGTCTACTCCGGAGTATCGATGCCCAGTCTCGATAATCCTATGACTAGGGACGTGCATAAGGATGTGCTTGTGGATTACCCAGCCCCCACGAGTGTGATCGCCATCACAACGCCGGTAATCAAGCAAAGATCCTAAGGGCTCTACTAATGCGTATAGGTGATATAATAAAGAAACACATGTACACATTAAAGCAGAGACAAACCAAGTAGCATACTACTATTTCGAGAAAGATTGTCTATACAACTGTGAATATCCCAAGCTTCCATCAAGTAATATACATACTAGTATGATACAGTAATGGCCTCTAGGGCATATACACTAACAATCTCCCACTTGTACTAAGGCTATGTACTGGCGTATCGAAGACCTATCATCTCGATCAGCCGCTCGGACTGAGTCTGGGGTAAGGCCTTCGTGAATGGATCCGCTGTGTTGTCTTTTGTGTCCACTCTCCGCACCTCGATCTCCTGGCGATCAATGATCTCCCTGATCAGGTGATACCGCCTTAAGATGTGCCTGGATTTCTGATGGGACCTTGGTTCCTTCGCTAAAGCTATAGCCCCATTGTTATCGCAATACAAAAGTATTGGGTCAACAATGGACGGAACCACCTGAAGTTCACTAATGAACTTCTTTATCCAGACCGCCTCTTTTGCGGCATCGCTTGCAGCAATGTATTCAGCCTCCATCGTCGAGTCTGCGACGGTATCCTGTTTGGAACTCCTCCAACATACCGCCCCTCCGTTGAGGATAAACACAAAACCCGAGACAGACTTGCTATCATCTTTGTCACTTTGGAAGCTTGAATCGGTAAAGGACTCGACCCTGAGGTCTCCATTACTGTAAACCAGGAACATCTCCTTAGTCCTTCTCAGGTACTTGAGAATGTTCTTCACTGCCGTCCAGTGGTCCTCACCTGGGTCTGACTGATACCGGCTCACCACGCTCAGCGCGTAAGCTACATCTGGTCTTGTACATAGCATCGCATACATTATAGATCCTACCGCCGAAGCGTAGGGTATAGTGCTCATGCGAACCCTCTCCTCGTCAGTCTTAGGAGACATCTACTTGGAGAGGGTAATTCCGTCCAATGCGGGTATGTTACCGCGCTTGGAATCCTCCATACTAAATCTCTTTAGTACGGTCTCTATGTACCTGGACTGCGAAAGTCCCAATAGTCTCTTGGATCTATCTCTATAGATCTTGATCCCCAGAATGTACGAGGCATCACCCAGGTCCTTCATGGAGAACCATTGTGACAAAAATAGCTTGACCGATTGTAGCATAGGAATGTCATTTCCTATCAAAAGAATGTCGTCCACGTACAAGACTAGGAACACGACAGTTCGTCCTACAATCTTCTTATAGACACAAGGTTCATCTTCGTTCTTGATGAAATCAAATTCCTTGATTGCCTCATCAAAACAGATGTTCCAGCTCCGCGATGCCTGCTTTAATCCATAAATGGATTTAAGCAACTTGCACACCTTCCCGCTGCTCCTACTGTCTACGAAACCTTCTAGCTGATCCATGTAAACGCACTCTTCCAAACAGCCGTTTAGAAAAGCCGTTTTAACGTCCATCTGCCAGATTTCATAGTCATGGAAGGCAGCAATGGAAAGTAGGATCCGAATGGATTTCAGCATAGCCACTGGAGAAAAGGTTTCGTCATAGTCCAAACCAGGTCTTTTACGAAAACCTTTTGCAACGAGTCTAGCCTTATAGGTCTCCACCTGCCCATCCACACCAAGTTTCCTTTTGTAGATCCATTTGCATCCAACGGGTTTTACCCCAGGTGGAGCAATATCCAAGGTCCACACTTTATTGGTGTACATGGACTCCATTTCGGATTGCATTGCTTCCTGCCACTTATCAGAGTCCCTACTGATAATGGCCTGCCTGAAACTGGTAGGGTCATCTTCTTCCAAGATGCAATCCTCTCGATCCCCGTCTATGAGAAAACCGTAGTATCTCTCAGGCGGATGAGAAATCCTACCAGATCTGCGGAGTGGCTGAGGTTCGTCTGGGGTTATTGAATCCTGAGGTTCTGTCAAATCTTCAGTTTCAGTTTGTGGTTGCTAAATTTCTTCCAATTCTACCGTGCTCCCACTAATTTCTTTTGCAAGAAACTCCGTTTCTAAGAAAACGGCATGCTGAGCAACAAACACCTTCTGTTCCTTGGTGTGGTAGAATAGATATCCATAACCATTCTTTGGATATCCCACAAACTTACATAAAACTGACCGTGCCTCTAGTTTATCTGGTTTATGTGTTTTAACATAAGCCGGACAACCCCATATCTTAAATCTTTTAAGATATGGCCTTTTTCCATTCCACATCTCGAACGGAGTCTTAGGCACAGATTTAGACGGAACATCATTCAATAGACATGCTGCTGTCAATAGCGCATGTCCCCAAAATGAAAGAGGCAACTCGGCATTACTCATCATGGAGCGAACCATATCCAGTAGGGTACGATTCCTCCGCTCCGATACACCGTTGTGCTGTGGTGTATAAGGGGGAGTAAGCTGAGAGAGAATACCATTCTCTTTTAAGTAATCTAGTAATTCCGTGCTTAAGTACTCCCCTCCTCTATCAGACCGGAGGATCTTGATACTTTTACCTGTCTGGTTCTCTACTTCGTTTCTGAATTCCTTGAATTTCTCAAAAGCTTCAGATTTGTGTTTCATCAGATACACATATCCGAACCTAGAGAGATCGTCAGTGAATGTGATGAAGTACGAGAACCCACCCCTTGCATGTATAGACATCGGACCACATACATCACTGTGTATGAGTCCCAAGAGCTCTGCTGCCCTTTCTCCATGTCCGGTGAACGGAGATTTGGGCATCTTTCCTTTGAGACAAGACCGACAAGTTTCATAAGATGAAAACTCGAACGTATCCAAGAGTCCATCTTTATGCAACTTACAGTCTTTTCTCTCCGATATGACCAAGTCTACAATGCCACAAGTAGGATTCATTCGTATCTGAATTCTTCCTCTTGCGTGTGTTTTGAATATTGAGAACTGTATTCTGATTTAGAACGTAGATACCATTACACAGTGTACCTTCTGCAACCATTACCTTATGAAGGTAGATTTTCATGATATTTCTATCAAGAACAAAGTTATATCCATCTTTATCGAGTAAAGAAACTGATATTATGTTGCAAACCATGGAAGGTACATAGTAGCAATCGTTCAAAATCATAGTCTTGCCATTTGGCAATACTAGGTGATATTCACCGACGGCTGCAGCATTTACTTGTGCTCAGTTCGCTACTCTGAGCGACATATCACCAGGTGCAACTTTCCTACTTTTTCTCAGTCCCTGCAATAAATTGCTGATATGAGATCCTGATCCGGTATCAAGTACGCAGGAGATAGGGCTGACCGTAAAGCAGTTCTCAATTACAAGAACACCTGAAGTAGATGCAAAACCATGCTTCTTCTTCAACCGGGTATCCTTGGAATCCATACAATCCTCTTTACCTTGCTCATACTTATGACTGTTGTCACAAGTTAGAACCGAACCAACGTTCCCCAGCCCCGAATAAGAATTCGGATCGGTCAAGCGATACATTTTATTATCTTGATTAGGGCGTGAAATGGTTGCTACCTGGAGAGAGAGAAAAGAAACACTCAGCGTGCGCTCTTGCAAGATTAGATTGGTTTATTGATTTATCTAACCAGGATGGCTCCCACTGTTTCCTCAAATTCTTCCTAAAACCTTAAAAGAAGAACTAGTCAGGATTAATCGCACGTCACAATACTTGCTTAACCTTTCAGCCAGGCTGGTGTTGGTACTTCGAGGGAGGTTTTCCAACGCTTTCGCGAAGTTCCTTAATTAAATAACCTCTTTTCCCTGGGGGTGTAACCCCGCTAACACCGTTCTAGACACCTACTTGGTTTATAGCATTGATCGTTAAGTGAAATAATCTCCCGAGAGTAATCCAACTCATCATTGGGATCGGGATCCAACTATCATTGTGTGATGACCTAGATGGAATCCACTCTAGTCACCACACTCCAGAAGGTATGCTAAATCTGCAAGTTTCAGTTTCTTTAGAAACTCCCGATGTGGTTTTTGCCCCTAACGGTTTATGACCTTGACTAGGTTAATAAACCATAAACCGTTAGTCAAGTTCTACCCGTCATTATCCTGATTGCATTAGACCCATCCGTACGTGCCCTTGACTAGGTCAACAAGGCCGCACGACTATCCTAACCAATCACATTTGCAATCCACAGAAAAATATCATCTAGCTACCGTTCACTACGCCTTGACTAGGTCAACAAACGCAGCACGAATACTAAATAATATCAATCCGAAACGACGGAAGGTTACGGCTGGGTTTTTGGCGAAAAACCCGTTAACGTAATGAACTTGATATCGTTGAAGGAACATGATTGCCCTTTTGAAAATATAGTGGCGAAAACTTTTGCTAAAGAGGTCACTCCCTGTGAAGGGATCTCGGCTCTTTCCTCGTCGAATGAGGTGCAGGATATTCCAAACTGAATACCTCGATGCAAAGCAAGAATAATCGACTATAGTGAAGTTATTACCCTGACGCAAACTTTTTGTCCAAGGGGTCACTCCCGATGAAGGGATCTCGCCCCTTGCCTCGTCGACTGAGGTGCTGGGCATTCATAACCGAATACCTCTGTGCAAAACAAAAGTGAACGTCCTTACAATAACAGCCTTTTTTGAAAAATTGTTCCAACAACGTCTTTTAGGTTTATTTTCTTGCATTAGTTCTTTTAATGCGTCCCATCATTTAAATCCTACCATTGCAGAAAACAACCAAAATATGACGTACGCTTATGTCATTCGCATTCGCCACAGGGCCCCGTCATCGCCCGTTAGGTTACTTAACTAACGACAGAGCGGGGGCTGGGCTAGCGCGGCTGAAAAACATAAGCAACGCCTAAATAGTTATTATATATAGATATATAGCAATGATAGCCAATCCAGATCACTGATGAACACTTTGGATATACTAGGAACCCGCGATTCGTTCAAGCCTGCAACGAAAAGCGGATTATACGGTCGCGATGAATAGCCAATACCCCACCCTAGACCCCTACGGGTGCGGCAAACTACCCGCCAAGTACCCGAAGCGAAGCAACCTCCCTCAACCCATGAGTAGGCCACTCGGCACTTCGAGATACCCGGTAGTTTGTGCACCCCACCTTGGGTCTATCCTAGGAGCAAAAACAGTAAAAAGAAATTATACAGTGACGGCTACAACCCTGACCCGGTTGTGCGGCCATACAAATAAAATTACATCAATTTACAAATTTTACAATGAATGAAAGAAAAAGAAACTCTCATCTCACATCCACCCCGGCTATTCATCCGCGACGATCCAACGAGTTCATATACACAAACCATCAGCATTACAGATCACAGATATGTATAACCCCCACTTATCGACGTATAGCGATTAGTAGACCTTCAATACATATATCACAACACAGATACAACCCATTAGCCAAAGTCTACAGAAAATCGACCAAAAATACGGATTTTTAAGCCCCAAAAACAAATTTTGCTTTCTGGAAAATCTGGGCAGAAAAATCATATTCTAAAAATCCCAAAATACCCATATAAGAACACTGCAGGAAACATGACCCCAAACCGAGTTAACTCGGCCGCGGTTCTGCGGCGCTTTAACCGAGTTAGGGGATCGAATTTCTCCAGTGTTCTACAAAAAGCCTTAGCCGATTTTTAGTGCATGATTTATGAATTTTAGAACAGATCTAAAAATCGAAACTTGAAATTTCCGGGGTGTTTTGCGGTTTTTCGTCCGGTCGAAATTCTAGATACTTTGCTAACTTGCTAGTTTATGTTTAGCTAGGCTCTGATACCACTGTTAGGTCCACGTTACCTCTCCCGGTACTTTCGGGGTTGCGGAAACGGTAAAACAAAAAAATTTCTAGACTTGGTAACATGGACCGTAAAAGCCGGATCTTTGCTAAACTAGAAACTAGCAAACTATAAGAGGTGCTAACTACTATGCCTTAGAAATTATACCTCACGATACCGGTCCTTCGGGTCTTCACTCCGCTGCGCCATTTGTTCATCCATGCTCCGAGGGTTGATCTGGACTTTGGTCACCTCCGCGGCCTTCTTGAGTCGAAGACGATCCACCCGAGAGATGTACACTGAGCTCCACCTCGAGCCGAGGTAACTAGGGCAACAAGATAGCTAGTCTTGGTACCCTAGGTTATGTAGAAGAGAAAGATGGAGGTGTTTGTCTATGTGGATTCTTTTTCTCTCAACACATGAGATCAAAAGAATTTGTCAAGAGGAAGAAGATGAAGGAGCTAGCAACCATGGAACATTCCTTTTCTTCTCATGAGCAAAAGAGCAAGAGAGAGAGTGAGAAAAGAATTATGAGCTAAAGAAAATGAACCATGGTTCAATAATCCCAAAACATCATCATTACTAATCCTATCAAGATAAAGTTGATGGCTACATTGAAATGACCATTATCATAATCAAAAAGAAAAAGAAAATGAAAAGAAGAGTGTAGACCTCTCTTGAAGGTCAATGGTCAACACGGTCAACCGGTCAACAAAGTCAAGAGAGGTCATGGTGGTCAAATGGTCAATTCAATTAGCCATCATAAAATTATCACTAAAAGGATTAGTAAATGATGTCCGCGGCTCATAATGGTTTTGACCATACGAATTGCCAAAACTCTAATGAGTCCGCCTCAAAATGGTTTTGACCGAATCAACTGTCAAAACCCTAATGAGCCTGCCACATAACGGTTTTGGCCAAACCAACTGCCAAAACCCTAATGAGGCACAACCTCCTTCATCGCTCCGGAAAACTGTGCATACACACCTGCATCCGCATTCCGTAGAATGCGGATGCACAGAAGACAAAACAAATCCATCCGTACAATACTAGGATCCGGCTTAAACCAAAGCCCACTAGTATTGCCTGCCCGAACACCACACGCACACAAGTGTACGTAAGTGATCGCGGCCCTGCCGTAAAACTATACAGCCTCTACACGTTTCGCTCAGTGCAGGGAAACTCTCTGTGTGGGACTCTAAAGACTCGACACCACGCTGGCAGCGGGTTTAACCACAGACCGCAAGCGGCACTAGCTGTACGTAACGGTCCCCAGGTAGATGTCGATAAGAAGGCCGATGAGGTAAACCCATCCGAACTCCTACTGAGCCTGTATGTGACAATCTCCGTACAGTCCGGTCTGTTCGTCTGATACATCGCATGGCGGGCCTAGGGGGTGGAGAACGTCAGTCCCCTAATAGCGGTTCAAGTCGTGTCGGAGTGTAGCCCAGAACACCCTGAGATAACACTGGAAACCTACCAGTATATCTCGCTTGCCCTGGCCAGGGACTATATGTGTAATGGCTCTCCTAAACACAGCGCGATGTCAACCCCCAATACCGGGAGAGAAAAATCCTGTCTAACCGTCACTGCCTCCAAGTGCTTCGGGACTGCACCCAACTACTACCTGTTTGCACGACTCAGTAGAGCCGTGGTAGGGTAGTAGTCAAAGAACAGTGGGAACACACTTGAGGCGAAGTGACAGTGTCAAGTCAGCGGACTAAGCTGTACTCATGTCACCTGGGAACTGTTAACTGACGATAGGTATAATACCAACCAACAGTCCCCGACGAGTCCTGTCCAGTGTACTCGTAACCTAACGAGCACCCGCATACTATCTCAAGTACGACGTACTGACGGCTGCGGGACAGACCGCCTCCCGCACTGGGATGAGAAGCGCATACGCTAGTCTACTCCGGAGTATCGATGCCCAGTCTCGATAATCCCACGACTAGGGACGTGCATAAGGATGTGCTTGTGGATTACCCAGCCCCCACGAGTGTGATCGCCATCACAACGCCGGTAATCAAGAAAAGATCCTAAGGGCTCTACTAATGCGTATAGGTGATATAATAAAGAAACACATGTACACATTAAAGCAGAGACAAACCAAGTAGCATACTACTATTTCGAGCAAGATTGTCTATACAACTGTGAATATCCCAAGCTTCCATCAAGTAATATACATACTAGTATGATACAGTAATGGCCTCTAGGGCATATACACTAACAGAAGATACCAAGATGCGGCGGATGCGCGGCGGAAGCGGGGCTTGGGCGGCGGAAGCGCGGCGGCTAGGAGGGATCTCTCTGCAGAAGTTGGAGCGGCGGCTAGGGTTTTCAGAGAGGTAAATTTTAGGGTTTGTAAAAATAGAGAGGGGTCGGGTTCTATTTATAGGGGGAGTGTGTTGGTTATTTGTAAAAAGCCCCTCTTAGAAAGAGGAAATTATTTGTAAATAAAATTTTTATTAAAACTGGAAATTTACAAAAATACCAAAAAAAAGAAATTTATTTTCAAATTTTCATTTTTTTATTTTGTTTTTATATAATTACAAATGATACATACCCCCAAACTTGTTTGAAACATTGTTTTGGCTAGATAATCGAAATTTAGGGGTAGATGGAGGAAGATCAGTCAATGTAGATCGGCTCCTGCAAAAACAGGAGCTTCTCCGAAGGGTCCGCAGTGAGGAACGGTTTAAGTCGATGTCCGTTCATTTTAAACAGTGAACCATCCTCCGGGTTTTCTAGATCGACCGCACCATGCGGATATACGGTGCATATCAAAAATGGCTCTTTCCATCGAGATTTGAGCTTGCCGGGATGGAAATGTAACCGAGTGTCGTAAAGTAAAACCTGTTGACCAGGTTTGAAAGTTTTTCGCACAAGGTGTTTATCGTAGAGCACCTTCGTTCAGTTTTTAACAACTACTGCGTTGTCATAGGCTTCATCCCGCAGCTCGTCTAATTCGTTCAACTGCAGCTTTCTATGGCTGCCCGCATCTCCCAAAGATAGATTCAACTCTTTTATTGCCCAAAATTCCTTATGCTCTATTTCAACTGGAAGGTGGCAAGCCTTTCCATAAACAAGCCTATATGAAGACATGCCAAGATCGGTCTTATAGGCAGTTCTGAATGCCCAAAGGGCATCAATAAGTTTTGATGACCAATCTTTACGGTTTTTGGAAACCTTTTTTTCCAATATTTGTTTAATCTGCCGATTAGAAATCTTGGGTTGCCCACAAGTTTGGGGATGATAGGTCGTTGACAGCTTGTGAGTAATGGAGTATTTCCGCATTAAGGACTCGAAAGTTCTATTACAAAAGTGAGATCCATTATCACCGATAATCGCGCGAGGATGCCTAAGCCGAGAAAAAATGTTTTCTTTGAGAAATCTAACGACAACCTTGTTGTCATTAGTTCGGCTGGGCACAGCCTTGACCCATTTTGAAACATAGTCAACAGCGAGTAGAATATACATGTTCCCAAAAAAGTTGGAAAATGGCCCCATAAAGTTGATCCCCCAAACATCAAAAATTTCAACAACCAAAATTGGTTGGAGCGGCATTTCATTTCTACGAGATATCCGGCCTAAGTGTTGGCACCGGGAGCATGTCTTGTAGTACTCATATGCGTCTTTAAAAAGTTGTAGCCAGTAGAAGCCACACTGTAAGATCTTTTCTGCTATCTTTTTGGGGCCAAAATGCTCGCCACACGCTTGATCGTGGCAGAATGACAGCACGCTCTTAAACTCATTGTCGGGGACACACCGACGAATAATTTGGTCGGGACAGTATTTGAATAGATACGATTCATCCCAGTAAAAATGTTTTACCTGAGATAGAAATTTGAGTCTGTCCTGTTTCGACCATTCGTTTGGTATCAGTCCGGTGGCCAAATAATTTACGATATCTGCGAACCAAGGTTCGCATGACACAGTTAAGAGCTGCTCATCTGGAAAAACGTGTTTAATAGGAATTTGAAGTGTAGGCGAAGAAGGAAGGCGTGAAAGGTGGTCGGCGACTACGTTTTCACATCCTCTCTTGTCTCTTATGACAAGGTCAAACTCTTATAGTAAGAGGATCCAACGTATCAGCCAAGATTTTGCATCCTTCTTCGCAAAAAGAGGGCGAAGAGCTGAGTGGTACATGTAAACGATGACTGGAGAGCCGATTAAATAGGGCCTGAACTTTTCTAGTGCAAACAAAACAGCTAAGAACTCTTTTTCAGTTGTTGTGTAATTCAATTGGGCCTCGTTTAAGGTTCGGCTAGCGTAATAAATTACATACGACATCTTATTAATGTGCTATCCAAGGACAACACCAATGGCGAAATCAGATGCATCGCACATAATTTCAAATGGATGCGTCCAGTCGGGAGAAGAAAGAATGGGAGCAGAAATAAGTGAGTTTTTCAACCACTCGAACGCCTTCATGCAGGTTGAGTCGAAATCAAAAGTGGTGTTCTTGGCCAACAAAAGAGTCAAGGGTCTAGCTATCTTGCTAAAGTCCTTGATGAACCGTCTATAGAAACCGACATGGCCAAGGGAGGCTCGGATGTCTTTGACGCACTTGGGAGGAGGAAGATTGGAAATGACTTCAATCTTAGCTTTATCTACCTCAATGCCATTTTGCGAGATAATATGTCCTAAGACAATACCTTCTTCTACCATAAAGTGGCATTTCTCCTAATTTAAAGTAAGGTTCTTATCCCTACACCGGGTAAGAACTGCGTCTAAATGTAACAAACACTCGTCAAAGGAGTCGCCGAAAATGGAGAAATCATCCATAAAAATCTCCAAGAATTTTTCCACCATGTCTGAAAAAATGCCCATCATACACCGCTGGAAAGTAGCAGGTGCATTGCATAACCCAAAAGGCATGCGACGGTAAGCGAATGTACCGAAAGGACAAGTAAATGTGGTCTTATCTTGGTCCTTTTCGGCGATGGGAACTTGATTATAGCCGGAGTAGCCATCCAAAAAGCAGTTAAATTCATGCCCAGCCAATCGTTCTAGCATGTGGTCAATGAAAGGTAGTGGAAATTGGTCTTTCCGTGTCGCGGCGTTGAGTTTTCTATAATCGATGCATACTCGCCACCCAGTTTGGGTGCGAGTAGGTATTAACTCATTCGCCTCATTAGTTATGACCGTTATGCCCGATTTCTTTGGGACAACGTGAATAGGGCTAACCCACTGGCTACCAGAGATAGGGTAAATGATACCACTATCTGGACATTTTACAATCTCCTTTTTAACAACCTCCTTCATTATAGGGTTGAGGCGTCTCTGTGGATCCCTTACTGGCTTGGCATCATCCATCATATGAATATGATGTTCAACTATGAGGGGACTAATCCCCTTGATGTCTTCCATAGTCCAACCAAAAGCTTGCCGATTATTTTGTAAGACTGTTAAAAGGGTTGTCTCTTGCTTGGGGGCTAGAGATGCCGATATGATAACAGGAAGGGTCTCATTCTTACCTAAGTAGGCGTATTTAAGGTAAGATGGCAATAGCTTGAGTTCGAGTTTTGGAGGCGAAACAATCGAAGGTAAAATTGGTGAAACTGTCTCAAACTCGAAGGATTCCAATAGAGGTTCAAAGCGAGTGTAAGCAACCGAGTCGGATGGTTCAGCTAACTCATCCGAAAATTCAAAGGACTCAAATTCGGGTGGTGATTCTTCAAAATCGTTCGAAAAGGTGAAACACTCGTAATCGTTATCGGGTGTGAAAACTGTGTCAGATTCAAGGAAGAACGCACTAGTGGCATCAAAACTGCTGTGATCGAACAGAAATTTTTCGAGCTCACAGTCCTCCTGAGTGATCTCTTGGATTGAGCAAACATCAAGTATATTAGCATTAGGCTCAGAGGGCTGATTCCCTAACTTAAAAATGTTGAGTTCAATTGTCATGTTTCCAAAAGATAGGTTCATCGAACCATTTCGACAATTGATCACCGCATTAGAAGTTGCAAAGAATGGTCGACCGAGTATCACCGGAATTTGACTCCGGGGGTTAGCTACAGGCTGTGTGTCCATAACAATGAAATCAACGGGGAAAATGAAGTCCCCTACTTTAATCAACACATCCTCTAACTCACCCCTAGGATATTTTTATAAAAAGCTATCCGGTTCCTTCAACGATATCAAGTTCATTATGTTAAAGGTTTTTCGCCAAAAACCATTCGTAACCCTCCGTCATTTCAGACGGGTAGCACGTAGTATTCATGCTATGTTTGTTGACCTTCATCAAGGTATAGTGAATGGTAGCTGCTTGTTGCCTTTCTGCTGCATAGATAGATGCGTTGGTTTGGGACAGTCGTATAGCCTTGTTGACCTTTGTCAAAGGCTTGTACGGGTGGGTTCAAATTAACCTGGACAATGACGGGTAGAACTTGACATGTGACTTATGATTTGTTGACCTTCGTCAAGGTCATAAGAGCATGGGGTAAAAATCACATTGGGAGTTTCTAAAGAAACTGAAACTTGCCAGATATGCGCATACCTTCTGGAGTGTGATAATGTGAGTGGATTCCATCACATTATCATGCGATGATAGTTGGATCTCGATTCCCACTGATGAGTTGGTTTACTCCTCGGGTGATCCCGACTAATTCTCCTTTCAGGTTTGGAGGAGAATTTGACGTTACAGTGGGAGGTTTCCTGATTAGATAAAGTGACAACCATTCTGATCTAGGTTAGAGTGCACGCTGAGTGTTTTGTTTCTCTCTCTCTGGCAGCGACCATTGACCCGACCCTTGACTATGACTCAGTGACAAAAATTAACCGAACCTTCTTAAAACACTGACTTTTGGATTGTCAGAGTTGCATACCTCATTGCCACTCCTACTTTTACCCTTTTTCTCCAGAACACCTCGTATTACTACGAACGTCCACTTCCATTGGATAAAACCATCGTATGGTTATATACGAACTCGAAAGAATTTATTCGAGGATGGTTTCCGGTTCTGGAGAAAACGGATAGGACTATTCAGCTATATTTTCCTTTCACCTTCTCTCAGGTTGCGAGTGCCCCTTAGATTAGGGGATAGTACACCTATTACGCAAATTGGATAGTCTTCTTCCAAACCATAGGCAGGTGCTGACCGGTAGGGAATGAAGAAAACCAATTATCCTAACGATGGTGTGCAGAAGGTATTATGTAAAGACAAATAAAGGGATTAGTAAGAGGGAAAAGTAAATTGCGACTGCTATTCACGACCAAACCAAGTATTTCATTAGCACTCCCACTTTATCTTTGTATTTCTCCATGACACTCCGTATCACTACGAAGATCCACAGTTTATTGGATACTCCATCGTATGGTTATATACGAACTCGAAAGGAACTTGTTCCAGTTCGGGGATGGATTCCGGTTCAGGAGAAATAGGAATAAGAATTATTCTGTTGTCTTTTATCTTCACCTTCTCTCGCATTACGAGTGCTCCTAGGATTAGGACAGTACACCCATTATGCTTATTGGATAGTCTTCTTCCAAACCATAGGCTGGTGTCGAATGGTAGGGAAGGAAGAAAACCATTTGGCCTAAAGGGGTGTGCAGAAGGTAATGACTAAAGACATATGAAGGGATGTGGAGAGATGGCATAGAAATATACGGTTACAGTTGTGAATCTGGATAATGGAAGAGGCATTACTATGAATACCAGGATACCCCTACGAAACATTTCAATGTTTCAGTCTCACTGTGTACTGTTAAAAGAAAACTGATTTCCCAATTTGACACTTGCTCCAGGGTATGTATTTACCAGGTATGTTTCTTACATCTGTATGGTTTTACAGATGATGAGTGGGAGTAAGTTATTGGGAATTAGGTGATCATCCTCATTATATCGGAATTCGTTGTAATTGGTGATATTTGAGGAAATCGCCTAGGTTGTTTGCCGGACGGCAAATATTTGGTTTTGAATATCCGTCGTTGTGCACCAATTTCAAATTGATATATCTGTACGTCTATTTTTATAGAGTGAGATATAACTTTTTGAAATTATGTCTATGACATTTACCTATATCAGTGGATGGTTAGGTAAGAAGCATTGAACAACGGTGTAATTCTTCTTAACCATAAGTACAGTTTTCAACCTACGACACACAGGGAATGAGTTATTAGAATCAAAAGGACTTATACAGAGTATTGTATGTTGTCCAGTGTCCATTAGGACAGATGGGTTGGTCCTCGTACTATATTCTGTTTACTTGTGACTTCTCTAGTTCTTAGACTTGTGTTTCGTGGAAACACAAGGTCTGAGTTTTGAGAAGTTATAAGTATAAGATTAAAGTAGAGAACCAGGTATTTCAAGTATCGGAATTCTTCAAGGTGATCGAAGATGTAGATACGTGTGTATGGTATTCAGTTGATAGTAATGATTAAGAGAACTTTCTTCTCTTTCAGGTTACTCATATCTGGACGTATTCTTAAGTTGAGTAACGCTGATCGGCCTCCTTCCATTTAGTTAACATGCACTAGAGACAGCTGCATGATTTGAATCTGGTTCAATTAAATCAGTGCCTCTGGTTCTATATTGGATATAGAACAGTTCATATCTTAACGATGTTAAGGTACAGGGAGTTGTCCGGCTTATGCTTAAAACCAGACTCTGGATAACTCAAGGCACGTTTCTGTAATGGTTGTTTGTGGGTTGACCCAGGCTATGGCGAGGGTTGACTTTCAACCATCTGGAAGATCAATATTGTTCCTGACTCGCCACAGTTTTAACAAAAATGGATTTTTTCAGAAAACAGTAGTGGGAGTATGGTAGAACTGGAAGTGATTCCAGAACCGCAGACGATTACTGAAAATTTGATAAGAACCAAAAGATTCAATTTGGTTTGACATTCCATTGGCCACTCCGCAGATACGGTGGGTAACCTCAGGCACCCGAGAGGTACTCCGGTAGCCTCAAGGACGGTGACAGGGAGGTTCTTGTTTACCCAGACATGCCATTGCTGTTGTTCCAGGCTGCGAGACCCGGCAGGAGGATGAGTATAGCGTCGCTCTAAACTAGCTTTAGAAGTGTACGTGTATATGACTCTGCTAGAGGGTTGTCGTAGTCAGTGGGAGCAGCAGAAGCATTGGTGGAAAAGTGGCTTATGTCTATTTATAGACTAAAGCAGATATAGCGTAGATAGATCATCTATTTCTGACGTGACAGTCATAGGTTTGACTTCATCAGAATAGGGGATGGATCTGTTAAGAAGGTAGTAGGGTGTGATGTCCTAGTATTTGGATGACATACACAAAGTAGGAAGTGAAGTTCCTATACTACGATCGGTTATACTTTGGTTGTCACACAATGGTTTCTCCAAAAATGACTTGGATATTATATCAGAAATTCTGGTTACTGGATCTATGGTTTTAGATCTAGATTTGGGTAGTTTCCCAATCTGGGTACTTAGAAAACATTCTAAAGGTATTTAGAATGGACGACTCCTGGCATAGTTGTGTACCTGCAGGTGATGGAGTCACCCTCTCTAAAGGTGTCTTACAGACTAAAGGGGAGAGGGATGTGCATGATTGGCAGATCACTTGCTTAGGCAATTAAGTCGATCATGAGTACCACACCAGATGTTGTTTTTGCAGTAGATGCAATAAGTTGATATTGATCCAATCCTGGAGAAACGTTCGGAAGCAGTTTCAGAACATAAGTGGATGTTCTAGGGATATGATAACGACAGCCTCATTCGGGAGATAGTTATCATTCCAGGCTTCCAAGGTGACCTGGATGACAGATTGGTTGTCAGAGTTATAGTTTTCCTTCTGACGAGGGGCAGTATTTTGGACAGGTGGTCCAAGGGGATACTGAGGGAGGCATGGCGCAGGATACTGATTAAGTTCAGTTGACGATACAGTCTAAGAAGTTTGGATTTGGAGTTCATTTATGAGCTAGGTCCCATCAGACATCCAGACACATTCTAAGACAGGTGTTGCTTTTTTCGGGAGATGGCTTTCTCCGAGAACTTGAGATATAGAGAGACATAGAAAGAAACATCAAGGCGGATCCACTCACTGAGGCTATTCCTCGAACACATTAGTTTCGCAAACTGGTTTTGTGAGACTGATCAGTAGAGGAGTTGGGTGTTCGGTATCACACGGGCTGTGAGTATGCGACATCGCAATAATTAGCCTTGAGTGCAAGTGGGAGATTGTTGGAGATAGTGCCCTCAGAGTCAATTATTGGATCACAGGCACGTGATTGCAATGATTGATGGAGGACCTATCCCGATATGACAGTCTTACTCAAGATGATAGTATGCTATCTGGTTTACCTTTATCATCGTGTACTGCTTCTGGTGACCTTACAGGTCACTATTACACGTTGATAGAGCCCTTAGGATTCTTTCTTGACGACCAGCAGTATGATGGCGATCATATACGTGGGAGCTGGGGTCTATAAGCACATCCTTAAAAGGTCTCTAGTCGTGGGAGTTTCGAGACAGGGCATCGATACTCCAGAGTAGACTAGTGTATACAGTCGAGACCCCGACGAGGGGCGGTGGCCGGTCTCACAAGCCACTGGTGTCAGTTGGTTCACCTAAGATATATACAGGTGCTCATTGGGTTATGAGTACACCGGACAGGACTCGCCGGGAACATGCTAGTTGGTCTTATACCTGACGTCAGATAGCAGTTCCCTGGTGACATGTGTACAGGTTAGTTCATCGACCTGAGATCGTCATTTGTCTCGTGTGAGTTCCCACTGTACTTTGATTACTACCCTACCACGCTCAAATGAGACGTGCAAACAGGTTTTAGTTGGGTACAGTCCCGAGCCACATGGAGGCAGTGAGCGGATCTGCAGGGGTTCGTCTCTCCCGGTATTGGGGGTGAGGTCGCGCTGTGTCTAGGAAAGCCATTACACGAAGTCCTTGGCCAAGGCAGGAGATTTACTGGTAGGTATTCCAGTAGTATCTCAGGGTGTTCTGGGCTACACTCCGACACGACTTGTACCGCTTTTGGGGGTTTGACTTTTACCAACCCCCAGGCCCGCCATACGATGCTCATAGACGAACGGACCGGACTGTATGGATATTGTCACTGACAGGCTCAGTAGGGTGTCAGGATGAGTTCGCTCATCGACGTCCCTTTTGGTCAATACCTGGTAGCCTGTTACGTATGGCTAATACCTCTAACGTGCTGGTGGTTAAATCCACAACCAAAGTATTGACGAGTCTTTAGGGTCCCCCACAGACCGTTTTCTCAAGTTTCGGGCGAAACGCTGTAGAGGCCGTATGGAGATATGGCAGGGTTCGATCATATACGTGCGGTATTGCACGGATCATGATCGGACGGATAATACTAGCGGGCTTTGGTTTAAGCCGGATCCTAGTATTGTACAGTGTAGATTTTGTCTCATTGCATTTGTATTCGGTCGGAATACAAATGCGGGTATGTATATACAGTAGCGGGGTTTCCTGTAATTTATTACGGGATCGTTTTTCTGAAGTTGCCAATTTGCTTTCCGTTTCGGCCATTTTCCTTTGTTTCTTTCCTTGGCTGAAAATTGGTGGAGGAGGGCTTATTTGCAATTGTGCAAATTGGCATTGTGGAGGGTGGTCTTTGTAACTTGTTGCATCATGATGGTTTCATGATGGTTCCACCATCCCTTGACTTTCTTTTGTTCATGATGGCTTGACCTTTGGAGTTATGATGGTTGATGGAGTGTTGGATTTGGTTTGTGATCATTTCTTCTCATCATCACTTTTTCTCTCTCTTGCATTATTCGTTTGGCTCACTCCCATTCTCATTCCTTCATGGATGAGGCCGGCCACTTCTTGAGGGGGTGAGGGATTTATTTTGTGAGGGATTTTGGTTCTCATTTGCTTACTACAAAATTCCAAAAAGTCACCACAAAAGTTCATAGTTCATTTCCTCCACCAAAAAGGCAACTTCCTTCAACCCCAAGAGAGACAAAGAGCACTACACTTATTCTACAGCAATTCTTGGACACGTCGACTCGCCAACTTCGTGCCCGAGTTGCCTCGGTCCAGAGGTGGGAGCCCGTAAAAGAACCCGGCGATGTGGTACCCTTCCGACGAGGAGATGAAGACCGGAGATTCCGCGGGGAGATCGGAACGACGACGAGAAGACCGAAGGACACGGATCGCTCGGTATATCTCTCTACCCCTTCTCTAGTTAGCTAGGATTAGATTAATGGCCCGAGCCGGGTTTTAAAGTGCGCGGTGGTGCCGGTTTACAAGTTTTGTAAAAAGTTTCGTTTCCGCATTCCGGCATCGGATTGACGGCCGAGGCACCGCCGTGCACTTACAGTTGTTGTGGAGGAGGCCTCTGAAAATTGTTATTGCCTTGGAATTGTTGTTGATTTTGATTCCAAGCAAAATTTGGGTAGCTCCTCCAACCAGGATTATAAGTTAAAGAGTATGGATCATTTCTTTGTCTTTGCTGAAAGGCAGCATTGACTTGATCTTGTCCTTAAACAGGCGGGTTGTAAGGACACTCTTCGGTTAGATGGGACGGATCCGAACAATAAGCGAAACAGTGCGTGGGGGTAAAGCTGGGGCAGGAGAAAGCGATGAGAATTTGCTCTCAATTGCTTCTAGTTTTATCGTGTGTGCAGCCATTTCGGCCTTCATTGCAATCGACATATCAAGTTGATGTATGCCTGCCCTAGACTGACCTGATGAATTAGATGAAGTGGTCTTAGTGCTTTCCCACTGAAGTGTTTGTTCAGCAAGATCGTCGAGAAATTGCCAAGCTTCCTCGCTTGATTTTGTAAGAAAGTGACCTTGACAAATGGTTTCCAACAACTGCTTAGTTGCTGGGTTCATTCCTTCGTATAAAGTTTGGCAAAGTTGCCATTTCTCGATACCGTGGTGAGGGCACTGAACAAGAAGGTCCTTAAATCTTTCGAAACACTTCCAAAAAGGTTCTGAAGGAATCTGGGAAAATTGATTAATTTCATTTCGAATTTTCGCGGTCTTATGGTGTGGGTAAAACTTTTTAAGAAAAGCCTTAACAAACTCTTCCCAATTTTTTATGGAGTGCGATACTGTTCTATATAGCCACTTTTCAGCTAGGTCACATAAAGTGAATGGAATGACACGTAGCCTTATAGCATCATCGGAAAGTTAGGTGGTCTTCATCATTGCGCAAACATTCTGGAATTTGTTAATGAAGATGTAGGCATCTTCGGATTCCAGCCCGTGAAATTTGGGCAACATATTGCTGAAGTGGGGTTTAATTTCGAAGTTATCCTCATTTGCCGGTGGAAGTAAAAGACAAGTAGGAAGTGCGGTGCGGGTTGGATAGAAAAGATCCTGGAGCGCGATTCGTTGGGGCGCTTCGACAGGAGGGTGTGGTGGGTTATTCGCACCCAGTTGAGGTGGAATCAGTCCCGTAGTAGGTAAAGGGTTTTTAGGATTGAATCCCGACATCTCCTAAGAAGATGATGAATTTGAAGATGAAGGTAAAGAAGTGGAGGGAATTTCGATTTCGGAGTCGAACGCGTCGTCAGTAGGCACTAACGAGACACGGACTAAACGGGCGCTAGTGTCTCTAGTCCAATCGGATATACACTAACGGGGTGTAGTGCAGTCAAAAAGTAAAAATAGAAGGCGGGGGTAAGAAAACATTAATGAGAGAATGTGTGTGCAAGTGGGGTGCAATGGATTTCTAGCGACAAAATGGCAAGTTTTTGTAAAATTTTTCTATTTTATGGGTTTTTTTTATAAGAAGATTTTTTTATAAGGAACCACGACACACTTTCAATCAATCACAATATGCACAATCAAACCTAGAGCTAGGGTCTCCTAAGTCAAGTAGACCGCTCCTAACTGATCCAAAGGACAAGTTATGAGATATCCCTCAAATCGCCTCTTCACCGCCAATTGTGGCCAGGTAAGCACAAGTAAAGAAAGGAGGGATCCGCTCACGAATCACCGTGAGACGGGCCTTTTAAAATTACCTTTCCCACTTGTCTAGCCTAGGCACCACAAAGTCAGGTTTAGATAAACGACCGATTGCCCACAACCTTTCTTTGTCCTATGAGCGCGACAGTCCTTATCGGCTGAGTCTAAATATTTTTTTAATTAACTCGAGGGTTGATGCAAATGCTTTTTATGATTTTTGGGGTCCTAGAAAGGGTAATGAAATCCCCACCCAATCTGGATTGGTGTTATAGCCCCTTAAAAGTCCATTTTTAAAAATGCAAAGCAGTAAACACAAAAAAATCCAAAACACTTGCCAAATTTTTTTCTTTTATTTGCGGCGCAAAGAATCCTGCACAAGATTGATTTATTGGAGTGGGGGTAGAAGTTTTGCGCAAAGAACCCTGCAGGAAAATTTTTCAGAGGAGTATAGGGGGTTACAGAGGAGGTAAGGAATACTTACAGAAAAATTGGATTGCTGACGTCAGCAAACCGCCGCGAATCCGCCGCCAATTGCTTTTTAGTGCCGCTGTTCCGTGGTGGAAGAATAGGTTCAGATCTCCAAAATCTTTCTGTTATATGTTGTGATTCTCCTCTGCATGTTCAGATCTTCTGTTTCTGGATTTGTTCACTGGATTTTTCCAGATCTGAATCTGTTTGTCTTTGCGTTCCTGCACAATTCGCACAAAAACCCTTCAAAAAATAACAACATGATAATTTTTTGTTTTTATATTTTTCAGTTTTTATGAATTTTTTAATTTTTAATTAACCCAAAATTACAAAAAGAAAATAACTACCGTTATCCCCGGCAACGACGCCATTTGATTGATCGTTCTTTTGCTTGCGTTTTTAAAATCAAAGAATAGAATATACCGCAATCAAGACGGTGTCGCTTGGTAGCTAGCCGGTTGAGTACGGGTCGGTCCACAGGAAAAACGTGTCTTTTCTTATTGTTCTAACGAGTCAATTCCTATTTGTGGTAGGTTTTGATTTTTATAAAAACTAAGATTGGATTTGATTTGAATTATAACCTTGCTAGGATTAGGATTAGGTAGGTTTGGAAAGTTAATTCTACTCACCGCTTCCTTTGCCCTAATTAAGAACTTAGGTGTTAAGGTAATAGTTAAAAGGGGATTAGCACGATTAGGAAGAAAACGTATTTTCTTCCCTTTGGTCCTTGTCCGTTCTTTCTTAACTCTTAGCCCTAACCTTTATGTAAATCAACCACTACCGGTCTAACTAGGGAGTCACCGCTATCTTGTGGGATAGGGTGCCGTAGTGAGCGGTGTGTCTTTGATTTACATAGAGTCCTAATTTAAAATATTGAACGGGTAAGAAAGGGGTGAGAGATTTCCATCTCTCAAACCTACCCAATCCTAACCCTAACAAGTGAGGAACTACTCACTCATTAGGGTATTAACAATGGAGTTCATTTTTTTAATTTTCTTTTTAATTACCTAATTAACGTGCAGATAATAAAAGACAGATAAGAAAATTGCAGAATTTAAATTGCAAATAAGAAAAATTCAAAATAAAAAACTTACTTTTATTGATGCACTCTTGACGATTACAAGGGAATTAAAATTTAATCTAGAATTAAAAGAGGCATGCCCCAAAAGAGGCTGTAGGCTTTCCTATTTATAGATAGGAGAAACCCTAGGGTTTACATCTGATCCACATCTGAAATTACAATACTACCCTCAGAAAACCGGGTCAATGCACCGACTCCCACCGACACGTGCTCTGCACGGCCGTAGATCCGCGGCCATAAGCCTTGTTTGGCCGCGGTTCCACGGCCATCTTGAGGGATCATTGGCTCAAATTCTCAGAGTTGCTTCATGTTGCTATTTCTTTCTATTTTCTTCTCTTGGTTCTTCAGAATCTTTTCTACTTTCTTCCAGAATTCCAACAGTGCAGAATTTGTGGACTTTTACCGTAAGCTCCGCGTTGAAGTCTTGAATTTTTGTGTTGCCCTCGTACTTTGTGCAATCGAACTGTTCATTGATCTTCGTTTGTTCCTTAAACTGTAGGCGGCATTTGCAGATTCATCTTTTTGTTGGTCGTAGTCTCACATTTGTAGCGTTTTTTTCACCATTTTCACTGTATTATTCTGAGAACATGTAACCTGCAACTATTTAGCAGACATGGATCAAAAGCACCTATTTATTTGCAATATGTTTAAGAATGGGGAATATAATAATGCAAAATTCTGATATGAACAGTACCCGAAAGTGACAAAGTCACCCTCTCTAAAGAGATGTTTTCTAGACTGATGAGGTGAGTAATTTGCAGGATTGACATATCTCTTGCTTAGGCAATTGAGTCAATCATGATATGTTAAGTACCACAGATATTGTTTTTGCACTCGCTGCAATAAGCATATATTAATCCAATCTTTGAGAAACATTGGGAAGCAGTTAAGAACATAAAATGATATTCTTGGTGTATGGTAATGGCAGCCTCCTGCTGGAGGCGGTTACCGTTTTAGGCTTCCAAAGTGACCTGGATGACAGAGTAGCCGTCAGAGTTATAAGTTTACCCTCTTCTTTGGTGCAGTATCTTGGATAGTTTTCCAAGAAGGATACTGAGGTGGTCATGGCGCTGGGTGCTGATTACATCAACAATGGATAAAGTCTAAGAAACTTGTTGGATTTAGTGTTCATGTTATGAACAAGGTCTCGTCAGATATCCAGAAAAGTTCTAAGACATGTATCGCTCATTTCGGGAGATAGTCATTCTCTGCGAAATTGAGATATAGAGAGAAAAGGATAGAAACATTAGAGTGGATCCACTCACTGAGGCTATTTCTTGAACATGTAAGTTTCTCAAAACGAGTTTTGAGAAACTGATTAGTAGAGAAGTTGGGTATTCGTTAGCACACAAGCTGTGAATATGCGACACCGCAATAATTAGCCTTAAATGCAAGTGGAAGATTGTTGGATATAGTGCCCTCAAGGCAATTATTGTAATGACAAGTAGGCGATTATAATAATTGAACGAGAACCCATACAGTTAGAACAGTCTTTCTCAAGATGATAGTATGCTATCTAGTTTGTCTTATCATTATGTGTATACGTTTTGATAAAGCCCATAGGATTATTTCTTGACTACTAGCAATATGATGGCGATCATATACGTGGGAGCTGGGTGGTCCATAAGCACATCCTTAAATGCTCCTAGTCGAGAGAGTATTGAGATTGGGCATCGATACTCCGGAGTAAACTAGTGTATACTTTTTAAGACCACGATGAGGGGCGGTGGCCAGTCTCATAAGCCATTGGTGTTTAGTCACCTAAGATAGTATACAGGTGCTCACTGGAGGTGAGAACACCGGACGAACTCGCCGAGAACTTCTAGATGGTATTATACCTATCGTCAAATGGAAGTTCTCTTGTGGTATGAGTACAAATTAGTCTTTTGACCTAAGATTTTCATTTTTCTCGTGTGAGTCCCCACCGTACTTAGATTACTACCCTGCCACGGCTCAAAGGAGTCATGTTTTAGTTGGGTACAGTCCTGAGCCATATGGAGACAGTGAACAATCGTCATGGATTTGTCTTTTCCGGTATTGGGAGTCGATGTCGCGCTGTGTTGGGTCAGTCATCACCAGAAATCCTTGGCCAAGGTGGATGAGATTTATTGATGTGATATCAATAGTTTCTCAGTGGGTGATGAGCTTCAGACCAGCATGACTTATTAGGTTAGTAGGGGTCTGACGTTATCCACCCCCTAGACCCAATATGCAATTATCTTAGATGAAGAGACTGGACTGTACGAAGATTGTCACAGACAGACTCAGTAGGGGTACGGATGAGTTTACTCGTCGGTCTTCCTTTCACTCAATACCCAGGTAGCCGTTACGTACAGCTAGTGCCGCTGACGTACTTGTGGTTAAACACACTGCTAGAGTATTGATGAGTCTTTAGAGTCCCACACAGAGAGTTTTCCCGGTTTAGGCAAAATGATGTAGTGGCCGTATATTGATACGTGCAGGGTTCCGATTAAGTATGTGTGCTTTGGATTAAGCCGGATTATTAAATCAAGTTTTGATTTAATAATGTTCATGTATATATTTCGATATGTATATTCTAGTATTATGTTTATTGTATTTTTCTATCTCTTGGGTATTCGTATTTTGATACGAATACGGACATGTATTTGCGGGGACGTATTCTTGTATTTATACAAGAATACTTCTAGAAGAGAGACAACCCATTTCAAGGTTTTTCTTTTTAAGAAATTAAAAAATGATAAGGAAAAGAGAAATGGTGGAGGATATGAGCAAATGAATTTATAATTCATTTGCAAATACTATTCAAGCGTGGTTGTAGTTTTAAAATGAAAAAATTCTTATTTACAAAATTGTTGAAGCATGCTTGAATTTAAGAAGGAAATCATTCATTCCATCATTTTGGTTTCTCTCTCTTCCATGGCTCCTCCTCCTTCTTCTTCCTATACCTTCTCATATGTTGAGATTCAAGAGAATTAAGAGAAAGAAAAATCATTAGAACACTCACACACTATACTAAGCATCCTAGATTAGCATCCTAAGATCTTTAGTTACTTCATGGATAAAATTGAAGCTTGAACTTGGTTCCCTCGGGTCGATCATCTTCGGCGAAGGAGGACTGGCTTGCAAGCACGATCCAGAGCACTTGAGAGCATGCTAGAGTCTAACCCAATTGGAGCAAATGAAGAAGCTACAAAGGTTGTGATTTCTATCATTTTATGTTTGTTAGTTTAGCTGTTTGGTTTAGATTCTAGGGTATAAGTTTTTAGTGCCTTGAATTTTTTTGTTTTCGGATTCCACATTGGCCGCGAGTTAGCGGCGAGGGCACTGAGAACTTTCAGTACTCACAGTACTTGGCCTTCCTGCTCCAGGCCAGCTATATGTATAATTGTTATTGCTTAAAGCTTTAAATAACGATTGTAATTTAAAATTTTCAAATGATATATACATACTTTGAATATTTTAATATTGTGTCTGCATATATCTTTTTGCGGACTCCAGCACCGGTAGGATGAGGGGTCGTACTGGGCCTTCCTGCTCCAGGCCAGCCACAACTGCTGAACCATGGACGCTGATGTGGAACAAGGATGGTGTGCCTATTGTTCCTAACTCGACCAAGTTGGGGAATTACATGGGAGCAGAGATCCGTACTTACTATTAGTACCCGCTCCATCTTAGGTGGGACACGCGCTAGATCGTTAGTGTTCAGCAGTTTTTGCGTCGGTCACGGTATCACATATCTTTTTATACATTTAAATTTCAATCTTCGTTATATATATATATATATTTAAAATTTTGTAATTTCAGACCATGGGACTTTACAGATTCATCTGCGTCACCGGCGAGGATTGTTGGATATAATGCCCTCAAGCCAATTATTGTAATTGCAGGTAGGCGATTATGATAATTGAATCAGGGTCTATGCAGGTAGAACAGTCTTGCTTGAGATGATAATATACTATCTGGTTTGTTTTTATCATTTATGTGTATACATTTTACTTGTTATTCATTATAAAGTCCGTAGGATCTTTACTTGACTGCCGACGTTATGATGGTGATCTTACTTGTAGGAGCTAGGTAGTCCATAAGCATATCCTTAAATGTTCCTAGTCGAGGGAGTATCGAGACTGGGCATCGATATTCGAGAGTAGACTAGTGTATACGTTTCTAGACCCCGACGAGGGGCGGTGGCCGGTCTCACAGCCATTGGTGTGTTACACCTAAGATTGTATTCAGGTGCTCGCTGGAGGTGAGTACACCGAACGGACTCACCGAGAACTTCAAGATGGTATTATACCTATCGTCAGATAGAAATTCTCTGGCGACATGATTACAGGGTAGTCTTCTGACCTGAGATCGTCATTTGTCTCGTGTGAGTTCCCACTGTATTTTGATTACTACCCTACTACGGCTCTACTGAGTCGTGCAAACTGGTTTTAGTTGGGTACAGTCCCGAGCCACATGAAGGCAGTGAGCGGTCGGAAGGGATTCGTCTCTCCCGGTATAGAGAGTTGATGTCGCGCTGTATTTGGTTAGCCATCACCATAAATTCCTGGCCAAGATGGATGAGATTTAATGATAAGAGATCAGTAGTTTCTCGATTGGTAATGGACTTGACACCGGCTCGACTTATCGGGTTATTAGGGGTCTGACGTTATTCACTCCTAGACTCGGTATGTGACACTCTTAGACAAAAAGACCAGACTGTATGGAGATTGTCACTTACTGGCTCAGTGTCACTTACTGGCTCAGTAGGGATACATATGAGATTTCTAGTCGACCTTCCTTTCGTTCAATACCTGGGTATCCGTTACGTACAGCTAGTACCACCAACGTACTTATAGTTATGGATTATATCCAGTAACTACTACTAGTGTATTATCGAGTCTTTAGAGTCCAACACGGAGGGTTTCCCGGTTCAGGCGAAACGATGTAATGTGCGTATTTTGATACGTACGGGGGTTCGATTAAATACGTGTACCTTATACACGTACTTTAATCGGACGTTTTGAAAATACCAGCAGGCTTGAAAGATAGCCGAGTTGATCATATATGTGTTATGTGAGTTAGTTTAGATCTCTCATTTTCTCTCTTTTGGTATTTGTATTTTGATATGAATACGGTATTTATACGAATACGAATATTTATATTAATACGGGTATTTGTATCTTGATATGAATATGTGTATTTTTATCTCGATATGAATACGAGTATTTTAATTTTGGTTGAATACGGTATTTGTATTTTGATACGAATTTGGGTATATGTATTTGTTGCATATACGGGTGTATGTGTGTATTTACACACACTTTGCTTTTCGTTTTGGAAGCTATGAGATGTGTGTAGGCTCATGAGTTATGAGGTGAGTCATGCTTTGGATTCACACTCCATTAGGATAAGAGCAAGGGAGGGAGAGATGATTTGCTTTGATTTATTTTTTCTGCACTCATTCGTATCTTCTGTCTTCTCTAGTGAGCATCCAAATTAAGAAAAGAAAATTGGAAAAGAGAGAAACCAAGAGATTACACCACTACATCACCGAAAATTTATTCCTAGGAAGTTTAGGTTGTGAGTTGCTTCACTTTTGATATTTTCGTGTGAAGTTAGAGCTTGTTTTCGGATTCCTTCGGGTGGATCATCTTCGGCAAGGACGATCGGCTTGCAAATTTGTTTCCGATGATTTCAGAGCCTAGCTAGAGTCCATGGAGATTTGTAGGGGGCTTCCGCAATTAGGAGGAAACGCTACAAAGGCAGCTAGCACCCTAAACTTTTAGTTTAGCTCACTAGTGTTTGCTAGTTTAGTTTTTGGAATCGATCCCTAGGTTTGGTTTCCTCGTGCTTGCTTGAAATTTTTTGTTTGCAATTCTCTTCCACATTAGCCGCGAGCACTAAGGAACCCTTCATAGTATCAGAGCCACCCAAACACTATAACTAGTCGTAGACGATGTTTACGTTTCAAAACCAAAATCTTTCCGTATTTCAATTCCGAAAACCATGTTTCTGTTCGAATTTGAAAAATCCTCTGAAAACTTTTTAAAGTACTGCAGAGGAAAGGAAATACTTTGAAAATGATATGGGAAGAAGACATGCACCAACAGAGATACCCTGGCCGACTTGGTCGGCCAGACCATTTGTAACGATCTTGAATTTTCTGTACAAAATTTTTCTTCTTAAAGTAAAGAAAGTAGTTTGCAAGACTGAACATAATTTAAAAGTTATACTTGTTTAAGAACAACAGGAAAGCACTTGTAGCTCATGGGTAAAGCCTTGCACTGCTGTGACATAGCCCCTGTGTTCGAATCCCATCAGCGACATATATTTTTCTGAATTTTTATTTTAAACTTTTTGGAAGCCCAAAAGTTTACACATGCAATACATGTAAGAAATGAAAAGACAGAAAATCAAACATGTGCACAATATTGTATGAACAGCCGAGGACACGTGGCACCAATCCAAGCTCCTTCCCCTTCAATTGGACCAGCGAGATTCACCATGGAGCCGGCGGCGCCGGCTATCCGCAGGGGATAGTCCCCCGTGCTTTATAACCCCATACCCTGGCCCTACCCCCTTAACCCCTGCTCTGTTTGTTTTTCCTGCATTTATCCAGAGAACTGATTTTCATCATAAATGTGATTTTTAATGCATTTTTTATTCACTCTTCAATTCCAAAACCCTAATTTTATCCTATAAATACAGCCCCATACCCTAGCCCTCTTCATTATGAAATCTCTTGTCAAAAATTCTCAAAATTTTCTAAGTCAAAGAAGAGTATAAGTGGAGTTAGCCCTAGTTCCATTCCCGACGAGGATTCGAGACATTCCTGGCGATCCCGTGACTCCACGAAGCTACCAACTTCTTTCTATACCTGCCCTCTCTATTTCTAGCTAATAAATCACACTTCTTATTCTATTTTTCACTTTAAAATGTTCTCTTTTTAAAACTTGTCGGAAGTGGAGTTATCCCGACATTCGATTCTAGAATCCTTAAAATCAAATTTTTTTTCTTAAGAATCACTCATCCATATCATTATATCTTGCTTAGTAATCATGAAACAAATATTGAGAACAATTTTCATCTTAAAATATCATGTTATGTAACTTTAATTAGCGTTTTTCTTTTAAATACCACAAACTTTACATATGACATTTTTTAAGTATTTAGCTTAGCATACCTTTAGAATATCTCACAAGATAATGACCTACCTCTCACATACATAGATCTTGACATAGCACAATTCTCTTGAACAATGTTTTTGTGGCAAAATACGACTTTTCAATAAAATACCTCGAACTATAAAAAACCGTTTTCTAGTAAATAGTATTTAAATTCCTTGAGATTGTGCCTCTATAACCCATTTTGGGGAAACCGATCAGGATGGTGCGGATTATCGCACATCCTCGGGACTAGTAGAACGAGATGCAGACCTCCTCACAGAGCATATGATCTCGATGGAATTTTAATACAATTTTAAAGAAAAAAACGAGAATTTCTATTTAATAATAAAAATTAATTTTTAATAATTATATAAATATTATTAAACCATATATTTTTAATATATAATAAAATTCCATGTTTTCTATAATATAAAAGAATTACAAGTTTCATGAAAATACCATCAAGAATCAATACAAGTCTAACTTTACACTAAAGCACCTTGAACTATTCAAGCTGGGTATATATTCACTAGAATACCTCACATTTTAAAAATCATATCCATGAAAACCTTAAGTACGATGAATAAATACTTGAGGTTTATTTTGAAAGTATACTAAAAATATTTTTCATAAAACCCCCTCAAGGTATATTAAATTTACATTAAAGACTCTAGTAAATATAGGTTTAAGTGGGACCAATTCTCTTGAGCCTCAGAGAGCTGGAGAAAGTGTGTGCTTGCTTATTTAAGGTAGAAAACTAAAATGGGGTTATCAATGGTAATTGTCTTGAAAAAAGACACAAATCCTGCCTTCCATGTGCAGCAGCTACCGATAACAACAGAACCTAATTCAGGATCTAATTCTGTTTAAAGGGTCTGACTCAATCTGAGTCTCAGTCTAATCTGAAACAATCCAAACATGAATTCAATCATAACTCCAATCCAACATGAACCGAAACATGAATACCAGAACAATATCAACATGACTTGACTTGACCGAACCATGACTATATCTTGAACTTGACTATATGACTATGCGTTTACATCCTGATCCGTTTACATGAACAACTTATACCATGGTCTCGGCAAGTCTGATAACATCAAATCAATACAATCAATAGAATATACATTACGGGGTTTTAACGGGGTAGACCGGTACGGAATGTATTATAAGTGGAACGAGATGGTCACTAAAAGACACTACATGAACATCTGTACCGTTGTCTCGTGGTTTTGTCGACGGGGCCTTGTACTACTGGTTACCATAGTCCACGGGATAAGTTGGACTCCTCTCATATACACTGATACCTTCTATACCAAGCTACAAATAACTACGTTAGCATACCAAACAGATAATTAACCAGTTCTTTTCTCTTTACTTGTCTTTTCCATTCTATCTTTTGGGACTTACCGAGTGCTAGTTCGCTGACGACATTACTTTCTCTTCTATCTTTGGAATGTTGTAACATTTTAGAAAATAAAATATTATTTTTGGGAATTTTTATAATTAAATAATAAAATATTGAATATTTTAATAAGGCGGTATAATTAAATACCGATAAATTGGGAAACAAATTTGGAAAATTATGAAAATTACTAAAAAGAGGGTGTTTTATGTGAGTTATGCAAATTATAAGTTTTTATGATTAATTATACGCTATTTAGTGCTAATCGCGATTAAATATCGCTAATCGCGCATTAAGCTTGTTTTGTGCAAAATACGCACCATATCATTTTTACACTTGTGTTACATTTTTCTCCTATGTGTTTTCCTTTCTCATGTATGGTTTTGTTTTGTTCAGAATAGAAAAGGAAAGGAAAGAAAATGAAAGAAAAGAAATGAATAAAGAAAGAGAGGCATGGGGCATTTATTAGGCATGGGGGGGCTTGACTTTGGCTCTCTCTCTCTCTCCCCCTCACTTCCCTCCTTGCTCAGCAGCAACCCCATCTCCAGCAGCAATCCCTCTCCCTTCATCTCCTCTTCACCATCACATACAACTTCAAAACAACACCGAAACCTCATCTCCTCTTCACAAACTTTGTGCATAAGCTCATGAGCTACACTATGGACCAAGAAAAATTTGATTTTGGTGCCCTAGGAGATTCATGATTGCAAAATGAGGTAATTATTCCATCATTAGTGTAGAATTTCCATTCCTTTAACATCCATGTTAAATTAGAACCGATATTGTGTGGTTTTGGGAACTTTGAAAACTTTAAGTTAAGGATTAGCGTTTGAGTTGAATCCAAGGGTGAAATTAAGGTTACTAGAGACTATAAAGCCCCTATGGTGATGGATTGGAGACCTAAACCAGAGACTAGAACCCCGGAATACTGATTTAGAAATCCGATATCGGAAGAATTGTGGATTCTGTGAGTGTATATTGAAATCTGCTAACACCCGAGTGACCTGAAAATTATTTAGCAAAGACAGTGATACATGCAGGAAACCTAGGACCCCCCACGAAAACCCTAGCCCCTAAACCTCTACCCAGGCCGCAAATAAATTCATTCTGGCCGCAATTTGCGGCCAGAGCAGTGAGGAATGGACTTGTATTTGTTCTGTGGCTTTATCTCTTGTAAATTAGACCCTTGGCATATGCAAAATTGGCTGATTTGACCTAGGGTAAAATCTGGGACCATTTTCAAGAGTTGTTGTTTTGATTCGGGGTTTCGTTTTGCGTATTTTGAATTCTGGATTTTTGGGATTTGTGTCGTATTCGATCGCTTGACGTTTGTATGTCGAAATCGAGTGTTATTTAGTGGTTTTGAAAGCGTAGTCCATAGGTTCTAACCTATAGGCCTTTAGCGTGTCGTTTTGGTTTTCTAATGTGATTTTAATACGCATTTGCTATATGTTATGATGTGTAGGTACCCCACGAAGACTTTGAGACGACAAGCAAGCATGTGGCAACGTCGGCAACGGAAAGCGAAGAGCAAAGCGAGTAGATTATATCTACGGGGGAATTCGGGTGGATGGCGTATAGCACCCCCGCAGTTCGATGTTTAGTATGCTATACTCTCTCTCTCTCTCTCTCTCTCTATATATATATATATATATATATATATGATAGCTTTATGTGTGACATGGATATTCAAGATATGATTAGGTGTTCAATGGTTAGATTAGGGTTGTTAGAAGTGAACTAGTATAGCTTCTTAGTCGCGAACCCTAGAATAGGTTTACACCCACATGCACACACATGCTTACTTTGTTATACTTGTGCATATATGGGGATACATATATATATATATACATACACACACATAGTTATGGGACGTCGTATATATATACACGTATACCTACACTTGGATGATGAGGATAGTGGGTGACATTTGGAGATGAGTCGATGAGTTTGGGCATGGTGCCATGAGATCGGTGATATGATGTGGTTCGTATTATGAGATACGACATGAGTTATAGCGGGCCTTTAGGCGTGTGTTTTCATACACGCACATATTTATATATCGATGGTATCAGTTTTTACTAGACTTAGATCAGTACCCTAGTTCATGAGATATGATGATAAGGATACCGGATAATTGATGAGATAAATGTGAGATTCGACCCGTACCCAGATTTCGGATGCCGTACGATGGATTTACCGTACGAGCTTTATATTGATGATAGATCCGCACTCTTGACTCGAGGATGTCATATGATATATTTTATCGTACGAGATACTATTGAGGCGAGATCATCGACTATTATATATGTATATATATATCGACTCAGATTTAGGTGGTTTCCCTACCCTTTCGATTAGCTTGTTAGTTAGAGCTGTAGTTTACTTAGTAGATGTTAGACTAGACCCGAGTCATACCTATTTCAAAACCAACGAATCGTGAGTATTTTAAAGACATGCCAAGGGATTCTACGGATATTTTCAAAAGACGCATCTTTTCTTAAAAACACCGTAGCTCTTATTTTTCTAAACACCACGATTCGTGTTATTTCAAATGGAAAAACTGTATGACATATATTGATTGATGTAGATTCTTCACTGTTGCATTTATTATTCGATTTCCGCATATTCTTGCTATTCACATCGCATTGCATGTGTAATGTGTTTATTGTTATATTAAACCCATACTGTCAGGATACCAGCATTATTATCGATGATGCGTATGTTCCACGTACACCTACTTGTCGGCTCACACATTTCATCATCGATAATTGCCATGTCACTACACAGTAGGATTGTTGCATCAGGATATGACTACTTGTACATCCATATTGGCGCACATACATATTGTACACTCATACTTGTGTACACACATATTGTACACCCATACTTGCATACATGCGTAATTGCACATACATAGATGATTCTGGCTTTATTTTAGATATTTGGGAACCGCAAGATATATTTTAAAACTGGTTTAAAAGAGCAGTTTTTCCCTCGATGTGTGCATATTACTGTTTTATGTTGCATGATATACGGATATCCTTACATTTCTATCATATGTCGCATACATCATGCTTTATGATTTTACGCATTGAGATATGCCGTTTTCATGAGATTTCTAGATTTGAGAACCGTGGTCATTTCAAAAGAAAGTATGCATTGTTTAAAAACCTGGTTTCTCTTGATATGATATTTCAGTGCGTCCACCATGAGTTTTATCGGTTCTGATATGTATATACCCCATGCGAGGAGGAGTCGTGAGCCGTGTGCGGGTACATGGTGGGGCCCGGTATGGTACCCCGGGACAAGAAAGGGATGCTGTGTATACAGACGGTGAGCCTGGCAGAGGGACTACTACCTACCGGTGATTGTATTTGAGCTTGGCGGATATCCGGAGGATTCCGACCGGAGTTGAGTGATGTTACGGGCCGATCCGGACTGACGGAGCCCTATATATATATGAGGATTTACGTGTCGATGCTGGGCACAGGTTTCATGATGTTTTCGAGTGTCGATGCTGGACACTCAGGTTCCATGATTTTGATTTGTCGCGAGGGACACACGTTGATTTATATCCCCATACTTCCATGCATATGCTTTATGATATTTACATGCATGATGTTTTGTGTCATTGGGTGGCACGTGGACGAGATCCACATACATACATACATTAATTACATAGTTGGATGATATCCACATATTTAGACTTCATGATATAGTTGACACTGATTTCATGATGATTACATAGATGATACCTCATATTTATGATATGTTGCTACCTGAGACACTGACACGAGCACTTGGTACGACACTTATGTATAGTTGTTTACCTTTGCCACCTTATCATGCTTCAGACTTTATCATATTGACGATATATATATTATTACTGATCGTTTGACCTAGGATTGAGTCATACATACGATTTCTGCTTTGTGATGTTTTCTACTCACGAGTTGGCAACTCACCCCCGTTGTGCCACAGTTCTTGCAGGTTTTGCCGTACAGGTTTCTTTGCGGCTTTTCTGGCACACTGCTTCCTTTCTAGATGATTGCTTTGGTAGGTGGGTTCACTCGCATCGTGACCACCATTGTATTTATTTTAATTAGTTGTATCTAGTAATTCCATCAACCAGACTTGTATATTTATTTCAGACATAGAAACCAGTTGTGTATTATTTCGACCTTAGAGTCGCGCGTTGTAGTATTATGGTTTTCTTGATGATTTTGAGTTCCTTTTGAGTTTTGATCCTCGCCCTTCGGCGTTGTATATTATATTGCTTGCGTGGTTGTGACCGTCGATTGACGAAGAGCTAGCTCCCGCTTGGGGATGCCTTTTATCATTATGCATATATTATTCTTGTTGTACCCCGTTTGGGGCCAGTATTTACAAAAGAAACTCTGCCGAAATTTTCAGAAAAGACTTGAGGTTTTAAAAATGCATATTCGACTTACTTATTTAAAAACCTTGTTTTTAAAACATGTTTTCATCACTTCTTTAAAACTAGTTTTCCTTCATTTATTATTTAAAATGGTTTTAGATTTCTGGGCTTTTGGCTTACTTAAATTAGATGAGGTCCTATAGACTTCATATGATTCAAGGGCCAGTCACGTGCTATTTCGGGTCGTGACAAATGTTGTCAGGAGGACCCGGCTCTTAGGAGATCGAGCCCAGCCAGAATGATTTGGAGCAGTTTACGAAGGAGTCAGAGTTCTAGTTCCCACTTGTACTTACTTTTCTTTCAGTTCATATGCTATTGTTTAGGCATCGTTTTCTTTCATTGTACTTTACTTTTCAGTTGTATGTAAAGAATGATTATCAATAAAAAAGTTATTGTTTTATTACATCTCTTGTCATTCTTGTGTTATTTATTTATATTGCTTATTTACGCTTAGCGTGTTTACTTCTGTGTAAATACGTCACGGCCTCGTCACGTCTCCTTCCCCGTACACTAGGAAGCGGGGCATGACACCATCTCTGATGGTCTTGTGCTTCTTCCAGTTGCTTGGTTTTCAGAAAATGGGATTTTTTGGATATTTCTTTTTGTCCCAGATTTCATCCGCGGTTATCTTGTTTTTAGGCAACACGGAAAAGTTTTGATCAAAACTAAAGCATTGTTTATTGTTCGTTTGTTTGTATATGTGTTGTTAAATGTCATCTAATTGCTATATATTCGATTAGAAGAGATTGCACATATGTTCTTGTGATGTTGTTTTGTTGGTATATATATTTTTGTGATGGTTTAGCCGGATTGTCGTGACGGATAGCCCATCGTGTGATTTGTTTGTATAGTTTTGATATGTATGTATTCTTTTATTCGGGACGAGCAGCCGACTTGTGGCCGTCGTTGCCACCTGATGTATATTCTTTTATTGGGGCACGGCAAGGATGCGGTCGATGTCACCACTGTATATATTTATTTCATTTCTGTACTAGGATATACCCACAGAAAAGTGCTCAAGTCTCTGGGTTCTAAAGTGTGGTAGGTGGCCATCTTATGGAACTGAGACCAGGCCGCCTCGCTCTAGAATTGGCGGGTTTCTCGACGCACTTGTAGTGGATTTAGATCTTTGTGTACGGGTTATCCACATGACCGGAAAACGTTGGTTTTCGTTTATGGTTCAAACGAAACACGGGGCTCCTAGCTTATCCGCTATTTCATCTTTTTTGTTGTTTATCGCATGCTTGTGATGATTATTACTTTCCTGTGATATATATTGTTGGGTTACTAGGCACACTAACGAGGCTCTACAAGGCATCGACCATGCCAAAATTAAATTTTTATGTGCCGAATAACACTAAGCAAGATCGTTAACTAGAGTTTAAGCGAATCAATTAGTAAGTAAACAACTTTACTCTAAAGGGATACGAAATACAAGCTTTGTAGATCGGACCTTCACTTCATTTGCTCCTTGTTGAAGTCCCTTCGCTGCGATCGTGGATCTCCCGGACCCTTACATGGCTTCACGAGGCGAAAGGTGCGACCTTGCTTGAAGTCTCCGAGGCCGAAGATGATCTACGTCGAGGGAATTCCGACTCAAGCTACTACTTCACTAATTTGAGAATTAGTGAAGCAAACACCCTATACAAGAGTGATAGTCTTGATGAGGATGGAGAAATAGGAAGTGGGTTCTCATTGGTTTTTTAATTCTCACAAAGTTTCACTCCTTTTTCAAAACCCTAGCAAGCAATTTCTTTTGCTCAATGAAGAAGATGAACAAAAGAAAGGAATGAGGATAATGATCAAGTGAGAAGAGTAACCATGGTGAGTGAGTATCATATACTAACCCTTATAGAGACTTAACCCTAGGCTAATGGTTATGGTTGGGTTAATAAAAATCCATAGTAAAAACAAAATCAAGTTGGATTAGTCAATACATCCACAAGCTTCCACAAGCTTCATGTATTTTCAAATCCTCCACTTGATTTTGCAATTACTTTAAATATTAAAAACCCAAAATAAACATTAGCATAGTGTAAGTCTCATGCACCCATGGATTGTGTATCATCAAGCATGATACAATATGATAACATATTTTAAACATATATCATATATATGTTAAAGTAGTGTACAAGTGAGAAAAACCCTAAAGTGAACAAGTGTTTGTAAATGTAAACTAGTATATCTAATATACAATTATACACTTAATTATTAAATCAACACTTGACTTAATAATCCGGTCACATCTCATATAACCGGCTAACATCCATTGTATCGACTTATCGAATCAACACTTAATTCGATAACCCGGTCATATCATATATGACCGACCGATACATAAAGTCGCGAGAATAGAATACGGTATCACATACGCGCATTTATTCTCGGTCTCGCACATATCACATATGCGCTCCTATTTCGTTTCGCCTGAGCCAGTAAAACCTCTGTGTAGGACTCTAAAGACTCGTCAATACGCCGGCAGTAGGTGATGATCACATCATGCACCCACAAGCCGTCAGCGGTACTAGCTGGACGTAATGGCTACCCGGGTATTGAGCGATCAGAAGATCAACAAGCAAGCCCGCTCCAACTCTTGTGAAAGCCTGCCGGTAACACTTCCCGTACAGTCCGGTCTCCTCGTCTGATATGTCGCATATCAAGTCTAGGGGTGGTAAACGTCATACCCCAATAACCGATAAGTCATGCCGATGTGAGGCTCATAATGGGTCGAGAAACTACTGGTAACACTTACCAGTAAATCTCTAATCAGCCCTGACCAGGGACTTCCCTGTTACGGCCAATCGAGCACAGCGCAACATCAACCCCCAATACCGGGAGAGACGAAACCCCTCCTATCGCTCATTGCCTCCATGTGACTCGGGACTGTACCCAAAAACCACCGTTTTGCACGCCCTCATGGACATGGTAAGGTGGAAATCAAAGCACAGTGGGAATCACACAAGACTCTATGACGATCTCGGGTCTACAGACTAACCTGCACAAGTGTCACCAGAGAACTGCCATCTGACGTAAGGTATAATACCATCTGAGAGTTCTCGGCGAGTCCGTCCAGTGTATCCAGTCTCCACTGAGCACCCGTATACCATCTCTGATGTCAAACACCAATGGATATGGGATCATCCATCGCCCATCTCATGGGTCGAGATGCGTATACGCTAGTCTGCTATGGTGTATCGATGCCCTGTCTCGATACACCCACGACTAGGGACCTTGAAGGATGTACTTATGGACTACCATGTCCCCACTAGTATGATCCGCATTATAGTCCAGGTAGTCAAGTACACATCCTAAGGGCTTTACCAACATGTAATGATAAGACAGTATAAAGAGACAAGTATACATGTTAAAGTAAAGGGCAACCAGATAGCATACTATCATATCGAGCAAGAAAGTCCTCTCTATATATGTCCAAGCATCCAATATAATATACATCATCTGTACAATACTGGCCTCTAGGGCATACATACAACTAACATATATATATATATATATATATATATATATATATATATATTAGATGCTTTTATATGTTTTGCATCCGCGCTAGCCTTGCGTCCGCCCTGCCTTAAGTTAAGTAATGTTACGTTGAAGACCCGATGTCCCGTGATGAATGTAAATGGCATATAAAGCATGCTATTTTGGTTATTTCTGTTGTGGCTAGAAACTTAAATGATGAAAATGCATTAATTTGGATTAATGCAAGAAAAATAAACCTAAAATGATATTGTTGAAACCAAATTTCAAAACCACCCGGTTTTTTTTCAAAACCACCCGGTTTTTTTGCAAAACCACCCGGTTTTTTTTCAAAACCACTCGGTTTGTTTTAAAAGTAGAGGCTAAACTACTTCTTTTCAAAGCCACTCGAGTTACTTTAACGATATCAAGTTCATTACGTTAAGAGTTTTTCGCCAAAAACCAACCGTAGCCCTCCGTCATTTCAGATTAGTAGTATTTAGTATTCGTGCTGCATTTGTTGACCTAGTCAAGGCGTAGTGTACAGTAGCTGAGTGTACTTTTCTGTGCATAGAGATACGATTGGTTAGAAAATTCGTACGACTTTGTTGACCTAGTCAAGGGCTCGTGGGGGTGGGTTTAATACAATCAAGAAAATGACGGGTTAAACTTGACTAGCGGTTTATGGTTTTTTTTTACTTAGTTAAGGTTATAAGCCATTAATGGTAAAAACCATATCGGAATTTTCAAATATAAGGGAAACTTACTGACTATGAGCATATCTTCTGAAGTGTGGTAATTTTGGTCAGCCTCCGTCAAGGTTATCACATAATGATAGATGGGTCCCGATTCTCACTGTGAGCAGGTATTACTCTCCAAAAGATTTTCACTTCACAACTAGCTAACCCATTAGGTGTCGAGAAAGGTGTTAAAATGGTTATGCCTATGTGGAAACGGGGTTATTTAATTAGGTTTGTGCGAAAGCATGAGAAGCCTCCCTCAGAGTACCAACACTGGCCTGGCTGAACGATTAGCGAACTTGTAAGGTGTACATGATTCTGACTAGTTTTCTGTTTAGGGTTGAAGGAGAATTCGAGGAAACAGTGGGAGCTATCTTGATTAGATAAATAAATTAACCGATCTAATCTCGATAGAGTTCACACCGAGTGTTTCTTTTCTCTCTCTCTTTGGTAGTGACTATGACCGACCTTAAACTTAAACTCGTAAACCAAGTTAACCAAAACTTTTTACAAACTTTGGTTTTGGATTTTCATGATTCACGACAAAATCGCATATATCCTTGCCTCTCTTACTTTACCCTTTGCATTCTTCAGAACACTTCGTATCACTATGAAAATCCATATTGCTTGGAAAGGTCATCGTATAGTTATATACGAACTCGAAGAAATATTTCAGTCCGAGGATGGCCACAGGTTTTGGAGAAATTGAATTGGATAATTCTGTTGTCTCTACACTCCACCTTCTCTCAAGTTGAGAGCTCCTTGCATATGGAGAGTACATCAGTTACGGTTGTTGGATAGATTTCTTCCAAACCTTAGGCTGATGTAGAAAAGGTAGGGAAGAAAGAAAACCAACCGGTCTAAGTATGACGTATAGAAAGTAAGATGTAGAGACATATAAACGGATTGAAGTGAGGGTAAAGAAAATAGCAAATAGTGTCATGAATCTGAGCAGTAGAAGATGCATTACTAAGAATACCCAAACATCCCTTTAGAATATTTTAATGTTTCAATTTTTCTGTATGGTTGCAATTGAAAACTGTTTCCTAATCAATTCTGACTTCTGGATATATACATACCGGATTAGAATCCCACATCTGTAGGGTGTTACAGATGTTGAGAAGGAGTAGAATATTAGGGAATTGGGTTATTTGATCCTCAATATCAGAATTCGTAGTAATTGGTGATATTTGATTAAATTGCCTAGTTTTTTCTAACGACAAATATTTGGTTTTGAATAACTTTTGTTATGCACCAATTTTTAAAACTTATATTTATGTCTCTTTATTTAATAAAGTGAAATATAAATTTTGAAAAATACGTTTACCTTTATCAGTTAAGTATAAGCTAAGGTGTATTGAATAACGGTATCGACGCTCTTAACCAAAATACGGTTCTCATCTTACAACATACAGAGTTTGAGTTAGTATACTCATTGGACTTATACAAGGTAATGTATCTTGTCCGGTGTCCTTATGGACAGGGGGTTGGTACTCTTATTTCGTTCCGTTTTACCTATGAGTTCTCTTGTTTTGGACACGCATTCGTTGAAATGCAAAGTCCAAAGATTTTGAGAAGTTCATAGGTATAAGAATAAAGTAGAGAACCAGGCGTTGAAAGTATTAAGATTCTTCGAAGTGATCAAAGATGTAGATACTTATGCTAGGTATTCCGTTGTAGTAAAGTTGAGAAATTGATTCTCTCACAGGTTACTCATCCGTAAATGTGCTCCTTGATAAGAAATATTGTATGTCCTTCTTCATTTGAGAATATGCACTGGATACAATGGCATAATGTTTGAATCTGGTTCGATCTAAATTAGTATCTTAGATTCTATAGGGACATAGAATGGTAGCATATCTTAAGGGTTGTTAAGATATAGAGTTGTTTGGTTTTACTGATAGTAGAATCCGGATATACTCAAAGCACATTTCAGTAATGACAGTTTGTGGGTTATCCCAAGCATTCGCAAGGGTTTAACTTCTTCCATTTTCAAGATCAAAAGTTGATTTATTCTTGACTCGTCATCTTTTTATAAAAGGAGTTCTTTGTAAAAGAAATTAGTGGGAGTATGGTAGAACTGGATGGTATTCCAGAACCACAAACGATTACTAAAAATTTAGTAGAAACTAAGAAGTCAATTGGACCTGACAAACCTTAGCCACTCGATCGATTTTAGTAGGTGGCGTCAATCACCCGAGAGATACTTCGGTTTTCTTGTAGATGGTGACAGGGAGGTCAGTATCATAGTAATGATGACCCTACTAGTTATCAACATGCCATGGGAAGTGGTGAATTCCGGTTGATGGCTAGATGCATTATATCCAAATTGGACTTTACGTACTCCAGAAAGTTTTGGACTTTGTTGGATGCTCCTAAAGGGGTAAGATCCATTAGGAGCAAGTAGATCTTTCGAAATCAGTGCAGGTGGAAAGGTAGAAACTTAATAAGCCTAGACTTGTAGTAAAGGGTTTTTCATCAAATACCCGGTGTGCATTATGATGAAGCTATTACTTCAGTGTCAACGCTGAAGTTCATACGGATATGATTTACCATTGCTGCTATTTAAGACTATGAAATCTGGCAGGTGAATGACTATGACGTCTTTCTAAATGGGAATTTAGAAGTGCAAGTGTATATGACCCTGTCAGAGGGTTATCGTAGTCAATGGGAGCTGCGGAAGGTGTGCAAGTTTCTTATATCTATTTATAGACTAAAGTAGACATAGAGGAGACGGATTATCTTTTTTTATATGACAGTTAAGATGTTTGACTTCATCAAAACAATAGATGAACCTGGTAAGAAGGATGTAGGGAGTACTGTCATGGATGATATACTCCTGATAGGAAGTGGTGTTCCTATACAACAATCGGTCAAACTATGGTTGTTACAGATGTTTCTCCACATAAGATCTGGATAATGAATCAAGAATTCTGGTGACTAGATCTATGACTATAGATCTAGATTTAGGAAGTGTCCAAATTCGGGTACTTGGACACCATTCTTAAGTGTTTTAAAATGGACGACTCCTAACATGGCGATGTACCCGCATGTGATGGAATAACCCTCTCTAAAAGAGATGTCTTCTAGACTGATGAGGAAAGGGATTCGTGTGAATTCCATTTCAATTGGTTTAGAAATTAGGTCAATCATGCGATATCATGTAACATATCAGATATTGCTTTTGCACTTGTGTAGTAAGCGGATATTGATCCAATCCTGGAGAAACAAAGGGAAGTAGTGAAGAACATATCAGGATGTTCTTGGTGTTTTGTAACGGCAGCCTCCTACAGGAGGCGGTTACCGGTTCTAACTTCTGAGGTGACTTGGATGACAGAGTGACTGTCAGAGTTATAAGTTTACCCTCTTCTGAGGGGCAGTATGTTGGAAAGGGTTCCAAGCGGAATACTGAGATAGATATGGCGCAGGATGCTAATTAAATTCAGCAGAGGATACCGCCTAAGAAGTTTGTTGGATAAAGTTGTTCATTTATGAACCGGGTTCCATCAGGTATCAAAACAAATTCTAAGGCAGAGTATCGCTAAGTTGGGTGATAGTTGAGTTCCGCAAAATTGAGATATAGAGAGATAAAGATAGAAACATTGTAGTGGATCCACTCACTGAGACTATTTCTTAAACACGAAAGTTTCTCAAATGAGCTTTGCAAAACTGTTAGTAAAGAAGTTGGGTCGGTAGCACACGAGCTGTGGGTATGCGATACCGTAATAATTGGCCTTAAGTGTAAGTGGGAGATTGTTGGATATAGTGTCCTCAAGGCAATTATTGTAATTGCAGGTAGGCAATTATGATAATTGAATGAGGACCTATACAGGTAGAACAGTCTTGTTCGAGATGATAGTATAATATCTGGTATTTCTTTATCATTTATGTGTTTACATTTTACTTGTTATTACGTGTCGCTAATACATAATGATAAAGCCCGTAGGATCTTTGCTTGACTACCAACATTATGATGGAGATCATACTTGTGGGAGCTGGGTAGTCTATAAACACATCCTTAAATGTGGAAATATCGAGACTGGGTATCGATATCATAAAGTAGACTAGTGTATACATTTCTGGATCCCGACGAAGAGCGGTGGCCGGTCCCACAGTCATTGGTGTGTTGCACCTAAGATTGTATACAGATGCTCACTGGAGGTGAGTATACCGAACGGACTCGCCGAGAACTTCTATATGGTATTATACCTATCGCCAGATAGCAGTTCTCTGCTGACTTGATTAGAGGGTAGTATTTTGACCTGAGATCATCATTTGTCTCGTGTGAATTCTCACTGTACTTTGATTACTACCCTACCACGGATCTGTACAAACAGGTTTTTGTTGGATACAGTTCCGAGCCACATGGAAGTAGTGAGCGGTCGGAAAGGATTCGATTCTCTCGGTATAGGGAGTTGATGTTGCGCTGTGTTCAGTTGGCCATCAACATAAATCCCTGACCAGGGTGGATGAGATTGATAGAAGATCAATAGTTTCTCGATTGTTGATGGACTTGGCACGGACAAAACTTATCGGGTTATTAGATGTTCGACGTTACCCACCCCCTAAACCCGGTATGCGACATTCTTAGAAAAAGAGACCGGACTGTATGGAGATTGTCAGTTACTGGCTCAGTAAGGGTACAGATGAGCTTGCTTATCGACCTTCTTTTCGTTCAATAACTGAGTAGCCGTTACATACAGCTAGTGCCACTGACGTGCTTGTGGTTATGGATTGTATCCAGTAACTACTGCTAGCGTATTTTCGAGTCGTTAAAGTCCTACACAGAGGGTTTCTTGATTCAGATGAAATGATGCAGTGTGTGTATTTTGATACGTATGAGGTTCGATTAAATACGTGTACCTGATACACGTACTTTTATCGGACGTTTTGAAAGTACTAGGTGGTTTGAAAGATAGCTGGTGTTCACCGTCGAAAACAGAGACGGACTGGGATAGATCGTCTTGCCTGAATTTAGGGGCATATGCTATTTAGATTTATCCGTCCACCTCTTCGAAGATACCAAGTTGATTTATAATACCATATATCGAAGGTTTGGACATACGTGACCGTTGTAGCAGATTTTATCAGATTCACCCTCCTTTTATGAGGGGTTTTTGATTGTGGGGACGCTCTTCCCTGCAGGCGCAAGCCCTTACAGTTAATTACGTTATTGCATTGTGATAACCACTTTCTCTTGCTCCGGAAGTTCACTTCGTGTCGTGTGTGTTTTTGTTTGTTTAGGCTGCCCATGGATTGTATACGGAGACTAGTTTATGTCGTCGCCTGTAGGGCGCGGATCAGTCCAAATCCGTATATTTTAGATTTAGGCATAGGTTTATTTAAGGAACGTTAATCTGGTTTAAGATTCAGATCGACTTACAACATATGAGCATTTGGGCCTAATTATTTTAGTTTAAGGACATCACGGTCCATTGTCGCCATGTTTGAGGCAAAATTATAGTTTAGGGACATTTCAGTCCAACATTCCCATTTGGGGGACGAATGTTAGTTTAAGGAAATTTCGGTCCAACATTCATCTTATGTGCATGTGAATTTGTTACGTGGTGGAGTGAACGATGGTGACATGGACTACGCCCAATTTGGGAAGCGATCCGATTCGAGGTATGCACGTCAATTTGGAAGTGCATCAATGTATGACGAAAGGAGTTATTGGTTTTCCGGACCCGCCACCTTTCTGAAGACATTGAGGAATTACAACGACATATAGCAGAGGTGTGGAAAGATATACCCTTGAAAAAAATCCCGTATTTAAAGGAAAAGGTTTATGGTGGTCTTAAGAATCGTTTGTCATATTTGAGACTAAGATTACTTTAGGAGATACGAGATGAATATCATTTTGGATATCATCAATGAGAGATCATTAGTCATGTTTGAGACTAAGATTAGTTTAATAATGTTTTTAGAACATTTTTACTTAAGATCCAGCAAAAGAGCATTTGGGCAGCTGCAAGAAAACTTCAGAGACTTGGCCAATTTGGGCTTGGTCTACTTATTCTTTTTTTTTCATTCAAAATTTCTAAGCACTTATTTGAGCTCTGATGCTCACATATATGTCATGTGAAGAATTCAGTCATGTGTGCTGCTCAATGAATGTTGAACACTTTAATCCATTTGACTAAATGTGAAGTGCTGAGCACTTCCTATGGCGTCCACGTGAGGTGCATGTGCGGTGCTGGGCACTGTCCAATTAGTATTAAGCACTCAACCGTTTTGGCTGTATATGGAGTGCTAAGCACTTTTTATGTGCCGCCCACGTGAGGAGCACGTGAGGCACTGGGCGCTGCCCAATCATTGCTAAGCACTCAGCCATTTTAGCTGTATGGGGAGTGCTAAGTACTTTATTCAGCGCCCACATGTGTTTCACGTGAGGCGCTGGCCTTTTGTTTTGGGCGCCCGCGTATTTTTCACGTGAGGCGCTAGAATCTATTAAAAGGGCGCCCACGTGGGAAGCACGTGAGGCGCTAGTTTTTTTTATATGGAGATTTAATCTCTGTTGATATTTTCAGAGAGGTTAAACTTCTATCAATGGTATTTTGACCATTAACGCTCGCCAAAATCAATATATTTTGAGGATTTCGGGTTGAGTTTATAGAGAACTAAGTTCTTGATTTGAAGGAGCTGAGTTCTTGGAGTATTATGGACTCCATTTTTTTTCTTTTTAAATTTGTTCTTCCCTAAATCTTTGATTCTCAAGAACAATATCTTCCCAATGAGAATTAAATTCTCAACTTGTGGGAGACTTGTCTTGTGGATCTCAGATCCAGATAAAGAACTAAGTTCGTGTTAAAAGGGTTAAACCCCCAAATGTGATAGTATAGATAATAGAGATATTTTGATCTCTTTTCTTTATCACGGTTTCGAGAAGGAAGGTTTTCTTCTTTGAGAATTGAATTCTCTGTTCTCTCAAGAGCTCACTGTATTTTTGGCAGAAACTTATAGGGGGTTTCCTCTATATGAGACTTGAAGTCTCGGATCCTTTATATAGTGGAGGCAGATTGTTAATTGGTTTTGAGAAAATCTCTCATTGAGAGATTCCAATTGATTTAATTGGTCTCAAAATTGATTTGGGGAATTTTACCCACTGTTGGATTATTTATCCAAAGAATTCTATTTTACAGAATATGTTGTTTTTGTTTTTAACAACATCGGGAAAATATTCTCCCATATATAGAATTTATTTTCTAAAATGGTGATTTTTAATCACTATCGGATTTTTAATCCAAGAGTTCTCTGTTTAATAGAGAACAATCTTTTTTTGTTTAGAAAGATTGAGAGAATATATTCCAAAAATTGGATCATTGATCCAACCGAGAGTATCTTTCTTATTTAGAAAGATATGGGAGATATTTTCTCCTAATAGAATTTGATTTTATATTTTGATGATTTATCATCCACGTTGGATTTTGATCCAACGGCTCTGTTTAACAGAGAGTATTGTAGAATTTTAATTCTACTTAGATGTTGGTGCTCACATGTTGTGCATATGGATGCCACTTAAGAAGTTAATTCTTAAGATAGGTATTCCTGTGCCTTGCACATTGGTGCCCGTGTGAGGAGCACGTACGATGCTATATAAGAATTTAACCTTTATTCAGGAATCACTCATGTGCTTTGCACATTGGTGCCCACGTGAGGAGCACGTGCAGCGCCACATAAGAATTTAATTCTTACTCAGAAAGTGCTTCTGTGCTTTGCACATTGGCGCTAGCGCCCTCGTGAAAAGCACGTGGGGGCACTGCCCCATTAATGAAGCTTTCTTTTCACCTTCTTTCTCTGCTTTTCCTGAGTCAAACTTTCTTTTCCAATGCTTTCTTTTGTCAGAGTTTGCAAATAGTTCCATCATGCACAACATTTTCTGTGCCGAGACTTAAATGCTTCCCTTTATAATCTAAGCAATGCTCCTCTTCTCTCTCACTTTCAGAGAATCATTTTAACAGAGAAGAGTCATGGCTTGCAATCGTCCGTATGCTAATTGGCAGCTATGAGAGGCGCCCATCGAGAAAATTGTTCCTCATTTTGTTGCACGCTTAGAGAATCCCACTCTCACGGATAACCAATATAATACGGTGTTGCACGAGCTCTTGACTCGTAAAGGATCTCCTCTCCCCATCGGCTCCATTTCGCTCCGGACGATCTTCCTATTTGTGCTTGATAACATTCCTTCTCATCCAGCAGAGATGACTCCGGCGATACTCGACGCAGCGGAGGACAATATCGAGTGCTTTCATGAGGCACTTTTGATTTCCAAGCCTTTGAGGGATCGTTCTGTTCAGCTGCTAAGACAGATACAGGCTTAGCGGGCCATCATGGCTACTTTCGCCAATGAACATAGCACTGATCGATAGGGAGCAACTCTTCGTGAAGATCGCCGCTTCGACATGGTGGAGAAGACTGGGAGGGCTTTAGAAAACTTCATTCATAGTTTTGTAAACCCTTGTACTTTTGATCCCGTATTCGGTGATCTATTTCCTGTAGAATAAAATGTCTATTTGAATGCTTTCCTTTTATCGTTGGCCACCGAGTGCTTCATTTCTAACACCTATTTTTTCTTTGATTGTATTGTTTAAATATACATGCAACATACATGTGCGCACGTGCACTTCACCCTTAGGGATTTTTGCTAAGCGCAAACGCCACTGATGTGCCCATGCCATGCACTAACCCTCCACACGCGTATATGAATGAGCCAGCTTTCACACATATATGTAAACAAAATTTAAACCGGTGTAAACAAATGCCCCCCACCACTTTAATCACGGAGGTATACACGTGAGTGAAATTGTGTAGAGTAATACATAGCATACGACCGGTTTTAGGCTGGTGTATCGTACATAACTTTTAGAATCTCGATCTGAGAAGATAGAGAGCGGCCACAAGCGTCATCAACCATCTTTAACTCAAATCTCAACTCTTAAAGGATATAGTTCTAAACCCTGAGGCCTATGAGCTGCACCTTTATGTTTCTTTATGTTTTAATCTGGCGCGAGTAGTTTATGTACTCATTTCAGAGTTTGTAGTTTCTTCATTCATTTCAGAGTTTCTAGTTTTTGTACTCATTTCGGAGTTTGTAGTTTATTCACTCATTTTGGATTTTCTAGTTTATATACTCATTTCAGAGTTTGTAGTTTCTTCACTCGTTTCAGAGTTTCTAGTTTATGTACTCGTTTCGGTGTTTGTAGTTTACTCACTCTATTCGGAGTTTCTAGTTTATGTACTCATTTCGGAGTTGTATGGCGTTTTTCGTCACCCCATTGAGATGGGAATACGTGCGCGTTTGTCAGGCGTACTACAGATTCACCCTGTCTAGGGTAGGCCGGGGTTTAATGATTGTGGGGATCCGAATCTCCGGCAGCCACGAACTAAGCTGCCGTTAATTACCCCTCGCCTTTGGAGCGAGGGAACCTCCGATTTACGGGTTAAACTGGTCATGCGAACTCAATGTGCAGTGTATGTGTGTTGTGTTTTGAAAGGGGGGTTTTGGATATATCAGGAGCCACGCAGAGTTTTTACGGGGGTCCCGCTATCCGGATAGCGGGCTGGGGGTCAAGGGGGCTAGCAGCCCCCTTGCGGGGTGCGGGGCAGCGCCCCGTTAGAAATTTTTTCTAACAGGGACAGTGTCGTGGAGTATGTGTATGTGTACATATGTATACATACGTATATATATACATTTATATATAGATAAAGGGGAAAAAGACATCCAAAGGATGCGTGGGGCCAGCGCCTAGGCGCTTGAGCGCAAGCGCGCCACGTGTCGGCACGTGGGCGCTTTGCGCTCGAGCGCAGAGTGCTGGAGCGCAACGCGCCACGTGTCGGCACGTAGTCGCTTTGCGCTCGGACGCTGGGCGCTTGAGCGCAAGCGCGCCACGTGGGCGCTTTGCGCTCGAGCGCAGTGTGCTGGAGCGCAACGCGCTACGTGTCGGCACGTGGTCTCTTTGCGCTCGGACGCTGGGCGCTTGAGTGCAAGCGCGCCACGTGTCGGCATGTGGGCGCTTTGCGCTCGAGCGCAGAGTGCTGGAGCGCAACGCGCCACGTGTCGGCACGTGGTAGCTTTGCGCTCGGACGCTGGACGCTTGAGCGCAAGCGCGCCCCGTGTCGGCACGTGGGCGCTTTGCGCTCGAGCGCAGAGTGCTGGAGCGCAACGCGGCACGTGGGCGCTTTGCGCTCGGACGCTGAGCGCTTGGGCGCAAGCGCGCCACGTGTCGGCACGTGGGCGACTTGCGCTCGAGTGCTTGCGCTGGAGCGCAAGCGCGCCACGTGTCGGCACGAGGGCGACTTGCGCTCGAGCGCTTGCGCTGGAGCGCAAGCGCGCCACGTGTCGGCACGTAGGCGCTTTGCGCTTGAGCGCTGAGCGCTTGAGCGCTGAGCGCTTGAGCGCAAGCGCGCCACGTGTCGGCACGCGGGCGCTCTGCGCTTGAGCGCCGGCGACAAAAAGAGGCTTTTAGCCTAAAAAAATTTCTCGGAAGAGAAATCAGAGAAGAGTTGGACTCCTGAGTGTGTTTTTGGGGTTAATAGAATGGGTTCTTCTTCTTCCTCCTCTATTAGCTGGATCTTGAAGATCAAGAGATGTGAGATCTCAAAATCTCTCCTTTTTAAGATCTGATGACAGATCCAAGTTCCCCTTTGTGTGTTTCATGGTGAAAAACTATTTTGTTTTTGAAAAGGAAGAGTAAAACTCTTGATTTAATTCAAAAGAAAGAAGAAGGTCTTGGAACCTTGAAGAAGAAAGAAAGATCTCAGATCTGAAACTTTTTTTGGAGAGAGAAAAAGTTGTTGAGATATTTTATTATCTTTGCCTTTATAGGCTATACACTTTACACATAGCCCCTTGGGCTTCACAAAATGGCATTTTGCCTATCCCATGGCTCATATGCCATTTCTTTTTGCACATAAGCCATGGGCTTTACAAAAATTTGGCTTTATGCCTATTTTTCTTACATTTATCCATAAAATAAAATAAAAGAAATGCAACAAAATTATTTATTACAAAATTTTTATCTTGGCATGGGGGAGGCCGGCAGCTTCATGTTCTGGCTCGACTCGGGCATGGGCCCACTTGGCTTGGGGTTGACTTTGATTTTGACTTGGTCAGCCAGGGTGTAAATTTTTACCCCAACAAATTGCCCCCCATCAATAAATGCACACCACATATGTGGGTCGTGTGCATGAAATTGATGGATCTTCTTTCACGTGGAGGCGACTTGATTTGGTTCCCGCTTTTTGGGAAGCTGGCACTGCCCTTTTTACGACATGGGCGGTCGTTGCTTGACATGTCTCCAAGACGGAGTGTCCGTGATAGACGTTTTCCCTGGCTCGGAGTGATCTGGTTCCCGCTTTGTAGGAATCCTGCGCTTCCCTTTTTGCGACTTGGACGGTCGATGCTGCCCTTTTTGCGACTTGGACGGTCGATGCTGCCATTTTAGCGACGTGGACGGTCGGTGCTGCCCTTTTTGCGACTTGGACGGTCGGTGCTGCCATTTTAGCGACTTGGACGGTCGGTACTGCCCTTTTTGCGACTTGGACGGTCGGTGCTGCCATTTTAGCGACTTGGACGGTCGGTTCTGCCCTTTTTTGCGACTTGGACGGTCGATGCTGCCCTTTTTGCGATGTGGACGGTCGGTTCTTCCCTTTTTGCGACATGGACGGTCGGGGCTTCCATTTTAGCGACGTGGACGGTCGATACTGTCCTTTTTGCGACTTGGACGGTCGATGCTGCCATTTTAGCGACGTGGACGGTCGGTTCTGCCATTTTAGCGACGTGGACGGTCGGTTCTGCCCTTTTTGCGACATGGACGGTCGGTGCTGCCATTTTAGCGACGTGGACGGTCGGTGCTGCCATTTTAGCGACGTGGACGGTCGATGCTGCCATTTTAGCGACTTGGACGGTCGGTTCTGCCCTTTTTTGTGACTTGGACGGTCGATGCTGCCCTTTTTGCGACGTGGACGGTCGGTTCTGCCCTTTTTGCGACATGGACGGTCGGTGCTGCCATTTTAGCGACGTGGACGGTCGATGCTGCCCTTTTTGCGACTTGGACGGTCGATGCTGCCATTTTAGCGACGTGGACGGTCGGTTCTGCCATTTTAGCGACTTGGACGGTCGGTTCTGCCCTTTTTGCGACATGGACGGTCGGTGCTGCCATTTTAGCGACGTGGACGGTCGATGCTGCTCTTTTTGCGACTTGGACGGTCGGTACTGCCCTTTTTGCGACGTGGACGGTCTGTGCTGCCATTTTAGCGACATGGACGGTCGATGCTGCCCTTTTTGCGACTTGGACGGTCGATGCTGCCATTTTAGCGACTTGGACGGTTGGTTCTGCCCTTTTAGCGACGTGGACGGTCGGTTCTGCCCTTTTTGCGACATGGACGGTCGGTGCTGCCATTTTAGCGACGTGGACGGTCGATGCTGCCCTTTTTGCGACTTGGACGGTCGATGCTGCCATTTTAGCGACTTGGACGGTCGGTTCTGCTCTTTTTGCGACATGGACGGTCAGTGCTGCCATTTTAGCGACGTGGACGGTCGATGCTGCCCTTTTTGCGACTTGGACGGTCGGTTCTGCCCTTTTTGCGACGTGGACGGTCGGTGCTGCCATTTTAGCGACGTGGACGGTCGATGCTGCCCTTTTTGCGACTTGGACGGTCGATGCTGCCATTTTAGCGACTTGGACGGTCGGTTCTGCCCTTTTTGCGACTTGGACGGTCGATGCTGCCCTTTTTGCGACGTGGACGGTCGGTTCTGCCATTTTAGCGACGTGGACGGTCGATGCTGCCATTTTAGCGACGTGGACGGTCGGTTCTGCCATTTTAGCGACGTGGACGGTCGGTTCTGCCCTTTTTGCGACTTGGACGGTCGATGCTGCCCTTTTTGCGACGTGGACGGTCGGTTCTGCCATTTTAGCGACGTGGACGGTCGATGCTGCCCTTTTAGCGACGTGGACTGTCGATTCTGGATTTGACTTGCCCCGCTTCTTGCGGCGTCAGGGATGAAGTTGACTTGTTTCCGAGGTGGAATTTGGTTCTGCCAGGGAGGTCATTGGTTGTTTTGCCGACCTGATGTGATTTGGGTTGACATCAGTATCGCTACGCTAGAATATGGTACCAGGAGCGAATCATCATTTGTCATGACAGGGTTTGGGAATTGGTTTTTGTTTGGCATCTGCATTGCTGCACTGGAATAATGCCAGGAGCAACTTATCATTTGCCTTGGGAGGACTTGGGATTTGGGTTTTTGGTCGGCATCAGCACCGCTAACACTGAAGCGAAATGCCAGGAGCGACTCATCATTTGCCGTTGTCCGTTGGGGAACGATGGCTTAGGAGACAGGTTTGGGTCCCGATCACCTAAGGCTTTTCAATTTTATGGGCCGTGAGGGTCCCATAAAAGCATTTTCTCCCTACGAGTCATAAGGATCCCGCAGGTGTATTTTCTCCTTAGGAATCGTGAGGATTCCTAAGTGTGTTGCTCCTTTGTAAGTCGTAAGGATCTCACGCAGGGGTTTTCTCCTCACAAGGTCGAGAGGACTTTGCGAGTGTATTTCATCTCTTTTCACGAGTTTGCGCCCTTTCGGGTTTTCACAGACTCGCCGGTAGTCCTGCTGTTTTTACTCATGGAGCACTTTCGGGTTTTCATCCGTGCCCGTTTTGCTTGTGGACATACCGTTTATTTTTTATTTCTTTTATTTTTTTTTGTTTTTCTCTTCTTCTTTTTTTTGCCGTTGGTGGGACTTTAAAAGTAGTCTCACCGGCAGGATTTGGGAGAGATAGGGGTCATTTATGCCCGTGGATTGTATACGGTTTTGCAGGATGTATGATCTAGACCGTAGGGCTGATGTGCTCAATTCGCCTGCGACTTGGAGCATTCACGTGTAGTATTTCTTGAGATATCGTCAATTGAAGGTTGGCATGGGCCTTTCTCCCTCGGCACTTATTAGTTGGTAGGATCCTCCGTCAAACACTTTCTCGATGACGTATGGTCCTTCCCAGTTTGGCTCGAATTTTCCCTTGGCATGTCGATTGGGGATGATCGATCTTTTGAGGACCAACACCAATTCACCTTTCTTGAAAGAACGGAGACGGGTTATCTTGTCATAGGCCCGTGACATTTAGGCTCGGTATAGCTCCAGACTTTGTTGCACCGCGAGCCTCTTTTCTTCGAGGGCATCTAGTTCTTCAAGTCGAAGGAGCACGTTTTCCTCCTCCGTCAACTCATGATGAACATCCATTCTTAAGCTTGGAACTTCGACTTCGAGGGGGAGGACCGCCTCCACTCCGAAGAGCAATGAGTATGGAGTGGAATGAGTTGAAGTACGGTGCGTGGTACGATATGCCCACAATGCCTCGTGAAGCTTGAGATTCCAGTCTCTCTTGTTGGCTGAAGCATTTTTCCTCAGGAGCTTGCATAGAGTCTTATTGAAGGTTCGGCTAGCCCATTGGCTCTTGGATTATAGATGGAGGAATATCTCCAGTCTATCTTGTGCTGAGTAGCGAACCTTGAGATATTGAAGCTCTTGAAAGAAGGCCCGTTGTCAGAAATGATTCTTCTTGGTGTACCGAAGCGGTATAGAATATTATGCTGGAAGAATGTCAGAATATCTTTTGTCTTGACTTCTTTTAGCGGGACAGCTTTAGCCCATCTGGAGAAGTAGTCTGTCGCGACCAGTATGAACCGGTGGCCTTTAGATGACGGAGGATCAATTGGGCCAACAATGTCGGTGCCCCAGACTTCGAAGGGCCACGACGCCACCGTAGGATGCAACGGATTGGGATGCTTGTGAATGAAATCACCATGGATTTGGCAAATCTGACATTTCTTTGCATGTTCTCCGCAATCCCGTATCATGGTGGGCCAGTAATACCTAAGCCGTTTGATTTGAAGTCGCATCTTGGGGCCAGATTGGTGAGCACCGCAAACGCCCGAGTGAACATCTTTCATGACCTTTTGGGCTTCGGCCAATGACAGACACCTGAGCCAGAGTTGGTCATATGACCTGCGGTATAACGTGTCATTTACAAACACGTATCGGAGAGCTCTTTTCTTCAGCTGAATCCTCGCAGATTTTTCTTCGGGCAGCTTGTCGTATCGGAGGTACTCTATGAAGGATTCTCTCCAATCGGGCTCGTCTTGGATGATCGAAGCTTCTTCGGCGGGACTGCTCTTCTGTTCCACGCTTTCCTCTTCTCGTAGAGAGACTGGGGGTAGAATTTGCCGGCTCCTGACTGTGATCAGAATTTCGTCCATGTCAGGATCGGCCAGCTCCTTGGCTAAGCGAGCGAGTACGTCAGCCTTCCCATTCAATGCTCTAGGGACTCTCATTAGTTCAGTATGAGTGAACCGTTCCATGAGTTCCACCACTCAGCCTCTGTACCGAGCTAACTCGGGTTTGTATATTTTATAATCGCCGCTTACTTGGTTGACGACGTGCTGGGAGTCACCGTAAACTCGTAGCCGACGGATTTCTATTTCTATGGCGAGCTCCAAACCAGCTATCAGAGCTTCATACTCAGCTTCATTGTTTGTCCGAGGCTCGGTGAGAGCGAAAGAACGCCGTAGGGTTCCCATTGATGGCGTGATGAACACCAATCCTATCCCCGCTTTTACCTCCGGGACGCTTGATCTGCTGGAGCTCCTTATTGATGAAGCCCCATCGAAGTAGAGCTCCCAATATGGCTCGTCTTCCTCGAGGTGCAGCACTTGTTCGTTGGGTAACTCACAATTTAGCGGCGACCCTTCTGGTATGGGATGAGCAGCGAGAAAGTCTGCAAGAGCTTGCCCTTTTACTGCTTTCTGAGGAATATAAACTATGTCAAACTCAAGTAGCATGACAGCCCATCTTGCCATCCTGCCGGCTAGGCTTGCTTTGGTCATCAAGTGTTTGAGCGGGTCGACCTTGGAGATCAGCATAACCCGATGAGCCAGCAGATAATGCATCGGCTTCTTCACAGCAAATATCAGAGCCAGGCATTGCTTTTCGATTGGGGAATAGTTGTGTTCCGCCCCGACTAGAGTTTGACTGAGGTAGTATAGGGCATTTTCCTTTCCCTCCTCGTTATTCTGGGCGAGGAGCGCACCGAGTGACTCATCTAGCGCGGCAGTGTAGAGAATCAACGGTTTATTTGGAATGGGAGCGGCCAGCACTGGAGGGTGCAACAAGTATTGTTTGATACTTTCGAACGCTGCTTGATATTCGGCATCCCAGATAAAAGGAGCTCCTTTCTTCATGAGCTTTGAGAAGGGCCTACACCTTCCCGATAAATTTGAGATAAACCTCCGTATATAAGCAAGCTTGCCTTGAAAAGATCTTAGCTGCGTCAGACTCTTCGGAGGGGGCATCTCCATGATGGCCTTTATCTTTGATGGGTCAACTTCGATCCCTCGATGTCGAACTATGAAGCCCAGGAATTTTCCCGATGACACGCCAAAAGCGCACTTCAGAGGATTCATCTTCAGATCGTATTCCCTCAGTCTGGTGAGAACGGTCTTAAGATCTTGGATATGATCGGCCTTGGTTTTAGTCTTGACGACCAGATCATCAACGTAACATTCGACGACTTTATGAATTAGGTCATCGAAGATATTGGTCTTTGCCCTTTGATATGTAGCACCTGTGTTCTTCAATCCGAACGGCATCACCTTGTAGCAATATATTCCTATCGGGGTTCGAAATGCTGTGTGTTTCTCATCCTCAGGCGACATCTTGATATGATTGTATCCAGACGAGCCATCCATAAAGGTGAACAGCTCGTAATTTGAGGTGTCATCGACCATCATTTCCATGACCGGTAGCGGGAAGTCGTCTTTAGGACATGCCTTGTTGAGGTCCCTGAAATCGACACAAACTCGGATCTGCCCATTTTTCTTCTTCACTGGGACTATGCATGCGATCCAGTCCGCAAATTTCTCTTCCCTGATGAAGCCGGCATCGATGAGCTTCTTAGTTTCCTCGATGACCTTTTCTTCTAGTTCCCTTCTCATTCTTTGAGGAGCTTGTTTGACTGGCTTAGCATCAGGAGATATAGCCAACTTATGTACGGCCACTTCAGGGGAAAGGCCAGGCATTTCTTTGTATGTCCACGCGAAGCAGTCGACGAACTCATGCAGCAGGGCAATTATCTGCGCTTTCATTTCCTCTGACAAGAGCGAGCTGATGTAGGTCGGCCTTGGATTATCGGGCGTTCCTAAGTCAATCTCGGTTAACTCGTCAAAGGTTGCTTGTCCGCCATCTTCGAGCTCTTGAGGAGCTTCTTCTGGCTCGGCTATCTCGTCATCATCATTTGATCTTTCGCTGGCCTCACCAACATGGATCATGTAGCACGCTTTGGAATCACGTTGAATGTAGCCTATGCCCCGTCTATCTGGAATTCGTCCATCGATGAGTGCTCGGACCTGGGGCGGATACCATAGCCCTTCGTAAAACTTTGCTTCGGACTCCGTTTGATATAACCTGCATCCGCACTTCTTAAAGTATCCCCGCATCTCGAGCGCATAGTATCTGGGATTGAGGATGGCTCTTATGCCTCTCTCATAGGGAAGGCACGCGACAGAAAGGTCGTCCGGGTGCACAACGGGGTTTGACCTGTAAAACAGGATGCCCTTCTGTCCATTTTTCCTCCCGGGCACGTAGAAAGTTTTCAGCTGGTCCACGGTAGAGACCGATAATGCGTCGAGCTCTTTGCACATATGCTCTGGTACCCTTGTGACGGCTAGGGACCCTTCTGCAATTTTGAAGGTCTCTCGTAGTTTCGCTTGCTGCATGGGGGTCCAATTTGCACCGCTATTGCACGGCAGGTCCTCTTCCTCCGACTCTTCAGTGTCGCTGCCAAGATGAGGGCGGGCTTTGCTGCTAGATGGGCCTTCAGTAACAGATTCGTCCGTATCGCTGCCGAAACGAGGGCGAGTTTTACGGAAGGACGGACTTCCAGCGTCGGACTCATCAGTGTCGCTGCCGAAATGCGGGCGCACTTGGGTATTTTTGCTTTTGAAAGTGACAGTCGGTGCAGATTTGCTTTTGAGTCTTATGGCCGGTCTATCCTCAGTCAGTTGTGGCTTAGCATTTTGGTGGTTCGTAAAGTACCGAGAATCTTCATAGCGGACTTTATGCACACCGAATGGCTGGATGTCTCCGTCAATGCGTCTTTCTTCACCGTTTTTAGTATACTTCATGCATTGATGGAGAGTTCACGGAATGATGCCGTAATCGTGGAGCCACGGCCGCCCCAAGAGAATCTTATAAGACGTGTCGGCGTCGATCACGTATATCTTAGCTTCAGTTTGCAGATCCCCGAATTTTATTGGTAGAGCTATGGACCTCAGAACTTGCTGGCAATTTCGGTTGAAGCCTTGAATGACAATCCTTTCCCTTGACAGGTGTCGGACGTCCATTGACAAACTCTTCAGAGTTAGCAAGTTCATGATGTTCACTGAGGACCCCGGATCAATCAATATGCGATTAATTCGATCTCCGTCGCTGTACCCGGTCACGTAAAGCGGCCGATTATGCTCAGCCGTTCCCAGTAGCAAGTCTTCATCCTTAAATGTGACTGCGGCGGCATGCAAAGCGTGCTGGGCTTCTTTCATAATAATTTCCGCAAAGTGAGCCTGATACTGCCCGGGGTTTTGTAGAGCGTGAATAAGAACATCTCTAAGCTCCTTAGATAGGACCAAGGCGTCGTAGATGCTCAGGAGAGACGGAAGCTTCCGGAGATGTGCCAAGGTATTATAGTCCACCGAGGAAGGACTTATGTTTTCATCGGCCAGTTCTCTGCCATCTTCTTCATCAGCGACTTGTTTTTCCTTCCCTTTTGGGGCGTTGCCCTGATTTTGCGGTAGAGCCCTGCCTCTTCTGAGCTGGATTTGATTGGCCTTTGTGGTGAGCTCCTCGTCCTCTTCAGGAAAATAGAGCTCATCCTCGGAGTCGCTGCCAAGATGGATGGCGTAGCAGGTCACTACTGGGATCTCTTCATTGGAGTCTTCTTCTAACTCCTCCAGAATTTCAGCCGCTTGTACAGGGAGGAACTCCTTCAATTGAATCAATGTTCTTTCCTTTTGTTCATATTCTTCGAGGGAATCGATATATTTTTGAATGGTCGATCTTCCTGCAGACTCTTTTTCGCGCCGAGCTGCACTTTTCTTCTTCTTGAGCTTCTTGGATTTTGAGCCTGATGGAGCCGCATTGGCGGATGGACTGGTAGGCTTCTTCTGCCCTTCCCATTCCGTCCTGGGTTCTTTTCGAAGTAGCTTTATCATCTTCTTCATCTTATTAGATATGTGAGTACTCCACGGAGGTCGCGATGAGTCAGTTTCGTTTGTCAGGGCAGCAGGTTCAGCTGTCTGCTTCCAGAAGGCTTCAACTTCTGTCTGTATAAAGTTGGCGGTTGCAACTTGATTGTTCACCAACACACTTTTGGACAGCTCGATCTCTCCAGCCTTGTACTGCTTCTCGACCCAGTCTTTGAAGATATAGCAATCCTCGATCGTATGGCTCACTACTCGGTGGTACGGACAATACAGAGGATTGTCGGTCATTTTTGCTTCTTGGGGTCTTTTCGACTCCGGCAATTGTAGGCCATTGTTCAAGGCATCTTTAAATATCTTGCGGACCTTGTCCCTTCTGAAAGAGTAAACCTTGTTCTTTTTCTCCTCTAGGGAAGGCCCATCTCCTCCCAGTAATGGCTTTCGAGACCGGCTGGTTTTGGATTCGCCCGCCCTTCACTTTTCTTCATTGTCGGACGCATTGAAGACATTGGTACTGCTGGAACTCCCGCTTCTACGGTTGTCGTCCCGCTTGCTTTTCTAGGTTTTGTCTCTCTGAGAGTCCGGCGGGGACTCTTGCTTCGAGCTTTCCAGCATTTGGACTTTCTTGGTTAGCTCCTGAAATGTCTTGAGGCCCGCTGTACACAAGAATGGGACCATCCAATTGCCGAGGTTTCCAATGAGAAGGCTGACGGACTGGTCCTGCTCCAGCGGCGGTTCGCACTTGACTGTGAGATTACGCCATCGGGCGATAAAGTCGGTGTTGCTTTCATTCTTCCCCGGCTTGGTCCTCATAAGGTCGGCAATGGAGATTTTATCACTGACACTCATGAACCTTTGCCGAAATAGGGACTCCATTTGGGCAAAGGTAATGACGGACCCGTCCGGTATACTCGCATACCAGTCGAAGGCGACGCTGGTCAGGCTGTTGACAAACTGACGAAGAAGGAGCGCGTCATTGCCCCCTGTATTTCCGCACGATGCTTTGAAGTGGGCGACGTGCTGGTTTGCATTCCCCGTTCCATCAAATCTTCCGAACTTAGGAATGACGTAGCCTCTTGGGAACTCAATCAGATCGTACTGCGCGGGATATGGCCGCCCACTACTGCCGATTTCTTTCTGAGCTTCAGCTTCGGCCACCAATGTTTTAACCTTGCTGGTGACCAAATCTATTATCCGATCCGGTGTTAGCGGGATAGTGCTATCTGGGGCCAAGGCATCCCCAGAAGCGGAATGTGGCCGGCTTTCATTCGGCTCGACCAGTCTTGGTCCAAAAGGAACAGGCATTGGCTACCTCGGATTGTCATCACCCGGCTGATTAGTAGCGGCTTGTGCCTGATTGGGAGGCGCTCGAGCAATTTGAGCCGTAAGCTGCATCACCACGTTCGTTAAGTCGTCAATCTTTGAATAGAGCTTGGCCATCGCTTTATCTTTGCTCCTGAGCTGTTTTCGAAGCTCTTGAAGCAGCTCTTGCTCCGCAGTCCTGGGGCAGAAACTCGGCTCTTCCTCGCTGTCCGAGCTTGACTCTACACGGACCGAGGGGTCTATCTTCCTATCATCCTCATCGAGAGGGTTTTCTTCATCTGGCGGGGGCGGCTGTTCTTGGGCGGCGGTAACCACATTCAGGCAAGATTGGGCTTGGGATGTGGTGGCCCCGTCCTTTCTTTTGCTGCGAAGGTTGTCGCTGGGGCGCCCGCCCGCCATATAGACCGTATGGATGATATATCCGGCCGTCTTTCTATCATTTGCGGCTGATTTCACGGATCGCTGTCTTGACCCCCTTGCTTCGGTAGCTGGTAGTCGATTGAAGGCGGCTGGCCTAACCAGGTTCTTGAATGGTGCTGGCGCTTCTTTTCTGGATTTGCCCCGCTGCTTTCGTGCGGCAAAGAGCGTCTGATAGACCCTTGAAGAGACAATGTCATAATTTTTCTGTTGGGGCCGGGACACGTCTCTCTGTAGCACTGTTTGGGCCGCTGTCTTCTTGATTCTGGCGGTCATGGCATTTTTCTGAACCCACTTCAGAGGCTCGAAGGAATTGCTGATTCTTACGTCTGACTCAGCCGTCGTCGCAGGGCAACCCTGCACTTGGAACTTCACACGATTCCATTTGGCTGAAGCCCTGACCCTCTTGTTGGCTCGATAACTGAGCCGCTTCTGCCTTAACTTTTCTGTTCTAAGCGCCTGGTAGACTTCGGCTCTTTGGGAAGACGCCGCAGACCGGGCGATGGAGGGCCTTGGAGATACGCTCGATCGTGCATTTGTTGGAGTCATCGCCTGAGCTCGTCTGCAACATTTGATGTTGCCCTTTGTACCTAAGTTCTTTCCCCCCACTGGAGCACCAGAGAATCGTTTAGATACCGTCTTAAGTTTCGGTTGTGGTGCCTTGGCGATCACGACATTCGGCCTCTTACCCCTTGAGACCGGCTTGGCCACCTGTTCCGCCGGGATCTCCACCAGATGAGCGCTTCCGGCAGGGTAGATGATGACGGAGCCAAACTGGCGGGGCGGTTCCTCCCACTGTCGACTGAGGCTTGCGGGGAGAACCACACGAGCGTTGATCTTGACCCCGTACGGAATCGGGGTCACGTTGGAAGCTGAATTCGTCTGGGGAGACATTGTCATCGAAGGTTGATTGCTGCACGGAAAAAAGAACATCATTTCAGTATAAGCAATCGATATGTATATTGATTGAGTTCGCATGAACATTTAACCCGAAATATGGGAGGAGAGATTGGTCCCACCGGGCGTGCCATAATCTGTAGGGTGTTTTTCATCACCCCATTGAGATGGGAATACGCGCGCGTTTTTCAGGCGTACTACAGATTCCCCCTGCCTAGGGTAGGCCGGGGTTTAATGATTGTGGGGATCCGAATCTCCGGCAGCCGCGAACTAAGCTGCCGTTAATTACCCCTCGCCTTTGGAGCGAGGGAACCTCCGATTGACGGGTTAAACTGGTCATGCGAACTCAATGTGCAGTGTATGTGTGTTGTGTTTTGAAAGGGGGGTTTTGAATATATCAGGAGCCACACAGAGTTTTTACGGGGGTCCTGCTACCCGGATAGCGGGCTGGGGTCAAGGGGGCTAGCAGCCCCCTTACGGGGTGCGGGGCAGCGCCCGTTAGAAATTTTTTCTAACAGGGACAGTGTCGTGGAGTATGTGTATGTGTACATATGTACACATATGTATATATATACATTTATATATAGATAAAGGGGAAAAAGACATCCATAGGATGCGTGTGGCCAGCGCCTAGGCGCTTGAGCGCAAGCGCGCCACGTGGGTGCTTTGCGCTCGAGCGCAGAGTGCTGAAGCGCAACGCGCCACGTGTCGGCACGTGGTCGCTTTGCGCTCGGACGCTGGGCGCTTGAGCGCAAGCACGCCACGTGTCGGCACGTGGGCGCTTTGCGCTCGAGCGCAGAGTGCTGGAGCGCAAAGCGACCACGTGACGCTGGGCGCTTGAGCGCAAGCGCGCCACGTGTCGGCACGTGGGCGCTTTGCGCTCGAGCGCAGAGTGCTGGAGCGCAACGCGCCACATGTCGGCACGTGGTCGCTTTGCGCTCGGACGCTGGGTGCTTGAGCGCAAGCGCGCCACGTGTCGGCACGTGGGCGCTTTGCGCTCGAGCGCAGAGTGCTGGAGCGCAATGCGCCACGTGTCGGCACGTGGGCGCTTTGCGCTCGGACGCTGAGCGCTTGGGCGCAAGCGCGCCACGTGTCGGCACGTGGGCGACTTGCGCTCGAGCGCTTGCGCTGGAGCGCAAGCGCGCCACGTGTCGGCACGGGGGCGACTTGCGCTCAAGCGCTTGCGCTTGAGCGCAAGCACGCCATGTGTCGGCACGTAGGTGCTTTGCGCTTGAGCGCAAGCGCGCCACGTGTCGGCACGCGGGCGCTCTGCGCTTGAGCGCCGGCGAGAAAAAGAGGCTTTTAGCCTAAAAAAGATTTCTCGGAAGAGAAATCAGAGAGGAGTTGGACTCCTGAGTGTGTTTTTGGGGTTAATAGAATGGGTTCTTCTTCTTCCTCCTCTATTAGCTGGATCTTGAAGATCAAGAGATGTGAGATCTCAAAATCTCTCCTTTTTGAGATCTGATTACAGATCCAAGTTCCCCTATGTGGGTTTCGTGGTGAAAAACTATTTTGTTTTTGAAAAGGAAGAGTAAAACTCTTGATTTAATTCAAAAGAAAGAAGTAGGTCTTGGAACCTTGAAGAAGGAAGAAAGATCTCAGATCTGAAACTTTTTTTGGAGAGAGAAAAAATTGTTGAGATATTTCATTATCTTTGCCTTTATAGGCTATACACTTTACACATAGCCCCTTGGGCTTCACAAAATGGCATTTTGCCTATCCCATGGTTTATGTGCCATTTCTTTTTGCACATAAGCCATGGTCTTTACAAAAATTTGGCTTTAGTCCTATTTTTCTTACATTTATCCATAAAATAAAATAAAAGAAATGCAACAAAATTATTTATTACAAATTTTTTATCTTGGCATGGGGGGAGGCCGGCCGCTTCATGTTCTGGCTCGACCCGGGCATGGGCCCACTTGGCTTGGGGTTGACTTTGATTTTGACGTGGTCAACCGGGGTGTAAATTTTTACCCCAACAGGAGTTTGTAGTTTCTTCACTCGTTTCGGACTTTCTAGTTTATGTACTCGTTTCGGAGTTTCTAGTTTATTCCCTCGTTTCGGAGTTTCTAGTTTATGTACTCGTTTCGGAGTTTGTAGTTTATTCACTCGTTTCGGAGTTTCTAGTTTATGTACTCGTTTCGGAGTTTGTAGTTTATTCACTCGTTTCGGAGTTTCTAGTTTATGTACTCTTTTCGGAGTTTGTATTTTATTCACTCATTTCGGAGTTTCTAGTTTATGTACTCATTTTGGAGTTTGTAGTTTATTCACTCGTTTCGAAGTTTCTATTTTATGTACTCATTTCGGAGTTTGTAGTTTCTTCACTCGTTTCGGAGTTTCTAGTTTATGTACTCGTTTCAGAGTTGGTAGTTTATTCACTCGTTTTGGAGTTTCTAGTTTTTGTACTCATTTCGGAGTTTGTAGTTTTTGTACTCATTTCGGAGTTTGTAGTTTATTCACTCATTACGGAGTTTTTAGATTATGTACTCGTTTCGGAGTCTCTAGTTTATATACTCGTTTCGGAGTTTGTAGTTTATTCACTCGTTTCTGAGTTTCTAGTTTATGTACTCGTTTCAGACTTTGTAGTTTATTCACTCTTTTCGGAGTTTCTAGTTTATGTACTCATTTCGGAGTTTGTAGTTTACTCACTCGTTACGGAGTCTCTAGTGTATGTACTCATTTTCGGAGTGATTTTAGTTTACCTCCCTTGGGTTTACAGACAAATTTGTCCTAACGTTATATGCAGATAACCCTCATTCTTTATGACAGAGGTACGTTAGGTTTGTGGTACTAGGGTTTTAGTCCGTGGTACCGTCGCGTTGGATGATATATTCTTGACATGCAGTCTTTAAGCCGTTGTTCGAGTAGCCCCGCGTCTGTCGTGTCTCTGATCCCTTCGGAGGCTGGACAAGACGTCATCAAATAATCTTCTTAGGTTATATCACCGTCGGAAGAGAAAACGTTAGAAATTTGCCATGACACTTTTTACTTGAGCTTAGGCTCAATATGGAGCCCCGATGAGTCATAACCACTCCGCTATGGTGTGGGGTGATCTCCGATAGTCTTTTAGGCTTTATATGAGTTGCCTTCAAGACCGGAAGCTGGGAATATGCCTCTGCTTCATTCATTTTTTTTGTTTTGACGATGTCGCGCCGATTCTTTGCTGAAGTATGGCAGACATCTGTAGGACCTCCATGCTGTATGCATCGCAGTTGAAATCCGGAGCTAGGAATATGCCATTGCTCCATTTTCATTTGATAGCCGCATTCGCATCCTGCTGAAATGAGGGGGAACGTCGGGATGGTCTTTAGGTTGTATATGCGCCGTCGAGACTTGGAGTTAGGATTTTGCCGTTACTCCATTTTTGGTTTCGACCCTTGGGTCTTTTGTTAACGTTGCGTCTGCATCCTGCTAGAATGAGGAGGAACGCTGGGATAGTCTCTAGATTATATATGTACCATCAAGACTTGGAGATACGATTTTCCATGGCTCCATTTTTGTTTCGACCCTTGGGTCTTTTGTTGACGTTGCGTCTGCATACTGCTGGAATGAGAAGGAACACCGAGTTGGAGCTAGGATTTTACCATTATTCCATTTTGATTTAGCTCCTTGGAGCTTTGTTGACGTCACGTCTGCACCCTGTTGGAATGAGAAGAACATCGAGCTGATCTCTAGGCTGTAGATATTGCCTGGTGGGAAAGTATGGTTCCCTTTCTTTCATTTGTGCCCATAGATTGTATACAAGAGTCAATATGGACATACATGCAGGGCAGAGGAAATTTCATTATATATATATTTTTTATTTCCGCGATGCTCAATCTTTTCAGCTCTTCATATCGCGAAAGTCGCGATTGCCCAATCATTACGGCTATTTTTCGCGGTGCCCAATCATTTTGCCTATATTTTTTTATTTACTCGTTGCTTTTTTTGTGAGTTGCCCAAACATTTCGGCCGTTTCATATGCATATATTTTTTGCTCGCTGATTTTTATTGCAAGTTGCCCCATCATTTCTCCCGTTTCATATGCATTTTTTTTGCTCACTGATTTTGTTGCGAGTCGGGGACTTGGGTCCTGATACCAATGTTGGTATCAGTATCACTACGACTAGAATATTGCCAGGAGCAAATCATTATTTTTCGTAAGAGGACTTGGAGTTTGACACCTGTTTGGGCATTAGCATCGCTATAACCGGGATATTGCCAGGAGAGAATCATCATTTGCCTTTGTCGATTTGAACAAAGATGGGTTAGCAAACAGGGTTAAGATCCAGTCGATTAAGGCTTTTTGACTTTTTGAGCCGTAAGGGTCTCATAAAGGTATTTCTCCCTACAAGTCGTGAGGATCTCGTAGGTGTATGTTCTCCTTAAAAGTCGTGAGGACTTTTAAGTGGTGTTTTCCCTTGCAAGTCGTAAGGATCTTACAAGAGTTTTTTCTCCTTATAAGTCGAGAAGACTTACAAGTGTCATTCACGATATGAGATATTTCTCACCATTGGTAGAAATTGGTATGGGAATATTTATTCGTGCCCGTGGATTGTATACAAGGGTCAATATGGACCTCCTGTAGGGCAACTTAGGGGATAAGATGGCTTAAAAACAGGTTTGGATCCCTGTAGCTCAAGGCTTTTGAATCCTATGAGCCGTGAGGGTCTCATAGGAGGAAATTTTCCTTACGAGTCATGAGGATCTCGTAAGTGTACTTTTCTTTTTACAAGACTGTGCCCTTCTGGGTTTTCACAAGCTTACCGGTAGTCCTGCTATTTTTACTCACGGCGTCCTTTCAGGTTTTCATCCGTTCCCATTTTACTTGTGGACATTCTGTTTTTTCAAAACGAGATTGCGCCCTTTCGAGTTTTCATAAACTCGCCGGTAATCCTACTGTTTTTACTCACGGCGCCCTTTCAAGTTTTCATCCGTGCCCATTTCGCTCACGGACATACCTTTTTTTTAACGATGGAACTCTCGAAAGTAGTTTCGCCGCAGGTGACCCATCTGTTTGCCGGTGGGACTTGGGGGTGGTTTCATCACTGGAGTAGCTGTGTAGACGGCAGGACTTGAGTTGCAACCCTTATCGTTGAGACTTCGATTGCAATATAGATCTCAAAGGAGTGGATCGCCGTATTTGTGGCGATGCACTAGTTTAGGGGCGTTCCGATCCATTATCGCCATGTTTGAGGCGACATTTTAGTTTAGGGACTTTTCGGTCCTTTATCGCCATGTTTGAGGCGAAATTTTAGTTTAGGGACTTTTCGGTCCAATGTCGGCATATTTTACACGAGATTTTAGTTTAGGGACTTTTCGGTCCATTATCGCCATGTTTGAGGCAAAATTTTAGTTTAGGGACTTTTCGGTCCAATGTCGCTATATTTGAGGTGGGGTTCTAGTTTAGGGACATCTCGGTCCGTGGTGTTGCCGTATTTGAGGCGGATAATTAGTTTAAGAACTTCTCGGTCTTTGTCGTCATTTTTGGGGCGACGAAGCTTTTTTGTACACTATTCTCAGAGTTCTAACTCAGGAAGATAGCGAGCGAACACGAGTGTCGTCATCTATCATAGACCTAAGTCGTGACTCGTCAAGCGTAGTATTTCTTGAGGAATCGGCTGTTTATTGGCCGGAAGGGTCTTTCGCCATGCATATCTATGAGCAAGTAGGCTCCACCTTGATAGACTTTGTCTATGATGTACGGGTCTTTATAGTTCAGCTCGAATTTCCCCCATTTTGCACGATTGGGGATCGTGGGTCTTTTGATGACTAGCAAGAATTTGACTTGGCGGAATGTTCTCAGCCTGGTCAGTTTTTCGTATGGCCGTGTCATTCTCGCCTTATAAGCCTTTAGATTTTGCTGTGCTATAAGGCGCGTTTCGTCGAGGGCGTTGAGCTCCTCAAGCTGAAGATGAGTATTTTCTTCATCTGTTAGCACATACCGAACCGCTACTCGTAGAAAAGGGAGTTCTATTTCCAGAGAAAGCACTGCTTCCGTGCCGAACACCAACATGTATGGTATTGTATTCGTAGCCATTTTGAACGTTGTTCGGTACGCCTAGAGAGCTTCGTGCAACCTTTCATGCCAGTCTTTTTTGTTTCTGCACACTGTTTTCTTTATAATCTTCGTCATGGTCTTGTTGAAAGCTTCATCTAGACCGTTGGCCCGAGAATTATAGACTGAAGAGTATCTCCGATCTATTTTATGTTGCTGTGCGAAGCGGCTGATTTTATGACTCCTATAAGCTGGCCCATTATCCGAGATAATTCATCGTGGATTGCCGAACCGATAGATGACATGTGTACTGAAGAAATGGAGGATATTCTCCATCTTCACCTCTTTTAGTGGTACTGCTTCTGCCCACTTAGAGAATTAGTCGGTCGTTGCCAATATAAACCGATGTCCTTTGGACGACGCCGGTTCAATGGGGCCATTTATATCGGTTCCCTATATTTCGAACGGCCAGCTAGCCACTGTTGGGTGTAGAGGATTTGGATGTTAGTGGATGAAGCCCCCGTAGATTTGGCACGAGTGACACTGCTTCGCATATTCGAGGTAGTGTTGAATCATTGTGGGCCAATAGTAACCCATTCTTTTGATCTTCAGCTTCATCTTTGTCCCAGCTTGGTGAGAACCGCAGAGTCCGTCGTGAATTTTTTGAACGACTTTCTTTGCTTCCTCCGGCCCCAAGCATCTTATCCATAGACGTTCGAGCAATCTCTTATATAGAGTATCATTGACGAAGGCGAAAGACAAAGCTCGTTTCATGAGCTGATGTCTAAACGACGCATTTTCGGGCGTTCGTCGAGACTCAAAGTAGTTTATGAAGACTTCCCTCCAGCCCCTAACCTTTTTTTCGTCCTCTATTAGAAGGGCTACATGTTCGGTCATTTCATCTCTTTCGGATGACTCCATCAGATCTTCCAAAGATATATCTGTTGGCGTGAGAAACCTACGGCTTTGCACAATGATCTTTACGTCGTCGAGGTCGTCATTAGCCAGTTCCTTAGCCAATTTGGCCAATGCATCCATTTTGCTATTTTCTGCATGCGGTATACTCTCCAGAATGTAGAAGGGGATTTGTGTCAGCAGTTGCTGCACTCTTTCGCCAAACTTTATCAGCTCTGACTTGCACGTCTGATAATCGCCATTTACTTGGCTAACGATCAGCTAGGAGTCTCCATATATGAGGAAGTCTTTGATTCCCATGTCGATAGCGATCTCGAGACCTGCTATCAAAGTTTTATATTCAGCTTCATTGCTAGTCCTTGGCTCCGTTAAGGAGAGCGCGTAACGCAATATCCCTCCTTGCGAAGTCACGAAGATAAGGCCCACCCCGGTTTTGATTATGGGGGTGTTTTGCTTTCGCCTCTTCATAGAAGATGCTCCATCGAAGTAGAGTTCTATTGGGAATCATTTTCTTCTTTCTCTCCTACGATTGTGTCGAACGCATGTTCATCCGGCAACTCACAATTTAAGGGGGAGTCGGCTGCGTAGGGTGTTTTTTGTTACCCTATTGAGATGGGAATACGCACGCGCTTGTCAGGCATACTACAGATTCCCCCTGCCTAGGGCAGGCTAGGGTTTATTGATTGTGGGGTTCCGAATCTCCGGCAGCCGTGGACTAACCTGCCGTTAATTACCCCTCGCTTTTGGAGCGAGAGAACCTCCGATTGACGGGTAAAACTGGTCATGCGAACTCAATGTACAGTGTGCGTATGTTGTGTTTTGAAAGGAGTTTTGGGTATATCGGGGGCCTTGCAGAGTTTACGGGGATCCTGCTGCCCGGATAGCGGGTTGGGGGTCAAGGGGGATAGCAGCCCCCTTGCGAGGTGCGGGACAGCGTCCCGTTAGAAATTTTTTCTAACGGGGAACATGTTTTGAGTGCGGAGTGTATATAAAAAAAAGTGGGCTGAGGAGAATCCTAAGGATGCGTGAGTGGCACGTGGGCGCCAGCGAGCCACTGCGTGGCGCGTAAGCGCTGGGTGCCCACGGGCCACATGAGAGGCGCGTGGGCACTGGGCGCCAGCGCCTCACGCGCCCGGCACGTGGGCGCTGGGCCCCCGTCGGCCATGTGAGAGGCATGTGGGCGCTGGGCGCCAGAGCCTCACACGCGCGGCACATGGGCGCTGGGCGCCCGCGGGCCACGTGAGAAATGTGTGGGCGCTAGGCGCCAGCGCCTCACACCCGCGGGCCACGTCAGAGGCGCGTGGGCGCTGGGTGCCAGCGCGTGGGCGCTGGGTGCCGGCGCCTTAGCGCCTGGCATTTGATCAAGAGTTAAACTCCTGCAGGAAATGGGGCTTTGCCCCGGGATTAAGAGTTAAACTCTTGAAAGGATCTTGAGGGGAGTTAAACTCCCAAAAGAGTTTGATTTGTGGAGTTAAACTCCAAAAGATTTTAAATGGAGTTAAAATCCTAAAAGAATTTTAATTATGGTGTTAAACTCCCAGAGATTTTGAGAAATGGAGTTGAACTCCCAGAAATCTTTGAAGATGATCAAAGGGGACCCCTTTCTTCTCCCCTGAGCCCTGGATCCTCTCCTAAGCCTCGGATCTTCCCCATAGTGGGATTTTTGGAGATGAGTCTCCTTCTTTCTCCTCTCTGTTGGCTGGATCTTGGATAAAAGGGGGTGATTTAAAAATCTCCCATTTTAGAGATTTGATGGAAGATCCGTGTTCCCTTTCAAGGGTTTTGTGGTGAAAAACTATTTCTTTTTGGAAAAGGAAGAGTGAAACTCTTGATTTAATTCAAAAAAATAAGAAGGTTTAGAACCTTGAGGAAGGAGAAGGAGACACAAAACCCCTAACTTTTGGGGGGAATCAATTCTTATGCTTTATTTCATTATCATGTTTCCTTTTATAGGCTTACAAATTTACATATAGCCCCTTGGGCTTTACAAAATGACATTTTGCCCATCCCAAGCCTCATGTGCTCATTTCTTTTGCACATGAGCCATGGGTTTACAAAAATTCGGCTTTATGCCCATTTTTCTTACATTCAAGCATAAAAACTATATCAAAATTATTTATTACATGATTTCATTTTGGCATGGGGGAGGCCGGCCGCGGGGCTCGACTTGGGCATGGGCCCACTTGATCTGGGCTTGAGCCCGCTTACTTGGGGGTTGACTTTGACTTTGACTTGGTCAACCGGGGTGTAATTTTCGACCCCAATAGGCCGGTATCGGATGCTCCACGAGAAAGTCGGCAATGGTCTGGCCTTTAACTGCTTTAAGGGGTCGATACGTTATCGAGAACTCCATCAGGAGGAGGACCCATTTGGCAAGCCTTCCTGTTAGTATGGCCCTTGACATCAGATATTTGAGAGGATCCACCTTTAATATGAGATGGACCTCATATGCAAAGGCGTAATGTCTGAGCTTCGTTATTGCGAAGATTAGTGCTAGGTAATGCTTTTCGATGGGGGAGTAGTTGTTTTCTACCCTAAGGAGAACTCGACTCAAATAGTACAGAGCTCTCTCCTTTCCCTGATCGTTATCTTATGCCCATAGCATGCCTAGAGAACCTTCAAGGGCTGTCGTATATAGGATAAGGGGTTTTCTCTTAACTGGAGAGGTCAATACCGGCGAATTTTGTAGGTATTGCTTGATTTCGTCTAGTGCATTTTGGCACTTTTGATTCCAAACGAACGGGGTCCCCTTCTTCATGAAATGACTATAGCGACGGTATTTTCCGGAGAGGTTGGTCATAAACCGCCGGATATATGCGAGCTTTCCTTGAAGAGATCGCAATTGTTTGAGAGTTCTTGGCATGGGCATTTCCATAATCGCCTTAATCTTTGAGGGATAGATTTCGATACCCCGGTGCCGTATGATAAATCAAAGGAATTTGCCTGAGGAGACTACAAACGCACATTTTAGAGAATTCATCTTCAGATTATACTTCCAAAGACGTCGGAACACTATTTTTAGATATTCCCAATGCTCCTCGTAAGATCTGCTCTTTAGCACAAGGTCGTTAATGTAGCATTCGACAATCTCATGGATGAGGTCATCGAAGATCTTTGTCATGGCCCTTTGGTAGGTAGCGCCAGCGTTCTTCAAACCGAAGAGCATCACTTTATAGCAGAATAGGCCCAGGGGGTCCAGAAGTCCGGAAGGCGATATGCTTTTGGTCTTCAGGATGCATTTTTATTTAATTGTATCCTGAAGATCCATCCATGAATGAGAAGACATCATGGGTAGATGTATTCTCGATCATCAGCTCGGTAACAGGTACTGGGAATTCAACCTTCGGGCAAGCTTTGTTGAGGTCCCGAAAGTCCACGCAGATACGCACCGTCCCATTCTTCTTCATCACTGTAATGATGTTAGCGATCAAGTCGGGATATTGAACTTCCTGGATGAAGCTGGAGTCGATTAGTTTCTTGACTTCTGCATTGATACTCATCTCAAGTTCGAGCCGCATTCTTCTTGGAGCCTTTATGTCCGGCTTTATGTCCGGCGATATGGCCAGTTTGTGTACCGCCACTTTTGGATCTAGACCTGGGATCTCTGAATAGTTCCATACGAAGAAATCTTTATACTGCATGAGTACGTCCTTTAACGTAGCTACCTATTTTTTTGATAGATTCACTAACGAACATTGGTCTCGGATCATTCTCCGTCCCTAAGTCAATTTTTCTTAGGTTATCCGCCGTGGTGTGTATCTCATCTTCTAGCTCTTTTGGCGCGAGTGGAAACTCTAAGATCACCTCATTTTTGGATATATGTATGCCCTAGAGGCCATTATATGATAGTGTATGTACTGGTGTGTGTGTGTGTGTGTGTGTGTGTGTGTGTTTGTGTGTGTGTGTATGTTCAGAGGACATTCTTGCTCGACATGATAGTATGCCATCTGGTTACTGTTTATCTTGATATGCAGATAAAGCCCTTAGGATATTTGCTTGACTACTTTGATTATGATGTGGATCATACTAGTGGGACATCCGTAGTTTATAAGCATATCCTTGAAATGTTCCTAGTCGTGGGTGTATCGAGACAGGGCATCGATATTCCAGAGTAGACTAGCATGTACGATTCTTGTCCCTAGTGATGGGCGATGGATGATCCCATATCCATCTGGTGTGCTGACACCAAAGATTGTATGCGGGTGATCGGTAGAGACTGGGTACACTGAACGAACTCACCGAGAACTCCTATGTGGTATTATATCTCACGTCAGATAGCAGTTCTCAGGTGACACTGGTACAGGTTAGTCTGTTGACCCGAGATCGTCATAGAGCCTTGTGTGTCCTCCCACTGTACTTTGATCTCCACCCTACCACGGCTCTACTGAATCGTGCAAGAAAGTGGATTTTGGGTACAGTCCCAAGGCACATGGAGGCAATGAGCGATAGGAGGGGTTTTTCGTCTCGCCCGGTATTGGGGGTTGATGTTGCGCTATGCTCTATTGGCTATAACAGGAAGTCCCTGGCCAGGGCTGCTGAGATTTACCGATAAGTGTTATCAGTAGTTTCTCGATCTGTTATGAGCCAAATACCGGCATGACTTATTGAGTTATTGGGGTCGACGATTCCATCCCCAGACTCAATATCCAGCATATCTGATTAAGAGATCGGACTGTACGGTAAGTGTTGCCAATTGGCTCGATGGAGTTTTGACAGGTTCGCTTGTTTTTCTTCTAATCGCTCAATACCCCGGTGGCCGTTACGCTTAGCTGACCGCTTGCAGCTTGTGGGTGTTTGATGTGATCATCACCTACCGCCGGCATATTGACGAGTCTTAGAGTCCCACACAGAAGTTTCCAAGCTCAGGCAAAACGATATGGTGTGCATATGAGATATGCGCGGAAGCTCGATTAAATACGAGTATAAGATACCGTATATTAATCGGGCGTTTACTATTGATCGGGTCGTATGTGATATGACCGGTTTATTAAATCAAGTGTTGATTTAATAATGACTTTTAGCTCACTTTTATTAAACCTTTTCTTTATGGATGTATGCATATATGTATATACATACACATGATGTGATGTGTATGCACACATACATACATACATGTGTATCATGGTTGATGATACATAGAAGATGGCAATGCAAGACTCACATGGTTCAAATTAATATGTGTATTTTTGTTTTGAGATAAAAGAAAAAGGGAAATAACAAATGACTCATTCTTTCTACAATCTTCTAGGGTTGACCATTGACTTAACCCTAGGTTTATTTCCTTTGTTCTTTTAACTCATCACAAAATATCTAGATATTTCTTTTAACCATGGTTGGACGTGAGAGTGTCTCACATATATATCCTTTTGTTTTTATTTTAAAACATAACAATTATCATTATCTTGAGAAAAGCTTTTGCCATCTTCATCTTCCTCCTTCTTCAAGCTCTCTTGAGTTTCTTTGAGTGTGAGGAAAAGAAAAAGAAAGGTTTTTAAGTGAGAACACAAACCACTTCATCACTCTACACTTCTCTAGCCCATTTGTGTAGGGTGTTTGCTCCACTTCCTTTAGAGATCAAGTGAAGCAAGAAGCTTTGAGCAAAGGGACTTCGGGTGGATCGTCGTGGACTTGGAAGCATTCAAGCGAGCCGTTCCAAAGTCAAGAAGATCTAAGGAGTCACTCAAGGAGGTCTACAAAGGTTGTAGTCTCTCCACTTAGAGATAGATTATTTATAGTATGTGATACTATTTTTTGTTACCGTATATTTCTAGTTCGATTCCTAGTTAAGTTTGCTTAGCACCTCGTTAAAATTTTATTGTGGCATGTGTGATGCTTCCAAACCCTTGATAAGGTGCTATGGAAACCCTACAGTGGTATCAGAGCCAAGCTAGAGTTTTAGAGTAACCTAGACGACGTTAAAAATCTCGAACGAATGAAACACGACGCCTAAAACATGCTCACTGGAAATTTTTCAAAAGGTTGGATTTTTTCACATTAAAAATACTCAGAAAATCGTACAGGGTATTTTATGGGCCCACAAGAAGAACGAAGCCCTAACTCGACTAAACGACCGCGGAACCGCGGCAGAAAGGTCTTTCTGTGGCGGTTCCACGGCGCCGTTGGTGTGGCTTGGACTGTGCCTTCTTATGCCGGCCCGTATATTCTTGTTGCAGTCTCTGGTATATTTTAAAACTGCTCAGGTGTTGAGCTTTCTGAGAATTCTTTGGGTGATTGATCATTCGATCGAACGTTTTAACTGCGCCTAGTATATGTGAATGTGATGCAATAAATGGAATCTACAAATTTGTTTGTTGCTTGTAAATCTAGCATTTCGGTCTTGGATGTAATCGGAAATCTTGTTGAATTATCCGAGTTATTTTGAAAAGGTGTTTTCATGGGTGAGACCTAAATGCGAGCTTTACATTGTTAGGCATGAAATCTTGGATATGTGATATCCCGGGTTTGTGTTATCTAAGGGCAGTTACGATTCCAATTGTTGTAGTTTTTCGTTTTATTTCTCTGTGACCGTAAGTGTAGTATGTGGTGTATCGCCGTTTTCGTTGCTATATATCAACGACAATAGGGGTACGCATACGTACTTACGTTGATGATATGTGATATTATGTGTTGCTGAGATATGATGTGCAGGACTGTCGTGATTGAATAGTCGGGGGTTTTATGTGAGATGAGAGTTTTCTTTTCATTCATGTAAAATTCAATTGTATCTAATATTCTTTTATTTAGGGCACTTCCGGGTTGAGGATGATGTAACCATTGTTGTATATTATTTACTTTTCCGCATTAGAAGTGACCGGGTTCTAGGGTTGGATATGTATGCCCTAAAGGCCTGTATTGTATAGGATGCTAGGCATGTATATGTGTAGAAACAATCTTTGCTCGAAATGATAGTATGCTATCTGGTTTATCTTCATCTGAACATGTGATGTGTTGTGTTATATTTCATATCTTTATATGCATATTGATGAAGCCCTTAGGACTATGCTTAACTACCAGAATTATGATGAGATCATACTAGTCGGGCATGGGCAGTCTACAAGCATATCCTTTAATAGTTCCTAGTTGAGAGTATATCGAGACAGGGCATCGGTATAACCAAATTAGACCAGTGTGTACGTTTCTTGACCCTGGGGGCGATGGTTGATTCCACGACCATTGGTGTTTGACATCAAAGATTGTACACATGTGCTCATTGGAGAATGGGTACACCGAACAGGACTCGCCGAGAACTCCTAGATGGTATATATACCTATTGTCAGATAGCAGTTCTCTGGTGACACTTGTACAGATTAGTCTGTAGACCCGAGATCGTCATGGTGTCTTGTGTGATTCCCGCTTTGCTTTGATTTCCACCCTACCACGGCTCTATTGAGTCGTGCAAATAGGTGGACTTTGGGTACAGTCCCGAATCATATGGAGACAGTGAGCGATAAGAGGGGTTTCGTCTCTCCCGGTATAGGGAGTTGATGTCGCGCTATGTATGATCGGCTATAACACCTAAATCCCTGGCCAGGGTTCTCGAGGTTTACTGATAAGTGTTATCAGTAGTTCCTCGAACTGTTATGAGCCGTAAATCAGCATGACTTATAAAGTTACTGGGGTCTGACATTTACCACCCCTTGACTTCATATGCGACGTATCAGATGAAGAGACCGGACTGTACGGTGTGTGTTTCTTACAGGCTCGTTAGGGTTGTCATGAGTTCGCTCGTCAGCCACCTTTTCGTAATGTACCTGGGTAGCTGTTACGCACAGCTAGTGCCGCTGACGTGCTTGTGGTTAAACCTACTGCCAGCGTACTATCGAGTCTTTAGAATCCCACACAGAGGGTTCCCTCGTTCAGGCGAAAGATGTAGAGTTCGTAAGTTGTTACGGCAACCGTAAGGTGTTACGGCAGGGTTTCGATCATGTTCGTGTAATTGTTACAGGAATAATGATCAGGAGAATAATACTGGTAGGCTTTGGTTTAAGCCGGATACCGGTATTATATTATTGGATTATTTGTATTCGTATTTTTCAGAATTCGGATACGGGTATACGTATACGGTATACGGTATATGAAGAAGGGGTATTTTTGTAATTGTTACAAGAATACCTTCTAGAAGGTGCCACCTCATAATGACATTATTTATTTTATGAAAATAAATAAATGGGGTGGAAATAAGAAAGTCCAAGCATGGTTGCAAGAATGGGTTATTTAATTTTATATTGTTTTGGAATTACTATTGAAGCATGGTGCTAATTTTATATTATATGCTTCAATTATTTAATTTGCAATATATCATTTTTCTCATACTTGAACTCTTTCATTATCACAAACACTTTCTCTCTCCTTCTTCTCTTCTCCTCCTTCATCTTAAGCTTTACCCTGCACATGTGTTGTGAAACAAAAGTTTAGGATTAAAGATAATCCAATACCCTAATCTCTACATGATCCTAGTGACCTCTTCTAGAAAACTTGGTCTCTAGGTTAAGCTCTTATGAAGAGTTTCTAGCTTGCACGACACCTCTCGCGTGGATCATCTAGGTCTTGGGGTGGCCGGAGATCGAGAACATCGGCAACATCCAAAGGAGCTAAGGAGTGGCAAGGAGCAAAGGAGTTGCACCAAAGAGAAGACCCGAAAAACCGTATCATTGAGGTATAATCCCTAACATAGTAGATAAGATCTCTAGTTAGGTTTTTCTAGTTATGGTTTAGACAAGATCATATGAAAAGTGCGTGTTGTATGCAAAGAAAATTTTCGTTTATCGCTTCCGCCGCCTCACAAGAGTTGTGGGAGCATGCAACATGCACTAACATGGTATCAGAGCCTAACTAAACCATAATTAGATTATTAGCCAAAAGTTAGAACTTCGATCGACGATTTTTTCCCGGAAAAACACATTTTCTGTCCCCGTTTTCTGTCGATTTTTAAAGTGTTCAAAAAATCAATTCAGTGGCCTTAAAAATACATGCAGGGTTTTCTAAGCACACTGTAGAAAAACGAGACTCTAACTCGCCAGGAACGTCGCGGATCCACGGCCAAACTCAGTGTTTGGCCGCCGATCCACGGCCGAGTCCTGGCCGAGTTGACTCGTTTTTCAGCAGTTTGTTTAGATTAAGAAAATTGTGTTTCTGGGATATCTGGAATTTACACAAACTTGTTTGTGCTCTGGATTGTGACAAGTGTTGGCATGGTTTAAAATTATCGATCGAAATTCTAAAGTGCTTGGCTAATTGGGTCTTCTTGGTTAATGATATGCGTGTGTGAAACGTCAACTAATTGCTATAAGTCGATTAGTCGGGGTTGCACACTTCTGTAATGATATCATGAGATGGTATGTGTATATGAATATGTTGGATCGTCGTGATGAATGGCCGGGGGATGTGAGAAGAGCGTTTTTTTCTTTTCTTTCATTCAATGTAATTTGTAAAAAGCAATGTAATATTATTTTGCGGGGTACATCCGGGTTGAGGTTGTAGCCACCATTGTATAATTTCTTTTTACTGTTTTTGCTCTTAGGATAGACCCAAGGTGGGGTGCACAAACTACCGGGTTTTCGAAGTGCCGAGTGGCCTACTCACTTTGTTGAGGGAGGTTGCTCCACTTCGGGAATTTGGCGGGTAGTTTGCCGCACCCGTAGGGGTCTAGGGTGGGGTTTTGGCTATTCATTACGACCGTGGAACCCGTCTTTCATTAAGGCTTGAATGAAATGCGGAATTTCTAGTATATCCAATGTATTCATTTGTGATCTGTAATGGCTGTATTTATATATGAGATATATAATAAACGTTTCTTATATTTTGCACCCGCGCTAGTCTAGCCCCCGCTCTGTCGTTAGTTAAGTAACCTAACGGTACATGACTGGGCCCAGTGGCGAATGCGGATGGCATAAGCGTACGCTCTATTTTCGTTTCTTTTCTGTGATGTTTAGGAAACGTAAATGATGGGACAACATTAATATGATTAATGTGAAGAAAAAGAAACCTGAAGATGTTGTAGAATCAAATTTTTAAAATGGGTAACTCTAGTTTTTGCTTTGCATAGAGGTATTCTTGAATATCCTGCACCTCATTCGATGAGGCATGGGCCGAGATCCCTTCTCCGGGAGTGACCCCTTTAGCGAAACTAGCAAATGTTACAAAGAACTCGATTGTTTTTATAGTTGATCTAACTTTTATTTTGCATCGTGGTATTCATCAATATCCTGCACCTCATTCGATGAGGAAAGAGCCGAGATCCCTTTACCGGGAGTGACCTCTTTTAGCAAAATTAGAAAGACACTACAAAACCATTCGATTTTTAAAACTGGAGCTTAAACCACTCTTTTCACTCGATTCTACAACAATATCAAGTTTAAAACGTCAAAGGTTTTCACAAAAACCATCGGTTGCCCTCCGCCATTTTAGGAAGCAGAGTACTTAGTATTCGTGCCACGTTTATTGACTATAGTTAAGGCGTGGTGTACGGTAGCTAAGTGATGTCTTCCTACAAAGCATTTGATACGATCGATTAGGACATTCGCATGACTTTATTGACCATAGTTAAGGTTCTTGCGGGTGGTTCTAAATCAATCCCGAAATGGCGGGTAGAACTTGATTAGTGCTTATGATTTGTTGACCATAGTTAAGGTCATATGACACTAGGGGTAAAAATCAAATCGGGAATTTCAAGAGTTGAAATTTGCAATGAGATTGCATACCTTCTATTTGATGGTTGGATCCCGATCCCACTGTGAGTAAAAGTTACTCCCGGCAGAATTTTGCACTTTACAATTAGCTAATCCAGTAGGTGTCTAGAAAGGTGTCAATGGGGTTACGCCTCTAGGAAAACGAGGTTTACTTTAATTAAGACCGTGCGAAAGCATGGGGAACCTCCCTCGAAGTACCGACGCTGGCCTGGCTGACCGGTTAGCGAACTTGCAGATTGCAATTAATCCTGGCTAATTTTCTTTTTAAAAGGTTTGAAGGAAAATTTGATAAAAAGCAGTGGGGGACATCAGTTAGATAGGATTAATAACCTATCTAATTATGCAAGAGCAATCGCTGAGTGTCTTCTTTTCTCTCTCCTAATGGCAGATACCTATGACGGGACTTAAGCTTTTATTAGACAACAATAAACTCACGGGACCGAATTACAAAGATTGGCTAAGGAACGTGAATATTGCCCTGACCTATGATAAGGCCGGATACGTCCTGACTACTCCAGCCTCTCCTATCGCAGGCCCTGATTCTTCAGTTGCGGATAAAGAAATCCGCAAGACATGGGATAGAGACTGCGCCACAGCCAAGTGCCTCGCGCTTGCTTCTATGAACAATGAACATCAGAAGCAGCACGAGAAGATGGATGTTCAATCCATCTTTCTCCATACAAAGGAGTTGTATGGAAAGCAATCTCGTACTCTCCGATACGAGGCATCTCGAAAGTTGTTTCAGATGCAAATGGCTGCTGGCACGTCTGTAAGTGACCATGTATTGAAGATGATTGGACTTATCGAAGAACTTGAGGACCTGGGTTGGACCATGGAGAACGAGCAGTATGTTGATATTGTTCTACAGTCCCTTTCCCCTGCCTTTGCTCAATTCATTGTAAACTTCAACATGCACAACATGGAGAAGTCTTTGCCTGAACTCCTCAATATGTTGAGGAGTGCAGAGAGCACACTAAAGATAGCGAAAACTCCCGCTCTTATTGCTGGGCCATCTTCTTCCTCCGTCCCAAAAACCAAATCCAAGGGAAAGGGAAAGAAGAAGAAGAATCCCATCAAGCAGAGAGGCGGAGTGAAAAAGGCACCGGGAAGGGACAAAAAAGGGGCTGCTGCGACAGGACGAGGGGAATGTTTCCACTGCCACCAGACTGGGCACTGGAAGAGAAACTGCGTTGGATACTTGGCCGACCTCAAGAAGAAGAAGCAGGGTGAAGCTTCCACTTCAGGTGTGTTTATAATAGAAAACTGTTTTTCAATTAACTCTGCTTCCTAGGTATTAGATACTGGGTCAGGATCTCACATCTGCAATTGTCTACAGGGGCTGAGAAATAGCAAGTTTTTGAAGAAAGGTGATCACACTCTCCGGGTTGGGAATGGTTCCTCAGTACATGCAACAGTAGTGGGAGAGTATCACCTTGGTTTGCCATCGGGTTGTATATTGGTTTTGAACCCGTGTTATTTTGTACCCTCTATGTTATGTAATATTATATCTGTATCGGTGTTGGAAAATGTAGGATATAATTTTGTATTGCAATCTAATGTTATGAACATTAACCTTAATCAAGAGTTGATTGGGTCTGGTACATTAAATAACGAGATATACGTCCTAAACCAACATACAGTTTTTAACGTACAACACACAAACAAAAGAAAGGTTTCAGACATAAATGAATCTTTCATTTGGCATTGTAGACTTGGTCATATTAACGAAACAAGACTAACCAAGCTACATAAAAATGGATATTTAAACTCATTTGAATATAAATCTTATGCGACTTGCCAGTCTTGCATCAAAGGTAAAATGACCAAAACTCCGTTTACTGGACACGGAGAGAGTGCTACTGAACTCTTAGGCCTCATACATAGTGATGTATGTGGACCAATGTCTACGCATGTAAGAAGTGGTTTTTCATACTTCATAACCTTTACTGATAACTTCTCAAGATTTGGATATGTGTTCTTGATGAAACATAAGTCTGAATCCTTCGAAAAGTTCAAGGAGTATAAATCTGATGTAGAAAAACAAACAGGCCAAAGTATCAAGAAACTTCGATCAGATCGAGGAGGTGAGTATCTAAGCTCACAGTTTTTAGATTTCCTAAAAGAGAATGGGATTCTCTCTCAGCTCACTCCTCCGTACACACCACAGCACAATGGAGTATCGGAAAGGAGGAATCGCACCCTATTAGATATGGTATGATCTATGATGAGTGATGTTGAGTTACCAATATCATTCTGGGGGCACGCATTAGAGACTGTGATTCATCTTTTGAACAGGGTGCCGACCAAAACCGTGTCTACCACTCCATATGAGATATGGTATGGGAAGAGACCATCTCCTAAAAGATTTAGGATATGGGGTGGTCCGGCTTATGTGAAAAAGCAGAATCTAGACAAACTCGAGACACGATCGGTTTTGTGTAAATTTGTGGGATATCCAAAACACTCGTATGGATATCTCTTCTACCACAAGGAGGAACAAAGAGTGTTTGTTTCTCAGTATGCCACATTTTTAGAAAATGATTTTTTTGCAAATGATACTGTTGGCAATGCGGTAGAACTGGAAGAAATTCTAGATACACAAACAATTACTGATGATTTGGTTGAACCTGAGATTTCAATAGAACCTGACGAACCTCAGCCACTCCGTAGATCTAGTAGGAATTCTCGCCCACCTGATAGATACTATGGTTTTCTAATTGATGGTGATAAAGAAGATTGCATCATGGATGATGATGACCCTACTAGTTTTCAGCAAGCTATCACGAGTGGTGACTCGGTGAAGTGGCTGGATGCCATGAGATCCGAAATGGAATCCATGCACACCAACAAAGTATGGACTTTGGAGGTTGCACCTTCGGGAGTAAAACCCATAGGGTGCAAATGGATCTTTAAAAGAAAGATTGGTGTGAATGGTCAGATGGAGACCTATAAAGCTAGGCTGGTAGCAAAAGGATTTCGTCAAAGATCAGGACTGGACTATGATGAAACATTTTCACCAGTCGCGATGCTCAAATCTTTTCGGATCCTTCTTGCTATAGCTGCTCACTATGATTATGAGATCTAGCAGATGGATGTTAAAACGGCATTCCTAAATGGTGATTTAGAAAAATGCGTTTTTATGGATCAGCCAGAAGGCTTCATTGATAGTGGGAGCAGCGGAAAAGCATGCAGGCTGCTTAAATCCATCTATAGATTAAAACAGGCATCACGGAGTTGGAACATCTGCTTTGATGATACAATCGAAGAGTTTGGTTTTATCAAAAATGTGGATGAACCATGCATTTATAAAAGGATTGTAGAGAGTACTGTTACTGTAGGGTTCCTAGGCACACCCATGAGGTTCTACAACTGATCAAACATGTCCAATTCAAAAATTATGTGTGCCAAAGAACCCTAAACTAGATCGTTACTAGAGGTAAGGCGAAACTATGCAAGCAAGCAAACTACTTTGCAACAAGTGAAAGGAAATACAACCTTTGTAGATCCGGTCCTCCACTTCCTTAGCTCCGTGATGACGTCCCTCCACTGCGATCATCGGATCCCGGACTCTAGCGATGGTTTCGTCGAAGAAATGATCGGGCTAGGTCGTCGACTTCGATGCCGAAGATGATCTACGTCGAGGCAACTCAAGATCAAGCTCCATCTTCACTTGATCATAAAACTTGTGAAGATAACACACTCTACTACATGGAAAGTGGTAGAGGATGAAGAAATAGGATGTGGGTTCACTTTGGATTTGGATTTCTCACTTGGATTCATCACTTGATAATTTTCAAGCAAGCTTTCTTTTTCTTCATCAAGAAGAAGAAGAAGAAGAAAGGAATAGAAAAAGAATTATGAATTATCTCCAAAAAGAAAATCAAGTGACGGTTATCATTTTAGCAACCATGGGTGAGTTTAACACATGTAGAGAATAAACTAGGGTTTAGGTGAATGGTTAGGTTAAGGAAAAAACAAAATGATCAAGACTTTCAAAACTTCATGAAGCTTCAAGAATAAAACAAAGTTAGCCACCATTTTATTCTTACCAAAAATAAATGAATAAAGAAAATAAGTAAAGATAACAAAACCCTAACCATTAACCTAAACATGGTTTAAATCAAACAAACACCCAAGTTTGCATGTATCATCAAACATGATACAATCAAGTGCACAAAAATATATCACATATACTACTTGTGCACATCAAGTGAGAAAATCAATCTTAAGTGAACAAATACTAGTTAATGTAAAGTAATATATCAAATATATAATTATACATTAAATCATTAAATCAACACTTGATTTAATGATCCGGTCATATTGCATATAACCGACTAATATCAAGTGTATCAATGTATCGAATCAACACTTGATTCGGTAACCCGGCTATATCTTATATAACCGTCCGATGATACAAATCGCGAGAATAGAATTCAGTATCACATACTGGTATTATTCTCGGTCCAGCACATATCTCATATGCGCTCCTATTTCGTTTCGCTTGAGCCTGGAAACCTCTGTGTAGGACTCTAAAGACTCGTCAATACGCCGGCAGCAGATGATGATCATATCAAACACCCACAAGTCGCAAGCGGTCTGCTAAACGTAACGGCCACCCGGGTATTGAGCGATCAGAAGATCAACGAGCAAGCCCGCTCACACTTCTGTGAATCCAACCAGTAACACTTACCGTACAATCCGGTCTGTTCGTCTGATATGTCGCATATCTTGCCTAGGGGTGGTAAACGTCAGACCCCAATAGCTTGATAAGTCATGCCGATGTAAGGTCCATAAAAAGCGTGAAACTACTGGTAACTCTTACCAGTAAATCACAGCAACCCTGGACAGGGATTTCCAGTTATGGACAGTCGTGTATAGCGCAACATCAACCCCCAATACCGGGAGAGACGAATCCCCTCCTATCGCTCATTGCCTCCATGTGAATCAGGACTGTACCCAAAAACCACCTGTTTGCACGACTCAGTAAAGCCGTGGTAGGGTGGAAATCAAAGCACAGTGGGAGACACACAAGACACTATGACGATCTCGGGTCAACAGACTAAGCTGTACCAGTGTCACCTGAGAACTGCCATCTGACATGAGGTATAATACCATCTGGGAGTTCTCGGCGAGTCCGTTCAGTGTACCCAGTCTCCACTGAGCTCCCGCATACCATCTCTGATGTCAAACACCAATGGATATGGGATCATCCATCGCCCATCACATGGGTCGAGAAGATATACGCTAGTCTACTCTGGAATATCGATGCCCCATCTCGATATTCCCACGACTAGGAACATTGAAGGATGTACTCATGGACTACCCAGGCCCCACTAGTATGATCTACATCATAGTCCTGGAAGTCGAGTACACATCCTAAGGTCTTTATCAACATGTAACAGAGAGACAGAAAGTATACATGTTAAGATAAAGAGCAACCAGATAGCGTACTATCATGTCGAGCAAGAAAGTCCTACCTATATATGTCCCAGCATCCACTATAATATACATCCAATGTACAGTAATGGCCTCTAGGGCATACATATAACTAACAGTTACATTCCTCGTATTGTACGTGGACGACATTCTCTTAATAGGAAATGATATTCCTATGCTACAATCGGTCAAACTATTCTTATCGCAAAGGTTCTCCATGAAAGACCTGGGCGATGCCTCATACATTCTGGGGATTAAGATCTATAGAGATAGATCTAAGAAATTATTGGGATTGTCCCAATCGAGATACATTGATACCATACTAAAGATGTTTAGTATGGAAGATTCCAAGAGGGGTAATTTACCCGCTTGTCATGGGATCACCCTCTCCAAAGAGATGTCTCCAAAGGCTGATGAAGAGAGGGCTCGCATGAGCATTATTCCCTACGCTTCAGCAGTAGGATATATAATGTATGCGATATTGTGTACTCGCCCAGATGTAGCTTATGCACTGAGTGCAGTAAGCAGGTATCAATCCAACCCAGGGGAGAAACACTAGACTGCTGTGAAGAACATTATGAAGTACTTGAGAAGAACTAAAGAAATGTTCTTGGTGTATGGTAACGGAGATCTCCAAATGGAGGGATTTTCCGACTCCAGCTTCCAGAGCGACAAGGATGATAGTAAGTCCATCTCAGGGTTTGTATTTACCCTAAACGGAGGGGCGGTATGTTGGAAGAGTTCCAAACAAGATACCGTCGCTGACTCCACGATGGAAGCTGGGTATATTGCTGCTAATGATGCCGCAAAAGAGGCAGTCTGGATGAGGAAGTTCATTTCCCAACTTCAAGTGGTTCCATCCATTTCTAATCCAATACCTCTGTATTGCGATAACAATGGATCCATGGCTTTGGCAAAGGAACCAAGGTCCCATCAGAAATCCAGACATATCTTGAGGCGGTATCACCTCATCAAGGAGATAGTGGATCGCCAGGACATCGAGGTACGGAGAGTAGACACGAAGGACAACACAGCAGATCCATTCACCAAGGCCATCCCTCAAGTCCAGTTCGAGAAACTGTTCGAGCTGTTGGGCATGCGGTACGCAGGCAACTGGTTCTAGTACAGACAGTTGGTACTTATTGCATCAACTACAGGCCTTAGTGCAAGTGGGAGATAGTTAGATATGTATGCCCTAAAGGCCTGTATTGTATAGGATGCTAGGCATGTATATGTGTAGAACAATCTTTGCTCGAAATGATAGTATGCTATCTGGTTTATCTTCATCTGAACATGTGATGTGTTGTGTTATATTTCATATCTTTATATGCATGTTGATGAAGCCCTTAGGACTATGCTTGATTACCAGGATTATGATGAGATCATACTAGTCGGGCCTGGGCAGTCTACAAGCATATCCTTTAATAGTTCCTAGTCAAGGGTATATCGAGACAGGGTATCGGTATTACCAGATTAGACTAGTGTGTACGTTTCTTGACCCTGGGGGCGATGGTTGATTCCACGACCATTGGTGTTTGACATCAAAGATTGTACACAGGTGCTCTTTGGAGAATGGATACACCGAACATGACTCGCCGAGAACTTCTAGATGGTATATATACCTATTGTCATATAGCAGTTCTCTGGTGACACTTGTACAGGTTAGTCTGTAGACCCGAGATCGTCATGGTGTCTTGTATGATTCCCGCTGTACTTTGATTTCCACCCTACCACAGCTCTATTGAGTCGTGCAAATAGGTGGACTTTGGGTATAGTCCCGAATCACATGGAGACAGTGAGCGATAAGAGGGGTTTCGACTCTCCCGGTATAGGGAGTTGATGTCGCGCTATGTATGATCGGCTATAACACCTAAATCCCTGGCCAGGGTTCTCGAGTTTTACTGATAAGTGTTATCAGTAGTTCCTCGAACTGTTATGAGCCGTAAATCAGCATGACTTATAAAGTTACTGGGGTATGACATTTACCACCCCTTGACTTCATATGCGACGTATCAGACGAAGAGACCGGACTGTATGGTGTGTGTTGCTTACAGGCTCGTTAGGGTTGTCATGAGTTCGCTCGTCGGCCACCTTTTCGTCATGTACCTGGGTAGCCGTTACGCACAGCTAGTGCCGCTGACGTGCTTGTGGTTAAACCCGCTGCCAACGTACTGTCGAGTCTTTAGAGTCCCATACAGAGGGTTCCCTCATTCATGCGAAAGATGTAGAGTCCGTAAGTTGTTACGGCAGCTGTAAGTTGTTACGGCAGGGTTTCGATCATATTCGTGTAATTGTTACAGGAATAATGATCGGGAGGATAATACTGGTAGGCTTTGGTTTAAGCCGGATACCGGTATTATATTATTGGATTATTTGTATTCGTATTTTTCGGAATTCGGATACGGGTATACGTATACGGTATACGGAGAAGGGGTATTTTTGTAATTGTTACAAGAATACCTTCTAGAAGGTACCACCTCATAATGACATTATTTATTTTATGAAAATAAATAAATGAGGTGGAAATAAGAAAGTCCAAGCATGGTTGCAAGAATGGGTTATTTAATTTTATATTGTTTTGGAATTACTATTGAAGCATGGTGCTAATTTTATATTATATGCTTCAATTATTTCATTTGCAATATATCATTTTTCTCATGCTTGAGCTCTCTCATTATCACAAACACTTTCTCTCTCCTTCTTCTCTTCTCCTCCTCCATCCTAAGCTTTACCCTTCACATGTGTTGTGAAACAAAAGTTTAGGATTAAAGATAATCCAATACCCTAATCTCTACATGATCCTAGTGACCTCTTCTAGCAAACTTGGTCTCTAGGTTAAGCTCTTATGAAGAGTTTCTAGCTTACACGACACCTCTCACGTGGATCATCTAGGTCTTGGGGTGGCCGGAGATCGAGAACATCGGCAACATCCAAAGGAGATAAGGAGTGGCAAGGAGCAAAGGAGTTGCACCAAAGAGAAGACCCGAAGGACCGTATCATTGAGGTATAATCCCTAACATAGTATATAAGATCTCTAGTTAGGTTTTTCTAGTTATGGTTTAGACAAGATCTTATGAAAAGTGCGTGTTGTATGCAAAGAAAATTTTCGTTTATCGCTTCCGCCGCCTCACAAGAGTTGTGGGAGCATGAAACATGCACTAACACTAGGGTTCAGTGGGAGGCCATCTCGAGGAGTCAAGACCGGGTCTCCTAAACTCTAGAATTGGTAGGGTCACTTGCCGCTCTCATAGGGGTCTAGGGGTGTGGGCTTGGCTATTCATCGCGACCGTGGAATTCGTATTTTCTATTGATGGCTAAATACAAAATACGAACCTCCTACATATCCTATATTATATCTGCTTCTGCTTCTTATATTCTGTGATGTGATCACTTGATATATCTGTGACGAATGGAGTATTATATATATGATATATAATAAACGTTGCTTATGTTTTGCATCCGCACTAGCCCCATCCCCGTATGCCGTTAGTTAAGTAACCTAACGGTGCATAACGGAACATTGTGGCGAATGCGGGTGGCATAAGCGTACGTTATATTTTCGTTTCTTTTCTGTGATGGCTTAAGGACTTAAATGATGGGACTACATTAATGAGATTAATGTAAAGAAAAATGAACTTAAAAGATGTTGTAGAATCGGATTTGAAACCCACTCGGCTTTTTATGAAAAAGCAAGTTTTCGTAGTGCGGAGCTTAAGCCACTCCTTTTAAACCAATTGGATTCTACAACGATATCAAGTTCAAAGCGTTAAAGGTTTTCTTAAAAACTATCTGCAGCCCTCCGTCATTTTAGGAAGTAGAGTACTTTGTATTCGTGCTGCGTATTTTGACTATAGTTAAGGCGCAGTGTACAGTAGCTGAGTGTTGTTTTCGTACACCGCATGTGATGCGGATTAGTTAGGACATTCATATGATTATATTGACTATAGTTAACGGTCATATGGGTGGGTCTAGTTAATCACGAAATGACGGGTAGAACTTGACTAGCACTTATGATATGTTGACTGTAGTTAAAGTCATGAGTGCTAGGGGTAAAAACCATATCAGGAGTTTCAAGAGTTGAAATTTGTAATGAGATTGCATACCTTCTATGTGATAGTAGGATCCCGATCCCACTGTGAGCAAGAGTTACTCCCGGGAAAGTTTTGCACTTTACAATTAGCTAACCCATTAGGTATCAAGAAAGGTGTCAACGGGGCTAAGCCTCTGGGAAAACGAAGTTTATTCTAATTAGGTCCATGCGACAGCATAGGGAACCTCCCTCAAAGTACCGGCACTGGCCTGGCTGAACGGTTAGCGAAGTTGTAGAATGTAATTAATCCTGGCTAGTTTTCTTTTTAAAAGGGGTTTTAAAGAAAATTTGATAAAAGCAGTGGGAGACATCGATTAGATAAGATAATAAACAATCTGATCTTTGCAAGAGCTTTCGCTGAGTGTATTCTTCTCTCTCTTAATGGCAGATACCTATGGCAGGCCTTAAGCTTCTACTAGATAAAAACAAGCTGACCGGACCGAACTACAAAGGCTGGCTGAGGAACATTAACATTACTCTCACATATGATAAAGTATCATATGTCCTCACTGCCAAGGCCCTGCCCACCCCAGGACCTGAATCTTCTACCGCGGATAGGGAAATCCGCAAAACGTGGGATATTGACTGTGCTACTGCCAAATATCTCGCGCTTGCATCGATGGACAATACACATCGAAAGCAACACGAGCAGATGGATGTTCAATCCATCTTTCTCCATACAAAGGAATTGTATGAGAAACAATCTCGGACAATACGAAGCATCTCGAAAGTTGTTTCAGATGCGGATGGCTCAAGGCACACCAGTAGGAGATCACGTTTTGAAGATGATAGCTCTTATAGAAGAGCTTGAGGACCTTGGATGGACAATGGATAACGAACAGTATACTGATATTGTTCTACAGTCTCTTCCCTCCGCCTTTGCTCCATTCATAGTGAACTTCAACATGCATAGCTTGGAGAAATCACTACCCGAACTTCTCAATATGTTGAGAAGTGCGGAGAGCATGCTGAAAGCGAAGTCCCCCTCTATGCTTGTTGGACAATCTTCCTCTTCCATCCCAAAAGCCAAAGCCAAGGGAAAGAATAAGAAGAAATTCACCAAACCAAGAGGAGGAATAAAGAAGGCGAAGGGGAAAAACAAATCCAAAGCTGCGGAGTTAAGGAAGGGAGAATATTTTCACTGCAAGAAGACGGGGCACTGGAAGCGGAACTGTATTGAGTACCTTGAACTCAAGTAAAAGAAGCATGGTGATGCTTCAGCTTCAGGTGTGTTCATGATTGAAAACTGTTTTTCTATTAACTCTGCTTCCTAGGTATTAGATACCGGTTCAGGTTCTCATATTTGCAATTCTGTGCAGGTGTTGAGAAATAGCAGAGTTTTGAAAGAAGGTGATTATACTCTCCAAGTTGGAAATGGTTCCAATGTACATGCAGTTTCAGTAGGAGAGTATCACCTAGGGTTGCCGTCGGCTTGTATATTGGTTTTGAACCCATATTATTTTGTACCAAGTATACTTTGTAATATTATATCCATTTCCTTGTTAGACAATGAAGGATATCATTTTGCTGTGCAACACAATGTTATGAACATTAAACTAAATCAAGAGTTGATCGGTTATGGTACACTAAATAATGAGATATACGTCCTTAATCAACACACAGTTTTCAACATTAAACACACAAGTAAAAGAAAATTTTCAGATATAAATGAAGCTTTTCTTTGGCATTGTAGACTTGGTCATATTAATGAAACAAGACTAAACAAGCTTCATAAAGATGGATATTTAAATCCTTTTGAGTATAAATCTTATGCAACTTGTCAGTCTTGTATCAAAGGTAAAATGACCAAAACTCCGTTTAGTGGACACGGAGAAAGAGCTACTGAGCTCTTGGGCCTCATACAAAATGATGTATGTGGACCAATATCTACACATGCAAGAGGAGGATTTTCCTACTTCATAACCTTTACTGATGATTTCAAAAGATTCAGTCATGTGTTTTTAATAAAGCATAAGTCTGAAGCTTTCGAGAAATTCAAGGAGCACAAACTTGAAGTAGTAAAACAAATAGGAATGAGCATCAAGATACTTCGATCAGATTGAGGTGGAGAGTATCTTAGTACCGAGTTCCTGAACTTCCTAAAAGAGAATGGGATTCTCTCTCATCTCACTCCCCCCTACACACCACAGCACAACGGTGTGTCAGAACGGCGAAATCTTACCCTATTAGATATGGTACGATCCATGATGAGCGATTCCGAGTTACCTCTCTCTTTTTGGGGACATGCATTGGAGATTACAGCTTTTCTGTTAAACAAAGTTCCAACCAAGACCGTGTCTACCACTCCATATGAGATATGGTATGGGTAGAGACCATCTCTTAAGCGAGTTAAGATTTGGGGTTGTCCGGATTTTGTCAAAAAGCAGAATCCGGACAAACTCGAGACACAATCGATCAAATGTATATTTGTGGGATATCTAAAACATTCGTTTGGATATCTATTCTACCACAAGGAGGAACAAAAGGTGTTTGTTTCTCAGTATGCCACATTTTTAGAAAATGGGATTTTTCCAAATGATACTGATGGCAATATGGTAGATCTAGAAGAGGTTCTAGAAACACAAGTTACAAATGACAACTTGGTTGAACCTGATGTTGCAACAGAAACTTATGAACCTCGGCCACTCCGTAGATCTGGTAGGACTTCTCGTCCACTGGAGAGATACTGCGGTTTTCATTGATGGTGATAGAGAAGATTGCATCATGGATGATGATGACCCTGCCAGTTTTCAACAAGCTATCACGAGTGGTGACTCTATGAACTGGCTGGATGCCATGAGATCCGAAATGGAGTCTATGTACATCAACAAAGTATGGACTTTGGAGAATGTACCTTCTAGGGTAAAACCCGTAGGGTGCAAATGGATCTTTAAAAGAAAGATCGGTGTAGATGGACAGGTGGAGACCTATAAGGCATGGTTGGTAGCGAAAGGTTTTCGTCAAAGACCAGGATTGGACTATGACGAGACTTTCTCTCCGGTAGCCATGCTTAAATCCATTCGGATCCTACTTGCTATTGCTGCTCACTACGACTATGAAATCTGGCAGATGGACGTTAAAACGGCATTTCTAAATGGTGATTTAAAAGAATGTGTTTATATGGATCAGCCAGAGGGCTTCATTGACAGTGGGAGCAGCGGGAAAGCGTGTAGGTTGCTTAAATCCATTTATGGATTAAAGCAGGCATCACGGAGTTGGAACATCTGTTTTGATGATGTTATCAAAGAGTTTGATTTCATCAAAAATCCAGATGAACCTTGTGTTTATAAGAAGACCGTAGGGAAAACTGTCGCATTCCTCGTATTGTACGTGGATGACATTCTTCTGATAGGAAATGCCATTCCTATGCTACAGTCGGTCAAATCATTCTTCTCACTAAGATTCTCCATGAAGGACCTGGGAGATGCCACATACATTTTGGGCATTCGAATCTATAGGGATAGATCCAAACGGTTATTGGGATTGTCCCAAACCAAGTACATCAACACCATCCTAAAGAGGATTAGTATGGAAGACTCCAAGTGGGGTGCCTTACCCGCTTGCCATGGATTCACTCTCTCCAAGGACGATTGTCCAAAGTCTGATGAAGAGAGAGCTCGCATGAGTATTATTCCCTACGCTTCAGCCGTAGGATCAATAATGTATGCAATGTTATGTACACGCCCTAATGTAGCTTATGCACTGAGTGTAGTCAGCAGGTATTAGTCAAACCCAGAGGAGAATCTCTGGACTGCTGTGAAGAACATTCTTAAGTACTTATGAAGGACTAAAGAATTGTTCTTGGTGTATGGTAACGGGGATCTCCAAATGGAGACATTTACCGATTCGAGCTTCCAAAGTGATAAGGATGACAGCAAGTCTATCTCAGGGTTTGCATTTATCCTCAACGGAGGGACGGTGAGTTGGAAGAGTTCCAAATAGGATATCGTTGCAGACTCTACGATGGAAGCTGAGTACATTGCTGCAAATGATGCTGCCAAGGAAGCCGTCTGGATGAGGAAGTTCATCTTGGAGCTAGGAGTAGTTCCAACCATTATTGATCAAATACCATTGTATTGTGACAATAATGGGACAGTGGCATTGGCCAAAGAGCCCAGGTCCCATCAGATGTCTAGACACATCCTGAGGTGATATCATTTGATCCGGGAGATAGTAGATCGCCACGAGATCGAGATTAAGAGAGTGGATACAAAGGATAACACTGCGGATCCATTCACCAAGGCCTTCCCTCAGCCGCATCATGAGTGACTTTTTGAGATGTTGGGTATGAGATACGCCAATAACTGGCCTTAGTGCAAGTGGGAGATTGTTGGATATATATATGCCATAGAAGCCATTATATGATAGTTTATGTACCGGTATGTGTGTGTGTGTGTGTGTGTGTGTATTCAGAGGACAGTCTTGCTCGACATGATAGTATGTTATCTGGTTACTGTTTATTTTGACATGCAGATAAAGCCCTTAGGATATTTGCTTGACTATTGGGATTATGATGTGGATCATACTAGTGGGACATCTATAGTTTATAACCATATCCTTGAAATGTTCCTAGTCGTGGGTATATCGAGACAGAGCATCGATATTCCAGAGTAGACTAGCGTGTACGATTCTTGTCCCATGTGATGGGCGATGGATGATCCCATATCCATCTGGTGTGCTAACACCAAAGATTGTATGCGGGTGCTCAGTAGAGACTGGATACACTGAACTGACTCACCGAGAACTCTTATATGGTATTATATCTCACTTCAGATAGCAGTTCTCAGGTGACAATGGTACAGGTTAGTCTGTTGACCCGAGATCGTTATAGAGCCTTATGTGTCCTCCCACTGTACTTTGATCTCCACCCTACCACGGCTCTACTGAGTCGTGCAAGCAGGTGGATTTTGGATACAGTCCCGAGGCACATGGAGGCAATGAGTGATAGGAGGGGTTTTTCGTCTCGCCCGGTATTGGGGGTTGATGTTGCGCTATGCTCTATTGGCTATAACAGGAAGTCCCTGGCCAGGGCTGCTGAGATTTACTGATAAGTGTTATCAGTAGTTTCTCGATCTGTTATGAGCCAAATACCGGCATGACTTATTGAGTTATTGGGGTCGACGATTCCATCCCCAGACTCAATATTAAGCATATCTGATTAAGAGATCGGACTGTACGGTAAGTGTTGCCAATTGGCTCGATGGAGTTTTGACAGGTTCGCTTGTTTTTCTTCTGATCGCTCAATACCCCGGTGGCCGTTACGCTTAGCTGACCGCTTGCAGCTTGTGGGTGTTTGATGTGATCATCACCTACTGCCGGCATATTGACGAGTCTTAGAGTCCCACACAGAAGTTTCCTAGCTCAGGAAAAACGATGTGGTGTGCATATGAGATATGCGCGGAAGCTCGATTAAATACGAGTATGAGATACCGTATATTAATCGGGCGTTTACTATTGATCGGGTCGTATGTGATATGACCAATTTATTAAATCAAGTGTTGATTTAATAATGACTTTTAGCTCACTTTTATTAAACCTTTTCTTTATGGATGAAAGCATATATGTATATACATACACATGATGTGATGTGTATGCACACATACATACATACATACATGTGTATTATGGTTGATGATACATAGAAGATGGCAATGCAAGACTCACATGGTTCAAATTAATATGTGTATTTTTGTTTTGAGATAAAAGAAAAAGGAAAATAACAAATGACTCATTCTTTCTACAATCTTCTAGGGTTGACCATTGACTTAACCCTAGGTTTATTTCCTTTGTTCTTTTAACTCATCACAAAATATCTAGATATTTCTTTTAACCATGGTTGGACGTGAGAGTGTCTCACATATATATCCTTTTGTTTTTATTTTAAAACATAACAATTATCATTATCTTGAGAAAAGCTTTTGCCATCTTCATCTTCCTCCTTCTTCAAGCTCTCTTGAGTTTCTTTGAGTGTGAGGAAAAGAAAGGTTTTTAAGTGAGAACACAAACCACTTCATCACTCTACACTTCTCTAGCCCATTTTTGTAGGGTGTTTGCTCCACTTCCTTTAGAGATCAAGTGAAGCAAGAAGTTTTGAGCAAAGGGACTTCGGGTGGATCGTCGTGGACTTGGAAGCATTCAAGCGAGCCGTTCCAAAGTCAAGAAGATCTAAGGAGTCACTCAAGGAGGTCTACAAAGGTTGTAGTCTCTCCACTTAGTGATAGATTATTTATAGTATGTGATACTATTTGTTGTTACCGTATATTTCTAGTTCGATTCCTAGTTATGTTTGCTTAGCACCTCGTTAAAATTTTATTGTGGCATGTGTGATGCTTCCAAACCCTTGATAAGGTGCTATGGAAACCCTACACTCGTCCACGTCTTCATTTACGAAGCACATGTGGGGGTCATCCATAATCTCGTGCCCTCCATCTTTTGAGAGTGTTATCATATGGCAGGTACGAGTCTGCTTCCTTTTTTGTGGTTGAGATGGTTCTATCCTCATAGTGTAGGTCCTTTTTGGCTCATGCTTTTCTCGATTGCACGGCCTCTTAGATCCGCTTCGCTGTTTTTGAACGTTGTTTGCTTTCTTTGCCTTGGCTTTCCCTTTATTTCGGGATTTTCCCCTTTCGCGAGGACATACAACGGGCCGGGGATGAAGAGTATTATAATCTTCCTTCTCCGCAGATTGCTGATTGAGGCACTGCATCCTGCTCTTTTTATAAATGGCCATTTTGCGACCGTGATCATCTCAGCTCCTTTGACAAGCTTCTTTTATTAGCTTGTCTATTTGTTCTTCGAGCAACGGACTTAACGTTCTTAGAGCGAGCTCACGCTCTGTTTCAACGTTGTGGCCATTTGGAAGAGCGTTTTCCCTTTCACTGTAGCTTTTTATGATGCGGCAGCTATGGAACTGCTCTCGTTTCTTGGACCGAACGTATCCGAGCCCGGTTGTCTCCATCTTCCTGCTGGGCATCTTTCGCTGAGTCCTGGGAATATCCCAAATCTTTTTGTAGAATTGGGCTTGTCGAACAGTTTGTTCGAGGTGTACACCTTGGCATCTTAACAGCCTTTTCAATCTCTCCGCATAGTATCTTGGTAGACGGATTGGTTGAAGCCTGTCGAATATAAAATCGGCACCATGCCAGACTTCTTTTCTACTTTGATCTTCGTAGATTGGTAGAAGAGGATTGCCTTTTCACCTCTTCTCCTGGAAGGGACGTAGAAAGTCTGTAGCTCTTGTACGCTGTTTGTTTCGAGCGCATCGAGTTTCTTATAATGCCGAGGTGGAGCCATTGTGATTTGCAGACTCTAATCTGCTTCGTCGAGGGTTTGCACTGACGGGCGGATGGAGAATACTGCGTTGGCCTCATCTTCAGAGTCGCTGCCAAAGACCAGAATAGGGGTAGATGGTCCGGGCCTGTTGTTTTCTTTCTAGGGTTGCCCCGAGAAGACTATTTCTTCATCTTCCTCCGAATCGCTCTCAAAGATCGAGATAGTGGCGACGGACTTCTGTTTATCCTCCGCCTTATGACACCTTTCTGTATCTTCGAAGTCTGGTAGGAAGTACTTTGCATCTTCATATTTCCGGACCTCGTTTACAGAGAACGGATTTAGCTCCCCTGTGACGGTGTATTCCAAGCCGTCCTTGAAATACTTCATACACTGATGTTGTGTAGAAGAGATGACGTTGTACTCATATAACCAGGTCCTGCCGAGCAAAGCGTTATAGCAATTCTTGGCGTCAATGACGTGAAATTTGATGTCAGTGATGAGCAACTTGAAGCGTAACGTTAGTATTATGGACCCAAGCGTCCATGACGACTGTGAGTCGAACCCGGAGATTGTAATTTTTTCTGAGGCCAAGTGCTGAACATTCATGCAAATCTTCTTTAGCATTTTCACGTTGAGAAGGTTGACGGAAGATCTGTTGTCGACAAGGATTTTCCCTATTTTGATGTCGTGGAAGTACCTGGTGACGTATAACGGGTGGTCATGTTCGCACGTACCGAGGAGGAGATCTTCATCGTTGAATGTAATGTCAGCTGTGTGAACCTCTGCCAGCTCATTCTTTATCTTCTCTTCTGCAAGGAAAGCTTGGAACTGATCAGGCTCTTGTAATGCCTTGATCCGAGACTCTCGTGCCTCTTTGGACAAGAGGAGAGCATCCAATATGCTCAACTGTGAAGGTATTTTCCTCAGATGTGTTAGGACATTGTAATCCACCTTATTTTTCCTAGGCGGGTCCTTTACTACGAGCTCTTTGACAACTCCACCGTCGAGGGCAATTTCCTCAGGGATTTTTTCTTTCCCTTTATCTTTTTTGCTCGAACCTTTTGTTTGTAGGTCAGAGCTTCTTTTCAGGCAGCATGCGGTTACGCAGTTGAATATTCTCGCAATTCTTCTCCCCCTCTTCTTTTTCGGAGGTGGGGTCTTTAAAGAGAGGCCTGAGTGGTATTTCATCCTCATAATCGCACCCGAAAGTAAGAACTTTGGGTTTTCCCCCTTCTGAACTGGTACTAACCATATGACAGTTGTCAGTCGTTTTTTCACGCGCATCTGTCGCACTCTTTTGCCATCTACGAGCTTCATGCTTCATCCTCTTGAAGTGTTTTTGATGAATAACATATCCTTACCACCACTTCTTAAAGGTACTGCATTCTTCGGTGGAGTGAGTAACCCTCCGATGATATAAGCAGTAGTTTGGATGTGAATCCTCTCCGTCGAGGCATATGACTCCGGGATTGTTTTCTACCAGAGGTGGCGGCTTCATTCCCATTGACAGGGCTTTGGCGAACCACTTCTATGCCTTGATCCTGCTCTTATTTGTCGCAGGTAAACATTGGTTTGGTTGGAGTAATTTACGACTCCACCTTACCGTTGCTTCTTCATCCTGACGCTGACGCTTAACCTTTTCATATATGGCTGTTTCGTGTTCTCGGTCAGCTTTGCTTTTTCGAAAGGTTTCGTTTAACAGCCTATCAATCGGGTCTTCTGGCAGTTCCGGGGATTTTAGCGCCGATTCTTCCCTAGTTCCTCTGTGTTGTTTTCTGACGCTGAGGGAGTTTCTTCATCATTTAACAACTAATGGGAGACCGTGTAGCAACTTGCTATATGGTTTTCGGTTTCTTCTGATGAGTCATTTTCCTCATCATTGTCACTATCTTCGTTCTCAAGAATATACTTGAGTACTCTTCGAGCGTGACCGGTTTCTGCGCCTTCTGGTTGTACTCCTCCAGCGCGTTAATGTACTTTTATAGGTCTGTGCGCTTGTCGTCATACTCGGCAGGCTGCACAGTCTTCTTGGTCTTCTTCTTTTTCTTCGACGACTTTGAAGACTTGACTTGGGGATTTTACCCTTTGTCAACAATCTTCGGTACAGGACGCGGTTTCAGCATCCCTTCGATGATTTCAGGTTCAAGTGGGCCTTTCCACCCGACTGCTGAACATGCTTGTAGATCCTTCAGCATTCTTTTTCTTTTAGCTGAAAGAACGACGTCCCATGGAGTTTCTTCCACGAGCGTGCATGATTCCCCCAGCGCATCCACCTTTTTGGGAGTGTGCTACTGTGGCGGGTTCACCCTCCAATTCTCAGAGAGCGCGAACTTTCCCTGTTGATACTGGTCCTTGACCCAGTTCTTGAAGACATAGCAATCCTCAATGGGATGGCTTACCATTCTGTGATAGGAGAAGTAGTCGGGGTTGTTGACGTCGCTGGGTTACGGTGGACGCCGTGGGTCTGGCAATGTGATGAGTTTGTTACGCATTACCAACTCAAATAGTCTCCTCGTCTTATCGCGGGGAAACGAGTAAGCGCGTCCTAGCCTTTCTTCCAGGGATAGGTTTGGACGTGCGTTGTTTTGGCGAGCAGCTGGTTTTGGACCACTCGGTTGTTGTTGAGTGTTGGCAACGAAGGCCGATTTCCCTTTACCTTTGGCATTTCAGGGGTCCTTACTTGACGAGGAAGGCCGATGGTCCATCTGGTCTATTTGGGCCTGTTTATCGATCAGAGCCTGGAAGGTTGTTGGTTTGAAAAACATCATGAACTGGGACACAGTCGTTTGAGGATCAAGGGTCCCGATGAACATGCCCACGGCGGAGGATTCTTCGATACGCTGTTCGGACTTTGACCATAGGTTCCGCCACCGGATCGCATATTGGACCCAGGTTTCTCCTGGCTTTACCCAGGTATTGATTAATGTCGTGATCGGGGTGCACTCGCTTGCACTGGCGAACCGCTGTGTAAACAGCAGTTCCATCTCTGTTAATGTTCTCACGTAGTCATTTGGGAGCTCCGAGTACCATTCAATGTCCGTCTCTGACAGGCTGCCAATGAACTGACGAAGCAACAGTTTGTCGTCGCCTTCAGTGTTGCTGCACAGAGCTCTGAACTGCCTGACATGCTGGTGTGGGTTGCCTGTCCCTTTGTTTACATGGAACTAGGGGATCATATATCCCGGCGGGTATTTAATTTGGTCATACCAGCTTGGATACGGTCTCCCAGTTCTGACGATTTGCCATGCCGCTTCATTTGCTTGATGAGCTCATTTTTTGAGCTATATAATCATCAAGAGCAGCCTTGGAGATCGTTTCTTCCTTGGCTATTGATAAAGACGAAAGAGGGTTTGATGTTTCCCCTCTGTTATCCTCAATGATTATCGGTGGATCCTCGGCTGGGGGTTCTGGCTGGATCATCATTCCAACAATATCCTGGAATAAGAGAGACATCTGCTTTATCTTAGCAGCCTATTCAGTAGCTTCCTTGTCTTTTCTTTCAAGCACCCTTCACACGAACTCTGTATCGGTCTCCTGCTCCTGGCACTGTTTGGCTATTATGTCCGAGCTTTCTTTCTTCCCGGAAAGTGCTGCCATTTTCGTCAGCATCTCCTAGAGCTTTTGTTGTTACTCCTGAGCTTTTGTCAGCGACCGAGTTTGCGATCGATATCCTACAGAAGCACGGCTTTCTTCTTTCCTAGAAGCCATGTAGAACGTATGCACGATCATGCCCCTGGTCTTGGGGCGTTTGGGTCTATCGCCTTTGGAATTTACCGCAGGCGGTAGGATTTTCTTCGGCCTCATCCTTTTGTGGGAGGTCGACGTTGAAGGAGCCATTGTAACAGGCGCCTGTGTAGAAGAACTGTACGTCCACGTTGCTCACCCCGGTTCTTACGGGGAGGCGGAAATGGCGAAAAACAATTTTTGGCGCAAAGGCAACATGGACTAAAAGAAGGATCTTTGCTAAACTACAAACTAGCAAACTACAAGAGGTGCTATCTACTATGCCATAGAGATTATACCTCACGATACCGGTCCTTCGGGTCTTCATTCCGCTGTCCTGATCGTCCATCCACGCTCCGAGGATCGATTCGGATCTTGGTCACCTCCGCGGCCTTCTTGAATCGAAGACGATCCACCAGAGAGTTGTGCTCCGAGCTCCACCTCGAGCTGAGGCAACTAGGGCAACAAGATCGCTAGTCTTGATGTCCTAGGATGTGTAGAAGAGGTAGATGGAAGTGTTTGTCTATTTGGATCCTTTTTCTCTCAACACATGAGATCAAAGGAATTTTCAAGAGGAGGAAGATGAAGGAGAACCATGGAGCTTTCTCATTTCATTTTCTTAAGAGAGAGAATGAGAGATCAAGAATGAACTAAGAAAATGAACCATGGTTCAATAATACACCACTATCATCATTACTAATCTTTTCAAGATAAAGTTGATGGCAACTAATGACTTGACCATTTTCATAACCCAAAGAATAAAAAGAAAACCAAAGAACACTCTAGACCTCTCATGAAGGTCCAAGTCAACTTTGGTCAAACGGTCAACAAAGTCAAGTGTGGTCAAATGGTCAAAGCGATTAGCCATCACATAATTATCACTAACAATATTAGTAAATAATGTCCCCGGCTCATAATGGTTTTGACCGAACGAATTGCCAAAACCCTAATGAGTCCGCCTCAAAAATGGTTTTGACCGAATCAACTGTCAAAACCCTAACGAGCCTGCCACATAACGGTTTTGGCCGAATCAACTGCCAAAACCCTAATGAGGCACCTCCTCCTTCTTCGCTCCTCAAAACTGTGCATACACACCCGCATCCGCATTCCGTAGAATGCGAATGCACAGAAGACAAAAAAAATCCATCCGTGCAATACTAGGATCCGGCTTAAGCCAAAGCCCACTAGTATTGCCTACCCGAACAGCATACGCACACAAGTGTATGTAAGTGATCGCAGCCCTGCCGTAAAACCATACGGCCTCTACACGTTTCGCTCAGTACAGGGAAACTCTCTGTGTGGGACTCTAAAGACTTGACACTACGCTGGCAGTGGGTTTAACCACAGACCGCAAGCGGCACTAGCTGTACGTAACGGTCCCCAGGTAGATGTCGATAAGAAGGCCAATGAGGTAAACCCATCCGAACTCCTACTGAGTCTGAATGTGACAATCTCCGTACAGTCTGGTCTATTCATCTAAGAATATCGCATGGCGAGCCTAGGGGGTGGCGAACGTCAGTCCCCTAATAGCGGTATAAGTCGTGTCGGAGTGTAGCCCAGAACACGCTGAGATAACACTGGAAACCTACCAGCATATCTCGCTTGCCCTGGCCAGGGACGAATCTGTGTAATGGCTCTCCTAGACACAGCGCGATATCAACCCCCAATACCGGGAGAGACGAATCCTGTCTAACCGTCACTACCTCCAAGTGCTTCGGGACTGCACCCAACTACTACCTGTTTGCACGACTCCTTTGAGCCATGGTAGGGTAGTAATCAAAGAACAGTGGGGACACACTCGAGGCGAAGTGACAGTGTCAAATCAACGGACTAAGCTGTACTCATGTCTTCTGAGAACTGATAACTGATGATAGGTATAATACCAACCAACAGTTCCCGACGAGTCCTGTCCAGTGTACTCGTAACCTAACGAGCACCCGCATACTATCTCCAGTACGACGTACTGATGGCTGTGGGACAGACCATCTCCCCTGCTGGGATGAGAAGCGCATACGCTAGTCTACTCCGGAGTATCGATGCCCTGTCTCGATAATCCTACGACTAGGGACCTGTATAAGGATGTGCTTATAGATTATCCAGCCCCCACAAGTGCGACTGCCATCACAACGCTGGTAATCAAGCAAAGATCCTAAGGGCTCCACTAATATGTATAAGCAATATGCTAAAAGAAACACATGCACATATTAAAGTAGAAACAAACCAAGTAGCATACTACCATTTTGAGCAAGATTGTCTATACAACTGTGACTATCCCAAGCTTCCATTAAGTAATATACAAACTAGTATGATACAGTAATAGCCTCTAGGGCATATACACTAACAGAAGTCCCTTGCTGTATGACGGAGGGATGGTCTTTTCCTTGCCAAGCCTTCAATTTGTTTGGTCGACGAGAGTAATCTTTGTTGATCACAGAGTCCTGGACTTTCCACCAGACTCTATGAATTTGGGGGGAGAGCCGTTGATGGGGGCGCTCCGGTTCTGCCTGAACAATGACCTCTGCAGGTGGGGGCGATTTCTTTAGTACCGCCATTGGAGAGTTCTTACGTACCCTCCTGAGCAGATCAAAATTGTTCCTGGTTGGAACAACAGCGTCAACATCCACCATTGGAGCTGGTGAGGTAAGTCCAGAGGGGGAGTTGCCTCCAGCTTTTCTCACTAGGCGCCAGTAGCGACGTCGAGCGTGTCTTGTAAAAGGGACCACCTCAAATTTAGAAGCGGCTTCTTCGTGCCCCTGGCTTTGCTAAGGGGCTTCTGTTGGCATCAACTTATTGAAGACTGACGTCCTTTGCAGAGTTTGAGGAGGAACGGCCAATCTTTCAAAGACCGATTTTCTGATGGGGGAAGCGCTTTTGACGGCTTCGCTCGTAGTAGGAGTTGGGAGGGCTATCCATTTTGGAGCAGCCCCTTCAGGTATCACGAGCCTCTTTGCGGGCCCGTTTGGGTTCTTGCCCAACCTGTTGAAGACTGAGACGTCAGCTTTGGACGACCCGTTGAGAGGGCCGTTGTGGTCGCTATTTGATCGAAGACCGACCTCTCGGGAGCTTCCTCTTGCGGCACCGAAACTCACTGGTGGGAGCATGGTCCTGAAGAAAAACCCATTAGTGGCTTGTGTAACTTGCCCTACCGGCATTGAAAAGATTAAGGCCGCGTTGGGCCTGTAGGTCACTCCTCCAGCTGGGGTGGAGCGAGAGTTGTTGTTGCAAGAAGTGCGGTTGGAAGCCATCGATTTTTTCATGCACAGGAGCAAGACACCAAATTTTAGTTCCTCAAATCCAAGGGCAACCATAGCTCGCGAAACATGACACACGAAGTATGGAGTGGAAAGTGGAAAAGGTCCCACCGGGCGTGCCAGAATCTGTTCATCGCCGAAAACAGAGACGAACTGGGATAGATCGTCTTGCCTGAATTTGGGGGAAGATGCTATTTGGATTTATCCGTCCACCTCTCCGAAGATACCAAGTTGATTTATGGCACCATATATCAGAGGTTTGGATAGACGCGACCGTTATAGCAGACTTTATCAGATTCCCCCTCATTTTATGAGGGGTTTTGGATTGTGGGGACGCTCTTCCCTACAGGCGCAAACCCCGACATTTATTACGTTACTGCATTGTGATAAAAACTTTCTTCTGCTCCGGAAGTTTACTTCGTGTCGTGTATGTTTTTGTTTGTTTAGGTTGCCTATGGATTATATACGAAGACTAGTTTATGTCGTCACCCGTAGGGCGCGGGTTAGTCCAAATCCGTATATTTTAGATTTAGGCATAGGTTTATTTAAGGACCGTTAATCTGGTTTGATATTAATATCGACTTAAAACATATGAGCATTTGGGCCTAATTATTTTAGTTTAAGGACATCACGGTCCATTGTCGCCATGTTTGAGGCGAAATTTTAGTTTAAGGACATTTTGGTCCAACATTCCCATTTTGGGGACGAATGTTAGTTTAAGGACATTTCGGTCCAACATTCATCTTGAGCACACGTGTATTTTTTACGTGGTAGAGTGAACGATAGTGACATGTGTTGGGGTTCCTAACGCCCTGGCCATCTATCATGGCCGATCGCGGAACAAAAATTTTGGCGATCAAATACTTGGCGCTAGAAACAACTATCTAGAATCGAATCCAAACATGCCCAAATTCCCGGCCTCACCTTTTTACTATGCCCCATTTTCATTCTGTCTTGGGTTTTGTAAATTGGTGTTTTTGGTCTTGTTTGTTTTCCCCATATTTCACTTAGTGTTGTCTTTGCTTTAGAGGGGAACTTGAAAAGTTTCAAAACTTGAAATTTTGCATCGTTGAAATACCGTTTATTTACTATAGGTCGTTTAGACGGGGTTACACATACTTGCTTATACTGCTGTGATGTTGATATCTGTGATGGCTATGTTCGGATTGTCGTATGGGATAGCTTCTTATGCAATGGTAGTTGTTGGGTGGCTCTGATACCATGCCAGTTTACGTCAGCGCCCAATCCATCTACCGTGGCCGGTACGGAACAAAAACTGGCGTTTAAAAACTTGGCGCTAACGAAACCGTTCTAGAATCGAACCATAAACCCTAAACTAGCAAACTACAAAGATCTAAACTATGGTGATAGAAGGTTATACCGAACGAACCAATTCCTTCGATCTTCTATCATCTTCCTTAGCTTCTTGAGGCGTGCTCGATTGAACTTGGTCGCTGGTTTTTCTTCGTCGAAGATGATCCACCCGAGGGATATAGCTCATGGCTCTAGCTCCACATCAAAAGCAAGTGAAGCATCTAGGGATTCTTGGTTGCTAATCTAGAATGCCTAATATGTAGTGAGTGTTCTAAGTGCTTATCCATCTCACCTTCTCTCTTGATTCTCAACTCATGAGATAGTAGAGGGGAGGTTAAGTTTGAAGGTAGAGAAACTCATGAAAAACCTAAAGAGGGAGTGAAGCATGATGGTGAGGTGAAGAAAATCCCATCTCAAAATAATGAGCCAACCATATGAGAGAAAATGAGCATGCTTGGTTTTCTAAAATATATCTTTCATTTTAAAATATAGCCCATGTTTGAATAGTTTGCACAAATGAATTAATAATTCATTTGTGCATACTATACAAGCATGGTTCTCACCATACTCCCCTCTCTCCAATTATCCACATCATTATCCATTTAAACTAAATGGCCAAACCCAAAATGAGATGTCCACCTTCTAGAATGTTATCTGTAAAAAATACGAATTTCATTCTACTGTATATACATACATGTATTATACCAAAATACGAATACCCGAAGAGATAGAATAACACAAAGAACATAATACTAGAATATACATATCGAAATACATATACGTAAATTATTAAATCAATAAATGATTTAATAATCCGGCTCAAACCCGAGCCAGCTAGTATTATCAACTGTCCGATCGAAAGTCCTGGTACATAGTACACTCATTCGATCGAAATCTTGCACGTATCCAATACGGCTACTGTAGGGTGTTTTTCGACACCCCATTGATATGGAAATACGCGCGCGTTTGTCATGCGTACTACAGATTCTCCCTTCCTAAGATAGGCAAGGGTTTATTGATTGTGGGGATCCGAATCTCCGGCAGCCGCGGACTAAGCTGCCGTTAATTACCCCTTGCCTTTAGAGCGAGAGAACTTCTGATTGACGGGTAAAACCAGTCATGCAAACTCAATGCGATGTGTTGGTGTGTGTGTGTTTTTTTTAAAAATATAACAATGGAGACGTGTTCATTTTTTTTGTTCAATTTGTAAAAAAAAGGATATTATTATTATTATTATTATTATTATTATTATTATTATATATATATATATATATATAAATATTTAAAGAAACACATTTTTTTTAAATTTATCATTTAAATTTTATTTTATTTATTTCTCTTTCTTTGGAAGGAGTTAAAACTCCAAAACATTTTATTTGGAGTTTAAACTCCCAAAACAATTTTATTTGGAGTAAAAACTCCCAAAAGTTCTTATATGGAGTTAACTCCAAAAGAATTTTTATTTGTGGAGTTAAACTCCAAACAATTTAAATGGAGTTGAGCTCCGAAAGAATTTTTATTATGGAGTTGAACTCCGAAAGAATTTTAAATGGAGTTAAACTCCAGAAATTTTTTTATAATAGAGATAAACTCCAAAAGAATTTTTTTATTATGGAGTTGAACTCCAAAGACAAACCCTTTTTTTTTTTAAATAAAAAGGAAGCTCCCACCCTCTTTCACGTGAGAGGAAGAAAAGGGGGCTCCCAAAATGGGAGCCTCCCACTTACATGAGAGGGAATAAAGGGGCTCTCAAAATGGGAGCCACCCTCTCACATGAGAGGGAGTCTCCCCCTCACATGAAAAGAAGAAAGAGGCACCCAAAATGGGAGCCCCCCTCACATGAGAGGAAATAAAGAGGCTTCCAAAATGGGAGCCCCCCACTCATATGAGAGGGAGCCTCCCCTCACATGAGAGGAAGAAAGGGGTTTCTCAAAATCGTAGCCTCCCCCTCACATGAGAGAGAATAAAGAGGCTCCCAAAATGGGAGCCAGGGAAAAAAAAGTGTTCCAAAAGATTTTTATTTTTATTTTTATTATTATTAATTTTTTTATGGAGTTAGACTCCAAAAACATTTGTATGGAGTTAAACTCCAAAAGAATTTTTTTATTTGTGAAGTTAAACTCTAAACATATTTAAATGGAGTTAAACTCCGAAAGAATTTTTATTGTGGAGTAGAACTCCGAAAGAATTTTTTTATTATGGAGTTGAACTCCGAAAGAATTTTTATTATGGAATTGAACTCCGAAAGAATTTTTGTTATGAGGTTAAAGTCCAAAGGAATTTTAAATGGAGTTAAACTCCAGAATATTTTTTATAATGGAGTTAAACACCAAAATAATTTTTATTGTGGAGTTGAACTCCAAAAACAAAACCCATAATTTTTTTCAAGCTACCACAGAGTGGGAGCTTCTCTCTTTCATGTGAGAGGGAGAAAAGGAGACCCCGAGATGGGAGCCTCCCCCTCACATGAGAGGGAGAAAGGGACACCCAAAATGGGAGCCTCCCACTCACATGAGAGTGAGCAACCCAAAATGGGAGCCTCCCCTTCACATGAGAGGAAATAAAGGGGCTCTCAAAATGGGAGCCTCCCACTCACATGAGAGGGAGCAACCCACAATGGAAGCCTCCCTCTCACATGAGAGGAAGAAAGGGGCTCCCAAAATAGAAGCTTCCCCCTCACATGAGAGGGAAAAAAGGGATTCCAAAAGAATTTTTTTATTATTATTTTTACTTTTAAATAAGGAATTAGACTCCAAAAACATTTGTATGGAGTTAAATTCCAAAAGAATTTTTATTTGTGGAGTTAAACTACGAAAGAATTTTAATGGAATTAAACTCGGAAAGAATATTTATTGTAGAGTTGAATTCCGAAAGAATTTTTATTATGTAGTTGAATTCCGAAAGAATTTTTATCATGTAGTTGAACTCCAAAAGAATTTTAAATGTGGAGTTAAATTCCAAAAGAATTTTAAATGGAGTTAAGCTCTAAAACAATTTTAAATATGGAGTTAAACTCCAAAAGAATTTTAAATAGAGTTAAACTCCAAAGGAATTTTAAATGGAGTTAAACTCCCCAAAAAAGATTTTTATTGTGAAGTTAAACTCCAATAAAAAATTTGTAGTGGCGTTAAACTCCAAAAGAATTTTAAAAGGAGTTCAACTCTAAAAAGATTTTTATTTGGTGTGGAGTTAAACACCACTAAACGGGGAGCCTTCCTCTCATGTAAGAAGGGAGGAAAGCTCCCACCTAGTGGGAGCTCCCCTCTCCCTCACGTGAGAAGGAGCAGGAGCTCCAAAAAGAAATTTTTTTTGTGATGGAGCTAAACTCCAAAAAAAATTATTTGGAGTTACTCCCAAAATAATTTTATACGGTGTTAAACTCCAAAAAAAATGTTTTTATTATAGAGTTAAACTCCAAAATAATTTTATTTGTGGAGTTAAACTCCAAAAGATTTTCTCCTTTCTCTTTTGAGAAGAAACCCAAAATGGGTTCTCTTGAAACTCCAAAATTTAGATCTTGGATGATAAAAAATGAGACCATTTTTCTTCTCTTGATGGAGTCTTGGGAGGTGCGTTTCCCTTTTTCTCCCTCTCTCAAATTGGATCTTGAGGAGGGAGAAAAAGGTTGCAAAAATCTACCTCTTTTTTTGATCGGATGTGAGAGTTAAACTCTCCTTCGGTGGGTTTATGGTAAAACTTTATTTAGTTTTTTAAAAAAAAAGAGCTAAGCTCTTGATTTAAATGGAAAATTAAAAGGAAGAGGAAGAACTTGAGAGAGTATGAATGGAGGCACAAACCCTAGAGATTTTTAGAGAATGGATAAGTTCTTTTTTATTTCAACATCATGTTGCCTTATATAGGCCTACAAATTTACACATAGCCCTTTGGGCTTTTCAAAATGGCATTTTGCTCATCCCATGCCTCATATGCTATTTCTCTTTGCACAAAAGTCATGGGATTTACAAAAATTTGACTTTATGCCCATTTTCCTTATATTTATTCATAGAAAATTACATCAAAATTATTTATTACATAATTTTCTTTTTTGGCATGAGGGAGGCTGGCCGCGGGGCTCGACTTGGGCATGGGCTCATTTGATCTGGGCTTTGACCCGCTTACTTGGGGTTGACTTTGAATTTGACTTGGTCAACCAGGATGTAATTTTTGACCCCAACAGTTACTACATCGTTTCCCCTGAACCAGGAAAACCCTCTAAGTGGGACTCTAATGTAACATTTTGAAGAATTGGAAATAAATAAAATTATTTAATTAAATAATAAAGTGTTAAATTAAAAAGTTATTAAAACCAAATAAAACAATTTCATAAGATATATGTAAAACAAATTAAATTTTAATTTTAGCATGCAACCTAAATAAATTATAAGGGTTTTAATGTGAATTTTAGCTTCATTTTAATAAAAAGGGTGTTTTATAATAACATAAGTTGTGAAGGGTTCTTATGCAACATTTAGGAAAATTATGCAAATCTGGATTTGTGAGGGGGTAAGTGGAAAATGGGTAGAAAATGTTTTAGTTCAGAATTAAATTACAATTTGAATCAAAAGGGTAAGATAATGCTTTGCCACCACCTCCTCTCATGCACAACACAATCCCCACACCTCCTCCTTGTATGAAACCACCACATATTGCTTGGTGACACCTCCTCCGACACCTCAACCTTCCCTTCATCATTTATATAGGATGTTCAGATCATATTAACCAATTTAAAGTTCTGAAAATCCAAATGAAAAGAAGGGGAAACACTTAGAAATCATAAAAAGAAAGAAAAGAAAAGAGAAGTGAAGAATAAGAACTAAACTAAGGGTTCACCATCAAGCTAAGGACTAGGAGCTTGTGCATTTTGGAGGAAGCTCTTCCAACAATCCCTTGTAGGTAAAATCTTGGATTACTGTAGAAATTAGTTCTGTAGTTAGTTTAAATTAGAAATCCAATGTCCATAATATCGTATTTTTAGCAAAACTGAACTCTGTTATAATCTGTTATAGTTTAAATAAAAATCAAATTAACAAAACAGTGCCAGAATGATGTATGTGGGACCTAGAACAAACCATAGGAGAACGGACCTAGGGGATCGGATTTTGGCCGGCGACCTTAAGAGTAATTCCGGCGTCGCCGGATTTATAGGGGGCTTGGGTGTTTTAGCTTGTGGGGTAGCTTTCTGTGTAGAGTTTTGGCTATTTTGGTATTATTTAAACAAGTTAGTTTAACTGTATATAAAATCTGAAAGCTAATATCGGAAAAAGTATATAAAAACCCAAAATAGGATACGGGTAAAACGTAACGCGATCTGTTTTCTGTCGCGGTGCAGAGTTTTATTAGAATTCAGTGAGATTAAGTATTAAGTCGTTTGCAATGGTCGTATGTAGTGTAATTAGAACGTACAATTTGTGTTTTCATGTTTTTGTCGTATCGGAGTAGCCGTTTCCTTATACAAGTTATTGCGATGTTAGATTCCAATGCGGGAACTTCGGAGGCCGCGAGAAAAGGAAAAGGATTAGCGATTCCTGAGAAGATACGACGTATTTCCGGTGAGTAGATTTACATCTATGGGGGAAGTCGAGTGGATGGAGTATAGCACCCCCGCTACCTTATGATTATTATTATGATATTTACTTAAGTTTAGCTTTTCGTCAAAGTATTGATATGGTATTGCATCTTGTATACCCTCCATTTTTTTAAGTTTCGTATATGATTCTTAAATGAGATTTATGTGATATTTGACCTGCACGATATGGGTATGAATTGATGAGTTTGTACGAGGGATCATGCCGTACTTAAGTTGATATGGATATAGCGATATGATGAGCTATAATATAAGGATTTATACGTATCAGAAATGATGAACTTCGTATGCCGAATAACGGCCAATTTTATTCTTTGACTCGTAGAGATAGCTTATGCTCTGATTTAGGATGTAATACTGGTATGAGCTATATTATTTTAAAAACCACGGTTCGTTGCATTTTAAATAAACTACCAGGATGCATGCCAGTTTCTAAAACAAACATCTATTTTAAATCTAAGGCAGCTTCCTTATTTTAAACTTAACGTTCCGATCATTTCTAAAGATAATGGTATAGCTCATAACAAGAAATTACAATAAGTACGTTTAGACTTCTTATAGGGTTGTATTATGTATTCTATATTATATGTTTCCGCGTTACGCACACTCTGGTAGAATATTGCACAAATACCAATGAGTGATATGCTGCACAAGCACTTAACTATATGTTACACTACACCTCATTGGTATTGCCATGTCACTGTAGCATCGTTCTGTTATATATATGTTAATATGTAGACTGTTACACCGTAGAACACTTGCACAAATACTAATGATTTCCATGTTGCACAAGCACTTAACTATATGTTACACTACACCTCATTAGTAGTGCCATGACACATTAGAATTGAATCAATTATGTTATGTGATATGATTACGTAGTCTTTTCCTATTCATGTTGTAGTATTATGGATTATGTATTTGAATTCTTGAGATTTCTGAGTATTTTACTTCTGATGATATATATATCGGTGGTATGGGACACTGTTATATATATACACATATAGTATATCATCAATACAATCTATGCAAGTTTCTTATTCCTCACTTGATATTTTTATATGATGAATAAATGTCCACCATGAGGTTTATATATCCGGACCGAGTCTGTGGCTATACGGTTACGGATTTACAGTTTTATCCAGACTGAGTCGGTGGGGAAACAATTGGATACATGGTGGACCCGGTCGAGACCGAGGGGCAGGATAGCCGCATGATAGCGGGGAGCCTAACGAGGTGACTCGATTCTGGAGATAAAATGAACACGGAAGATATCCAAGGGATACTGACCGGGGTTCGATTAGGTACGACAGATATCCAGGGGATACTGATCGTAGCCAGGATATCGGGTGGCGATCATCTGTTGAGATGGTGTCGACGGTATCTGTATTTACGTGTCGATGCTAGACACGAGAGATTTCGGATTTCGATGTCGATGTTGGACATCTATTTGTATATTGATACGATCATTATCATGAGGTACCCTGTTAGATATTATTTATTGGATTCCACCAGGACTGATCCGGGGGACAGTACCTGCTTATATTTGTACAAACATTGTAAATAAAAAGGGAATTATAATACGGATAATAGATTCATGATTTGATTTATATGACATTGAGATATTACACTTGTGATTGCATGATAGTCAGTATTGTACCTTTGCATATTATATAGTATATCGATACAGATTATGATAGTACTATACTTATGACCTAGGTATCGTCATGCATTTCGATTTCTACCTTTAGATGTACTTTTATTCACTGAGTTGGCAACTCATCCCCGTTGTGCCACAGTTTCTTGCAGGTTTTACCGTTTGGATTATCATCGGTTTGGGCACACATTCTTTTTGGGATTGATGGGTAAGTGAGTTTTTATTGAATCCTACTCACTCTTGATTATTCATATATTCTTGTATCTAGTGAAAACTCCATCAACTTAGAAATGGCATATTATGGACTTAGAATCGAGGATTAGAATTGTGTCTTGTTTGTCGCACTCTTTGGAGTCGACTAATGCTTTAGATTGATTGGTTTCTCCATTGTTTGGACGTGGGGACTAGCTTCCGTGGAGATGCTATTTTATTATGTTGTATCGGGTTTTTATAAAAATGCAAAGGAGGTGATGACAAGTTTCAAAACGTTATAAATACTTTTCAACATACGTAGTTAAATTTAGATGTTATTTTAAATTGTTTTTATCAGATGATTATTTAAACATCACCCCAATAATTTCAAAAAGGGTTTAGATTCCGGGTTTCGGCTTACTTGGATTGCGTCGATGTCTTTAGATGTCATGTGATTTAAGTGTCGGTCACGTGCTACATTTGGGTCGTGACATCTAAAGACTCGTCAATACGGTGACAGTGGGTTTAACCACAAGCACATCAGCGACACTAGCTGTACGTAACAGCTACCCAGGTATTGAGCGAAAGGAAGGCCGAAGAGAAAACTCATCCAAACCCCTACTAAGCCTGTCCGTGACAATCTCCATACAGTCCGGTCTGTTCGTCTAAGAGTATCGCATATCAAGCCTGGAGGGTGGATAAAGTCGGACCCCTAATAACACGATATTTCGTGTCGGTATGAAGCCCATCACCAACTGAGAAACTACTGATCCAAATCAGTAATTCTCGACTACCTTGGCCAAGGATTTCTGGTGATGGCCACCCGTGCACAATGCGACATCAACCCCCAATACTGAGAGAGACGAATCCCCGACGATCCGCTCACTATCTCCATGTGGCTCGGGACTATACCCAACTAAAACTTGTTTGCACAACTACTTTGAGCCATGGTAGGGTAGTAATCAAAGCATAGTGGGAACTCACACGAGACAAATGACGATCTCAGGTTGACAGACTGACCTATACGCATGTCACCTGGGAACTGCTATCTGACAATAAGTATAATACCAACTAGCATGTTCCCAGCGAGTCTGTCCGGTGTACTCATAACCCAATGAGCACCTGTATACTATCTTAGGTGACTGACTGACACCAATGGCTTGTGAGACCGGCCATCGCCCCTCTTCGGGGTCTCGATAAGTATACACTAGTCTACTCTGTAGTATCAATGCCCAGTCTCGATACTTCCACGACTAGGGACATTTAAGGATGTGCTTATAGACCACCTAACTCCCACGTATATGATCTCCATCATAATACTGGTAGTCAAGAAAGAATCCTATGGGCTCTATCAACATGTAGTAGTGATTTTTAATACCACATAATGCATGTACACGATGACAGAGACAAACCAGATAGCATACTATTATCTTGAGTAAGACTGTTCTATCCATATAGGCCATCCCTCAATCATCATTATCACCTGCCTGCGATTACAATAATTGCCTTGAGGGCGCTATAGCCAACAACATGGACCATTCCTAATTTGGGAAGCAATCCAATTTGAGGTATGCACGCCAATTTAGAAGTGCATCAATGTATGACGAAATAAGTTATTGGTTATTGGGACCCCCAACTCTCTGAAAACGTTGAGGAATTACAATGACATATATCAGTAGTGTGGAAAGATGTACCCTAGAACCAAATCCCGTATTATAGGGAAAGGGTTTATGGTGGTCCTAAGAATTGTTAGTCATATTTGAGACTAAGATTACTTTAAAGAGATACGGGATGAATATCATTTTGGATATCATCAATGAGAGATCATTAGTCATGTTTGAGACTAAGATCAGTTTAACAATGTTTTTAGGATCATTTTTACTTAAGATTCAGCAAAAGAGCATTTGGGCTCAGTTGCAAGAAAACTTCAGAGACTTAGCCAATTTGGGCTTAGTCTACTTATTCTTTTTTTCATTCAAAAGTGCTGAGCACTTATTTGAGCTGATGCTCACACATATGTCATATAAAGTATTCAATCGTGGGCGCTGCCCAATGAATGTTGAACACTTTAGTCCTTTTGAGTAAATGTGAAGAGTTGAGCACTTCCTATGGCGTCCACGTGAGGTGCACGTGCGGCGCTGGGCGCTGCCCAATTAGTGCTAAGTACTCAGCCGTTTTGGCTGTATATGGAGTGTTAAGCACTTTTTATATGGCGCCCACGTGAGAAGCACGTGAGACGCTGGGCACTGTCCAATCAGTGCTAAACACTCAGCCGTTTTAGTTGTATGTGGAGTGCTGCGTCCACATGTGTTTCATGTGAGGCACCGGCCTTCTGTTTTGGGCGCCCGCGTGTTTTTCACGTGAGGCGCTAGAATCTGTTAAAAGGGCGCCCACGTAGGAAGCATGTGAGGCGCTAGTTTTTTTTTATATGGAGATTTAATCTCTGTTGATATTTTCAGAGAGGTTAAACCTCTATCAATGGTGTTTTGACCATTAGCGCTCGCCAAAATCAATATATTTTGAAGATTACGGGTTGAGTTTTTAGATAACTAAGTTTTTGATTTGAAAGAACTATGTTCTTGGAGTATTATGGACTCCATTTTCATCATTTTTAAATTTGTTCTTCCATGAATCTTTGATTTTCAAGAACAATATCTTCCCGATGAGAATTAAATTCCCAACTTGTGGAAGACTTATCTTGTGAATCTCAGATTCAGGGAAAGAACCAAGTTCTTTTTAAAATGGTTAAACTCCTAGTTATGATATTATAGGTAATAGAGATATTTTGATCTCTTTTCTTTACCTACGGTTTCGAGAAGGAAAGTTTTCTTCTTTGAGAATTGAATTCTCTGTTCTCTCAAGAGCTCACTGTATTTTTGGCAGAAGCTTATAAGGGGTTTCCTCTATATGTGACTTGAAGTCTCGGGTCCTTTATATAGTGGAGGCAGATTGTAAATTGGTTTTGAGAAAATCTCTCATTGAGAAATTTCAATTGACTTAATTGGTCTCAAAATTGATTTGGGGAATTTTACACACCGTTGGATTTTCGATCCAAGGACTTATGTTTTACAGAATATGTTGTTCTTATTTTTAACAAGATCGGAAAAATATGTTCCCATATACAGAATTTATTCTGTAAAATGGTGATTTTTAATCACCATCGGATTTTTAATCCAAGAGTTCTCTATTTTACAAAGAACAATATTTTTTGTTTAGAAAGATTGAGAGAATATATTCTAAAAATTGGATTATTAATCCAACCGAGAGTATCTTTCTTATTTAGAAAGATATGGGAGATATTTTCTCCTGATAGAATTCTATATTTTGATGATTTATCATCCCCGTAGGATCTTTGATCTAACGGCTCTGTTTAACAAAGAGTATTGTAGAATTTTAATTCTACTTGGGCACTGGCCCTCACATATTGTGCATGTGGGCGCCACTTAAGAATTTAATTCTTAAGATAGATATTTTTGTGCTTTGCACATTGGCGCCCGCTTGAGGAGCATGTGCAATGCCATATAAGAATTTAATCATTATTCAGGAAGCACTCCTGTATTTTGCACATTAGCGCCTACGTAAGGAGCACGTGCGGCTCTATATAAGAATTTAATTCTTACTCAGGAAGTGCTTCTGTGCTCTGCACATTAGCTCTGGCACCCTCGTGAGAAGCACGTGGGGCGCTGCCCCATTAATGAAGGTTTCTTTTCACCTTCTTTTTCTGCTTTTCCTGAGTCAAACTTTCTTTTCCAATTCCTTCTTTTGTCAGAGCTTGGAAATATTTCCACCATGCACAACATTTTCTGTAACAACCGAGCCCAATGCTACTAGTTTCTGTTACCATATGAATGGAGTGTGACCTTTATTTCATTTATCTTGCATGATTGTTACTTATTGTAATTTTACCCCGTCAATTCAATTCTGCATATTACAATTTAAGGTATCTAAAATAAAATTAAAAATATTCGTCATGGCGTGCTTGATACCCTTAACCCGGTTGTAGCGTCCGTGCATCGTGTTCTCGTCCCGTTCAGTGAAACGGGCGAGTTTGGACGGCTACGCGTACGTACGTGTGCCCGTTTTGGGGGTATGCTTTTTGATTGTAAAATACTTCATTTTAAATTTTTGATCCCGCCTAAAATTTTCGTATTTCAATTTCAAATTTTTTGACCCGACCCGGGCGCAATTTGGAAATATTTTATTTTGCGCCAGAATCCCAATTTCTAATATATTTGAAACCGTCAAATATTTTTTAACCATATAACATTTTTTAATATTTCTAAATCTTTCAAATTTTTCATCCCAACCAATCAGATTCCACTTAATCCCGTGGGCCCCACCTTCTATTTCTCTCTCGCTTTCTCTCTCCTTCTCTCTCTTCTCTCTATCTCTCTCCTCTCTCTCTCCTCTCGCGACTTCTCTCTCTCTCTCCCCCCGTATCTCTCTCTCTCTCCCCCCGTATCTCTCTCCCTCTCTCTCCCCCATATATTTTCTCCCTCCTCTTCTTTTCTTTTCACCAGCACCCAACGTCGCGAGCCCTAGCCGCCTCACCCCTTCGCCGCCGCAGCCCCAACGCCGACGCCCTCATCGCCGATCGCATCGTCTCCTCGCCCTCGTCACATCCACATCCACCTCTTCTCCCTCCTTCATCAACTCCCGTGCACCCTGCACTGGCAACCGCGGCCGCCTGCACCTCGTGGGATCGCCGCCGGCGATCTAGATCTGTCCCCCCGGCCTCGTGCATCCCTCGGTGAGTATCTTCTTCTCCTCTCCTTCTTTCTCCTTCCTTCCTTCCTCCTTCGTTTCACTGATTCTCTTTCCCGTTCTGTGGGTTGGCCGTTGTTCCCTGCAGGTGGTCCGCCGGAGCTTCGTCGACGCCGTCGACCATCACGACCCCTTCACAATCCACAGTGAGTATCCTTCCCTCCTCTCCATCCTCCTTCCCCTCTTCCCTTCCTCTTCCTTTCATGTAATTCTTGAGTTGCTTACTGTTTTTGTGTCTCGCCGGAATCCGGCCGCGCCGACGACGTGTCCCGACGATCCAGCGAGGTACCCTGACCTGTGTGGTTCCACTGTTCTTCGTTTGGGTTCATTCCGTGAACCGTGCGCCCGTTGCGAGTTTTCCCCGCCGACGTTTTACGTTCCGTTTTCCCGATTCGCGACCCGTCGAGGAAAGTACCCCTTGCTACATGCTAAAAAATATTTACATATACTTGATGACACCCTAAAACCTGCAATTTAACTTTAGTATTATAATTTCCCATTTTACGTGTTCAATTTCATGTTATATCATTTTATCTTCCACACTTGAAACCTACCGTTTGCAATTACTGTATTACACCTAATAATCACATTTGTATGTTTTAATCACATTTCCACTATTGTCACAGTCTATGGCATTCTCTCTATACCTTTACTCCATTCGGACACTTGTGCGCATTTAATCTGTATTAGCTGTGATTCCGTCCATTGAACCTATATATAAATCATTGCACCTAAAAGGTTCTTAAAACTTGTTAACATGATTTAACGGCCAAAATTGTCATACTGTATTCTTATGTTGTTGAAATCATCTCTGAAAACACAACTGATAATTGTACTGCTAATTAATTGAATCTACTTATGGTTTAATTCATTGTTTAGATTATGTTATTGATAACCGTGCTGGATTTTGTAACTGAGTATGAGCACACCCATGATATCGTTTACATCTTGACCTGACTTGCTGCATACATATCGATTGACCCGACATGGTACCGTATACTGCTTGACCTGACCTGATGTACCATGACCTGACCCGTTACCTGATCTTGTGTCTAATGCCAACAAACCTGACATGTAGTCCTCATGGACCGTTCCTGTTGTCTATCCAGACAAACCTGTTTACCTGATCCTGTGTTGGCATTAGCTCTTGATTACGGGATACCTGACTTGACATACACATATAGCTTAGGGGTATGGGGAAATCAAAGGTGAAACCTGACTTGTAACTCAATAGTTCGCTACCTGTTCTGATCGGTTTAGAGGCTAAGCCAGCCTTGGAATGATGCTGCTGACATCATTCATCTGTACACATTCCTGTTTAGTGCCTAGCGGCATATCTCGGTTTCAGCCCGAGAATCTGGGGCCGTGGTCCCGGGTATGTACGGGATACTATTGAGTTACATCGATGATTTATCAATTTGGTTTCAAAGACTTTAGAACAGGAAACCTGATAAAACAGTTTAGTTTACCCACTGCACTGCTCTGATTTATATTATTGTTACCTTTGCTTTATTCATGTTTATATTCGCATTGCCTGTTACCCTGTTTATTATGTTATTACTTGATGACTTGACGCGCTGACGTCTGGGTTTTGCATGGCCCAGATTCTGTACCGCTGTCGCAGTCCGAGCAGGAGTACTTCAGCCGACAGGCTGAGCTGTGAGTGTCAGCAGTAGTTAGCTTTTCTTTCCTGCATTTTATTCCTGATGTGAGCCCGCATTATGGGACATACATTCCAGTTATTTTGTATTGGATCTTTCGCTTCCGCATTTTATTATTCTTGACTCATGTTATCTTGGATTATGGACATGTTTTAGATAGTTTTATTTTGTTCTTGATATCTCTACAGCCGTAATGTGACTGTGGATGGATACTTCCTACCCACAGGTAGCATGGTTGGCTATGTCACGTGCCCATTTTAGCGTACTCTGGGAAGCGGGGCGTGACATTTTCCGTGCCGAGACTTAAATGCCTCCCTTTATAATCTAATCAATGCTCCTATTCTCTCTCACTTTCAGAGAATCATTTTAACAGAGAAGAGTCATGGCTTGCAATCGTCTGCATGCTAATCAGCAGCCACGCGAGGTGCCTATCAAGGAAATTATTCCTCGTTTTGTTGCACGCTTGGTGAATCCCGCTCTCACGGATGACCAATGTGATACGGTGCAGCACGAGCTCTTGACTCGTAAAGGATCTCCTCTCCCCATTGGCTCCATTTGGCTCCGGATGATCTTCCTGTTCGTGCTCGATGACATTCCCCCTAATCCAGCGGAGATGACTCCGGCGATGCTCGACGCAGCGGAGGACAATATCGAGTGCTTTCATGAGGCGCTTTTGATTACCAAGCCTCTGAGGGATCGTTCTGTTCAGCTGCTAAGCCAGATAAGGGCTCAGCGGGCCATCATGACTGTTTTCGCCGATGAACACGGCACTGATCGATGGGGAGTGACTCCTCACGAAGATCGCCGCTTCGACATGGTGGAGAAGACTGAGAGGGCTTTAGAAAACTTCATTCATAATTTTGTAAACCCATGTACTTTTGATCCCGTGTTTGGTGATCTATTTCCTGGAGAATAAAATGTCTATTTGAATGCTTTTCTTTTATCGTTGGCCACCGAGTGCTTCATTTCTAACACCTTTTTTCCTCTGATTGTATTGTTTAAATATACGTGCAACATACATGTGCGCACGTGCACTTCACCCTTATGGATTTTTGCTAACTGTAAACGCCACTGATGTGCCCGTGTCATGCACTAACCCTCCACACGCGTATATGAATGAGCCTGCTTTCACACACATATCTGTAAACGAAATTTAAACTGGTATAAACAGCTGGGTTGATCACATATGTGTTATGTGAGCTAATATTAGATCTCTCATTTTCTCTCTTTTGGTATTTGTATTTTGATACGAATATGGTATTTTTACGAATACGAGTATTTGTATGAATATAGGTATTTGTATCTTGATATGAATACAGGACTTAAAAGTATTACAAAAGGGGGTGAATAGGAATATGATACCGAAATGCTCAAATTAAAACTCTATACTTCACTTGCAAAGATAACACAATTGAATAGCTTAGCTAAAGATATACCAATATGATAAGTGGCTAAGTGAGCCACAATTGTGACAAACTAAATATATAGAAAGAAAGAGCAATATCAAATATGAGTAATTAGCAAATAAAGCATATAGGGAACAAGCATGCAATTAAGCAATTACTAAATTATGAAACTAAAACTAAAGAGTAAGAAATTTCAAACACAATGATCGCACGCTTTTGGCGTGTCGGATGTTCAAAGTTCTAAAGTTTACCGCGATCAGGACGGTGTCGCTACGCAGCTAGCCGGTTGAGCACGGGTCGATCCACAGGGAGATGGTTGTATGTCCTTTCTTGTTTTAGACGAGTCAATAAAGAATTGTATATCTTTGTTCGATTCTAACCTATGTGTATTATTTGCAAGAATAAAGTTGTTAAGAAAAAGATACGAGATTATAAGCTAAAGAAATCCGTACTCGAAACCTTTGAGCCGAGTCTTGACCAATTGAAGCTAGAGCAATCGGCAACAACGTGGATTAGGGGATTTAAGCGCGGTATTCATGGAATACGGCTTATTTACCCTTGTCCTTCCGTTCTTGTCTCTTGCTTTCGCCTCCGGCCAAACCGAACGCAACCGGTCGCGGTTAGGAATCACCGTTATCTTGTCAGGGTAAGGTGCCTAACGGAGCGCTTGCGTATGGTTTGGGCAGAGTTCAATGGAAAATAACGGGAAAAGGAAAAGAGAGAAGAAAATCTTTAACTTATAATATCGTATTTCTTCTTAACAATAATAATTACATTCATTCACAAAAGAGAACCAAAAAGAGAGAACAAAAAGAAAAGAACAAAGAAAAGAAAAGATTACAAGTAATTAAGTGCATGAATTAAATTGCAAGAAAGAAAAGCAAGATAATAAGCAAGTAATAAAAAGCGATAAAAAGAACAAGAAACTAGGACTCAAGACAAGCATGCGATCAATAGCCAACCCTTAAACTTGCAAGCTCAATCAAGAGGTTGCAAGATCAAGGGAAGGGTAGAGAACGCATGTGAAATGAAGTGCTAATTCCATGAAAAAATACGACCCTTGAGATCAATAATTAACCCTTAACCATTCAAGCTCAATAAAGAGGTTGAATGATCAAGAGAAAGCAAGAATCTCAAGGGGAAGAAGAAACAAAAGAGAATGATACAAAACCCTCATCTTCATTGATCTCCCACTCAAAAAGCTCTCACTACAATTTTCATGGAAAAAGAATGAAGAAGAAGAAGAAAAACTATACAAAAGACTACAAAAGAGGAACAAAAGAATGACCCTAAAGCTTGGCAAGTTCTGGGGTATTTATAGGAGGTGAACTGAAAACCTAGGGCAAGGATCTGCAATAAAATGAAGTACCCAAAGTGCCCCCAGAAAACGACACAACGACGACCCCACATGGCCGCGGATCCGCGGCCAATACCCCCTATTGGCCGCGGATCCGCGGCCCTATGGTGGGATTAGGGGCTCAGTTTTCTTGTACTTCCCTGGTTCTGTTTTTCCTTGTGTCTGAAAACTTCATACTGCACAAAAGTCTTCCAGAATATCAGTAGAATTCTTAGTCCAAGATTGCTTTCTTTTCTTCACTTTTGACTTTATCTCTCTTGAGCTCCGCGCACCCATTGATTCTTGTGCTGCCCCCCCTCGTGTCTGTGCTTGTCCGAGACACGAATGACTACTGTCATATGTCTTATCTCTGGAACTGGTACTCGGCACTGGACGGATATGGATGACCGGAACCCAGCTTTTATCTGCTGTGACAGATGTTCTGTATTTGGTGTAACTGTGGAGATTTTGTCTTGATTTGCAATATTTGGACTGAAAACCTGTACTCTGTAAATATGTAACAAACACGGATTAAAAGTACCTACCTATAAACACACGAGCATAAGAATGGGCGGTATAAAATGCAGTATTCTGTTATGAACAAATACCCCCAAACTTAACTTTTGCTCGTCCCGAGCAAAACCAAATATTCACAAAAATAAAATCCTAACCGCACTTTCGCAGGGAACGCGATTGCACTGAGCATGTGCAACAAGCCGTTAAACCTCTAGGTGTCCCTAGTAGGAGGAGTGTTGTCTCCTGAGGGTTTTCAGCGGATACTACCCACAAAATCCCGTCAAGCTAGTGTCATAAGTTAACGTCGATTCTACTCCTACAGTTTAGTATTTACGTTAGAAATTCTATGATCCTAAGTTAGAAATATCCAACCCTTATGCTTCACACCTCTAATCTATTTATTCTTAGATCATATACGTTCCAAAAAAGTTTTAGAAAGATGGTTCCCCTGAGTTTTCCTTCTAAAGTGCGGCCTCAAATTAGGGATTTTTATCAACTTTACAGAAAACACAAGTCTTATTCTTTATTTCTATCTTTTATTCAAACATCGATTGTATACCCCTACGTGTGTGTATATTTGCACCCCTACACTAAAGAATTCAATTCAAGCTATAATACCTTTGCCCTAATACCTAATACTACTTCTTTTCATTAAGGATGGACGGATTTGCTCACACACCTTTCATGCGACTATTAATGCTTCTTGAGGCACTAACGGCCGATTACTGAATGTGTGAACATTAAAGCGTAAATAGCAGTTTCCAGGTCTTGACTTTATTCTATTTTTTTCTTTTTCTTTTTCTTTTTCTTTTTCAAGACCGGATATATTTTTCAATATGCTCTTTTGGTGTTTAGCTTTAAATACCGTTTTTTCTTTCATACTAGGCTTTCAGGCAAGAGTATTTCTAGGTATCTTCTACTATCTCAAGTTTCAAGGTGCGTGTAAGTGCAGTTTGTAGGGTATATACTTTCTAAATTTAAACTCAAGAAAAGAAACTATTTTTCAGACTTATCCTCCAGTAAAGCATCAATACTTTCCCTTCATCTTGACTTAACTAAAGAACTGAACTCAAGATTACCTATTTCTCAAAAAAAAAACTGTAAGGACGTATACTTACCAAGTTTAACAGAATAAGGGTTATTTTTAGGGTTTTCAATTCCTAAGCCTAGAATTTAGTTATTTCTATCATATCACTAATCTTTCGGAATAAAGATCTAAGTTACTCTATTAGCTAACTTGACGACAAAGATTTATATTTTTGGAAAATTTTCGATTTTTGTGGGTTTTGAATATGGTATGCAAATGCAAAATATACAAATGAATGCGAAGGAAGAAAGCTTACCGAGCACACCCCCAAACTTAAACTTGACAGTGCCCTCACTGTCAGGCTATACCAAGAGGGTCAAAATTGCCGGCGCTCCCTAAAAACAAATTATATACAAAAAAGGAAAACAAAAAATATATACAAAAAAGGTGTCCCCCCAAACTTAAGTAAAACAGTGTTTCCACTGTTAAGCGTTGAAGTTCAGGATCAGGGGGGAAAGAATAGTATCAGTCTATACAAGGCCTTACACAGGCCAAAATTGAGTACCAACCATTCAAAGATTTTGTCTCTATAATGTGCTGGTTGGGGAAAGAAGGCGTAGAGAAAAGAGATGGACAATACGCGAGACCGTATGCGAAGAGAAGCGGAATACGGTCTCGGTATATGAGAGGAAGAAGAATGGCGGAAGGGAAAAAGAAGTGGAATACGAACTTGAGGGTGCAAATGGAGTAAATAGATTAGCACAATGTGTGATGACCGATGTGTGAAAAGTGATTGTGCTAATATATTTACCCGTCGAGAAATGGGGTCAAATCCCTCAAGGTTCGTGAGAAACCATGGGTACGCCGAACCTGGTAAACCAGACATATGAAATGAGAGCGAGACGGGTTCCTGCAAGGTCGGAACGATGGGAAGGATGGAGGGAAGTGGTTGAGGAAGGTTATCGGTTAAAGGTTCAGGAGGGTGTACACAGTCAGTGGAAGGGACAGGATGAATTGGAAAATCCGACTCATCAATTAAAACTGGTTCATCCTCAAAACTATCCTCAATATTCTCCTCAAAATTGAGCACATCCATGCACTTCTCTTCAAATTCCGGACGCATATGGGGTTCGGGAAAAACATTTAATGACTCGGGATGATGATTTGAAGAGACAAACGCAGCCAAATCTACGGGTTCATCATCCAAAATATTCCCGGCATCAATATCCTTAATCAAGTGAAAATCAAAATTCTCTGACACCTCAACAAAAGCATGGATATCAATCGATTCAGGTTCTAAAGTAGAGGTGTAGAGGTCAAAAGGTTTAGGATCGGTTTCACTTGGAAGAGACCCTTCACAATCGGGCAAATCAAACACTACGAAGTCGCACAACTCATTCATCATTCTATCTTCAATTGATAAATCATGTGGGATACTCGATAGACTTTCAAAACAGGAGGTGTGGGATTCAATTTGGGACGGGTAGGTTTGATTTGGAAGGGGGTACATCTCACTCTCTCCACTCAAATTCACAGCCTGTCCTACCGCCTCTTCATACATTGGAAAATTTGGAGCTAGTTGAAAACTAGCTACCGGGTCACTAGGTTGTATGAGGGCGGCCATGGACGCATTCAAATCCATCATCTGCTGTGAAGCTACCCGAAATTCTTCCAAAGTTCGCTCAAGACTAGACATAGGTTGTGAAGGGGTTTCAGTAAAAGATTCAAAGTTGTTTGGATACTGAAAACTCCCAAAAGGCTGTGTAGAAGCAATGTCTAGGGAAGGTGTAAAAGTTGGGTAGGACTGGTAGGAATTGAATGGCTGGACAGGAGAAGGATCAACATTTGGATAGGAAGGTGAATGGAATTGTTGATCCCACGAATTTGTAGTGATGAAAGGAGTGAAAGATCGGCTACGGGATTGTTCAATTTGTTCAGCAAGAGACATAGGTCTTGTGGCTACAACTGGACTTTCAAAAGGGGTATCAACGCAAGAAGGGGTGAATGTTTGAAACGGTTGATACGAAGGGGATTGCGGGGTCCAGTTGTTCGTCCTAGACGCGTCTATCCGATCTTTCAACGAAATTTTTGGCATGGAGTGGTCGTTCGATGTTCGGCCAAAGCAAGAACTGTAAGAAGTAATGTCTGGTTTTGGGTACCAAAGTTCGGCAAGAGTTTTGCGAGGTGGAGTACCCATGATATGAAGAGAGAGAGAAAAAGGTAGAGAAAAGGAGGGAAAAGAGAATGTGATATTTTTTTTTAATTTTTTTTTTTTAAAAAATTAACAAAAGAATGAAGTATACACACAAAAAGAAAAAAAAACAATCACGACACAAAAATACCACACACCTAATCGTTCTAGGGTTCACCTAGGTCAACTAGACCTGCTCCAGAACTTGATTGTCGAAGTAAAACTGTGTCGAGAAACGGGCTCAAGATACACTGATCACGAGGCCAGGTAAGTGCAGAGATAAGGGGAGGTTGTCCAACGCTTTCGCGAAGTTCCTTAATTAAATAACCCTTTCTCTTTTGGCGGTTTCGCCGTTAACACTTTCCTAGACACCCCGTAAACAATATACCGTTAAGCGAGGTTCTAAACACAATTAACTTCTCCTAGTGAGCGCGAAGTCCTTAAGACTTAAAGTCTAGTTTCTTTTAAATTTGTGCGGGTAAACGTTATGCGCAAGTTCGTGATTTGTGGGCCACGGAAAAGGTGATGAAATCCTTTACCGTATCTTGTGGGGTTTGCTTGCCCTTAAGTCCGTATTAATTGATGCAATGCGCAATTCAATAAAAATTCTATAAAGAATCAAAAATTCGTTTTTTAGTTTAAGCGCGGCGCTGCAACAAATACGGGTTAGTCAATTTTTAGCGTTTGCTAGCGAACTTGCAAAGAATCCTGCAAAGAATAGTATATTGGATGCGTCGGATTTGAGAAGAAGGTGTTTAGTAAAATACGTACCGTTAAGTTTTGGGTTAGGAAACCCCCGTTGAATCAAATCTGGTAAGCTTGAAAAGTTCGCTTGCGCGGGTCAAACTACCCGGATCTTTGGCACTGTACTTCGTAATCACCTTTGCCTTGAATGCACACTTTGCTCCCCACAATCGCAGTTTGCAAATACGCAAAAAATCTGCACACTTGCCCACAAAAATGATCAAAAAAAACAAAAAGATTATATATATATTTTTTTAATTTTTTTTTTATAAATATATACAAACAGAATATTAATCCGAATAACAAGAAAGAAAATACGCTATTGTCTCCCCGGCAATGGCGCCATTTGATCGCACGCTTTTGGCGTGTCGGATGTTCAAAGTTCTAAAGTTTACCGCGATCAGGACGGTGTCGCTATGCAGCTAGCCGGTTGAGCACGGGTCGATCCACAGGGAGATGGTTGTATGTCCTCTCTTATTTTAGACGAGTCAATAAAGAATTGTATATCTTTGTTCGATTCTAACCTATGTGTATTATTTGCAAGAATAAAGTTGTTAAGAAAAAGATACGAGATTATAAGCTAAAGAAATCCGTACTCGAAACCTTTGAGCCGAGTCTTGACCAATTGAAGCTAGAGCAATCGGCAACAACGTGGATTAGGGGATTTAAGCGCGGTATTCGTGGAATACGGCTTATTTACCCTTGTCCTTCCGTTCTTGTCTCTTGCTTTCGCCTCCGGCCAAACCGAACGCAACCGGTCGCGGTTAGGAATCACCGTTATCTTGTCAGGGTAAGGTGCCTAACGGAGCGCTTGCGTATGGTTTGGGCAGAGTTCAATGGAAAATAACGGGAAAAGGAAAAGAGAGAAGAAAATCTTTAACTTATAATATCGTATTTCTTCTTAACAATAATAATTACATTCATTCACAAAAGAGAACCAAAAAGAGAGAACAAAAAGAAAAGAACAAAGAAAAGAAAAGATTACAAGTAATTAAGTGCATGAATTAAATTGCAAGAAAGAAAAGCAAGATAATAAGCAAGTAATAAAAAGCGATAAAAAGAACAAGAAACTAGGACTCAAGACAAGCATGCGATCAATAGCCAACCCTTAAACTTGCAAGCTCAATCAAGAGGTTGCAAGATCAAGGGAAGGGTAGAGAACGCATGTGAAATGAAGTGCTAATTCCATGAAAGAATACGACCCTTGAGATCAATAATTAACCCTTAACCATTCAAGCTCAATGAAGAGGTTGAATGATCAAGAGAAAGCAAGAATCTCAAGGGGAAGAAGAAACAAAAGAGAATGATACAAAACCCTCATCTTCATTGATCTCCCACTCAAAAAGCTCTCACTACAATTTTCATGGAAAAAGAATGAAGAAGAAGAAGAAAAACTATACAAAAGACTACAAAAGAGGAACAAAAGAATGACCCTAAAGCTTGGCAAGTTCTGGGGTATTTATAGGAGGTGAACTGAAAACCTAGGGCAAGGATCTGCAATAAAATGAAGTACCCAAAGTGCCCCCAGAAAACGACACAACGACGACCCCACATGGCCGCGGATCCGCGGCCAATACCCCCTATTGGTCGCGGATCCGCGGCCCTATGGTGGGATTAGGGGCTCAGTTTTCTTGTACTTCCCTGGTTCTGTTTTTCCTTGTGTCTGAAAACTTCATACTGCACAAAAGTCTTCCAGAATATCAGCAGAATTCTTAGTCCAAGATTGCTATCTTTTCTTCACTTTTGACTTTATCTCTCTTGAGCTCCGCGCACCCATTGATTCTTGTGCTGCCCCTCCCCCCCCCTCGTGCTCTGTGCTTGTCCGAGACACGAATGACCACTATCATATGTCTTGTCTCTGGAACTGGTACTCGGCACTGGACGGATATAGATGACCGGAACCCGGCTTTTATCTGCTGTGACAGATGTTCTGTATTTGGTGTAACTGTGGAGATTTTGTCTTGATTTGCAATATTTGGACTGAAAACCTGTACTCTGTAAATATGTAACAAACACGGATTAAAAGTACCTACCTATAAACACACGAGCATAAGAATGGGCGGTATAAAATGCAGTATTCTGTTATGAACACACAATCAATCGTAAACACGCAAGGTTTATAGAGATTCGGGAGATCCTCTAGTCCTCTTTCTTAAGGCGCACGGGCCTGTTCCACTAAAACACGTCTTTCTTACACACGTTACGGATCCGCAACCCATAACCCCACTTCCGGTGGAGGCCAAACCAACACATCTCCTCGAAAGATTACACGCTGTTCGCTACTACAAGAAGAACTTCTTACAAGCTCTTCCCCCCTCTCTCAATACAAGCACACATGCTCACACTTTAGCACTTCTTCTTTCTACAAGCTCCTTTCTTTAAAAATATGGCATCCTCTCTTACAATTGCAATCTTGCACTCAATATCTCAAACATAAAGAAAGAAGAGATTACAATCAAAGCACAATACTCTTGATAGAGTTTCTCTCAAGCTCACTTATAATACTCTACAAAGTCTGGATAATCAATTTGAACTCTTGGTTGTGTGTGAGAGTGAAAAAGGATAAGCAAATGCATACTCAATACAACTGTTATAAGAGATAATATTTTCTTTTCAATATTATTCAAGAATAAGCAAGTGAAAATCTGTGAGTCAATGGTGACAAAAATCCAAAGCAAAAGCTAATTTATAGCCCTAAAGAAAAACTAGCCGTTATGGGTCAAAATCAATAATCAACAATATCAACAGACGTCTGAAAAAGTAATGGGCAGACGTCTGTTGCTAAAAACAAACAACTCCAATGGCTATATTTTAGAAAATATTAAAACAGCAGGCGTCTGAAATTCATAAGGGCAGACGTCTGAAGAAGAAATCTTTTGGCCAAAACAATATATCAGACGTCTTCCTCGATGATGTGCAGACATCTGGGGTTCCAAAGCAAAATAACAGAGCATAAACCATACATCTTAAGTTCAAATGGGCAGACGTTTGAAGTTTAAAAAAGCCATTTTGAAACCTTTCATCTGACGTCTGGTCCATTGACCTTCAGACGTCTGTTTTATCTCAAAAACTTCTGATATTTTCAAATATTAGAAAATGAACAGTGCACATACGTCTGAACTTCAACAAGACAGACGTCTGGCTAAGCACAAAAAGCAAAAGTTTTGGTTTTTATAAAAACGAAACTTTAAACCCGAAAACCCAAAGATTGTAAAACTTTTGTACTATCATGTGTGAGTGTTCAAGAGCTCTAATTGATATATCCATAATCCATAGAGTACTTACAAGGATTCCTATGTCGGTTGTCGCAAATCTTCGATTATTGAATTCTTGAACTTTCAAAACTTTGGCGAAGTTTGAACTTGTTGGTCGATTGATTTTCAATTGGTTTCGACACTTTAAATCTTCCATAATCTTAGCCACTCTACTCACTATCGTCTCAATATCAACATTTGATCTTCAAATCTTGGATTAACTTGGACTTCGACTTCGATACTTCAAAATCGGACTTGGCTTCTAGTTTCTTCGCTATTCGTAGATTTAACTCTTCAAGTCTTGTACCTTTGCTACTTAGCTTCACGAAACTTGATATGGCAATTTGGAAAGCTCTCGTCCGTATCCTCTAAACTCCATTAGATATTCCATTTAAGCTCAATTTTCCTCCATCCTCCTTTATATACTTGTGCCGTGAGATATCCTGAATATCCTGAAAAGAAATCTCAAAACGACCAAGCATATCATATACAATGTTATGAAATAAACAAGTTATGAATAAACACAAGTATATGAATATTCATTGTTTGATATCACAATCATGAATAATATATCAATATCAAGATATAAATCAAACTCAAAACATGAGATATTGATATACTATTTATATATATGATATATGAAAACCAAGATAGATGAGCACATGTGTGTGTGTGTGGTGAATTACCAAAATAATGAATGAGAGTAATATATTGATATCAAAGAATATAACACAAGTAAAGTATGTTGATATAAATATATTATTCGGTATATACAAGATATAGGAAATGCAAGCTAAACCATAAGTGTATACAAGTTTAGTGTCGATAAAGTAAACAAGATAAGCATGTGACACTAAACGACTATTCATATTTTGAAACACATCATCAAAACCAACAAAATCATAAGCCATCAATCCCCCCTTTTTGATGATGTCAAAACATGAATAGCATACTCTATTATTCTCCCCCTTTTTGACATAATCAAAAAAGGTATTTAAGGAAATTAGAGCGATTGAACTAACCTCCCTAAACATATGCTTACATTTAGAGCGAATCAAACGTTTGAATCACTCCTCCTAAATATATGCATAAAAAACTAATAGGAAACATATATGATCTTAAGAAAAAATGCAAAATTTTGAAAATGAAGCTCATATTCAAAAGCATGTATGAGAAAACATGCAAGATAAAGAGAGTAATTATGCAAAGAGCCACATGAGAAATATAGGCAAGTTCAAAAGGTATGTGGAGGCAAGCATTAGTGATCAAGATGGGAAAAATATGAAGTGTGAACTCATACCAGAGATGTGTGTGGATGTACGGTTCTAAGTGATCACACACGATATAGGATATTAAACATAAAAATTTTACCTAGATATCGCACGATTTACTTACCCCGAACGCTTGAATCTCCTAAATACGTGAACCAAACCAAATTGATCCATTCATTAGTCCTATCACTCAACCTCTTATATTCCAAACCATTAGAGCTCAAAAGATATAAATAATGGAGCATAAGCGATAGAAATTAAATGATACTAAACTCATGAATAAACCACACATATTCACATGAATAAGATATGCAATTTATACTAGCATGTGAAAACAAGTAAGAGTAATCCTAAGTCATGTAGATAAAGACTATTTTCTCATCATAAGAACCGACTATCCTGTGAAGGATCTCTAGTTCTCTCCGCTAGACCCGTGAATAGAATTTATTGTAAAGAAAAAATACACAACTGGGTTCTCCTAAAAGGGTTGCGAAAACCATTTGGCTAGATGAAAGAATAAGTTGATTCCAAATGAAAAGGTCTACTCATTCAAAAGAATGTGTGCAACATTATAAAGCAAGTTTAATCAAACATCCAAACTAAGGTACAACAAAAGATACCAATTGAAAAATTGGTTCAAATTTAAAACTTGTGTCAAATTGTATCCATATGAAAAAGATTTAAACAATTTAAAATTACATGGATACAAACTCGCACCTATAAGATTAAAAACTCATTATTAGCAAGTGAGAGTAGTTTATGGCAAGAATACACAAGATAAGTAAATCAAAACAAATTTTCAAGCCAAGTTGTGCTCAAATTTTTGTCACGCCCCGCTTCCTATTCTACGGCGAAGGGGACGCGACTGGCCTGCTACGTATTTACTCAGAAGCAAATACGCTAAGCGTAACTAAGAAATATAAAAGAAAATACACAAGAGACAAGGTATAATAAAAATATCAACTTTTATTTATTAATATTCTTTTGTACAATGCATGAAAAGGAAATACAACTAAAATAAAAATGATGCCTAAACAATGGCATGACAGGAAATGAAAAGTACTGAATGGAAAATGTACAATGAACTAGAGTTCGGGGTCATCACTGAATTGTTCCAAGTCTTCACTCGTGGGCTCGATCTCTGACGGGTCCAGATCACCTAACGACATTCAAAAAATAAAGAAAGAGAATGTCGTCGGTGAACAGATCGCTCGGTAAGTCTTAAAGATAAGGGAGAAGTAGAAATGGAAAAAGAGAGAGAGAAAGTAGCTTTTACTGTTGTATTATATTGTTGTAATGTTGTATTAACGTTGTTGTTTGTAGCTTGGTACAGAAGAATGCCAGTGTATACGAGAGGGGTCTCAGTATGCCAGAGACCAGGGCAAATGGAAGTACAAGGCTCCGTTATACAACCCGGAACAACGGCAATTGGATTCATGTTAAGTGTTTTAATCTTACCGTCTCGTACCACCTTTAACACCTTCCGTACCAATCTACCCCTTAAACCCCGTAGTGTTTTATTTGTATTGTTTTATACTGTAAATTGTATTGAATGTATAATTGAAAGACTGACCGAAACCATGATATCAGTAAACGGATGTAACCGTAGAATCATGTAAAAGGAATAACTGGAGAACCATGTAAATGGAATGTATATCCATGGTTCGGTTCGGTCAAGTTGTATAGATTGATAATTGGATTCATGGATTCATGTTGAATTGTAATATTGAAGATTGTAGATTGTACTTGAATCATATTCAAGTCAAATATAATCAGACTCAAACCCGAGTCAGACAATTAGAAATGTAAATCGAAGTCTTGATTAATTCTTACCTATAATTTGCTAGGGTCCTTAGGGAAATTTATAAAACTCGAGCGGGTTTTATGTAAAAATACTTTTATATACTTTTCAAAATACACCTCAAGTATTCGTTATTCGTCTTTAGAGTTGTAATGAAGGTGGATTTTATATTGTGATATTTCTAGTGAAAATATCCTAATTTCATAAATAAAGGTATTTATTTGTAAAGTTGATTTATTTGGAATTTATGGTATTTTAGTGTAAAATTGATTCTTGTGATTTTTAGAAAAAGGTGGAATATTTATATCATAATAAAATATATATTTTAATGATAAATATACATCTATTTATACAAAAATAATTTTAATAAGTATTTTATATTCTAATAAAATCCCATTTTCTTAAGATGTCGTATTTTAAATCTTTCGAGACCGAATGCTCCTTGAGGAGGTTTGAATCTCGCACTACTAAGCCCAAGGGTGTGCGATAAACCGCACCATCCCGAACGGGTTCCCCAAAGTGGGTTGTAGCGGCGCTTTGCAAAGATTGTAAAATACTAAATCCTTTAGAAAACGGTTTTATGAAGTAAATGGTATTTATTTGTAAGGCTGTATATTTTCCGTATTTTATGTTCTAGATTCTCCTAAGTCAACTAGTCTATTCCTAATTGGTCCAGACGACAAGTTGTGAGATATCTCAAATCGTCTCTTCACCGCCAATTGTGGCCAGGTAAGTACAAGTGAGGAAAGGAGGGATCCGCTCACGAATCGCTGTGAGGCGGGCCTTTTAAAATTACCTTTCTCACTTGCCTAGCCTAGACACCACAAAGTCAGGTTTAGATAAACGACCGATCTCCACAACTTATCGTATTTTCATAATAAGTGGTACTTCTTTAAAAAGTGTATCGAAACTAAATATTTAAGAAATGGTTTTATTAATTATATGGTATTTAAATGAAAATGTTTGTTTTCTCGTATTCTAGGTTCTCGGGGGTGTTACATATAAGTGTGTGAGGAGGTAGGTCGTTACCTCGTGATCTACTTTAAATGTATAGCAAGTTTGATGAGATTAAATGAAGGATTGAAACAATGTGGTATTTAAGTGAAAAATACGATAATTTGAAAAGGCTATCATTTCATGTGATGAAACTTGTTCAAATTGTTTGCTTAGTGTTTAATAGTCAACATAAGGATGTTTAAGTATGATTGTATTAGTAAGAAGTGGAATTTTATAGAAAACCGGATCGGAAATCGGATTTGTTCCGATTCCGTCGGGTTTTGTAAATCCGTATTTTGAGAATGGAAAAGAGAGATAGAAAGGGACTTACGGGTTTTAGATTACTCAAGAGAGTGAGAGGGAACTAGAGGGATCGTCGGTGTGTTGCGTCGTCACCGATAGTTCCTAAGATGATCGCCGGAAGTTCCGCCGGAATTTCGTCGGAGCTTCGCCTCGAGCTTGTTTTCAAAGTACACGACTCTTGGAAATTTTTGAGAGAGTGGGCTCAAGATTTTAGGGGTGAGAGGGTGGTGTGTAGGGTTGGTATTTATAGGGTTAGGGTAGATGAAAAGTTTAAAATAAAAATGTGATAAAATATAATAAAAATGTATTAAAAGTGGAGTAATTGGGATTTTTAAAGAGCTCTAGAAATGGTCTGAGGCTGAAATTTTGCAGGTGCATAGGGAATATGAAAAGACACAACTTTCATGTTGGGGCCGTCGCCGGAATCGGCCGACTCGGACGTGACTCGGTCTGAGGACGGAGTCAGACCGAGTCAAGGCCGATTTGGCCGATTCCCGGCCGGGATCCCCCTTGACGGTTCATCTAACTCCTGGAAATGTTACATCTTTGGATGTAGTGGGGGTTTTTGTGAGATATGCACGTGTAAACTATTGGTATTCTAAAGGTTTTAAAAAAAATCAATATTAAAAATAATGTGGGGTATAGGATTTGAACTCTGGTGGCTTGGTTCAGCAGTGCAAGGTATTACCAATAAGCTACAAGATCCTTCTTGTAATTATGGAGCTAATTAATTACTTAAAGTAATAACAATAAATGTAAATGCCCCAAGTATACATTAATTTTTAAGCAAACTTTTGTACACTAAAAATGGAGTTGTTACATTCTTTTAACTTGTAATTAAAAAGCAAAATAATTACTTATAACTTGTGCTCAGGCTAAAATACCCTTTATGGATTTTTTGAAATTTTTTTGAAAAAAACTTGTATTGGAAATTTAGGGTTGTTACATTCTACCCTCCTTATAAAAATTTCGTCCTCGAAATTTGTAAAAGGAAAGTGTAACAGTTTCAAGGAAAGTTTGGTGACTGGAGTATAGATAGTGTATAAAAATAACAAAGTGATACAAGGGTGAAAAAGGCTTACCGGTGTTACCTTGACCTACAGTCTCGGCTTCTACGGCTTCTAATATGAATGTTTGTCGCCGTGGTACATTCCTTTTAGCTGGAGGCACATTCTTCCTTTAGGGCCTGTTTCTCTGCCCTCTAGGCATGTCCCTCATTGCTTGTTGGAATTGGTGAGTAGACTGTGCAGGTGGTGGAGCGGGTAGTGCAGGATGAGTTGCAGGAGCCTGGATAGCTGGCCGCTGCGGGTAGTTGGTAGGTGTGTGAGCTGAGTTGTATCTATATGGACAGGTCTCAATTCTGTGATTGGATGCGCCACAAATTAGACACAGGCCTTTTGCGCGTCAACAGTCCTTCCACAAGTGTCCCTTTCTATGGCAGTAGTGGCAAATTTCTTTAGTTCTCTTGGGTTCAAACGATGGCTTAGAAGGGGCTCCTCCTGCCATTTGATTGGTAGGGCGTTTCAAACCGGCAGATTGAGGTCTGCCCCTCGCCTTTATTACTGCCTCATAACTGCGGGCGGCTTCCAAAGCATCCTCATGAGTTAGAAATTTCCCTGTGGCTAGTGCAGCCTAAATTTCCGTGTCCAAACCTTGTTGAAAGCGACGGGCTCTGATCTCGTCCGTCGGTATCAAGTGTGCCGCAAATCGTCTTAGCATGGTGAATTCAGCGTCGTACTCATCTACTAACTTGTCCAACATCGAACCTTGTTGTAGATGAATGAACTGCTGCTCCATGGCAAACCTAGCAGTTACAGAGAAGTACTTCGCATCGAACTTCTCGCGAAAAGTCTTCCATTCAATAGGTTGTACAAGACGGCATTCTTCCTCCTTCCACCAGTTGCGAGCATTGTCCGTGAGCTGCAGTTTCGCCACACGGACCCAAGCTATGTCTGGCACTTGTGATGCCGCCAGATCATCCTCTATACTTTGTGCCCATTCCTCAGCTTCAAGTGGGCTTCCCTTTCCGGAGAACAGCTTGGGATGTAAAGCCCTGAATTGCTTTACCCCAGGTGCGTCAGTCTCGGGACGGTTCAGGAGTTGTTGTTTTCCCTCAAGAAGGCTGTGGATCACCTCAAGTAGCACGGTTTGCTCGGTGGGTGGCGCAAGAACAGCAGGAACGATTGGTAGTAGAGGTGGAAGTGTGTTGTTGACGTTGGTGCTGGTGTTGTTCGGGGAATCCATAACCTTGAAGAAAAATTTGGGTTAGGACAGATTCAAGTACATGAAATGATAAGATTCAAGGAATATAAAATTGTAAGATTCAAGGAACATAAATTGTAAAGGATGTTTTAGTTGTTGGTTCTTGTGTTATATTGCTTAGGTTGTTTACGCAGAATAGAACTGCATGATAGGGTTTCATATAGCTCAGACCTGCATGGGCCACCAACAAAACCTGTCACGTCCCGCATCCCATTCTACGGCGAAGGGGATGTGACTGGCCCGCTACGTATTTACTCAGAAGCAAATACGCTAAGCGTAACTAAGCAATAAAAAAGAAAATACACAAGAGGCAAGGTATAATAAAAACAGCAACTTTTATTTATTAACATTCTTTTGTACAATGCATGAAAAGGAAATACAACTAAAATAAAAATGATGCCTACACAATGGCATGACAGGAAATGAAAAGTACTGAATGGAAAATGTACAATGAACTAGAGCTTGGGGTCTACACTGAATTGGTCCAAGTCTTCACTTGTGGGCTCGATCTCTGACGGGTCCAGATCACCTGACGACATTCAAAGAAAAAAGAAAGAGAGTGTCGTCGGCGAACAGATCGCTCGGTAAGTCCCAAAGATAAGGGAGAAGTAGAAAAGAAGAAAGAGAGAGAGAGAGTATCTTTTACTGTTGTATTATATTGTTGTAATGTTGTATTAACGCTGTTGTTTGTAGCTTGGTACAGAAGAATGCCAGTGTATACAAGAGGGGTCTCAGTATGCTAGAGATCAGGGCAAATGGAAGTACAAGGCTCGGTTATACAACCCGGAACAACGGCAATTGGATTCTTGTTAAGTGTCTTAATCTTACCATCTCGTACCGCCTTTAACACCTTCCGTACCAATCTACCCCTTAAACCCCGTAGTGTTTTATTTGTATTGTTTTGTACTGTAAATTGTATTGAATGTATAATTGAAAGACTGACCGAAACCATGATATCAGTAAACGGATGTAACCGTAGAATCATGTAAATGGAATAACTGGGGAACCATGTAAATGGAATGTATATCCATGGTTCGGTTCGGTCAAGTTGTATAGATTGATAATTGGATTCATGGATTCATGTTGAATTGTAATATTGAAGATTGTAGATTGTACTTGAATCATATTCAAGTCAAATATAATCAGACTCAAACCCGAGTCAGACAATTAGAAATGTAAATCGAAGTCTTGATTAATTCTTACCTATAATTTGCTAGGGTCCTTAGGGAAATTTATAAAACTTGAGGGGGTTTTATGTAAAAATACTTTTATATACTTTTCAAAATGCACCTCAAGTATTCGTTATTCGTCTTTAGAGTTGTAATGAAGGTGGATTTTATATTGTGATATTTCTAGTGAAAATATCCTAATTTCATAAATAAAGGTATTTATTTGTAAAGTTGATTTATTTGGAATTTATGGTATTTTAGTGTAAAATTGATTCTTGTGATTTTAGAAAAAGGTGGAATATTTATATCATAATAAAATAGGTATTTTAATGATAAATATATATATATATTTATACAAAAATAATTTTAATAAATATTTTATATTCTAAAAAAATCTCATTTTCTTAAGATGTCGTATTTTAAATCTTTCGAGACCGAATGCTCCTTGCGGTGGTCTGAATCTCGCACTACTAAGCCCGAGGGTGTGCAATAAACCGCACCATCCCGAACGGGTTCCCCAAAGTGGGTTGTAGCAGCGCTTTGCAAAGATTGTAAAATACTAAATCCTTTAGAAAACGGTTTTATTAAGTAAATGGTATTTATTTGTAAAGCTGTATATTTTCCGTATTTTATGTTCTAGATTCTCCTAAGTCAACCAGTCTATTCATAACTGGTCCAGACGACAAGTTGTGAGATGCCTCAAATCGCCTCTTCACCGCCAATTGCGGCCAGGTAAGTACAAGTGAGGAAAGGAGGGATCCGCTCACGAATCGCCGTGAGACGGGCCTTTTAAAGTTACCTTTCTCACTTGCCTAGCCTAGACACCACAAAGTCAGGTTTAGATAAACGACCGATGTCCACAACTTATCGTATTTTCATAATAAGTGGTACTTCTTTAAAAAGTGTATAGAAACTAAATATTTTAGAAATGGTTTTATTAATTATGTGGTATTTAAATGAAAATGTTTGTTTTCTCATATTCTAGATTCTCGGGGTGTTGCATATAAGTGTGTGAGGAGATAGGTCGTTACCTCGTGATCTACTTTAAATGTATAGCAAGTTTGATGAGGTTAAATGAAGGATTGAAACAAAGTGGTATTTAAGTGAAAAATACGATAATTTGAAAAAGCTATCATTTCATGTGATGAAACTTGTTCAAATTGTTTGATTAGTGTTTAATAGTCAACATAAGGATGTTTAAGTATGATTGTATTAGTGAGAAGTGGAATTTTATATTAAACCGAATCGGGAATCGGATTTGTTCCGATTCCGTCGGGTTTTGTAAATCCGTATTTTGAGAATGGAAAAGAGAGATAGAAAGGGACTTACGGGTTTTAGATTACTCAAGAGAGTGAGAGGGAACTAGAGGGATCGTCAGTGTGTTGCGTCGTCACCGATAGTTTCTAAAATGATCGCCGGAAGTTCTGCCGGAATTTCGTCGGAGCTTCGCCCCGAGCTTGTTTTCAAAGTACACGACTCTTGGAAATTTTTGAGAGAGTGGACTCAAGATTTTGGGGGTGAGAGGGTAGTGTGCAAGGTTGGTATTTATAGGGTTAGGGTAGATGAAAAGTTTAAAATAAAAATGTGATAAAATGTAATAAAAATGTATTAAAAGTGGAGTAATTGGGGTTTTTAAAGAGCTCTAGAAATGGTCTGAGGCTGAAATTTTGCAGGTGCATAGGGAATATGAAAAGACACAATTTTCATGTTGGGGCCGTCGCCGGAATCGGCCGAGTCGGTCGTGACTCGACCGTGGCTCGGTCTGAGGACGGAGTCAGACCGAGTCAAGGCCGATTTGGCTGATTCCCGGCCGAGTCAGGCGGCCGGGATCCCCCCCGACGGTTCATCTAACTCCTGGAAATGTTACATCTTTGGATGTAGTGGGGTTTTGTAAGATATGCACATATAAACTCTTGGTATTCTAAAGGTTTTTAAAAAAATCAATATTAAAAATAATGTGGGGTATGGGATTTGAACTCTGGTGGCTTGGTTCAGCAGTGCAAGGTGTTACCAATGAGCTACAAGCTCCTTCTTGTAATTATGGAGCTAATTAATTACTTAAAGTAATAACAGTAAATGTAAATACCCCAAGTATACATTAATTTTAAAGCAAATTTTTGTACACTAAAAATGGAGTTGTTACATTCTTTTAACTTGTAATTAAAAAGCAAAATAATTACTTATAAGTTGTGCTCAGGCTAAAATACCCCTTTATGGATTTATTGAAAAAAATTTGAAAAAAACTTGTATTGGAAATTTGGGGTTGTTACATTCTACCCTCCTTATAAAAATTTCGTCCTCGAAATATGTAAAAGGAAAGTGTAACAGTTTCAAGGAAAGTCTGGTGACTGGAGTATAGATAGTGTATAAAAATAACAAAGTGATACAAGGGTGAAAAAGGCTTACCGTTGTTACCTTGACCTACAGTCTCGGCTTCAATGGCTTCTAATATGAATGTGTGTCGCCGTGGTACATTCCTTCTAGCTGGAGGCACATTTTGCCTTTAGGGCATGTTTCTCTGCCCTGTAGGCATGTCCCTCATTGCTTGTTGGAATTGGTGAGTAGGCTGTGCAGGTGGTGGAGCGGGTAGTGCAGGACGAGTTGCAGGAGCCTGGATAGCTGGCCGCTGTGGGTAGTTGGTAGGTGTGTGAGTTGAGTTGTTTCTATATGGATATGTCTCAATTCTGTGATTGGATGCGCCACAAATTAGACACAGGCCTTTTGCGTGTCAACAGTTCTTCCACAGGTGTCCCTTTCTATGGCAGTAGTGGCAAATTTCTTTAGTTCTCCTGGGTTCAAACGATGGCCTAGAAGGGGCTCCTCCTGCCATTTGATTGGCAGGGCGTTTCAAACCGGAAGATTGAGGTATGCCCCTCGCCTTTATTACTGCCTCATAACTGCGGGCAGCTTCCAAAGCATCCTCATGAGTCAGAAATTTCCTTGTGGCTGGTGCAGCCTGAATTTCCGTGTCCAAACCTTGTTGAAAGCGACGGGCTCTGATCTCGTCCGTCGGTATCAAGTGTGCCGCGAATCGTCTTAGCATGGTGAATTCAGCATCGTACTCATCTACTGACTTGTCCAACATCGAACCTTGTTGTAGATGAATGAACTGCTGCTCCATGGCAAACCTGGCAGTCACAGAGAAGTACTTCGCGCCGAACTTCTCGTGAAAAGTCTTCCATTCAATAGGCTGTACAAGACGGCTTTCTTCCGCCTTCCACCAGTTGCGAGCATTGTCCGTGAGCTGCAGTTTCGCCACATGGACCCAAGCTATGTCTGACACTTGTTCTGCCGCCAGATCATCTTCTATACTTCGTGCCCATTCCTCAGCTTCAAGTGGGATTCCCTTTCCGGAGAACTGCTTGGGATGTAAAGCCCTGAATTGCTTTACCCCAGGTGCGTCAGTCTCGGGACGGTTCAGGAGTTGTTGCTGTCCCTCAAGAAGGCTGTGGATCACCTCAAGTAGCACTGTTTGCTCGGTGGGTGGCACAGGAACGATTGGTAGTGGAGGTGGAGGTGTGTTGTTGACGTTGGTGCTGGTGTTGTTCAGGGAATCCATTACCTTGAAGAAAAATTTGGGTTAGGACAGATTCAAGTACATGAAATGATAAGATTCAAGGAATATGAAATTGTAAGATTCAAGGAACATGAATTGTAAAGAATGTTTTAGTTGTTTGTTCTTGTGTTATATTGCTTAGGTTGTTTATGCAGAACAGAACTGCATGATAGGGTTTCATACAGTTCAGACCTGCATGAGCCACCAACAAAACCTGTCACGCCCCGCTTCCCATTCTACGGCGAAGGGGACGCGACTGGCCCGCTACGTATTTACTCAGAAGCAAATACGCTAAGCGTAACTAAGCAATATAAAAGAAAATACACAAGAGGTAAGGTATAATAAAAAGAACAACTTTTATTTATTAACATTCTTTTGTGCAATGCATGAAAAAGAAATACAACTAAAATAAAAAATGATGCCTAAACAATGGCATGACAGGAAATGAAAAGTATTGAATGGAAAATGTACAATGAACTAGAGCTCGGGGTCTTCACTGAATTGGTCCAAGTCTTCACTCATGGGCTCGATCTCTGACGGGTCCAGATCACCTGACGACATTCAAAGAAGAAAGAAAGAGAATGTCGTCGGCGAACAGATTGTTCGGTAAGTCCCAAAGATAAGGGAGAAGTAGAAAAGAAGAAAGAGAGAGAGTAGCTTTTATTGTTGTATTATATTGTTGTAATGTTGTATTAACGTTGTTGTTTGTAGCTTGGTACAGAAGAATGCCAGTGTATACGAGAGGGGTCTCAGTATGCTAGATACCAAGGCAAATGGAAGTACAAGGCTCCATTATACAACCCGGAACAACGGCAATTGGATTCATGTTAAGTGTCTTAATCTTACCGTCTCGTACCACCTTTAACACCTTCCGTACCAATCTACCCCTTAAACCCCGTAGTGTTTTATTTGTATTGTTTTATACTGTAAATTGTATTGAATGTATAATTGAAAGACTGACCGAAACCATGATATCAGTAAACAGATGTAACCGTAGAATCATGTAAATGGAATAATTGGAGAACCATGTAAATGGAATGTATATCCATAGTTCGGTTCGGTCAAGTTGTATAGATTGATAATTGGATTCATGGATTCATGTTGAATTGTAATATTGAAGATTGTAGACTGTAATTGAATCATATTCAAGTCAAATATAATCAGACTCAAACCCGAGTCAGACAATTAGAAATGTAAATCGAAGTCTTGATTAATTCTTACCTATAATTTGCTAGGGTCCTTAGGGAAATTTATAAAACTTGAGGAGCTTTTATGTAAAAATACTTTTATATACTTTTCAAAATACACCTCAAGTATTCATTATTCGTCTTTAGAGTTGTAATGAAGGTGGATTTTATATTGTGATATTTCTAGTGAAAATATCCTAATTTCATAAATAAAGGTATTTATTTGTAAAGTTGATTTATTTGGAATTTATGGTATTTTAGTGTAAAATTGATTCTTGTGATTTTTAGAAAAAGGTGTAATATTTATATCATAATAAAATAGGTATTTTAATGATAAATATACATATATTTATACAAAAATAATTTTAATAAATATTTTATATTCTAAAAAAATCTCATTTTCTTAAGATGTCGTATTTTAAATCTTTCGAGACCGAATGCTCCTTGCGCAGGTCTGAATCTCGCACTACTAAGCCCGAGGGTGTGCGATAAACCGCACCATCCCGAACGGGTTCCCCAAAGTGGGTTGTAGCTGCGCTTTGCAAAGATTGTAAAATACTAAATCCTTTAGAAAACGGTTTTATGAAGTAAATGGTATTTATTTGTAAAGGTGTATATTTTCCGTATTTTATGTTGTAGATTCTCCTAAGTCAACTAGTCTATTCCTAACTGGTCCAGACGACTAGTTGTGAGATACCTCAAATCACCTCTTCACCGCCAATTGTGGCCAGGTAAGTACAAGTGAGGAAAGGAGGGATCCGCTCATGAATCACCGTGAGACGGGCCTTTTAAAGTTACATTTCTCACTTGCCTAGCCTAGACACCACAAAATCAGGTTTAGATAAACGACCGATGTCCACAACTTATCGTATTTTCATAATAAGTGGTACTTCTTTAAAAAGTGTATCGAAACTAAATATTTTAGAAATGGTTTTATTAATTTTGTGGTATTTAAATGAAAATGTTTGTTTTCTCGTATTCTAGGTTCTCGAGGGTGTTGCATATAAGTGTGTGAGGAGGTAGGTCGTTACCTCGTGATCTTCTTTAAACGTATAGCAAGTTTGATGAGGTTAAATGAAGGATTGAAACAATGTAGTATTTAAGTGAAAAATGCGATAATTTGAAAATGCTATCATTTCATATGATGAAACTTGTTCAAATTGTTTGATTAGTGTTTAATAGTCAACATAAGGATGTTTAAGTATGATTGTATTAGTGAGAAGTGGAATTTTATAGAAAACCGAATCGGAAATCAGATTTGTTCCAATTCCGTTGGGTTTTGTAAATCTGTATTTTGAGAATGGAAAAGAGAGATAGAAAGGGACTTACGGGTTTTAGATTACTCAAGAAAGTGAGAGGGAACTAGAGAGATCGTCGGTGTGTTGCGTCATCACCGATAGTTCCTAAGATGATCGCCGGAAGTTCCACCGAAATTTCGTCGGAGCTTCGTCTCGAGCTTGTTTTCAAAGTACACGACTCTTGAAAATTTTTGAGAGAGTGGGCTCAAGATTTTGGGGGTGAGAGGGTAGTGTGTAGGGTTGGTATTTATAGGGTTAGGATAGATGAAAAGTTTAAAATAAAAATGTGATAAAATGTAATAAAAATGTATTAAAAGTGGAGTAATTGGGGTTTTTTAAGAGCTCTAGAAATGGTCTAAGGCTGAAATTTTGCAGGTGCATAGAGAATATGAAAAGACACAACTTTCATGTTGGGGCCATCACCGGAACCGGCCGACTCGGCCGTGACTCGGTCCGAGGACGGAGTCAGACCGAGTCAAGGCCGATTCCCGGCCGAGTCAGGCGGCCGGGATCCCCCCCTCTTGGTATTCTAAAGGTTTTAAAAAAAATCAATATTAAAAATAATGTGGGGTATGGGATTTGAACTCTGGTGGCTTGGTTCAGTAGTGCAAGGTATTACCAACGAGCTACAAGCTCCTTCTTGTAATTATGGAGCTAATTAATTACTTAAAGTAATAACAGTAAATGTAAATACCCCAAGTATACATTAATTTTAAAGAAATTTTTGTACACTAAAAATGGAGTTGTTACATTCTTTTAACTTGTAATTACAAAGCAAAATAATTACTTATAACTTGTACTCAGGCTAAAATACCCCTTTATGGATTTTTTGAAAAAAATTTGAAAAAAATTTATATTGGAAATTTCGGGTTGTTACTATTTTAAAAGATCACAAGTTTAAAACGAATTGAGCACAAGGAATCGCATATGAGCAAAAAATAACATAATGATTGCATCTCATATATGATCAAGTGTAAAAATACATTAGCAATTATAAACCATTGTGCTAGCTATCCAAATCATGATAGAAAAAGTAAAGCATGGGTATAAAAGAAAAGTCATCAATACATAGGATCACATGAGGTATATAAAGATCATCCTCTTCTAAAAATCAAAAATTAAGCACAAGGTAAATTGGCGACATTTTAAAAAGAGAATAGCAATGATATCATTGCTCTACAATGTGATGAACCAAGCAAATAATTCATTGAGGCCCTCTTGCTCATCACGACCCTGAAGCTCTCATCTCTTCAAATCTTGCACACTTACAAAAAGAGGTATGGAGGGAGACTTTGGTATCCAAGTTTTCTTGGATCCGTATGGGTTAGCCTTACGAACCTAAACAAATTTGGCATGCATAAAAAAAATTCTCTTTATACTACATGAATACACCAAATACCCATGTGTACCACAAAAGTTGCAAGTGTGTGAATATGCATGGATAGAGGTCCTAGATGTGTCAACTAAAACATGAGATAAAACATGATTATGATGCGCATGCTTTTTCAAAAAAACATTTTGAGTATATATATATATATATATATATATATATATATATATATATGAGAGTATGCATGAGATTTAGTAAAGCTTGAAGTACATTTGACAAATCTAGTAGAAGAGGGTTTTTGAACTTTGAATTTTTTTAAACATCACCTCTTCTAAATAAAACCTTCTTCTTCTTGCTATGCAAAGAATCAACGCCTGAAAACATAGCGGGAAAAGCAACCAAAATATCATTTTGAGTTTTGAGAGAAGTGTTTTCTAAAACAAGTTATTCTTGAGAAACACAAGAAAATTTCACAATATCAATTTCATTTTTAAAACTTAAAATCAATACATGTTTTCTATTCTCAAAGATTCAATTGATAACGCTAAATTTTCATTTTCCTCTTTGAGAGAAGTATTTTCTAAAATCGGTGATTCTTGAGACGAAATGGATGATTTTAAAAGATCAATCGCATTTTTAAAGTTCGTAATCGACTTATCCTTTTCACTTCTCAAGTTTTCACAAAATAAAAGCAAAATTTTATTTTCAAGCTTTAAGGCATCAATAGTAATAAAATATAAACCAAGCTTTGAAATCAACTCATTTTTCTCAACAACTAATTTATCAACTAAAGCGGTTTGAGAATTACGAGCACGTGTTAAATCAATAAATTTAGTAATCAAATTTTTGTTCAAATTCTCAAAACATTCACAACATGAAATCAAATTTCTTCTCTCGTTTTCTAAGATAGAAATACGATTTTCAAGCAAAATATTTTTAGATGCTAATGAAATATGGCTATCAAGCAAACTATTAAAAGCATACAATAGTTGATTATGGTTAATTTTGCGGAAATCAAAAGTAGGTTTAGTCACCGACCTATGATCAAAACACCCATTTGTTGACTCCATAGAATTTGATTGCCCTTTAAGGTTTGAACGTTGTGGAGGCACATTCAAAATTGCTATAGGAGTCATTCACTTGGCATCCTATCTTCCATTGCAATCGGCTTTCTCTCCATATATTTGCTCTAATAAGCACCACATATCATGAGCCGTCTTGAAAGAAAATACCTTGTTAAGAACATTACAATTTAAAGCCCAATGTAAAATTTTAAAAGTTTTAATGTTCAAAACAAACAAATCTTTATCACGAGTACTCCACATAGATTTAGAAATAGTAAGAATCGAGTACTCACGATCTACAATTAACCACAAACTCTTACCACGAGATTCTAAAAAGTATTGCATCATAATCTTCCAAAAATCAAATTTCGAACCATCAAAATATGGAGGGTTATGAATAGATGGTTTATCATGATAAGAGAAAGATGGTAAAGAAGATGCCATGGATCACTCTAGGATATAAACCCTAACAAGAAGAGCACCAATCTCTGATACCAACTAAAAGTATTTCCAGAGAGGGGTGAATTGGAATATGCTACTAAAATGCTCAAATTAAAAATCTACACTGCACTTGCAAAGATAACACAATTGAATAGCTTAGCAAAACATATACTAATATGATAAGTGGCTAAGCAAGCTACAATTGTGAAAAACTAAACATGTAGCAAGCAAGAGCAATATCAAGTATGAGCAATTAGCAAATAAAGTATATAGGGAACAAGCATGAAATCGAGTAATTTCTAAGTTATGAAACAAAAACCAGAGAGTAAAAAATTGCAAACACAATCAAACGCAAATATTTAAGGTTTATGGAGGTTCGGGAGATCCCCTAGTTCTCTTTCTTTAAGAGAATGTTCTCGTTCCAGTAAAATATGTCTTTCTCTTAGAGACACATACATTGTGCACCTACAACCCACAACCCCGCTTCCAGTGGAGGCTAAACCAATACGTCTCCTCAAAAGACTACACATTGTTCGTCACTGCAAACAACACTTCTTACAAGCTCTTCCCGCATCTCTCTTAATACAAGCACACGTGCTCACACTTAAGCACTTCTTCTCTATACAAGCTCCTCTTACAAAAATGCTTTCCTCTCATATAATGGTAATCTTGCATTTAAGATCCCAAATACAAAGAAAGAAGAGATTACAATCAAAGCATAATACTCTTGATAGAGTTTCTCTCAAGCTCACTTCTAATACTCTACAAAGTATGGATAATCAATTTGAGTTCTTGATTGTGTGTGAGAGTAAAAAAGGATAAGCAAATGAAAACTCAATACAACTCTCACAAGAGATGAGATTTTTCTTTTCAATATCACTCAAGAATAAGCAAGTGAAAATCTGTGAATGAATGATGCCAAAAATCCAAAGCAAAAGCTAATTTATAGCCCAAAGAAAAAGTATCCGTTATGGGTCAAAATCAAGCATCAACGGACATCTGAAGAACTAATGGGCAGACGTCTGTCGCTAAAGACAAACAATAGCTGTATAATGGCTATATTTTAGAAAACATTAAAGCAGTGGATGTTTGAAGTTCATAAGGGCAGACGTCTGAAGAAGAAAACTTTTGGCCAAATCAATATATCGGACGTCTTCCCTGATGATCTACAGACACCTGGGGTTCCAAAGCAAAATAACAGAGCGCAAACCAGACGTCTTAAGTTCAAATGGGAGCCATTTTGAAACCCTTCATCAGACGTCTGGTCCATTGACCTTCAGATGTCGGTCTCATCTCAAAAACTTCTGATTTTTTCAAATGTCAGTAAATGAACAGTGCACAGATGTCTGAACTTCAACGAGACAGGCGTCTAGCTAAGCACAAAAAGCAAAAGTTTGGGTTTTTATAAAAGAGAAAATTTTAAACCCGAAAATTGTAAAACTTTTGTCCTATCGTGTATGATTGTTCAATAGCTCTAATTGATATATCCATAATCCATATAGTGCTTATAAGGATTCCTATGTCGGTTGTCGTAAATTTTCGATTCTTGAATTCTTGAACTCTTGTGCTCTCGAAACTTTGGCGAAACTTGAGCTTATTGGTCGATTGATCTTCAATTGGTTTCGACACTTAAAATATTTCTTGATCTTCGCCACTCCACTCACTATCATCTCGAAGTCAACATTTGATCTTCAAATCTTAGATTATCTTGGACTTCGACTTTGACACTTCAAATTCAGATTTGGCTACTTGCTTCTTCGCTATTCATAGCTTTAACTCTTCATGTCGTGTACTTTTGCTACTTAGCTTCACGAAGCTTGATATGGTAATTTGGGAAGCTCTTGTCCATATCCTCTAACCTTCATTAGATATTCCATTTAATCTTAATTTTCCCCCATCCTCATTTGTATGATTGTTCCGTGAGATATTCTGAATATCCTGGAAAGCAATCTCAAAACGACCAAGCACATCATATACAGTGTTATGAAATAAACAGATTGTGAATAAATACAAGTATATGAACATTCATTGTTTGATATCACAATCATGAATAATATACCAATATCAAGATATAAATTGAACTCAAAGTATGAGATATTAATATATAATATATATACATGATATATGAAAACCAAGATAGATGAGTGTGCGCGCGCGCGGACATATATCCATATTGTGATTTACCAAAATAATGAATGAGATTAATATGTCGATATCAAAGAATATAACACAAGTAAAGCATATCGATATAGGTATATTACTCGGTATACATAAGATATAGGAAATGCATGCTAAAGCACAAGTACATACAAGTTTAATGTCGACAAAGTAAACCAAATAAGCATGTAACACTAAACGACTATTCATGTTTTGAAACATATCATCAAAACTAACAAAATCATAAGCCATCAGGTATTTGTATCTCGATACGAATACGGGTATTTGTTTCTCGATATGAATACTGTATTTGTATTTTGATACGAATAAGGGTATATGTATTTGTTGCATATATGGGTGTATGTATATGAGTATGGGTGTATGTATATGAGTATGTATATATGTATATATATGTGTGTATTTTTACACAGACTTTGCTTTTTTTTTGAAGCTATGAGATGTGTATAGGCTCATGAGTCATGAGGTGACTCATGCTTTGGATTCACACTTCACTTAGGATAAGCGCAAGAGAGGGAGAGAGGATTAGATAAGATTTATTTTTTCTACACTCATTCCTCTTCTCTAGTGAGCTTCCAAATTGAGAAAGGAAAATTGGAAAAAAGAGAAACCAAGTGATTACTCCACTACATCACTGATAATTTATTCCTAGCAAGCTTTGGTTGTGAGTTGCTTAACTTTTGATATCTTAGTGTGAAGCTAGAGTTTGTTTCCAAATTCTTTCGAGTGGATCATCTTCGATAAGGTCGATTGGCTTGCAAGCTTGTTCCTGATAATTTCGGGCCTGGATAGAGTCTGTAGAGATTTGTAGGGGTCTTCTACAATCAGACAGACACACTACAAAGGTTGCCATCCTCCAAAACTTCTAGTTTAGCTCATTTGTGTTTGCTAGTTTAGTATTTGGAATCGATCGCTAAGTTTGGTTTTCTCACGCTTGCTTGAAATTTTTTGTTTGTAATTTGCTTCCGCATTAGCCGTGAGCACTAGGAAACTCTTCAAGGATGGCGTGTCTGTGTCGTTCGATACACATCGCGTCCTTGCTTGGGTTATAGGAGCATGTCAGAATATCAAGAGAAGATGGAGAAATGAAGTAAATGAGGATCATTACATTTCCTGGGTCGTGGCAACCAAGGAGGAGGCGATGATGGATATCATAGCGTTGGATGTCCCGAGAGACGATTTGTCGCTGCAGATTGAGTATTATGAGCGCGAGAATGTTCGGGTATAAATTTAATTTTTAAGATTATAATAATATAACATGAAATCATATTCTGAAATATAATATAATTTTCTTTATATTTGCAAGTTGGCGTCGGTTCACAACAAGCAGAACCGGAATAACGGCGTCAGAGGCCCCGCTATCCCGGTCCAAGGGAAGCGCACATATGCTAGCGCTCAGTAACTCCTCGTGAGTACTTTGACGTTTAAGATTATATGTTTTCTTTGTCGCAAATTACTTATTAAAATAAATCATAATTTTATCACAGAAACAGAAACACCCCGCTAACTACACTGCTACCAAGGGATGATCCGTATTATACAAGGGCACCAGAGAGTACATGGTAAGGTTCATATAATCAAGTTGATTTTGTATTTTAAATTAACACGTGTGTGTGTATTCTTTACAGAGCCAGTTCCTCGTAAGGACGGACACCTTAGGTCTTGGCCCCGATTACCGCCATTGTCCCTATCCTAGATTCGCTATCTGGTGGGTATCACGGTACGTACAAGAGCGAGGTTGGTCCTGGAGCCTACCGACTCTTTGCCAAGCGTGCGGCCGTACACGAGTATGCAGTGACTCAGACACGGGCGGCAGCTGCGTCGACTGAGGAGATTCGTCAATTCCGTGAGCAGATGACGCAACAACAGTTGGTTCATCAGCAGACACATCAGCAGCTGCAGACGCTTGCGGCGCGGGTCCAGGAGCTGACGCGGACGAATGAAGAGTCTATTCGGCGGGATAGGGAGTATGTTCAGGTCATAAGATGATGGAGGTGGATCGTCCCAACGACCATAGATATAAACATTTGATTTGTTGATTTGTTGATTATATTTTTGTATATATATTGTTTATAATCGTGTGCGATTTATTGATTATATTATTTGTTCATTATTATAATTGCGTGCAATCGAATCGTATTACTGGTTGATTATTATAATTGCGTGAGATTTGGTAATATTATTATTCTCTATTGCAGGTTGTAAATGAAAGCAGCGCACGTGGGACGCGCGGTTTTCTGATTTAAAAAAAACATGTTCAAATTGGTAACGGTTCTAACTGTTACCAAAACCTCTTTGGTAACGGTTAGAACCGTTACCATATCATTTGGTATCGGTTATCTGGGAGCTGATATTTGAAACATATCAGATCAGCTAAATTATGTAATGGCAATATCTATGGTAACGGTTTAAACTGTTACCAAATGATGCCTGTCGTATCGGTTCCAACGGTTACTATCTCTATGGTAACGGTAGGAACCATTTCCGTATAGGTGGCCCCACTTAGATACGTTTCAGATATCTGAAGATAACGACGACCTATATGGTAACGGTTCCAACCGTTACCATATTGGGTCTATCGTAACGGTTTCAACCATTACCAAGTTTCTGGTGACGGAGTCTATCGTAACGGTTGGAACTGATACCATATTGGGTTTTGGTAACGGTTCCAACCGTTACCAAATGCATACTCTATAGTAGTGAGATGACGCTAAAAAGGAAAAAAAACTCAAAAGTGGGTTATTTTTAATAAAATCAGCAATGCACGAAGTTTTGTAAAAACAAACTTTCTTTCCATAATTCATAAGGAATATGGATTGGTAGTGATGTTCATATATTTATGAGATTTAAGATTAAGATTGTTCAACCATTTGAATTGTGTTTTGATTATAGATTAGCTAGATGAAAGAAAAAGTGGTAATTTCATATAAACCTTTATTGTCTCGGAGAAGAAAGCTGATGAGGCTCGATATCGTGACTCCCCAGAAACAGACACATGGCAGATGACGTGCCCCCGAACTACGAGAAGGGATCAAGAACTTCATTTGGGAGCGCACCTCGGATTCTGGACCGAGGAGTCTCCCGACCTTTGGCGACCTTCCTGACCTCTCCCGGCTCACTCCGAGCTATCATGGTACAAAGACGCCTCAGCCTCTCACTCGTTCCCGAGCCTCTCGCCGAGCTCGTCTTCCTCGGTCTCATCCTGACCGACCTGCAGCGCTGATCACAGGCACCTACGCCACGGCTCCGTGAATCTCGCCATACGCGAGATATCCGCCGCCCATGATCCCACGTTCCATGCCATCACGATCCCCCATTAACGAGCTTGTCTCGCCATTAATGCAGGATCCCGCCTATCACGCGGGCGTGACGTCATGGGCGTAACGGCCGGCGTGATTCTCGCGCCTGTCTGCCCATTGCTGCCGCTATATAAACCCTCTCTCAGACGATTATGGTACGCAATTCTTTCCACTAGGCCGCTACTCTGCTCAACTTGCACCACTAACTTGATCGTCGGAGGATCCTCGGTGGCACAACCACCCCGGGACTTCCTTGCAGGTAGCTTGGCCACAACCACTCAAAGCCTATTGAGATCCACACTCTTCAGGGGGTCAACCCTTCAACTCAATCTCAGCCGTCCATCAACCATCCCGACAGATCAATGGAGGATAACAACTGAAGGAGATCTAGAACTCCATCAGTTGGCACCGTCTGTGGGAAACCTCTTGTTCCACTCAACGAAAGTTCATCTTCCGATCCCAACTCCATGGCGAGCGATCACCGCGATGATCCAAGCACTATCCCACCGCCTCCCCCACAATGGAGGCACAGACAAATCTCCTCTCCCGAAACCCATCATCGCCCTCGCTGCTCAGATAGATCAACTCGTGTCATGCCCCGCTTCCCAGAGTGCGCTAAGATCGGCACGTGACAGAGCCAACCATGCTACCTGTGGCTAGGAAACATCCCTCCACAATCACATTACGGTTGTCTATAAGATATCAAGAACAGTAGGAATAAAATAAACTATCTAGTACATGTCCATGAGCCAGAATAAACGAGTCAAGAAATAAATGCGGAAGCAATAGATCCAATAAACAATAATAATCTGGAAAGTAAAACTGGATACTAACTGGATCTTCTTGCTCGGCCTAACGGCGAAAGTACTACTGATCAGTTTGCGACAAAGGTAGAGGATCTGGGTCATGCAAAACCCAGATGTCAGTGCGTCATAATATCAATAATAATATAATCAGGGGGGTAACAAGTCATGCAGGCATGAGTATGAATAGTAATAAGGGTATAACAGTAACACGAATATGTAACAGTGAAGTGTATAAGCACATGTGACGCGCGGTGAATAATCTGAACTAAGCTACTGGGTTAATTACTCTCAAGTCTTTGAAATCAATTTAATGAATCGTCGATGTAACTCAATAGTATCCCGTGCGTACCCGGGACCACGATCCAGACTCTCGGGGCTGAATCCGAGACGTGCCGCTAAGCACAAACAGGAAACATGTACAGACAAATGATGTCAGCAACATCATTCCGGGACTGGCCTAGCCCCAAAACTGATCAGAATAAGCGTCGAACTGTTGAGTTACAAGTCAGGCTTCATCATTGATTTCCCCTTACCCCCAAGTTATGTATTCAAGTCAGGTATTGATAAATCTGAAGTTAATGCCAACACCGGATCAAGCAGGAACAGGTTTGTATATACAGACAACAGGATATGTCGATCGGGGCAACATGTCAAGATTGCCGGCATTAGAAACAGAATCAGGTAACATATCAAGTAGGGATATATCAGGTCATGTCAGGTAATGTACATGTATCAAGTCATGTCAAGTAGTGGTATATCAAGTATCGAGTGGGTGCTCATAATCAAACTGTAGCAAGTGCAGATGCACAAATAAAAGCATGGATGCACAATTATCGATTAGGGTTACATCATGACTAAGTAGGATGCACTGTATCAAGCATGGGGTGTCAATATAACAACAATATGTAATAATGTGACATGGTATGTGAATAGACATAGAATTAATGGTATGGATGCACAAATATCGATTAAGGGTTACATTTACAGTTCCAATACTAATTAGGATGCACTTTGTTAGGCATGGGACACTAATACAATAGTAACATGAAATAATATGGTCTCGGCGTGCAACTAGATATGTAATAAACCGTACGGATACAGACGGATACTATAAAACTGTAAATCAGTAAAATTTGCTGAATATTAAAACACAAGCACTATTATTTATTAAATTGATATTGATATAATAATATTAACATGGATAACATATTCAAACCGATTAATAACTATAAAAGTGGTATTGATTAACCATGCACAAGAAAGTTTCGTTCAGAAATTCAGCGTCACCCTGATTTGTAAAATAGCTTAAAAATAACAAACGTTCTCAAAAAGGAACGTGTCTTATACCAAAACAAAGATAATTCAATAAGGTTTTCATTTTTATAAGTTGAAGTATCTCAAGTTGTTCCTACAAAAAGCTATGAACATTCGAAGTTCAAAGTTTGCTGCTGGAATTTCCCTGGACAGTAGTTTAGAGATATTTTCATTTGCATTTTACGTTATTTAAACAATTTATTTTGCAAGTAAATATTTCATAGAGTTATAGTATTCTGAGTTAGCTTCGTAACAAACTAAAGAACGTATACTAATAATTTTTCTATGATTTATAATGAATTTTATAAGGTAAGGTGTACAGTAAATTTCAGATTTGTCGTATCCGCTTTGCAACGACGTTTCATGTGTAATCTATAATATTTTCAAACTATATTTTGTATAACATTATAAAATGCAGATTATAAACTAATTAAAGATAATAATAAGAAATATTACGACGATATATATTTTAAATGATATGGATGCAAACGAGTATCCGAAAACGGTAAAACTTTAATATGGATGTACAGTGCAATCAACATGTGATATTTTTATTCATATGGATGCAAAATAAGATACATAGCATGTAGCAAGATGAATTATCATGCGACTAGATATGTAAATATTGATATGGATGCATATGGATGTCCGAAGACAGTAAAACTGTAAAATGGTAATGTGGGATGCATAACTAAACATTATATGATGTTATTATTCAAATGGGTGCAATATATTATAGTCTAGCATGTAACAAGATAAATTTGCATGCACTAGATACGAAATAAATTATACGGATGCAAACGGACGTCGTAAAACAGTAAAATGATAACAGGGGATGTACAAGACACTAAACATGAAATATTATTTTTAATATGGATGTAGTATATATCATAGCATGTAACAAGATAAACTTGCCTCGATCGAATCACGCGACAGATACGCACGGCACCTCTGACGTCGGTAAATCATCGCAACGCACACGCGGCACGCGGGACGGGTCCAAGCAAGGCAAGAGGGTGATCACACAGGTAAGGTACGTTCACTGGATCAATCGGATCATCAGCGACGAGCACGACTCCGGTGGTGATTACCGGAATCAAGAAACAAGATCAAGAAAAAAAAAGAAGAAAGAAGAAGAAGAAGTAAGAAGAATAGGCTGTGTATAAATAAGGAAAGAAAAAAATAAATAAATAAAAAATATATAAATATATATATGCAGAGGAGAGAGAGAGAAAGGGGTTGTTAGTTTGTTAGGAAATTAGTTTAGATTTAAATTTAAAAAATCTTTTATTAGTTAACTAAATTTTAATTTGTATCAGTTTATAAAATTAATATTATATAAATAAAATTTGATATTCTTGTAAATACAAACATAGTCCAAAACACGCCCGGGTCGGGTCTAAAATTCAGTTTTAAAATACGAAAAATATACATGTTGACCAAAATTAAAGTTGGATATTCGGGTAACGAAAATGCATACCCCCAAGAACGGATGCACGCACGTGCACGTAGCCATCCAAATAAGTCCGTTTCACCGAACGGGACGAGAACAAGATACGCGGATGCTACCACAGGGTCAGGGGTATCAGGCAGGTTATGCAATGTATTTTTAAAATATTTTGCGTGACTTTAAATGTTATATTAAAAAATGCAGATGCTAGATATAATGCCAGTATGCAGGATGTATAAATTAGAATGAAAGTGCACGAGTCTACGTAACAAGTCAGGATAGATCATAAACATGAATCAAGACAGGTTTCAAGGAAGCAGATCGGGTCGGATGCAATACAATGTCAAAAACACTATTCGCACACAAAACACAGTAAATCAGGAAAATACCATAAATAAAGAAATACTTGATTAGAACTGGTATAAATGGACTAGGGTGTTACAACTCGCGTCCGTCGTGGACGCGCTCGTCCGTGTCCAAACGGCAGGGCAAGCTCCCCAGGTCGCTGCTCCCCACCTTAGGACCGGGACCCCTACAGAGGGAGAAAAGACTCTGCTAGCGTCGGCACTACCGACCACCGTTTCGCTACCTCCGGCGGCCACATATACCATGGGCCAACATATTCTATGACCCGCTGGGCGCCCCACAGTTTGACATCGAGGTCCGTCGCCAGAGCGCCTCGCCCCGAGCCTCATCGCGCCCATGTCCCTTCCAAGGAGGTGTCGGTCAGCTCGTCTGTGCCCAGGCATGACCGACACCCCCTCCCTCGACGGGGTCGTACGGACGGGACTCGTCACGGAAGCTCAAAGACTACCTCGTCGGGGGACCTAAGGAACCTTATCGAAAGGAACCGGGCCCGCGGCACCACACGGGTCTCTGACAGCAGAGGCCAAAGATCAGAATGTGCCGAATCATCGGGGTACCACAGCCGACTCGATGCCGTAGAAAAGAAAATCGAGAGCATGGATCGGGAAGGTCGTCATTCGAGCGACGAGGCTAAATATATCGTCGACTCGCTCATGAAGCCCTTCATCGAGGAGATTCTCGCCATTCACGTCTCTTCCCGAAACAAACCACCGAAGGTCTCGCTTTTCGACGGTAAGTACGACCCAAAGGACTATTTGGACGCGTTCACAGCCAGGATGAGTTTCTATGACTGTTCTGACGCCGCCCAATGCCGCACTTTTCTGGCCACTCTCATCCGCTCCTGGAGAGACTGGTTCTGAGGAATCGCGCCACGCTCGATCTCAACCTTCGACGAGCTGGCCACCCAATTTCTCAGCCACTTTTTCGGGAACAGGCGGCAGAAGCGGACCGTTGACCACCTCTTCATAATAAAAAGCAGGGACAATGAGACCTTCAAAGGGTACGTAACACACTTCTACAACGCCCTCCTTGAGGTCCCAGAACACCGGGACGAGACGGTCATTACGGCTTCAGATTAGGTCTTAGGCACAAGGAGTGGTTACACTCCTTTGTATTAGCGCAACCTAAGACCATGGCCGAGGTAATGGCCTGGACCGAGCGAGAGATCCAGCTCGAGTCCGAGGTGAACGCAAATCTCCCCCGGGCAGAGCAAACTGACCAGAGGAAAAGGGCGAGGGAAGAGAAAAAGAGTCTTGAGCGGCCAAAGCCATACTCCCTGAAGTTTCAGGACTACACCCCGCTCAACGTCTCCCAGAAGGTACTGCTAGAGGAGGCTAAGGGCGAGAGGTTCTTCAAACTCCCCTCGGTCTCGCGCATGGCGGCAAAGTGCACCCAGGGCCCCTTCTGCGGCTTCCACAGGTCGCAAGGCTACTCCATGGAGAACTGTAAGCAGCTCCGAGACTACATCGAGGAGCTCATCCGTACGGGGCACCTGGTGACATACTTGTGAGACAAGCAGCAGACGGACCGTAAGCGAGAGCAACGTCCCCCTCCCGGTGAGTTGACAATTGGACAAATCATGCTCATGTTAGCAGGGGGTACGTCGGGTAGCTACGAAGCTCAGCACCCCACGCCGGTTGTGGAGGCTAACAGTCGTCCGAGGAAGAAAGGCGGGGAGTCCGAGCCAATCGTTTTTAACGACGAGGACCTCCACGGTATATCCCTGCCCCACAACGACCCTCTGGTGATTACGGATCGTGTCCACCAATATGAAGTGTAGAGGATACTGGTTGACTCGGGGAGCTCGGCGGATATACTCTTTTATGACTGCTTTCTGCGTATGGGCTCACCCCAGTAGACCTAAGGCCGACCTCCCACGTCCTGTCAGGATTCATCAACCACTTCATCCCGGCGGAAAGGGTAGAGGACGGCCATACGCGAACAGTGCCAGTGGAATTCATCATAGCGAGAATCCCGTCGGCATAGAACATCTTCCTCGTCCACCCTATGCTGAACTCCCTCAGGGCCCAGATATCGACCTACCACCTGGCGATGAAATTCCCGCTCGACTAAGGTGAGATAGGTTGGGCCTACGGGGACCAACGGACTGCAAAGGTTTGCTTCACCGCAACATCTTCATCTGAGCAGCCAAATAACGATGTTGAGGGCGTGGATGACATCAAGGGCTCTCTCGATACTCGGGACGAACAAAAAGAAGTCCGAGGGACCCAGGTGGAGCCGCTGACAGAGGTCCCCCTCGTAGAAGGGGATGACGAACGAACGGTCCAGATCGGTTCGCTTTTAACTGGGGCTCAGTGAGACGACCTGGTTGGTTTCCTGAGAAACAATTCTAACATGTTCGCCTAGGCACATGCTGACATGCCTGGGGTCGACCCTAAAATCATATCTCATAAGCTCAGGGTAGATCCTATGGCTCGACCCGTCAGGCAGAAAAAGCGAAGCTTTGCCCCGATCAAGCAAAAGGCGATCGAGGACGAGGTGGACAGGCTCCTCGCTGCCAACTTCATTCGAAACATGCCATACTCCGAATGGTTGGTGAACGTGGTCATGGTGAAAAAGTTAAGCGGGAAGTGGCGCATGTGCATCGACTTCACCGACCTCAACAAGACATGCCCGAAAGACAACTATCCCCTTCCTCGGATAGATCAGCTCGTCGATAGCTCGGCAGGCCACGAGCTACTTAGCTTCATGGATGCCTTCTCCGGCTACAATCAGATCCGTATGAATCCGGAAGACGAAGATCTCACCGCATTCACAATGGACCGGGGGGTATACTGCTATAAGGTAATGCCTTTCGGCCTCAAAAACGCCGGAGCTACGTACCAACGCTTGGTCAATCGCATGTTCAAGCAGCAGATCGGCAGGAATATGGAGTTTTAGGTCGACGATATGCTCATCAAATCGGTCTCGTCGGCCGACCACGCCAAGGATCTGGGCGAGGCCTTCGAAGTACTCCGCAAGTTTAAGATGAAACTGAACCCCGCCAAGTGCGCATTCGGGGTCACCGGGGGAAAGTTCCTCGGTTTCATGGTCACTCACCGCGGGATCGAGGCTATCCAGGAGAAAATCAACGCCATCCTCAACATGGCCATGCCTAAGACTAACGTCGAGATCATAAGACTGATAGGACGAGTGGCTGCTCTGTCATGTTTCATGTCGAGGTCTGGCGAGAAATGCCTCCCGTTCTTCAAAGCTCTAAGGAAAATTCCGAGGTTCGAGTGGTCGGTGGAGTGCCAGAACACATTTGACCAATTAAAGAGGCACCTTGCAACTCCACCTCTTCTCACCCGACCAGTGGAAGGGGACGAGTTATCGCTGTAACTGGCAGTATTCGACCAAGCAGCGGGAGCAGTGCTCGTCCGTGAGATCGACGGAGTCCAGAGGCTAGTATACTATGTGAGCCACATCTTCAAAGACGCAGAAACGAGGTACCCAGCGATAGAGAAAATCGTCTTGGCGCTCATCATGACCTCAAGGAAACTGCGGCACTATTTCTAGGCGCACACCATCCTTGTTCTTACCGAGCGTCCCTTGGGGGCTATCCTTGCCTCACCCGAGTCCTCTGGACGCTTGAAGAAGTGGAGGTGGGAGTTTTCCCAATTCAACATAAAATACCGCCCGAGGCAGGCCATCAAAGCACAAGCCCTGGTCGATTTTTTCGTCAAGTGCAATATCCCTAGCCAAGAGCCGGGGTCAACGCCGGCCCCCGCAGCTCAGCCCTCTGTCGATGGGAAGCCCGACTCAGTCCCTGATTGGATCATTTATGTCGATGGGTCCTCGACCGAGGAAGGTTGTGGTGCTGGCCTCATCATTCAGGGCCCGAACGAGACAGAAATGGAGTATTCTCTGAGGCTCGGGTTCAAGGCCTCAAATAACGCGGCGGAATACGATGCCCTGCGAGCCGGACTGCGCATAGCCTCCGGGCTTGGGCTGAAAACAATTCGGATTCGCAGCGACTCAGCCTTAGTCGTTGGCCAGGTGACCGGTCATTTCAAGGCTCGGGAACCTCTGATGGTGAAGTATCTGGCCGAGGTAAGAAGACTTTGAAAGAACTTTGACGTAGTCCAGGTAGAGCAGATCCCCAGACAGCTTAACACCTAAGCTGACGCCTTGAGTAAGCCGGTTTCATCCTACTCGGCCAACAACAAGCAGTCCATCCTGTTCGAGATTTTGCCACGGCCTAGCGTAGAAGACGGGGCAACAACACTTCATGTGTACACAGCCCAGGAAGAAGACCGGGACTGGAGGAAGCCCCTCGTGGAATTCCTAAGAGAAGGCACGCTCCCAGAAGATCAGGGAGAAGCCCGCCGTCTCCGAGCCAAAGCCTGTCACTTCGTCTGGAGCAATGGGAACCTCTACAAGAAGTCCTTCACTCAGCCCTTGCTCCGATGCGTCGACCCCCATGAAGCCTACTACATCCTCCGTGAGATCCACGAAGGGGTCGGCGGCGCACACCAAAGGGCCCGCACCTTAATCCAGAAGGCATTGCTCTAGGGGTACTGCTGGCCAACTATTCACCAAGACGCCCAGAAGCTCGTCAGGAGATGCAAAAGTTGCCAACTCCACGGAAGTGTACCTCGCCTTCCGGCTACCGAGCTGACCGCCCTAACTTCACCGTGGCCGTTTGCCCAGTGGGGAATGGACGTGATAGGCCAGTTCCCTACCGGCAAGTGCGGGCATAAGTACGTCCTCGTCGCAGTGGATTACTTCACGAAGTGGATCAAGGCCATCCCCATCAGGAAACCGGATGCCACCACAACAATCAAGTTCCTGCAGAACAACGTGATACTCCGGTTCGGCATCCCGAGGTGTATCATCACCGACCACGGGACGAACTTCAAAAACGAAAAAGTGAAGGAATTCTGCAATTAATATCATATCCTTATGAAGTTTACCGCAGTCGCGCATCCCCAATGCAAGGAGCAAGCCGAAGTCGCTAATCGGGACGTCCTCCGAGGTCTCCGGACACGCCTAGAAAGACGCCAAGGCAGTTGGGTCGAGGAATTGCCCCGGGTCCTATGGGCCCTACGTGCATCAATGAAGACCCCCACTGGGGAAACCCCTTTCAGTCTCTGCTACGGGACCGAGGCAATGGTCCCAGTGGAGATCGGGATACCCAGTCACCAGGTTGAACATTTCGACGATGAGGCAAACACCTCGGCGCTACGAACCAACCTGGACATCTTGTTATAAAAACGAGACCGGGCTCAGATCAGAGCTGTCGCCTATCAACAACAGACCGCCCGCTACTACAATGCGCGAGTCAAGCGTCGACTCTTCAAGGCCGGAGATTTAGTCCTAAGGCGGAACGAGTTTATCGACCAAGGTAGGCTGCATAAGTTTTCCCCAAGATGGGACGGTCCTTTCCTCGACTCCGAGGTACTGCCTGGTGGAGCCAACCGTTTGCAAGACGCGGAAGGACACAAGTTTCCACAGCCTTACAACACCGAGAAACTCAAACTGTACCAATAAAAAGAGCATCTACTAGTGTGCACTTCTTTTACTAAAGCAATGTAAACTTTTCTCAAGTTATTTCTGTTCATATAATAAGAAAGGAACAATAAGACATTGCAAAAAAAGAAGAGTTTTATTTATTCCAAAGGGTACTATGGGCTCCTCAGCCATACATTGAATAAAAGAAAAATTACATTAGCAGGGGAAGGGGGTGCAGGAAACATTGCTCGTGGTACTCCGAGCATATTTCATCCAGCCGAGCCCTCGCCGCCTCGGACCTTTGCCTCTGATGCCGCCCGCGATTGTCGGCGTGGTGCCTCAGTTGGTAGCACTCGAGGACGAGTGCCACCGAGCGATCGCGCCGACCCGCCGAGATCAGACCGAAGCGGCACAAGGACCTCAGCTTACCGATAGCCTCGTCCCTCAGCTGCTCGGACAGGGGGTTATACAGCCCCGGCGATGCCCTCCAGATGGTGTACATCAATAGCTGGAGCAGGGGCGAGCGCCGGGGGAGGAGCCGGTCGAAGTGGTCCATGATGCGGCCTATAACCAACTGCACCGTATCCTCGGTACAATGCTGGTCATACAGGTAAACATCTTCAAAGTTTATGATCTTTGGGATGGTAAAAAGGAAGTCCTCTATTCTTACGTCTTGGGGGTGGAGAAAGGAGTGCTCAATGCTTCCTCCGCTTTATAGCCTCGTTGCACCCTCAGGAGTCCAACAGTCGCTCGTGCCTTCTACAACTGTACCGCCACGTGGCAGGCGTCCTGCCTTTCTCGGGGAAAATCGGAATGACGTGGCTCTTACGCTTCACCTCCCCCCACGCGTTAATGACACATGTCGACCACGACGATCACTTTTCCCGGTGTCCGAGTACCGTGGAAGATCGGACATAACCTCATGACTCAACAGAGCAACTTCACTTCTCGGTCCATCCTTAGCGGGCCACTTCCGGCCCCTGCCGCACTAAGGATCGAAGCCCTTGCCAAGAGGCAACTAGGCGGCTACCCTGCTCGGTTATCCATGACTGGTAGTCCCTTACCCCGCGACACCAGGGATCGAAGCCCTCACCAAGAGGCACTGGGAAGCCACCCTGCTCGGCCCATCCTTAGCAGGCCTCTTACGGCCCCGCCAATGCTAAGGATCGAAGCTCTCACCAAGAGGAAACCGGGCGGCTATCCTGCTCGGTTATCCCTGGCTGGTAGTCCCTACCCCGTGATGCCAGGGATCGAAGCCCTCACCATGAGGCACCGGGCAGCAACCCCTGCTCGGCCCGTCCTTAGCAGTCCTCTTACGGCCCTTCCAGCACTAAGGATCAAAGCCCTCCCAAAGAGGCGACCGAGCATCTACCCTGCACGGTCATCCCTGGCTAGTAGTTCCCTACCCCATGATGCCAGGGATCAAAGCCCTCTCCAAGAGGCACCGGGCAGCAACCCTGCTCGGCCCGTCCTTAAGGATCCAAGCCCTCGCTAAGAGGCACCGTGCAACAACCTTGCTCGGCCCGTTCTTAGCAGGCCTCTTACGGCCCCTCCCGCGCTAAAGATCAAAGCCCTCGCCAAGAGGCACCGGGCTGTAATCCTGCTCGGCCAGTCCTTAAGGATCTAAGCCCTCGCCAAGAGGAAACCGGGCTCGCCCTTGCTCGGTTATCCCTGGTTGGTAGTTCCCTACCCCACGACGCAAGGGATCTAAGACCTCATCAAGACGCACCGGGCAGCAACCCTGCTCGGCCCATCCTTAAGGATCCAAGCCCTCGCTAAGAGGCACCGTGCAGCAACCCTGCTCGGCCTGTTCTTAGCAGGCCTTTTACGGCCCCTCCCGTGCTAAGGATCAAAGCCCTCGCCAAGAGGCACCGGGCAGTAATCTTGCTCGACCAGCCCTTAAGGATCTAAGCCCTCGCTAAGAGGCAATTGGGCTCGCCCTTGCTTGGTTATCCCTGGTTGGTAGTTCCCTACTCCACGATGCCAGGGATCTAAGCTTCATTAAGAGGCACCGGGCAGCAACCCTGCTCGGCCCGTCCTTAAGGATCCAAGCCCTCGCCAAGAGGCACCGTGCAGCAACCCTGCTCGGGCCGTTCTTAGCAGGCCTCTTACGGCCCCTCCCGCTCTAAGGATCAAAGCCCTCGCCAAGAGGCACCGTGTAGAAACCCTGCTTGGCCCATTCTTAGAAGGCCTCTTACGGCCCCTCCCTCGTTAAGGATCAAAGCCCTCGCTAAGAGGCACCGGGCAGTAATCCTGCTCGGCCAGTCCTTAAGGATCTAAGCCCTCGCCAAGAGCAACTGGGCTCGCCCTTGCTCGGTTATCCCTGGTTGGTAGTTCCCTACCACCATGACGCCAGGGATCCAAGCCATCTCCAAGAGGCAACTGAACAGCTTCATAGCTCGATCCATCCTTAGCATGCTTCCCTATGCCCTCCCGCTAAGGGTCAAAGCCCTCGCCAAGAGGCAACTGAGCAGCTACCCTGCTCGGTCATCCATGGCTGGTAATTACTACCCACCGACGCCAAGGATAAAAGCCCTCGTCAAGAGGCCATGCACGTCTAAGCGATCCCCACCTCGACTTCGGGGCCATGAAGATACCGACCCTTCACCGGTCTTTGCACACTTGGAAAATGATCAAATTCAACTAGACGTGAGATCGCTAGACGAAGAACCGACCTGACATAAAAGCATCATCGTGCAAATGCAAATGTTTACCACAAAAAAAGGAAAATGTGCACGCAAAGAAACTGCAAAAAGATTTTTTATTCATAAAAATCAAAAGTCTCTATAAGGGTATTATGGGCTCCCCAGCCTAACAAAAGTGCCCGGAGGCTTACAAAATTTCAGAGCAAAAGAGAGAAATAAGAAGACGAGTGGCTTCAAGCCTCAAGGGTGGGGAGGACCTCAACGAGCCGTGCCTCCACTACGACCACCGGAGCGGCATCTTTAGGGTCGGCACCAACGGCAGGAACTTTGGTGCCGGCAGCCGGGACGACCGACTTACCCCTCACACTCCCACCGTGGGCCGCTTTCCCTGCATCGTGTCCAGGGGCGATCCCCTACGCGTCGTCCTTGAGAGGGTACATGCCCCGGAGCTCGGCGTCGGGGAACTCCGGCATCTGAGTCTTGACAGAGTCGAGGGAATCATGCCAAATGACACCCCCGGCTCTGGCAAGGTCAGCGTCGAACTGATCTGACTTCTTATAGTTCTCCACCGCCTTCAACACCCGATCCTTCGCCGCATCGTTCTCCTACCGAAGGGTGCTCGCTGTCTTCTTTATAGTGGCGACGAGCACCTTGGATTTCTTCAACTGGGACTCGGCGGCTCGGGCGGCCTCTCGGCACCTGGCGGTCTCCCGACTCGCGGCCGCCACCTGGTCTTCAAGAGCAGCGATCCTCTCCCTCGCCGCCTTGAGCTCTCCTCCCGTGGGGAGAACTCGCCTGCGGCCCGTATCTCCAGGGCAATCTCCTCGTCCTCCATGTTGATGACGAGAGCGACATAGTGGAGGACCTAAAGATAAGAAAGAGAGTTAAGAAGGAAAGGAAGGCACCTAACTACGCGAACAAAAATGCTGAATGAAGAACCGAGTGGGGTGCGAACACTAATCTGCAAAGCCTCTTGAGCTATGGCCGCCATTTGGGCACGGAGGGTCCCCCGAGGGATTCTGCCCCCGGCCAACCTCTCCATCTCCGAGAGGAGGCTATCGGCGATGGGGAGCCCAGAGAGCACCTCAAAGAGAAGATCCCCGTCGTCCACAAGGATCGAGGAAGCCGGGGTATGGGGCGACGTCCTGTGGAACCTCTTGAAGAGCGACGCGGGAGAACCGGTCTCACCTCCTTCCTCGGCGGCCCGGGGCTCTTATTCCGGAGCACGTTTTCGGACAGGTGCGCAACTGGACTCTGGGGCTCGGGGCGCATTTGGGCGCCTGGACGAAGTGGCCGCCGGGGGAGCCAGAATCGATGACAGGTGAGAAGAGCCGGTCCCTCCGGCCTTCTTCCCCTTCTTGACGTCAACCACTGCAGTCCGAAATTTGCTCATGTCCATGTGTACTGCATAAGACGAAAATACGAGGAGTCGGCAATGCCAGAAAAAATGAAAAATGCATAAGTCTAAAGAGGTCACCTAAAAGCCCCTAACTTACCCGCGTACTCGACGGGGCTGAGCCCGGCCCAACTGAAGGCCCGCTCAGATAGCAGCACATCGGCTCGAGGAAGGGGCTCCCATTCAGACACCGCCACCGCGTCGGGATCATTTGACCGACTCACCCGCAGACAGCTGGTACTTTGCCACTGGGTGGGCACAGGCCAATCCTCACCCTCGGGCGGGGCGATAAAGAAAAACTTCTTCTTCCATTCATGAATGGAAGAAGGTACTACGACGACTCCCGACCCGGGGGCATCCCCCGCTGTCTTTTAAAGGAGAGGTACACCCAGTTCGGCTCGCCCCTACGAGCGCCGGGGTGGTTTTTGTAGCAAAGAGAAGAGAGGAGAAGGTTCAGGCTGAAAGGGATCTGACACAATTTCAACCGGACCAGGAACCCGAGAAGGATCCTCCAAGAGTTCGGCACTAGCTGGTCCGGAGCTAACCCAAAGCAACTCAATGCCTCACCCGCATCAGGGGAGAAGGGCAGACGCACCCTGGCCCAAAAGCCCTCCAGATATAAGGCAATCTCCTTGCCCTGTACCTGGTTTGCCCTCTCCCCCTCTCGGCCGGACGAAGCGAATAACCGGGAGGAATGAAGAAACGGGTCTTAATGTTAACAAGCTCTTCCGCACGCCTCAGTGAAGATCACATGACAAGAACACCCACGGCCTGTGCTCTGGGGACCACCCTATCTTCCCGGGTGAACTCCAACTCAGAGGGGGAAGAGGAAGAAGCAGAAGAGGAAGCTTCAGAAGACCACCTAGACTCTACCCGCACTACATTTACAGACTCCTCTGAAGAAGACATCTAACCTTATCAAAGAATGGTATCCCCGGGAGATTGATAGCACGGAATCCGAACTGAGGAGAAGAGCACCGAGCTGACACGACTAAGGACGAGGAAATTGTGAAGAGGTATGGACCCTGATGGGGATCCCACCTCTATTTATAGCTGCCGGCGCACGCATCCTACGGCTCCGATAGACTCCTGCCAAAACAACGTTTCGCAACCAACGGCCGACAACGTTCCACCTGTCGCACTCGCATTGGACGTGTCCCTTCGAGCGCAAGGACGCCTATGACGCGTCTCGCCAGCCAACCAATGCCAGACACGTGGGCCGTCACTTCGACGAGCGTACACACGATCCGGCGCTTCCCTTTAATGCGAGATCTCTCCCCTGATCCGTTGACACCCTCAAGAATATACCACTCTCTGCCCGGGAATGCACGACCGACGATATCTTCAAACGAGAACTCATCTCGGATGATCAGTCAGGCCACTCTCGACCCGACCCGGGAGCGGGTCGAGACGAGAGTGGAGGGCAAATGATGAGGCTCGATATCGAGAATCCCCAGATACAGACACATGGCAGATGACATGCCCTCGAACTTCGAGAAGGGATCGAGAACTTCAGTTGGGAGCGCACCTCGGATTTCGGACTGAGGAGTCTCCCGACCTTTGGCGACCTTCCCGACCTCTCCCGGCTCGCTCCGAGCTATCATGGTACAAAGACGCCTCGGCCTCCCGCTCGTTCCCGAGCCTCCCGCCGAGCTCGTCTTCCTCGGTCTCATCCTGACCGACCCGCAGCGCTGATCACAGGCACCTACGCTATGGCTCCGCGAATCTCACCATGCGCGAGATATCCGCCGCCCACGATCTCACGTTCCACGCCATCAAGATCCCCCATTAACGAGCCTGTCTCGCTATTAATGCGGGATCCCACCTATCACGCGGGGCTTGGCGTCATGGGCGTAACGGCCGGCGCGATTCTCACGTCTGCCTGTCCATTGCTGCCGCTATACAAACCCCTCTCTCAGACGATCGAGGTACACAATTTTTTCCACTTGGCCGCTAGTCTGCCCAACTTGCACCACTAAATTTATCGTCGGAGGGTCCTTGGTGGCACAACCACCTCACACTTCCTTGCAGGTAGCTCGGTCATAACCACTCAAAGCCCATTGAGATCCACACTCTTCGGGGAGCCACCGACACTGAAATCATTACCATCAAAATAGAATTAGGAGCCACCGACACTGAAATCCTTCACAAATGTACGTCCTTACAACCAACAAACCCCCAAGGGCCCCAACAGGGACAACAATAACAACACTCGCAGCACTCATTTTCCCATGCACCCAACAATTCACCCCATAGCAATTGCATGGGACCCTGCAATCGTGGGACCCTCACGTCCACCGACGATTTTTTCAGCTAGCCAGATGTCACCATCTCTTCCTTTTTTTTCTCCAATTCCTCGACAGCAAATAAATCCTTTTTTTTATAAGAAAATAGAAATAAAAATAAGAAATCGAATGGAAAAAATGACAGAAACTCATTTTAATTAATAATAGCAAGTCAGAGGCAACAACGACAGCTCAGCTTGCTCCCCTTTGCCCTTAATGATCGAAAAGACGCGGAGTTGGCCTTAAAGAAATGTCGGTTTTGCCCCTTGGATTTCCCGTGGGCAGTCATCTCGTTCGTTGGATACGCTGTCGTACTCTCGCCCTCTCTTTACACACAAGTGACTTCTCATCTCGAACAAAGGGTTCTATAGTAATTGCACACACCTAACGCTTTTCAGCCTTGATCAAAGCACGGTTGAACCTGCCACCTGAGGAATACAGAAGCTGTTGTGAGTAGATTAAATTACCAATATACCCCTCTCATAGTAAATGTAAGAATACCGCATATACTTTTATATTTCTGAAAATGTTAATTAATACCATAGAAATATCCATGTTTTTGCAATAAAATATCATCCTTACATATGTATCCATTGTTATGAAATGAAGATTTGATAAAGTTGTTAAATTTCACAGATTGCTCTGGAGGGTTAGAATTCGTCCAAGGGAATTCGTCGATTTGCTCATGGGTCAAGGACTTGGGGCTGTCATCCTCAAGCCAAAATAAAAGGAGAAGAAAAAGAACACGAGCTTGCACTCATGGGATGGGAAAATGAGTTTTGATCTATTATTTATGACTTATAAGTGGACATATATATGATGATATAGACTAAATGGGTGCCATTGTTAGAGGATTAATATACCAATGAGCGGAAGCTCCATAGGTATTGGCGCTAACCCCAGAAATCTCAGAGGGGAAGTGGCCATAAATTAATGCTTCCGGGGAAAATCCATGGATCCCCTGGGTGTGCGTGTTGTGTGCTTTTGGGTGGTGTGTCCGGATGTGTTGTGTGTTTAGATTAGAGCTTATAGGCCAGTGTCAAAAAAAACAAAGAGAGGATTACTTTACATAGCGGTTTCTAATAAAATTGGTTACAACCCTGTTACCAAAAAAAATATAGGAAGCAGTGTGAATGATGTTTTACATAGTTGTGAGATACAGTTTATTTCGATTTTAAGTTATTGGCTTGGAGTATACAGTAAAAGAACGTTCTTTTGCTGTGGTTACCTGATCAATTGAGATTGTTACATTTCTAGGAGTTAGGAGCTCCGATTTTACTCCATACCTGCCCTTTTGGGACGACTTTATTTCATGATTAAAATCTAAGCTTGGAGTGCTAAATGACACAAATGATGAGAATAAGAAGAGCACAAACAAAAACTCTAAAGTTGAAAAACATATAATCAAGGGTAATTGATAAAGTTGTTGCTAGAAGATCTGGTTTCAGAATAGAGCGAAGCTAGGGATAAATCACACTACTTACTCTATCTTCCTGATGATACTCATAAGTGGAATTTCCACTGATCATGACACTTGGTAGATGACGTGTCCCGGGGCTCACGGGACAGGTGCAAACACGATACATTGAAGGCATTCTTCGGGCCTTCGCCCCGAGGATTGATCCGACCTTCGATGGCCCCCCAGAACACTCCTATGCTTACCTTACAAATAACCATCGGCTCGCCTCCGACCCCTCCTACATGCCGAGCTTCCTCAACCCTCCCAGCTCGCCTCTGAGCTATCACAGAACCGAGCTTCCTCGGCCTCCCGCTCGCCTCCGAGCCTCCCGCTCGTCTCCGAGCCTCCCGCCGAGCTAAGCCTCTCCGGTTCTACCAAGCAACCAAGAACGCAGAGCCCAAGTGCCTCCACCACGGCTCCGTGTATCTCGCCAGATGCGAGATATCCGCCACCCAACATTCCGTGTTCCACGCCGTCGTATCCCCCATTAATGAGCATATCTCGTCATTAATGGAGGGATCCTGTCATTCACGTAGGCATAACGTAAGGGGCGTAACTGACGGCGAAGATCTCTCGCCAGCTCGCTCCATGGGACCACCATAAAAACCCTTCTCCCAGATGAATCAGATAAGGCAATTTCAATCCAACAAGCTGCTAGTATGCTCAAATTCCTCGGCTAACTTGATCGTTGAAGGGTCCATGGCGGTACAACCACCCTGGGACTTCTTTGCAGATAGCTCGGCTTCACCTCAAAATCAACCCATTGAGATCCACGCGTCCAAGGAGACAACCTTCAACACCAATCTCAACCCTTCATCAACGCTCATGACAGATAAACGGAGGACAACATCTAAAGGAGATTCAGGCCTCCATCAGCTGGCGCTGTCTGTGGGAAAGCAATTTTTCCACCCATCGAAAGTTGATCTTCCGCTCTCGACTTTATGGCGAGCAAAAACCGTGACGATCCCAGCATAAGCCGTCGCCTTCCTCACAATGGAGGCGCGGAAGGATCTACTCCCCCTCCGAATGCCATCCATGCCCTCTCGGTAAGGATCGACAGACTCGCGTCCATAGTGGACGCCCTTGTCGGTGTCCAAACGGCGGGCCCAACCCCCCAGGTCGCCGTTCCCCTTCCCAGGGATCACGACCTCCGCAGAGGGGCGAATGACACCGCCCACGCTGGCACCACCGAACAGCGCCGTGCTCCCTCCGGTGACCGCGGCTCCCCTGCGGCGACCGATTCAATGGCCCGCTGGGTGCCACACGGCTCCATGTCGAGGTCTCGTGAAAGAGCCCATCACCTCGAGGCCCGCCGTATTCTCGTCCCTCCTGAGGAGGTATCGGTCAGCTCGCCTGCTTCCAGGCATGACCGACTCCCTCTCCCTCGACGAGATCGCACGAACGGCACTCGCCACGAAGACTCAAATTCCTCCACCAGAAAAAATGCAGGACCGCCGAGCCTATCATCTTCACTGATGAAGACCTCCACGATATATCCTTGCCTTACAACGACACTCTCGTGATTACGACACGGGTCCACCGTTATGAGGTTTAGAGGATATTGGTCGATTCCGGAAGCTCGGCAGACATTCTCTTCTATGACTGCTTCCAGCGTATGGGGCTAGGGCCGTCCGACCTACGGCCAACCTCCCACGTCCTACCAGGGTTTACCAACCACTCCATCCCGGCCGAGAGAGTGGCCACCCTCCTCCTCAACATTGGGAAACAGGCCATACGAGGACCGTACCGGTGGAATTCATCGTCACTAGGATCCCCTCATCCTACAACATCCTCCTGGGACGCTCGACATTAAACGCCCTCCGGGCTCAAATCTCGACCTACCACCTTGCGATCAAATTTCCATTAGATCAATGGGGAATAGGCCAGGCCTACGGGAACCAGTGAATCACCAAGATCTGCTTCACCGCGACATCCACTACCGGAGAGCAGAGCGACGATCTCGAAGGCTCAAATGATTTCCAGGGGTCCTTGGACACTCGCGACGAACAGAACGAAATCCGAGGAGCCCTAGTGGAGGTTCTAACAGAATTCCCCCTAGTCGAGTGGCCTGAGGGACGAACCGTCCAGATCGGATCCCTTTTAACAGGAACCCGGCGCGAATACTTGATCCGCTTTCTTCGAGAGAACTCGGACGTGTTCTCCTGGGCGTCTGCTGACATGCCCGGGATGACCCCAAAGTAATCTCTCACAAGCTCGAGGTTGACCCGAAGGCCCGACCCGTCAGACAAAAGAAGCGAAGTTTCACGCCGATCAAGCAAGAGGCGATTGAGGACGAGGTCGATACATTGCTTACAGCCAACTTCATTTGAAATGTTGACTACTCAGATTGGCTGGCGAATGTAGTCATGGTTAAAAAGACGAGCGAGAAGTGGCACATGTGCGTCGACTTCACAGACCTGAACAAGGCCTGCCCAAAAGAAAACTATCCCCTCTCTCGGATAGACCAGCTAGTAGACAGCTCGGTAGGCCATGAATTGCTCGGCTTCATGGACGTTTTCTCCGGCTACAACCAGATCCGTATGAACCCGGCAGATGAAGAACTTACCGAGTTCACCACGGACCGGGGGGTATACTGCTACAAAGTGATGCCCTTCAGCCTAAAAAATACTAGGGCTACATATCAGCGCCTAGTTAACAAAATGTTCAAACCACAGATCGGGAAGAACATGGAGGTTTACGTCGACGACCTGCTCGTGAAATCAACCTTATCGGACGAGCATGCCAAAGATCTTGGCGAGACATTCGACATCTTCCGCAAGTACAAAATGAAGCTGAATCCATCCAAGTGTGCGTTCTGAGTCACTAGCGAGAAATTCTTCAGGTTCATGGTTACCCACCGAGGAATCGAAGATAACCCAGAAAAGATCGGCGCCATTCTCAACATGGCCACACCAAAGAGCAACGTTGAGATCATGCGACTCACGGGGAGAGTGTCCGTTCTGAGCCGCTTCATATCGAGATCCGGAGAAAAGTGTCACCCATTTCTTCAAAGCCCTGAGAAAGATCCCAACGTTCGAATGGTCGGATGAGTGTCAAAACGCTTTCGAGCAGCTCAAAGCGCACCTGGCAACCCTCCCCATGGCTCACCCGACCAATCGAAGGAGATGAGCTATCATTTTACCTTGCGGTCTTCGATCATGCTGCTGGCTCGGTGCTTGTCCGAGAAGTCGAAGGAGTACAGAAGCCGTTCTACCACGTGAGCCATGTCTTCAAAGACGCAGAAGCAAGGTACCTCGCCATAGAAAAGACAGTCTTAGCCCTTGTCGTCACCTCAAGAAAACTCCGGCACTACTTCCAGGCGCACACCATCTTCGTCGTCACCGAGTGTCCTATAGGGATAATTCTCGCCTCCCCCGAATCATCAGGTCGTCTAGAAAAATGGAGGTGGGAATTATCCCAATTTGACATCAAATACCGCCGCCTGCAAGCCATCAAAGCTCAGGTCCTAGCTGACTCCATGGTCGAATGTACTATTCCCACTAAAGAAGAAACGGCAATACGGGACGGCGGACCCCGATCCTCGGCTGAAGAAGTACCCGACTCCGTCCCCGATTGGGTTCTCTATGTTGATGGGTCCTCTACCGAGGAAAGGAGCAGGGCTGGCCTTATCATTCGAGGTTCGAACGAGGCAGAGATGAAGTACTTTTTGAAGCTCGGGTTCAGAGCGTCAAACAATGCCGCAGAATACGAGGCTTTGCTATCCGGGTTTCGAATAGCTTCCGGGGGGCTGAAGACGATCCAGATTCGCAGCGAATCCGCCCTAGTCGTCGGCCAAGTGACCTGGCGCTTCGAGGCCCGAGAGCCGCTTATGGTGAAGTACTTGTCCGAGGTGAAAAGACTACGAAAAAATTTTGACGAAGTGCAAGTGGAACAGATTCCCCGGCACCTGAACGTCCAAGACGACGCCCTGAGCAAACTTTCCTCTTCCTATACTGCCAACAATAAGAGGAATATCCTCTTCGAAGTCTTGCCACAACCCAGCGTAGAAGACAGTGAAGTGACGCTTCAAGTATCCACTGCTCGAGAAAAAGGCCAGGATTGGAGGAAGCCCCTCGTGGAGTTCCTGAAGGATGGTACACTTCCGGAAGACCGAGAGGAAGCACGCTGCCTTCAAGCCAAAGCCCGCCATTTCATCTGGATCAATGGAAACCTTTATAAGATGTCATACACACAGCCTCTGCTATGGTGCGTCGACCCTCACGAAGCCGACTATGTCCTGCATGAGATACATGAAGGGGTCGGTGGAGCGCATCAAGGGGCCCGTACCTTGGTCCAGAAGATGCCGCTCCAAGGATATTATTGGCCGACGGTATACCAAGACGCTCAGAAGCTCGTCAGAAGATGCAAGAGCTGCCAACTCCACGGCAGCATACCCTGTCTTCCGGCTACCGAGCTGACGGCCCTCACCTCCCCTTGACAGTTTGCCTAATGGGGGATGGACATGGTAGGCCAATTCCCTACTGGTACGGGCGGACACAGGTACATCCTCACCGCGGTAGACTATTTCGCGAAATGGATTGAGGCCGTCCCCATCAGAAAACCAGACACCGCCATTACCATAAAGTTCCTGCAGAACAACGTAATTCTCGATTCGGGATCCCAAGGTGCATCATTACCGACCATGGGACGAATTTCGAAAATGACAAAGTCAGAGAGTTCTGCAACGAATACCACATACTAATGAAGTTTGCCATGATCGCGCATCCTCAATTCAACGGACAGGCCGAGATTACTAATCGAGACATCATATGAGGACTTCAAGCTCGTTTGGAAGGAAGGCAGAGCAGCTGGGTCTAGGAACTTCCGCGGGTACTATGGGCCTTACGCACGTCGAAGAAAATGCCCACGGGAGAGACCCCCTTTAGCCTCTGCTACGGTACCGAGGCAATGGTCCTAACGGAGATCGGACTGACCACTTACAGAGTCGAACACTTCGATGACGAAGCCAATACCTCGGCGCTCAGGATCAATTTGGACATCTTGCTAGAGAAGCAGGACCGAGCACAAATCAAAGCAGTCGCTTACCAACAACAAAATGCTCGCTATTACAACGCACGAGTTATGCATCGCACATTCAAGACGGGAGATTTGGTCTTAAAGGCGGAACGAATTCGTAGATCAAGGCAAACTGCATATGTTCTCCCCGAAGTGGGACGACTCTTTTCTCATCCCCGAAGTATTGCCCAGTGGAGCCTATCACTTATAAGACGATGGGGGACGCAAGTTTCTTCGGCACTACAATGCTGAAAAACTCAAACTATACAAATGAATGTATTTTCTTCTTTTCAAAGCTATGTAATTTTTCTTAAGTCTCCTGAATTAGAAGAGACTTCTTCGATATATTTTCTTCTTTCTCAGTTCCGAGATCCCTAGATTCCTTTTTGAGAAAATATGTAGAAAATGCTAAGAGATAAAAGAAGACAAAACACATCAGAAATGAAGAATTTTATTCATTAAGAGGTATTATAGGCTCCTCAGCCTTACAAAAATTACAGCAAAGAAGCCCGGGGATTGAGGAAACATTGTTGATGGTACTTCAACGAAATCTCCGCCAGCCAAGCCCTAACCTCTTCGGCTACCTCGGAAGCGGCACCCGCCGAACAAAATCAACGATCATCCTCTTCTGGAAACACTCCAGAAAAAGGCTTCCCGCCTACTCTTCGAGATCAGGCCGAGATGGTAAAGCGGGTGCAACTTCTCGATTGCCTCATCCTTTAACTGCGGAGACAAGACATTGTGCAGACCCGGGGACTTCCTTCAGATCACATAAATAAGCACTTGGAAGAGTGGTGATCACTGGGGAAGAAGGCGTCCGAAGTGGCCCTCCACATGGTCTATCATCGCTTCGTACGTCTGTTCGGATCGGTCGAGATTGTAGAGATACACATCGTCGAGAGAAATGATCTCCCTGATGAGCACACACGGACATCCGGCCATTTTTAGAAACGCAAGGCTAAAAGGAACCAACATGCTTTCGCTATTTATAGATCCAATAGAATCCCTAAAGGCCAAAATTTGCGCGTGCAGCAACGCGAATCACGGGATATTTTCAAATTTACCAATACAGAGCTGCCATGTAGCGACAACACCAATCCTCACGAGCCCTTAAGCGGTCAAAGGAAGTTGGAACAACGCGAACAATGGAGCGTCGCGCTTTGCCTGTGCGTTTCTGCCACATGTTGTCTGCGACGGTCACTCTTCTAGATTTTATGGGTCAAGGGAGATTGAAGGACGCCCCATGAAGGAGAAGAGAAGTCTAAAAAGCCATCATCAAGAGGCCACCGAGCAGTTTCCCTGCTCGGTCAATCCCTGGGGGATAGTTTCCTATCCATCTACCCCAAGGATCTAAAGCCCTCCTCATGAGGCCACCGAGCAGCTTCCCTTCTCAGTCAATCCCTGGTGGGTAGTTTCCTACCCATCTACACTAAGGATCTAAAGCCTTTCTCACGAGACCACTGAGCAGCTTCACTGCTCGGTCAATCCTTAGCGGGTAACTTCCTACCCATCGACGCCAAGGATCTAAAGCCCTCCTCTCGAGGCCACTGAGCAGCTTCCCTGCTCGGTCAATCCTTAGCGGGTAACTTCCTACCCACCTACGCCAAGGATCAAAGCCCTCGTCAAGAGGCCACCTCAGTGGCCTCATGAGGATCAAAGCCCTCAAAAAAGAGACTTACATGGAACTATAATATATGGATATTTATTAGTATTTGTTTTAAAACAAAAGAAAAGAAATGATTAATCCATGGTTGTAAAATTCTACACTCTTTTTTGAGTTGACCTCACTTCACCCACTTTTTAACCATGGATTAAGCTTTTCTTTTGGCTTTTAACCCATTTACTAAATATCTAGATATTATAGAAACCATGGTTGAGAAAGAGATAGAAAATATATATACTATATTTTCTATTTTCTTTCATAAGTTTTATCACGTTACAAAAGCTTTTGTTTTCATCTTCTTCCTCCTCCTTGCTCTCTAGGTTCTTCCAAAGTGAGTAAGAGATAAAAAGAAAGAGTTTTGATAAAAGAAAACACACCACTTCATCACTCTACTCTAATCTTGCCAATTAGTTTAGAGTGTTTAGCTTTATCTTTTTCTTGCATCAAGTGGAGCTACTAGCTTGGAGCTAGTGAACTTCGGGTGGATCATCATGGACGTAGGAGCTTACTAGCAAGCCTCTCCAAACTCTCAAAGATCCTAGGAGTCACTACAAAGAGGACTACAAAGGTTGTATTCCTTACACTTAGAGTAAATAATGTTTAAAGTGTTGTTACCCTAACTTTTTCTAGTTAAAGATCCTTGCTTTGTTTGTTTTGCACCTCTAAATTTTTAAAGTGGCATGTGTGATGCTTCCATACTCCTTAGTAGGTGCAGAGGAAACCCAACAACCCCACCAAGGGGAAACCATGTAGATCCCTGCTCGGCTGACCTCCGAGTGATAAATTCCTACCATCCCAAGACGAGGGTCTAGGAGCTACATCAAGGGGGAATCAGTCAACGCCGATCAATTCTAACTTGGCTATTTTCCAACTTACGCTAAAAGACGTGGTCGTCGGCCCGACTTTAAGGAATGGACAGATACCGACCTTCCTACATTGAGAGATCTTCCGGTGTATTCTAAGTGAACGATCGCCACCTCGACTTCAGGGGTGGGAGGGCACCGGCCTTCCTGCACTTGGCGCTTAATTGACTTACACTCGACGCGCGATCGTCATCTAAAAGGCCGGTCATCGATCTACGACCTAGCACTTGAGTCGAGGAAAAGACCGACAAGCTCAAGTACTCACACAAGAAATACATTGTCATGCAGAGAAAAATAAACCCAGTTTTATTCATGTTCCGAAAGTCTTTACAACGTATTCGGGGTTCCTCAGACTTACAAAAAGCGTCCGGAGGCTTACAAAATTTGAGAAAAAATAAAGGAAAAAAAAAACAAAAGCTCACGCTGCAGGCTCGGCCCGGATCTCGCCTTGTTCGGCACCGCCCTCAGAGGCTGGAGCTTCTACTTCCGTAACTGCCCCTCCTCCGGCGCCAGCTGCCTGCAGCGTGTCCGCCGAAAGCGGGACCCGAGCACGGAGCTCACCGTCGGCAAACTCCGACATTAACGTCTTGACGACGTCAAGAGCTTTGTGCCAAATGATGGCAGAGGTTTCGCCAATGTCGGCATAGAACTGGTCTGACGCCTTGTACAAGCCCACCGACTTTTGAGCTCGGAGCTCGGCGATCTTCACTCGCCTCAAGCGCAGCCTCGGTTTCTCTCTTGCTGGCATCCCTCGCCTTCTTCATTATGGCGTAGCGCTTGCCCAACTCCTTCAACTTGATCTCGACGGCTCGGTGGGACTCGCTCAGAAGTCGGTGGGAATCTTGGCAGTTGGAGATCGTGAGCTCCCCGGAGGCCAACTGGATTTTGAGGGCGGCTGTCTTCTCCTTCTCCTGCCACAGCTGAAAATGCAGAACCTCTGCCTCCGAAGACGATTCCCTCGCTTTCCTCATAGCCGAGGCAATCTCCTCGGACTCCATGTTGACGATAAAGGCGCAATGCTGGAGGATCTAAGGAAAGCAGCAGATGGATTTAGAGTTGTTCAGACTAAGAAATGGCACTTAAGATAATACTTAAACGGATACCAACCTGAACTGTCTCTTGAGCAATGGTGGTCACTTGGGCCTTTAGGGTCCCCTAGGGAATCTTTCCCCCGGCCGACTGCTCCATGTCCGCGAGCAAGTTGTCGGCGACGGAAAGCCCCAGGGGACCACGAAGCAGACATCCTCCTCCTGCACGGGAATCCCCTCAAGGATCTTAGTCGATGGCGTGTGGGAGATCGTCATTTTCCTCTTGAGGGGAACTTCGGTTCCCTCCTCCTCCCTCGATGGGGGTTCCGGGTCTCACGCGTGCTTCTAGCTACCCCCGCGGCGATCATCGGGGGCTCGGGGTGATGCGAAAGGCCTCGCCGATGGTGACGGTCTCAGGGCCGAGCTCGGTCCGGCTCAGGATATGTTCACGCTCCCGGCCTTCTTCTGGGCCGTAGTGGCTATGGCAGCTAGGATCCTAAATAGGTCCATTTGTCCTGCAAAAAGAGAATACACAGAAAAATTAGTGATGCAAGAAGGGCAAAAGGAAATCATCCAAGTCTAAACAGATCATCCAAGCTCCTAACTTACCCACGAAGCGCACGGGGCTGAGCCTGGCCCAGCTAAGGACCTGCTCGGAAAGCAAGATGTCGGCCCGCTGGATCGGCTTCCACATAGACACCGCCCTCGCCTCAGGAGAGGACGACTGCTTCGCCCACGGGCAGTCGGCCTTGTGCCACTGTATAGGCACAGGCCAATCCTCGCCCTCGAATGGCTCGACGAATACAAACTTCTCCTTCCATTCGTGAATGGAAGAAGTAACAACTACTGCTCTCGACCCGGCCGCCCCTCCCTTCCGTTTCTTGAAAGAAATATACACCCAGCTGAGCTCATCCTTGCGGGTGCCAGGGTGATTTTTGTAACAGAGGAAGGAAGTAAGAATGGTCAGGATGAAAGGGATGTCGTCAAGTTTCAACCGGACCGGGAACCCTAGGAGAATTCTCCACGAGTTCGGCACTAGCTGGCCCGAGGCAAGTTAGAAGAAACGAAGTACCCCACATACTTCGGGTGGAAATGACATACGCATTCCAGCCCAGAATGCATCCAGGTACAGGGCAATCTCCTTGCCCTGCACCTGATCCACCCTTTCATCCTCCCTAGCTGAACGAAGTGAATAGCTAGGGGGAATGTGGAAGCGAGCCCGAATCTCGGTAAGCTCGTCCACGTTTCTCAAGATAGAGGGCGCATCATGAGCATTCCCGATGCGCACCTTAGAGGCCCTTGCCGTCGCCTGGCGACGAGCGGCGCGGGTAGCCCTAACTCTATGGGGGGAACCCGACGCAGATGGGGTAGCCGAAGAGGAGGGAGAAGACACCCTAGACTCGGCCCCAACAACTGGAATCTCATTGCCCGACTCGATCCTAACAACTTCTACAGACTCCTCGGAGAAAGGCATCTAACTTGATTCAAAGGGAAGGTTTCGCCAAGGAAAGACGCAGGAGATCTGAACTGAAAAAAGGAGGAACGCCGAGCAATCTCTCACAACGAGGGAAAATAATGGCGGAAGTGTTAACCCTAGGGGGATATCCCTACTATTTATACAATTCTGGGAAAAGCATCCAATGACCCTGATCAATTCCCGTCAAAACATAGCGTCGCGTCTGCCAGCCGTTGAAGCCCTACGTGTCGAACGACCATTAGAGACGTCCCTTCGGCCGCAGGCAACAACGACAGCCTGTCACATCCCCCAATCCGTGTCAGACACGTGACCTGCACCTCAACAGACGCGTGAACGAATCGGCGCCCCCTCTTTAATGCACGATCCTTTCCTTGATCCGTTGATATCATCAAAGATGCGCGCGAAGATCCAAGTGCCCAGAATACACCACGTGGGCTCATAAGTCCGAACGATGCAACTGCCCTACACTGAGTCGCCCTGGAAATTCATGCCGATAGACTTTTGGGCAACAAGATACGCCCAGAAAATCGATCAGACCACTATCGACCTGACCTATAAATAGGTCGGGACGAGAGTGGGGGGCTAATGATGATACGCATAAGTGGAAATTCTCCAGATCATGACACTTGGTAGATGACGTGACCCAGGGCTCACGGGACAGGTGCAAACACAATACATTGAAGGCATTTCCCGGGCCTTCGCCCTGAGGATTGACTCGACCTTCGATGGCCTCCCAGAATACTCCTATGCTCAATTTACAAATAACCATCAACTCGCCTCTGAGCCCTCCTACACGATGAGCTTCCTCAGACCTCCCAGCTCGCCTCCGAGCTATCACAGAACAGAGCTTCCTCAGCCTCCCGCTCGCCTCCGAGCCTCCCGCCGTGCTAAGCCTCTCCGGTTCTACCGAGCAACCAAGAACGCAGAGTCCAAGCGCCTCCACCACGGCTCCGCGTATCTCGTCAGATGTGAGATATCCGCTACCCAATATCCCGCGTTCCACGCCGTCATATCCCCCTATTAATGAGCGTATCTCGCCATTAATGGAGGGATCCCGTCATTCACGTAGGTGTAACGTCAGGGACGTAACTGACCGCGAAGATCTCGTGCCAGCTCGCTCCATGCGACCACTATAAAAACGTCTCTCCCAGACGACTCAGGTAAGGCAATTTCAATCCAACAAGCTGTTACTCTGCTCAAATTTCTCGGCTAACTTGATCGTCGGAGGGTCCACGGTGGTGCAACCACCCTGGGACTTCTTTGCAGGTAGCTCGGTTTCACCTTAAAATTAACCCATTGAGATCCACACGTCCAAAAAGACAACCTTCAACACCAATCTCAATTTTTCATCAACGCTCGCGACAGATAGACGGAGGACAACATCTGAAGGAGATCCATGCCTCCATCACTTCCCCCTTCAAATTCTTACTCGTTTCTCATTTCAACCTTTTTTTGGTTTATTATCAAATACAAGTAGCCTGTGATAATGCTAATGTCATCACCCCCGCCCCCCTTCATTTTGGTTTTCTGCAAGGACGATTTAGCCCGTGAAGACGGGCTCTTTTGAGTCCAGTAATTTTTCCCTTTGTAAAAATAGGATTCTTTAGAAACTCCTATTGTTATCGGTTTAAATTCTTTTCATATTTTCATTCATCCATGAAACAGCTATTATGTACCTCAATAGACTATAATAAGAGATTAAAAGAAATTTTGAAATTAGAGAGACGAGTTCCTATTAAAAAAAATATGAAGTTACGAAAAATGAAATAATAAAAGCCCAAAAGATTTGAACCATATGTAAAAAATTAAATCTATAAAAAATTTAGATACAAATTAATGGATTTGAAGTGGGTGCTATTGCTCCCATGGTATTCTGATGCCATTTTAGAATTCTAACCGCACATTTCTGTTTGAAACGAGAAGGTCAAAACCGTCATTTTGAGGAACAAGAGAAATTACAACAGTGAACAAGCAAAAAAGCTCCCAGTAAGATCACGAGTCAAACCAAACCGTGCAGCCGACGACTCATCGGTAGAAAGTGGTCCCTACTTCGCACTCTCAGCCAGCCTGTCTTCAAGCCTCCACATCTTGCCACGTGTCCCTCGCTGTCTCCCGCAAGCCCCACTTGTTTATATAAAAAAAAAATACAATTCTACGGAAAAGCAACAAACTCCATTTAATTCCCCGCTCTCAGGTCCGCTCTCCACCAGAAAATAAGAACCTAGATCACACTGAAATCTCCTTCCCCCAAAAGCTTTTCTATCGCCGGCGCCATGGGTTCTCCGATGAGCGGCGGCGTTCGAACCCTGATTCTGGCCCTCCTCCTCATCTCCGGCTCCGCTTCCCCACCCGCATTGCCCTCTGGCGCCACTTCATCCATCAACTCGAACTCCGTCCTCGTCGCCCTCCTCGACTCCAGCCACTACACCGAGCTCTCCGAGCTCATCGAAAAGGCCCTCCTCCTCCAGACCCTCGAGTCCGCCGTGGGCACCCACAACATCACCATCTTCGCCCCCAAGAACGAAGCCCTCGAGCGGGACCTCGACCCCGAGTTCAAGCGCTTCCTGCTCGAACCCGGCAACCTAAAGTCTCTCCAGACGCTTCTCCTATCCCACGTGATCCCATCGAGGCTGCATTATCGCTCTCTTCCCCACCACCGCGCCTCTCCGCACAAGACCCTATCCGGCGAGCACGTCCATCTGGATCCGTCCGCCGTGGCCCGTCCGGACGACATCGTCCGGCCAGACGGCGTCATCCACGGCATCGGACGGATCTGGATCACCAGATCCGTCCAGGACGACTTCAACCGCCGCCGCAGCCTGGCGGCGGTCCAGGCCGTCCTCCCCACCGGCGCGCCGGAGGTGGATCCCCGCACCCACCGCCTCAAAAAGCCGGCCCCTTCATCCCCTGCCGGATCCCCTCCGGCGCTGCCGGTGTTCGACGCCCTCGCCCCGGGCCCGTCCATCGCCCCCGCCCCCGCACCAGGCCCCGGGCACGGCAAGCACCATTTCAACGGAGAGAAACAGATCAGAGACTTCATCCACACCCTCATCCTCTACGGGGGCTACAACGAGCTCGCCGACATTCTGGTGAACCTGACCTCGCTCGCAACCGAAATGGGAAGATTAGTTTCTGAAGGTTATGTGCTGACCGTGCTGGCGCCCAACGACGAGGCGATGGCGAAATTGAGCGCGGATCAGCTGAGCGAGCCGGGGGCGCCGGAGCAGATCATGTACTACCATCTGATCCCCGAGTACCAGACGGAGGAGAGCATGTACAACGCGGTGAGGAGGTTCGGGAAGGTGAAGTACGACACGCTGAGGCTGCCGCATAAGCTTGCGGCGAGGGAGGCCGACGGCTCGGTGAAGTTCGGCGAAGGGGAGGCCTCCGCCTATCTGTTCGATCCTGACATTTACACCGACGGCAGGATCTCTGTCCAGGGGATCGATTCGGTGCTCTTGCCGCCGGAGGAGGAGGAAGAGACGCCCGCGTCCGCTGTGCCGCCCGCGGCGGCGACGCCCAACAAGACCGCTAAAAAGAAGGAGAATGTTGCACCGGCGGCGAGAAGAGGTGAGCTTTCATTTCAGTTTCATCTTGAATGTTTCTGCAATGCCGTTCATTTGTTTGTCGCCGGAGTTCAGGTTATTTCCGGCGAGGTTAAAGTTGCCGGTGGTGAGAGTAACGTCAACGCTTTTTTGAGAAAAATGGAAATACGTATGGTACGGGAAAGGTTTATTATAATTGAGTTGCGTTGTGCTCACGGTCAGGGTTTCCAATGCGTTTTGTCGGTGGTTTTTGATGGTCGAGCGTCCCCTCCCTTTTTTTTCTGTGACTATTTTAAACGAATTTTACTTTAGATAATTTAGTTACCAAGGCGGTCAAAAAATTATTCCTACGGTTTCATGGCATAAGGATATTATTGATCATGCACATTGGCCAGATCATATGAAAATTGACATGTTTATTTTTTAAATAAATAAATATAATGTAACCATCTCGGCTCGAATCCTTTCCACCTCTAGACCCATAACGCGACGCTGTGAAAATTATTCTGGAATGAAATAAAATAAACCAGAAAATTAGCAAAGAGTTGAGACTTTTTTTCTGTCAATTTTTTTGACAGTTCGCTCCATTTAAATTTTATTCCTAATTTCCTCATGTTATACGGTATCAGTTCACTTTCTTATTGATGTGTTAGTGAAGAAAACATAAACTAGTTTTGACTTTCTTGCCCAGAATTTTCATTGAAGTTGGACGAAATATCAAAACATTATGAATATTATTATCCTATTGAAAAAAAAAATAGCATAGAATAAATTGAGCTATCCTTTTCAAATGGGCTGGCTTAGGGTTGTCCAATTTAAAAGATACATGAGACCTTTCCTAATGTCTTTATCAACAAGGCCAGTCCCAAACTCGCTGTATGTGGTTATCCTTGTGTGTATTATTTTGGTATTTATCATCTGGCTAAACCGTATGAAACATCTTGAATTTGTTTTTATTGGCATTTTCACTTCAAAACATCCTTGATTTCTATATTATTTTTGGCCCGTTCTTCATAAATTAATATTGTAAACATTGGGGTATTTTGAGAATAAAACTTTCGGCTTTGTAGAGACGGAATATGAAATCACAAAATATAAAAAAAGGGGGAAGGTTTTTGTTTTCCCTGTAGTTTAGCCTTAAACTTTAATTCTAAATGATTAAAATAGAGAATATTTTAGGGTGTCTGTGACAACTTTGATAAGTTATTGTTCTGACGTTTTATTAAAATTATGTATCCTTTGTTTGGTAGAAGATAGGAGTAGCTTTCTATAACCACTCCATTAGCTTAAATCAAACTGATTAGTAATTAATCATAACTAACTTTATCTATGAAATTTTATTGCAGGGAAACTGTTAGAAGTGGCTTGTCACATGCTGGGGGCCTTTGGTCAGCGGTCGAAATTCTCCACCTGCCAATTGCAAGATTAAAAGAGAGAAAAAGGAAAAAAGAAAAAGAAAAAAGAGAAAAAAAGAGAGAGGAAATATGAGTTGATGCCCCTAAATATTGTTTACTTAAATTAATAACACGAGGGGTTAAATTAGTGTTTATTATTATCCAATTTGTTTGTTTTTGTTGTTGATACTAGAGGGACTAAACGGTCATTATGTTGTTACCAAGTGGTGTATAGAAGAAATGTTTTGTTTGTTGTTCTTCCTCCACACATTTTATCACCCCCCGCATGATTTAATATTTGCAATAAATCATTGCATTAAATACTTTGAGCTCGTACTATTTATATTTGATTAAATCTTTTGTTCATCAATCACTGTTCAATAAGTAAATATTTATTGAAACATGATGAGGGGTCGTTTATCAAAAGTTGTTGGAAGACAGCCTGTGTGTTTCATGAGGTCACATGTTATCCCTCTTGCATCCATCTTTATTCCTTGATCTACAGTGATGTTTGAAATCGTCTTAGATCTATGAAAAAGAAGGAAAGAATTCGCAGTCACGAGCACGATTAAGAGACGAAGTCAAAAGAAGAAATGCTATATGATCTTGTGTTGCTATAAATGTTTTTCTGAAATAGACTGATGATTAGCGTACGATCATTCAATATCTAAATCAACACATACGCCTACCAAAAATGAATCTTCAGAAAAAGAACAGGAAAACGAATTCACTTGGGCCATGCTTGATACATGGAGGGAAGATTTCCGGAAATTCTCATATTTCCGGTAATATGAAAACAGGGTATCTAATTTCAAGAAATCTTGTCATAACATGCTTGGTATGCTTTTATTATCCATGGTAATATATGTATTTGCAGCCGTCGATCAGCAGTGACGGGCGGCGAGGCTGGCAGTGAACAATCCAAGCGGCGGCGAACTGTCGACCGGCTGCCCGGGTTGATCGGCACCGGGCACCGAGGGAGGCCGGTGGCATGTGACTGACCGACGGAGGGGGGGGGGGGGGGGGGGAGTGGCTGATCAGCGGGGAACGGCCGGCCGGCGGAAAGAGAGGTCGGCGGCTGTAGAGTGTTTTACGTCACCCATTGGGATGGATGTGCTCGCTTGTCAGGCGTTGTACAGATTCCCTCCACTTGATGGTGAGCGAGGATTTATGATTGTGGGGATTCTAATCTCCGGCAACTACGGACAAAACCGTCGTTAATCACCCCTCGGTTTGAGACGAGAGAATCTCTGATTAACGGGTCTTGCGATCATGCAAACTCAATGTGGAAGGTGTGCGTTTGAAAAAGTAATGCATGTTTGTTTCATTCATTTTATTTATTTATTTATTTTGGATGAAGTTTCGAATGCCCCGGGAAGGGAAAACCAGGGTCCGGGAACCCGGGGGCTCCTGGGGTGACCCCCCTAATGCGAGGGGAGCCGGGTCTGCACCCTCCCTTAGGGAGGGGGGGGGGGCTCCCCCTTGAGGGGAGGGTTAGCTCCCCTGGGGTTGGCCCCCCTCCATTATGGGTGGGGGCGGCTACCCTTGGGGGCTGGTTCCCCAACCTTTGGGTGGGGGTCGGCTCCCAAAAGAGGGCCGTCATCTTTCTATTTTTTTGGTGGGGGCCTTTTCGTTGGTCCTGGTGGCGCTATTAGAACGGGGGTCCATCGTGTTGGACGTTTCCGGCGGTTTTGTTTATTTTTATTTTATTTTTAAAATTTACTAAGTTTGAGATTTTGACGAAATTTCGGCGGTATAACCGCAAGATTTCATCGGTTTTGTTTATTGAAATATAGACCGGAGTCTATGTTTCCTTTTCGGTGAAGTACGAATGGAAATTCACGTTCAAGAGAAGAGTACGGATCGAAATCCACATCTTTGAGGGTTTCTCTATGGGAGTAGCCCAAAGGCCTTCAATTGGTGGGGTCACCCTCAACCTTATCTCTATTTTGTTAAAAAGAAATAGCACTCTTGAATTTTGAGAAATGGAGATTGAGATATTGGATGAGGGAAAAGAGACTCCTTTTCTTTCTTTTATGCTTTAGATGTTAAAGCAGTACCGTTTTAAGAGATGATTCCTTTTGATTCTTTCTATTTTCCATGGATTTGAGGAAGAAGATGAAGGAGGAGGCCCAAAAGTGTTTCTTTATGAGATTTAATGGAAGGCAGTGACTCCCTTTCAATCGATCTATGAATTTTTGTTATTTATTTTAAGAAAAGAGATGTTTTCCTCTTGATTTATTTGGACAAGAAGAAGAAGAGAGAGAGAGAGAGAGAGAGAATAGTGTGGCACCAACCCTAGTATTTTTTGGGAATGAGAAAACTTAACATTTCATTATATTGTTAGGTTTAAATATTCATTACAATTTGCAACTTAGCCGTTGGGCTTTCCATAATTGCTTTTTGTTTCTCCCATACCCATGTGCTCATTTCTTTTTGCACATAAGACAAGGGTTTTACATAATTTTGTCTTTTTGTCTTTTTGTATTACATTTTCATACTTATTTGCACACAAAATTGATTTATTATAATTTTCTTTCTCTTTCTTCTTCTTCGATGGCCGGCGGGCTTTGCTTTGACTTGAGGCGGTTTGGGCTTGCGTCCACTTACTCGGGCTTAGGCCTTGATGGGTTGGACTTGGGTCCCCTTGTCTAAGCATTGATTATAAATTTTTGACTTTTTAATTTTAACAATGGGGTGTAAATTTTAACCCCAACAAAATGCCCACATCAATAAATGCACACCACATGTATGGGTCGTATGTCAATGTGGCAAGTGGGCTGGGCCGGCTTGAAGCCCGTCGGGCTTGGCCGGTAACCGGGCCAGGCTAAGCTAGGCCCGGTTGACCGAGCTTCCCAAACCCGAGCCCGGGTCAGCCGAAATTCCCCCTCCTGGCCAAACACCCCCGTAAAGAATCCAAAGTTCAAACACCCCCCCCCCCCCCAATTCAATATTTTTTGAATTATGTTAACTGAGCCTGGGCTGGATCAGCGGGCTACTTTAGCCGAGCCATGCCTGACCCTAGGCAGGGCCTGGCAATTAGCCGGCCCGGCCCACGCTCGCCACGTGGCAGCTGGGCCAGACCGGGCAACGGTTCGCCCGACCTATTTGCCATCCTGAGTCATGTGCATGAAATTGATGAATCTTCTTTCTTGTAGAGCTTGACTTGATTTGGTTTCTGCTTTTCAAAGTCTAGCAATGTTTTTCTTATGATATAGACGGTCGATACTGCCTTTTTTTGTGACGTGGACGGTCGATACTTCATTTGGTTTTTTCTAGTGAAGTGGAGGTCGATACTGCCATTTTTCGACGTGGACGGTCGATACGTGACTTGATTTTTTTAGCGACGTGGAGATTGATACTGTCATATTTGCGATGTGGACGGTCGATACTGCCCTTTTTGCGACGTTGACGGTCGATATTTTCATTTTTACCACGTGGACGGTCGATACATTGATTTGGTTCCCTTTTGATAGTTCCCTTTTGACGACGTGGAGGTGGATACTGCTCTTTTTGCGATTTGGACTGTCGATACTTGACTTGATTTCCTTTTAGTGACGTAAAGGTTGATACTACTCTTTTTACGACGTAGATTGTCGATACTGCTCTTTTTGCGACGTGGACGATTGACGCTTGACTCGGTTCTCTTTTGACGACATGGAGGATGTTGCTGCTCATTTTGTGATTTGGACGGTCGATACTTGATTTGATTTGGTTCGGGAATGAAACCATCATCTTTATTCGCTTGCCACCCGATGAGATTTAACGGAATGTTTGACGTCCTCTTAGGCTGGAGTGTTTAACGTCTTTCTAGACAGAAGATTTTTTTTAACGTCTGCTTAGACGGAGGAGCTTGCTTTAATGTCTGCTTAGATAGAGGGACTTGGTTTAACGTCTACTTAGACGAAATGGTTTGGTTTAACGCCTACTTAGACGGAAGAGTTTGTTTAACGTCTAGTTAGACGAAGCTTAGTTTAACGTTTACTTAGACGGAGAAGATTGGTTTAACGTATACTTAGATAGAAGTGTTTGTTTAATGTCTACTTAGACAGAGCATAGTTTAACGTCTACTTAGAGGGAAGAGCTTGGCTTAACGTCTACTTAGACGAAGGAGTTTGGTTTAATATCTACTTAAACGGAAAAGATTGGTTTAACGTTTACATTTAACGTCATCTTAGATGGAGATTTTGGAATTTTGATTTGGAGATTGGATGTTTAATGTCAACCTAGACGGAGATTTTGGAGTTTTGATTTGGAATTCGGATGTTTAACCTCATCTTAGACGGAAGATTTTGGAATTTTGACTTAGAATTTGGATGTTTAACGTCAACTTAGACGGAGATTTTGGAATTTTGATTTGGAATTTGGATTTTTGTCATGTGATTGAAATTGTGGGATTTTGAAATTGGCATAATTTGAATTTGAGATTGGGACAGAAAGTTCGGAATTTTAGAATTAAATTTTGAACTAGATTTCGATTTGAGCCCAGATTTAAATCGAATTGGATTGTATTTTGAGAATTTAAGAGATTTTTTAAACTAGTTTGCGTCTTTTTGGGCTTTAATAAGCTAACGGGTAGTCTTACTGTTTTTACTCACGAAAGCTTTTTATGTTTTCATTCATGCTCTTTTTGGTTGTAGACTAAACCCCCTTTTATTTTTATTTTTTATTTTTGCAGACATGAACATCGCTATAGTCAAAACATAGTACCAAAAGTGATTCATCATTCATCTTTTGAGGAGTTTAATATTTGGATTTTGGTTTCGGCATCAGCATCGTTAATACTGGAGTACGGTACTAGGAGCAACTCATCATTCGCCTTTGGAGGATTTTGAGATTCGGAATTTTAGGTTATTGGTCGGCATCAGTATGCTAACACTGAACTATAGTATCAGGAGCGACTCATCATTTACCTTTGGAAGGTTTGGGGACTTGAAAGTTTTGGTTGGCGTCAGTAACGCAACACTAGTATGATGTTCCAGGAGCGACTTATTATTTTCTGTTGGAGAATTTAGGGATTTGAGAGTTTTGGTTGGCGTCAGTATCGCTACACTGGTTTGATGTTAGAGGAGCGACTCATTGTTCGTTGTTGGAGGATTTAGGGATTTGAGAGTTTTGGTTAGCATTTGCATCGCTTGCACTGGAATAGTGCGAGGTGGGACGCATCATTCGTCTTTGAAGGGATTGAGATGCTTATATATATATATATATCCCCAGTTTAAAGACTCAGGGGTAAAAAAGATTTTTTTTTGTTTTTTTTCTTGTTTTTTTTACGAGTTTGCGCTCTTTCGGATTTTCACAAGCTCGCGGACAGCCTTGCTGTTTTTACTCACGAAGCCTTCTCAGGTTTTCATTCGTACCCGTTTTACTTATGGATGATTGGTGCATTTTAATGCATATTTATATAGCCATATCTATCTTTATTTTGTCTTTTTAATCCTACTCCGGGTATGTTTTGTGAAATAATGTAGATTACTGGGGAAAAGTGCACAAAATGTGTATTACGTGCATTGGATGTGGACTATTTTAAGTTAAAAGAGAGCTAAGGGTGAAAATTACCAAAAATAAAGCGTGGAAAAAGATTCAAAAGGTCGAGATTGAGCCATTGTCCAAATTTGGGAGCCAGAACCTTCAAGATTTCGGCTAGGGCTGAAATTTTCCTAATTTGGGCCGAAAATTGGTGGAATTAGATCTTCAAATTTTGAGTGATTTTTGTATCTTCGAAAATATTCTGTAAAATGCACTTGGAAATTGCCAACAACCTATAAATACTGCTGTATAGCCTTTCTAGGTTTTCATCTATCGATGGGTTATTTGTTTTAGATTTTGGGAGAGATCAAGTTTAATATGAAGTTTGGTTTATTTGATTATTCTTTCTCTTCTATTATGAATAACTAATTCTCTATCTAGAGTTTTTGAATTATTCTTTCTATGATTGTTGTATGATTTACTAGTTCTATTCTTTTCTGTGTGCTCCATGATGGATATTTATAATAAACTTAAGTTCTTTTTAATATTATGCTGAAAAACTAAGTAGATCAATGAATGATTGACAACCATAAGATTTATTTAGGAAAATGTAATATCACCAACAAACTAGTTATCCTTATGATAAATTGACGACCTTGAAGTTTAACTAGGTAAGGTAAGATCATATCTTTATTATTCATATTCAATCTAATTAACATATTGTAGATTAGGCTATGCCAACAAAACAAGATAAACTATTGATCGACAATCTTTATGTTTATTAAGTATAAGGGTAGATCTAATTATTGCTATATTAATTAGAACTTGTTATTTGAATTTATTGCTATTTGATTTTGTTAATTGATACGGAATTACAATGATCGTATAATTTATGCTTTCTTGATTGATTGATATGTTATTCTAATGAATGTGTTCTCTATACTTTTATTTAAATTGATAGATAATAAATTTAAATATGGAAAACTAAAAAAAATATAAATCATATAAAACACCATAATTAGTAAAGGTAATTCAAAACCCTAGGCCTTTCATTTATATTTGAATTTTCTTTTAAATCTTGCAATTTAATTTCCTTTGTTTGCTTTTTAATTAGTTTAATTAAAATTACATCTTTTATCTTAATTCGTTTAAAAATTAATTAAAATTCACATACCTCCCCATGGATCGATCCGTAAGCACTACAATACATTAATTGTGCACTTGTGGTTAAATTTGAGATACTAATTAAATCTCCATCATGTTTTTGGCGCCGTTGCCAGAGAGGCCGGTTGCAATTTTAATTAATTTTATTTCGAGTTAAATTTCTTTATTTTTATTTTATTTTATTTTGCAATTTTTTGTTTTTTTAAGAAACCAGTAGCAGTTTCGGTAGATTTGGAGCAAGCAGAGGGCATCCAAAAAATTTCAATACCTAACTCATAAAAATTTGGCGAGAATTGGGTTTTGGCCAAACTTTTGAAGCTTCTAGAATCTAGATTTTTAGTGTATCTTCATCGTTCTCTCCTCTTTTAAGAACCAGTGTCAGATTTGTTTGCTTATGATTTCCCGTTTAGTTTTCTTTTTTTACTTTACGTTTTACTTTTCAGTATTTCTTTTTAATACGGCTGAAGGACATGCTAAACCAACTTTATACGAATTATGTTCTCCAGTTAAATTATCACTTCAAGATTGCATTTGAATAAATAAAAATAGGAGCGGTTATAATTCACCAGACACAACCATAGAGGAAAATGAGGATTGGTTATGTGCAGAGTTGGCTGATATTAGGTAAAAGGTCGAGGCATTAAAAGTTAACTATTAGGTTCCTAGTACTCCACATTTTCAATCTTTTTGCACAAGATCCCTTTCTTATTTATGAAGATTGTCAATTTATTGATAGATTTGGCTATTGAAGAAACCAACAAAATTATTGTTAGAATCAAGGCATGTAATCTAAAGTTCCTAACTACAATTTAGACCAACAATTCCAACAAAACCTTTACAATGATGTAGGTTTTCCATCTAATCCAATAAAAATTGACACAACATTTTCTCTTTCTACTTTCATAGAGCAACTATTCCCATCATACCCTTATGTCACGACCCGGAAAAGGCATGTGGCCGGCACTTGGATCACGTGAAATCTATATGACCCTACCGTAACCCAAGTAAACCGAAAACCCAGAAATCTAAACCTTTTTAGTAAAATAGCGGAGGTGGAGTTTTGAAAAGGGGTATAATTGAAATCAAGTTCTCTTTTTAAAGTATATATAAAGTTCATTTGAAATGCAAATGGATTATATACTATAATTTGAAAACGTTTACGTCATTTGAAATTTGGGCAGCACTTCCTTTGTAAATTTCAATCCAAAAGCAGTACATAACAAGTATAATATGGCATCCCAAGCGGGAGCAAACTCTTCACCAATCGGCGGAAACAACTATACAAATACGAATATACGACGTCCAAGGAGAATATCAACACATAAAAGAAAGTAAAGAAAACCAAAGTATCATCAAACCCAAAATAAAGAATAATACACACATCTCGCTCTAAGTCTGAAAGTATATACAAATATTTGATTTCTAAGTCTAACAAATATACATAGTCTGGTTGATGGAGTTTTTAACTAGATACAAATGAATAATGAATATACAACGGTGGTTACGCTCTGTACTGTAACCCACCAACCAATGCAAATCACCCAGAAAGGAGCAATGTGCTACCAAGCAGCTATTGAATCCGAACGGTCGATCCTGCAAGAAAACTGTGGCACAACGAGGGTGAGTTGCCAACTCGTGAGTAGAAGATATTATCAGGTAGAAATCGAATGCATGACGGTCTCCTAGGTCATACAGTAATACAATAACATAATACCGTGTGGTAACGAGTATGATAGTGTATACATAAGTATTACACTAATAATAATATCATGCCTGTCTCATAATTTGGTACCATGTCATCTGTGTCATATATATGTATATATGTGTATCGTCCAACGTGTGTCCATCAACAACATATCAAATCATCATGAAAACCTGAGTGCCCAGTATCGACACAAAATTTTCATAAAACTCGTGTTCAGCATCGACGCGTAAATCCTCATATTTCAGGCGCCATCTCATCGAATCGGCCCTCACATCCATCTTTCACATATCACTCCGGTCGGTACCCTACGGATATCCGCCGAGTCCAGTACCGTCACCGGTCGGTAGTGTTCCCCTGTCGGCCTTAACGTTTTTCTATACGATTTTCTTTCCACGGGGTACCGTACCGGGTCTACAATGTACCCGTAGACGGTGCCTCCTCACTCCTCGAATCGGGTAGAATCATAGCTCAGAACCGATAAATCTCACGGTGGACGTCGAAATATCATATCAAGAGAAACTGCGTTTTTAAAACAATCATAAGTTTTAAAATATATCTGTGGTTTCTCAAATCCAGAAATCTCATGTAAACATAATCTCATAAGCATGTAGCAAATATGAAACACCATGTACTGGCACGGAACAATTCGATAATGCATAACAAGTGTGTTTATATATATGAGCGTGGCGTTTAATTAGGTAAGGAAATTCAATAACTAAACTAGTATGTGTAGTACGGAGTACTAAACAATAACTAAAATTCTATAGATTATAAGGCGATAGAGTGACATAACGATTTCTAATGTGTACGTGGCATAGTAATTACCATTGATGTGTGTGTGAGCCGACGAGTATGTGTACGTGCAACATGCGCATTATCGGTAATGTTGCGTGTGTCCTAACAGATGGAGTCATATAAAAATAAGTACACGAAACATAGTATATATGCCGTAAATGAAAATAATACGAGCGTGTGCAGAATTAAGAAAACGTAAAAGCGGACAATATAAAATACGTAATTACGTATGAGTCATACGGTTATAGTTTTAAAATAGTACGAATCATTGTTTTTATGAAATTAGGGGGCTACGATGTTATTGAAAAGATACCATTTGAAAAGTCGTACTGTCCCTAGAAGTTTTTATTTAAAAATGCGCAACGATTCATTAGCCTTCAAAATAAGTATGGCTCTAAATATATCGTAATATCTACTTAAGGATTTTAATCAATATATCTTGAGTCGATATATATATAAGTCGGCGATCCATCCTCATCATATCACGTACGGTATAATCCATCATATGATATCATCAATCAAGTAGTACAGATCTATCGTCACGTACATCATATCATCTCATCACGTCATATATCATCACATGTCATATCATCTCGTATCGCATCATGCATATATCGTCTCATATCATTATATCATATCATATCGACTCATTTTATCATATCGGATCATATCCTCATTATGTCGTATCATATTGTAAATATATGTAGTTATATATTTTCGTGAGTAGATATAGATCCGAGGGTTAGAATTGGTACTAAGGATATGTCATTCTACTAATATTCTACTATCACCTATAACATTATAGAAACACTATTAGCTAGGTGTTCGTATCCTAAGTATATATATTCAGAAATACCCTAATACTACGGTTGCGGGGGTTGAAAGTATGTCTTAGCACCACTACTAGATTTCTAGAGGCATCAAGTATGCAATTTAAAAAAATCTAGTGGGCTAAGCTATACTAACCTAGAATCGAACTAGAGAATTAGGGTTTGTAAACATGTAAACAAACTTTACATTAAGTGAATAGAGAATGCAACCTTTGTAGACCGGTCATTCACTTCTAAACCTCCAAGTAGTAGTCTCTTAGCTCCAAGTAGTGCTCCCTAGAACTCTTCTTAGGCTCCACTTGGTGAAAGGAACGAACTTGCTTAAGGATCTTCGAGACCGAAAATGATCCATCTTGAAGAATCTCTAACTCAAGCTACCTCTTCACTAATTAAGGAATTAGTGAAGAAAACAACCTAATCTTATGGGCTAGATGAGAGTAGATTGATGAAGTAGGAATTTTGCTCACTTTAAAATCACTTTCTCCTTTTCTTTTCTCACCTCATGAAAAGATAGAGAGCAAAAAATGAGATGAAGAAGATGAACTAGGATGAGGAAATATCTCAAGTGATAATATAGAGAGTTAACCATGGGCTAAAAATAATGGTTAGGTTATAAAATATCTAGAGTAAAAAAAAAATTAATGGAATGAGTCATGGCTTCTACATGCTTCCACAAGCATCTAAGCCATGCTCATTTTCCACCTAATTTTGAAGTACTCTTAATAAATAAATACCCAAATAATCTTTAATCTTGGTGTGAGTCTCATACACATGTTCTATGTATCATCCATCATGATACAATATATAAATATAAATATTAATATATATCACATATATACTAAATGTATTTTAAAGAGAAGAAAATCTTTAGTGAGCATAGTATTAGTTAATATATATTAATATATCAAATATAAAAATATATATCAAATTGTTAAATCAACACTTGATTCAATAATCCGGTTATATCACATATAACTGACTAATATCATTTATATGTATATATATAATATATCATTGAATCAACACTTGATTCAACAATCCGGTTAATTCACATATAGCCTAACCGATATCACATATCGTGAGATTAGAATACGGTATCACATACTCGTATTTAATCAAGTTCCCGCATATATCACTACATGTGCCCTACTTCGTTTAGTTAGTTAGGTTTTAGTATCGATCCAGGAGTTTAGTCGGTGTTACGAAGCCCGTAAAAAATAGTTTTTTGCGTATTCCGCCTCCCCGCGAACCCGCAGGGTGCGTGACATCGACTTACAGACAACACTACGATCTTTGGAGTAGGCTGTATATCAGCAGTCCTCTCAATCTGATCGGCCTCATGTAATGGCCCGATCATCTGGTCAGATCCCAAACACTCGTCTCAAACGAGATATCCTAGCAAAAGGATAACAATGTGTTCCTGTGTCACCGGGATAACATCCTGGTCAGTCCTCGTCACTGACGAGCTCGCTCTGACCGCATCTCTAGACGCAGCTCTCTCAGCTTGTGTAGTCATGGTGACAGGAACCGCAAACAAATATTGATGAGGATAAATCATAAGAACGAATAGAATAACGAATCTCAAGATATATACATCTTAAGGTTACTTAAGTGGAGCAGCGTATCGTAAGTATGCCACGGAACATACATACGGTACATTACTCTATTTGAGTTACCTACTCCATGTAAGTGCACGGCGGCGCCCCGGCCGTCAATCCGACGCCGGAATGCGGAAGCGATGCTAAACTTTAACTTTTCAAACCGGCACCACCGCGCACTATAAACCCGGATCGTGCCATTAAACTAGTCCTAGCTATCTAGAGAGGGGTAAGAGAGATATACCGAGTGATCCGAGTCCTCCGGTCTTCTCGTCGTCGTCCCGATCTCCCGCGGAATCTCCGGTCTCCACCTCCTCGCCGGAAGGGCACCACGTCGCCGGCTTCTTTTACGAGCTCCCACCTCTATACCGAGGCAACTCGGGCATGAAGTTGGCGAGTCGACGTGCCCAAGATTTGCTGTAGAATGTGTGTAGAACTCATGTCTCATGGGGTTTGAGGAAGTTGCCATTTGGTGGAAGAATAGAATGAGCAATGGAGATGAACTTGGGAATTTTGGTGTATGCAAAAATGAAATCAACTAATTTGCCCACACCCAAAATGAGTTCCCCTTTTTTCCAAAAAAGTGGCCAGCCCAAAATTATAGCATGAAAGAATGGGGGGAGCAATCATACAACAAGGAGAGAGAAAATGTAATCAACAAAAACCAATCCCCACTCCATTATCATGACCCTCCATCATCATTAATCAAAGGTCAAGCCATGATGATCTAAAGAAGTCAAACAATGATTAAGTCAAGAAGTCAATGGTGGTAGAATCATCATGGAGCAACAATATGCAAAGACCACCCTCCAAAATGCTTATTTGCACAAATGCAAATAAGCCCTCCTCCACCAACTTTCAGCCAATGAAAGATACAAAGAAATATGGCTGAAACGGAAAACAAACTGGCAACCCCCAAAAACCGATCCCGTAATAAATTACAGGAAAACCCCGCTACTGTATATACATACCCGCATTTGTATTCCAACCGAAATACAAATGCAATGAGACAAAATCTACACAGTACTATACTAGGATCCGGCTTAAACCAAAGCCGTCTAGTATTATCCGTCCGATCCTGATCCGTGCAATACCGCACTTATCTAATCGAACCCTGCCATATCTCCATACAGCCTCTACAGCGTTTCGCCCGAAAACTTGAGCAACTGAATGTGGGGGACTCTAAAGACTCGTCAATACTATGGCTGTGGATTTAACCACTAGCACGTCAGAGGTATTAGCCATACGTGACGGGCTACCAGCTATTGACCAAAAAGGACATCGATGAGCGAACTCATCCTGACACCCTACTGAGCCTGTCAGTGACAATATCCGTACAGTCCGGTCCGTTCGTCTATGAGCATCGCATGGCGGGCCTAGGGGGTTGGTAAAAGTCAGACCCCCAAAAGCGGTACAAGTCGTGTCAGAGATCAGCCCAGAACACCCTGAGATACTACTGGAATACCTACCAGGAAATCTCCTGCCTTGGCCAATGACTTTTCATGTTCTGGCTCTTCTAGACACAGCGCGACCTCACCCCCAATACCGGGAGAGACGAACCCCCGAAGATCCGCTCACTGCCTCCACGTGGCTCGGGACTGTACCCAACTAAAACCTGTTTGCACGTCTCCTTTGAGCATGGTAGGGTAGTAATCAAAGTACAGTGGGAACTCACACGAGACAAATGACGATCCCCAGGTCGATGAACTAACCTGTACACATGTCACCAGGGAACTGCTATCTGACGTCAGGTATAAGACCAACTAGCATGTTCCCAGCGAGTCCTGTCCGGTGTACTCATAACTCAATGAGCACCTGTATACATCTTAGGTGAACCAACTGACACCAGTGGCTTGTGAGACCGGCCACCGCCCCTCGTCGGGGTCTCGACTGTATACACTAGTCTACTCTGGAGTATCGATGCCCTATCTCGAAACTCCCACGACTAGGGACCTTTTAAAGATGTGCTTATAGACCACCAGCTCTCACGTATATGATCGCCCTCATACTGCTGGCAGTCAAGCAAGAATCCTAGGGGCTCTATCAACTTGTAATGGCGACCTGTCAGGTCACCTAAAGCAGTACACGATGATAAAGATAAACCAGATAGCATACTATCATCTTGAGTAAGACTGTCCTACCGGGATAGGTCCTCCCTCAATCATTGCAATCATGTGCCTGTGATCCAATAATTGACTCTGAGGGTACTATCTCCAACAATCTCCCACTTGCACTCAAGGCTAATTATTGCGATGTCGCATACTCACAGCCCGTGTGATACCGAACCCCCAACTCCTCTACTAGTCAGTCTCACAAAACTTGTTTGCGAAACTATTGCGTTCGAGGAATAGCCTCAGTGAGTGGATCCGCCTTGATGTTTCTTTCTATGTCTCTCTATATCTCAAGTTCGCGGAGAAAGCCATCTCCCGAAATGAGCAATACCTGTCTTAGAATGTGTCTGGATGTCTGATGGGACCTAGCTCATAAATGAACTCCAAATCCAAACTTCTTAGGCTGTATCGTCAACTGAACTTAATCAGTATCCTGAGCCATGCCTCCCTCAGTATTGCCTTGGACCACCTGTCCAAAATACTGCCCCTCATCAGACGGAAAACTATAACTCTGACAACCTCATTTTCGTCCAGGTCACCTTGGAAGCTGGAATGATAACTGTCTCCCGAATGAGGCTGTCGTTATCATATCCCTAGAACATCCACTTATGTTCTAAAACTGCTTCCGACTGTTTCTCCAGGATTGGATCAACATCAACTTATTGCATCTAGTGCAAGAACAACATCTTGTGTGGTACTTGACATATCATGATTGACTCAATTGCCTGAGCAAGTGATCTGCCAATCATGCGCATCCCTCTCCCCTTTAGTCTGTAAGACACTTTTAGAGAGGGTGACTCCATCACCTGCAGGTACACCACGGTGCTAGGAGTCGTCCATTCTAAATACTCTTAGAATGCTGTCTAAGTACCCTGATTGGGAAACCACCCAAATCTAGATCTAAAACCATAGATCTAGTTACCAGTATGTTTGATATAATGTCCAAGTCCCATGCGGAGAAACCACTGTGTGACGACCAAAGTATAACCGATTGTAGTATAGGAATTTCTTTTCCTACTCTGTGAATGTCATCCAAATACCATGACATCACACCCTACTACCTTCTCAACAGATCCATCCCCTATTCTGATGAAGTCAAACCTATGACTGTCACATCAGAAATAGATGATCTATCTCCGCTACATCTGCTTTAGTCTATAAATAGACATAAGCCACTTGTCCACCAATGCTTCCGCTGCTCCCACTGACTACGTCAACCCTCTGGCAGAGTCATATAGACGTACACTTCTAAAGCTAGTTTAGAACGACGCTATACTCATCCTCCTGCCGGGTCTCGCAGCCTGGAACAACAGCAATGGCAAGTCTGGGTAAACAAGAACTTCCCTGTCACCGTCCTTGAGGCTACCGGAGTACCCCTCGGGTGCCTGAAGTTACCCACCAAATCTGCGGAGTGGCCAATGGAATGTCAAACCAGATTGAATCTTTAGGTTCATATCAAATCTTCAGTAATCGTTTGTGGTTCTGGAATCACTTCCAGTTCTACCATACTCCCACTACTGTTTTCTGAAAAAAATCCATTTTTAATAAAACTGTGGCGAGTCTAGAACAATATCACTATTGATCTTCCAGATGGTAGAAAGTCAACCCTCGTCATAGCCTGGGTCAACCCACAAACAGCCATTACAGAAACGTGCTTTGAGTTATCCAGAGTCTGGTTTTAAGCATAAACCGGACAACTCCCCGTACCTTAACATCGTTAAGATATGAACTGTTCTATATCCAATACAGAAACAGAGGCACTGATTTAATTGAACCAGATTCAAATCATGCAGCTGTCTCCAGTGCATGTCAACTAAATGGAAAGAGGCCGATCAACATTACTCAACTTAGGAATGCTTCCAATTATGAGTAACCTGAAAGAGAAGCAAGTTCTCTTAGTCATTACTATCAACTGAATACCATATACAAGTATCTACATCTTCGATCACTTTGAAGAATCCCGATACTTGCAATACCTGGTTCTCTACTTTATTCAAATACCTATAACTTCTCAAAATTCGGACCCTGTGTTTCCACGAAACACCTGTCTAAAAACTAGAGAAGTCATAAGTAAACCGAATATAGTACAAGGACCAACCCCTCTGTCCTGATGGACCCTGGACAATATACAATACTCTGTATAAGTCCCTTGAGTCTGATAACTTATTCACTGTGTGTCGTAGGTTGAAAACTGTACTATGGTTATGAAGAATTACACCGCCGTTTAATGCTCCTTACCTAACCATCCACTGATATAGGTAAATGTTATAGACATAATTTCAAAAAGGTATATCTCACTCTATGAAAATAGATGTATAGATATATCGATTTGAAATTGGTGCATAACAGCGGATATTCAAAACCAAATATTTGCCGACCGGATACCAACCCAGGTGACTTCCTCAAATATCACCGATTACAACGAATCCCGATATAATGAGGATGATCACCCAATTCCCAATAGCTTACTCCCACTCATCATCTGTAAAACCATACAGATGTGAGAATCATACCTGGTAAATACATACCCTGGAGTAAGGATCTAATCGGGAAATCAGTTTTCTTTTAACAGTACACAGTGAAACTGAAACATTGAAATGTTTCGATGGGGTATCCCGGTATTCCTAGTAATGCCTCTTCCAGATTCACGACTGTAACCGTATAATTCTTTGCCACCTCTCCAAATCCCTTTATATGTCTTTAGTCATTACCTTCTGCACACCCCTTCAGGCCAAATGGTTTTCTTCCTTCCCTACCGTTCGGCACCAGCCTATGGTTTGGAAGAAGACTATCCAATAAGCATAATGGGTGTACTGTCCTAATCCTAGGAGCACTCGCAATGCGAGAGAAGGTGAAGATAAAAGACAACCGAATAAACCTTATTCCTATTTCTCCTGAACCAGAATCCATCCCCGAACTGGAACAAGTTCCTTTCGAGTTCTTATATAACCATACGATGGAGTATCCAATAAACTGTGGATCTTCGTAGTGATACGAAGTGTTCTGGAGAAATACAAAGGTGGTTTTAGGATTGGCGAAGAAATACTTGGTTTGGTCGTGAATAGCAGTCGCAATTTACTTTGCCCTCTTACTAATCCCTTGCTTTGTCTTAACTTAATACCTTCTGTACACCATCGTTAGGCTAATTGGTTTTCTTCATGCCCTACCGGTCGGCACCAGCCTAAGGTTTGGAAGAAGACTATCCAATTTGCGTAATAGGTGTACTATCTCCTAAACCAAGGAGTACTCGCAACCTGAGAGAAGGTAAAAGGAAAAAACAACTGAATAGTCCTATTCGTTTTCTCCAGAACCTGAAACCATCCTCGAATAAATTCCTTCGAGTTCGTATCTAACCATACGATGGTTTTGTCCAATGGAAGTGGACGTTCGTAGTAATACGGGGTTTCTTGGAGAAAAGGGTAAAAGTAGGAGTGACAATGAGTTTTGCAACTCTGACAATCCAAAAGCCAGTGTTTAAGAAGGTTCGGTCAACTTGGTCACTGAGTCATAGTCTTAGGGTCGGGTCAATGGTCGCTACCAAAGAGAAAGAGAAAAGAAACACTCAGCGTGCACTCTAACCTAGATCAGAATGGTTACCAATTTATCTAATCTGTAAACCTCCCACTGTACCGTCAAATTCTCCTCCAAAGCTGAAAGAAGAATTAGTCGGGATCACCCGAGGAGTAAACCAACTTATCAGTGGGAATCGGGATCCAACTATCATCGCATGATAACGTGACGGAATCCGCTCACGTCATCACACTCCAGAAGGTATGCGCATATCTGGCAAGTTTCAGTTTCTTTAGAAACTCCCGATGTGATTTTTGCCCCATGCTCTTATGACCTTGACTTTGGCCAACATATCATAAGTCACATGTCAAGTTCTACCCGTCATTCTCCAGGTTAATTTGAGCCCACCCGTACATACCCTTGACTTTGGCCAAAATAGTAGTACGACTGCCCCAAACCAACGCATCTATCTATGCTGCATATGAATACCCAATAGCTACCAATCACTGTGCCTTGACTTTGGCCAACATACACAGCTTGAATACTATTGACCACCCATATGAAACGACGGAGGGCTACGAATGGTTTCTGGCGAAAACCTTTAACGTAATGAACTTGATATCGTTGAAGGAACAGATAGCTTTTATAAAAATATAGTGACGAAAAACCTTTGCTAAAGAGGTCACTCCCGGTGAAGGGATCTCGGCTCTTTCCCCGTAGAATGAGGTGCATGATATTCCAACTGAATACCACGGTGCAAAGCAAAAGTAATCGGCTATAGTGAAGTCATTGCCCTGACGCAAACTTTTTGTCCAAGGGGTCACTCCCGGTGAAGGGATCTCGGCCCTTGCCTCGTCGACTGAGGAGCAGGATATTCCAACTGAATACCACGATGCAAAACAAAAGTGAACGTCCTTGCAATAACAGCTTTTTGAAAAGTGTTCCAACAACATCAGATTAGGTTTGTTTTTAACTTGCATTGATCCGAATCAACGCAGTCCCATCAATTGATCACACCATAAAGAACGAAAATATATTGATGTACGTATATGCCATCCGCATTCGCCACTGGGTCCCGTCATTACCCGTTAGGTTAGCTAACCAACGACAGAGCGGGGACTGGACTAGCGCGGATGCAAAACATATACAACATCTACTAATATATATCAATATATAATTTTTGCTCAAGGCGTGATAAAATGCAACATCACAGAAATGTACAGCATCACAGAACAATACAGATATCTGGGATCCCCGGGTTTCACAGAGCCACTACTGAAACCCGACGTTCCCCTGGTCGTGTGGATAGCCTGTGCAATGAAATCCTAGACCCCTACGGGCGCGGCAAGTTACCCGCTAAAACCTGAAGCGAGGCAGCCCCCTTCAGCAACGTGAATGGACCACCCAACACTTCACGGAATCCGGTAACTTGGGCACCCCTCCTGGGTCAACCTGTACCCCCTACGAGTGCGGCGAATAGCCTGCCAATTCTAGAGTAAAGCCCCCTCCGTCTCAATGCCATGAGATGCGAGCTTGTTTCCCTCTAGAACCCGGCTATCCGTGCACCCCTCCGCGGGGTAATCCTAGTACAGAAAGTAAAATATACATACAACGGGTACATCGACCGCAACCTGGTCGTGCCCCAAAAAGAATAATATACAATCAGGCAGTGACGGCAGTCCACATGTCGGGCGCTCGCCCCGCAATATCAAATGTACATAATACAACAAAAACTGTACTAGCATTGCATCCAGGCTATCCCCCACGACCGATCCGCAACATCACAGCATAACACAGAACATCAACGTGAAGGTCACGTTTGCAAATCCGTCTAACCAGGCTATAGCAGTTAGACAGGATTTACCGATCAAGTGACATTCACGGTCGCAGCTATAATGTAAATACTGTGAACTAATATGTTTAAAATATCCGATCGATCAAAAATTACCAAGTGGGCCCTAAGCACTACTGCAGCACATAAAGAAATCTGGGCCTAAAAAATAACATTCCAAAAACCCTATTTTAAAGTCAGGAGCTTTCTGAAAATTTTTGGTGCACTGAACAGTGTAAGTCGCAGCGGAACCGCGGCCCAAGCATGGGTTTGGCCGCGGTTCCGCGGTGGTTTAGACTGTTCACGAGACCAAATTTTCCCAGAACTCTTAAAATTCCCTGCACATCATTCTGCAACATACTGAAAAAATTTTGGAGCCAAAAAAATTTCGACAGAAAACTGATGTGTATAAAAACGCGGTTTTGGAATTTTTGTTCGATCGGAAATGTAAAACACATTAAACAAAACTAGACTATGTTAATGGCGAGGCTCTGATACCACTGTAAGTGCACGGCAGCCCCCGGCCGTCAATCCGACGCCGGAATGCGGAAGCGATGCTAAACTTTAACTTTTCAAACCGGCACCACCGTGCACTATAAATCCGGATCGTGCCATTAAACTAGTCCTAGCTATCTAGAGAGGGGGAAGAGAGATATACCGAGTGATCCGAGTCCTCCGGTCTTCTCGTCGTCGTCCCGATCTCCCGCGGAATCTCCGGTCTCCACCTCCTCGCCGGAAGGGCACCACGTCGCCGGCTTATTTTACGGGCTCCCACCTCTATACCGAGGCAACTCGGGCATGAAGTTGGTGAGTCGACGTGCCCAAGATTTGCTGTAGAATGTGTGTAGAACTCATGTCTCATGGGGTTTGAGGAAGTTGCCATTTAGTGGAGGAATAGAATGAGCAATGGAGATGAACTTGGGAATTTTGGTGTATGAAAAAATGAGATCAACTAATTTGCCCACACCCAAAATGAGTTCCCCTTTTCTTCCAAAAAAGTGGCCGGCCTAAAATCATAGCATGAAAGAATGGGGGGAGCAATCATACAACAAGGAGAGAGAAAGTGTAATCAACAAAAACCAATCCTCACTCCATTATCATAACCCTCCATCATCATTAATCAAAGGTCAAGCCATGATGATCTAAAGAAGTCAAACAATGATTAAGTCAAGAAGTCAATGGTGGTAGAATCATCATGGAGCAACAATATGCAAAGACCACCATCCAAAATGCTTATTTGCACAAATGCAAATAAGCCCTCCTCCACCAACTTTCAGCCAATGAAAGATACAAAGAAATATGGCTGAAATGGAAAACAAACTGGCAACCCCCAAAAACCGATCCCGTAATAAATTACAGGAAAACCCCGCTACTGTATATACATACCCGCATTTGTATTCCGACCGAAATACAAATGCAATGAGACAAAATCTACACAGTACTATACTAGGATCCGGCTTAAACCAAAGCCGTCTAGTATTATCCGTCCGATCCTGATCCGTGCAATACCGCACTTATCTGATCGAACCCTGCCATATCTCCATACGGCCTCTACAACGTTTCGCCCGAAAACTTGAGCAACTGAATGTGGGGGACTCTAAAGACTCGTTAATACTATAGCTGCGGATTTAACCACTAGCACGTCAGAGGTATTAGCCATACGTGACGGGCTACCAGCTATTGACCAAAAGGGACGTCGATGAGCGAACTCATCCTGACACCCTACTGAGCCTGTCAGTGACAATATCTGTACAGTCCGGTCCGTTCTTCTATGAGCATCGCATGGCGGGCCTAAGGGGGTTGGTAAAAGTCAGACCCCCAAAAGCGGTACAAGTCGTGTCAGAGATCAGCCCAGAACACCCTGAGATACTACTGGAATACCTACCAGGAAATCTCCTGCCTTGGCCAAGGACTTTTCATGTTCTGGCTCTCCTAGACACAGCGCGACCTCACCCCCAATACCGGGAGAGACGAACCCCCGAAGATCCGCTCACTGCCTCCATGTGGCTCGGGACTGTACCCAACTAAAACCTGTTTGCACGTCTCCTTTGAGCGTGGTAGGGTAGTAATCAAAGTACAGTGGGAACTCACACGAGACAAATGATGATCCCCAGGTCGATGAACTAACCTGTACACATGTCACCAGGGAACTGCTATCTGACGTCAGGTATAAGACCAACTGGCATGTTCCCAGCGAGTGCTGTCCGGTGTACTCATAACCCAATGAGCACCTGTATACATCTTAGGTGAACCAACTGACACCAGTGGCTTGTGAGACCGGCCACCGCCCCTCATCGGGGTCTTGACTGTATACATTAGTCTACTCTGGAGTATCGATGCCCTATCTCGAAACTCCCACGACTAGGGACCTTTTAAGGATGTGCTTATAGACCACCAGCTCTCACGTATATGATCGCCCTCATACTGCTGGCAGTCAAGCAAGAATCCTAGGGGCTCTATCAACATGTAATGGCGACCTGTCAGGTCACCTAAAGCAGTACACGATGATAAAGATAAACCAGATAGCATACTATCATCTTGAGTAAGACTGTCCTACCGGGATAGGTCCTCCCTCAATCATTGCAATCACGTGCCTGTGATCCAATAATTGACTCTGAGGGCACTATCTCCAACACTCCATCAACCATGGTCAACCTACATAACGAAAGTTCGGGTCTAATACCCCCTCAGTCAAGTCTAAGTTCTGTAAGGTCAAGCCTAGGTTCCGAAATATATACGCCCTAGACCCCGCATAGTCAAACCTAGAATCAAACCAAAGTTAAATCTAACGCTCTGATACCAATTTTGTCACGACCCGGAAATGACACGTGACCGGTACTTGAATCACGTAAATTTTATAGGACCCCACCATAACCCAAGTAAGCCGAAAACCCAGAAATCTAAACCTTTTAAAGTAAAATAGTGGGGGTGAAGTTTTGAAAAGGGTATAAGTGAAATCAAGTTCTTTCTTTTAAAGTATAAATAAGTTCGTTTGAAATGCAAATGTGTAATATACTAAAGTTTGGAAACATTTTCGTCATTTGAAATTTGGGCAGCACCTCCTTTGTAAATTTTGATCTAAAACCAGTACATATCAAAATAATATAGGCATCCCCAAGCGAGAGCTAGCTCTTCACTAATTGGCGGAAACACAACCACGCAAGTAAAATATACGACGCCCAAGGCAAAGATCTATCACAGAAAAAGAGTAAAGAAAAACCAAAACATTTTCAAATCCAATATAAGAATATACAAGTGGTCTCTAAGTCTACCAATATACATAGTCTGGTTGATGAAGCTTTTAACTAGATACAAATGAATATAAAAGTATACAGTGGTAGTTACGCTCTATACTGTAACCCACCTACCAATGCAAATCACCCAAAAAAAGCAATGTGCCAGCAAGCCGCTACTGAATCCGAGCGGTCGATCCTGCAAGAAAACTATGGCACAACGGGGGTGAGTTTCCAACTCGTGAGTAGAATACATCATTAGGTAGAAATCGAATATATAACGATCTTCTAGGTCAAACTGTAATATAGTATATCATATCACGTGGTAATGAAGGTGATCGTGTATACATAAGTATAATAATATAATGATATCGTGTCTGTGTCAATAGATGGTACCATGTCATCTGTGTCATATATATATATATATATATATATATATATATATATATATATATATATATATATATATAATGGAGGAAATAGGCCATATGAGGGAATTTCCTCCTATGGCGTCGAAAAAGTACGCCCTCCGTCGTTTTTTCCGACGATCGGAATCCATCATCTTCATCGTTATCATCTAAGATCTGGGTATGCCAAATTTCATGTGATTCTAGAACTTTTTCACCGTTGATTTAGCAATGTAAAAAGTTCTATTGTCGGTAAATCGTTAATTTTTAACCCACTAATTCAACGGTGAAAAAGTTGTAGAATCACATGAAATTTGGCGTACCCAGAATTAGATGATAACGATGAAGATGATGGGTGCCGATCTTCGGAAAACACGACGGAGGGCGTAATTTTTCGACACCATAGGAGGAAATTCCCTCCTATGGCATCTTTCCTCCATTATTCTCTCTCTATATATATATCATCCAACGTGTGTCCATCAAAGACATATCAAATCGTCATAAAATCCTGAGTGTATAGCATCGACACTCGAAATCATCATAAATCCCGTGTCCAGCATCGACACGTAAATCCTCATATCTTAGGTGTCGTCCCATCGGATCGGCTCTCATATCTCAGGCACCGTCTCATCAGATCGGTCCTCATATCCATCTGTCTCATATCACTCCGATCGGTGTCCTCCGGATATCCACCGAGTCTAGTACTGTCACCGATAGGTAGTGTTCTCCTGTCAGGCTAAACGCCTTTCTATACGATCTTCTTATCCCGGGGTACCGTATCGGGTCCACCATGTACTCACAGACGGTGACTCCTCACTCCTTGAATCGGGTAATCATCATAACTCAATACCGAGAAATCTCATGGTGGACGTCGAAATATCATATCAAGAGAAACCGCGTTTTTAAAACAATCACAAGTTTTTAAATAATATCTGCGGTTTCTCAAATTCAGAAATCTCATGAAAACATAATCTCATAAAGCATGGCAGAAATGAAATAATATGTAGAGGCACAGAACAATACAGTAATGCATAGCAAGTGTGTTCATATGAGCGTGTCGTGTAGCAAGATAAAGAAAGTGCAATATCTACAATAATATGGGGTATTGTGTACTAATCAGTAACTAAAATGCTAACAGGCTATAAGGTGATATGGTGACATAGCGAGTTCTAATGTGTACGTGGCATGGCAATTACCAATGATGTGTGTGTGAGCCGACAAGTAAGTGTACGTGCACATGTGCATCATCGGTAATGGTGCATGTGTCCTAGCAGGCGAAGTCATATATAACGATAAGGGTATGATCGCAGTATATATATCGTAAACGAAAATAAAGCGAGCATATGCAGAAATAAGAAATCGTAACGCGAGCGTGAACAGAATAAGGAATTCGTAAATGTGAACGATATAAAAATAATACGCAACTACGTATGAGCCATACAGTTATACTTTAAAATAGTACGAATCGTTATTTTTGAAAATATGGGCTACGATGTTTTTGAAAAGGATACCGTTTGAAAATTCGTAGGATCCCTTGAAGTTATCATTTAAAAGTGCATGACGATTCGATAGTTTTGAAAATAGGTATGGCTCTAAATATATCGTAATATCTACTTAAAGATTTTAATCAATATTTCTCGAGTCGATATGTATAAGTCGACGATCCATCATCATCATATCACGTACGGTATAATCCATCATACGATATCATCAATAAATAGTACGGATCTATAGTCACGTACATCATCTCATCTCATATCATCATATATCATCTTATGTTATCACGTATCATATCATATAATATCGCCTCATATCATCATATCCAATCATATCGACTTGTGTCATCATTTCAAATCATATCCTCATCTCATCATATCATCTTGTGTGTGTGTGTATGTGTGTGTGTGTTTATATACTTTCTACTAAATCTACTACTACCACAAATAGTATTCTACCCTATAGGCTAAATATACATATATATAACACACACACACACACACATCCTAATTCTACGGCTGCGAGGGTGCTATATGCCATCCACCCGACTTCCCCCGTAGATATATATCTACTCATCTAGTTTCACCTCGCCCTAACAATTCCGACAGATGCCTTGCCCTCCTTCGTCATCCCGGAAGTCCACGCGCTTGTACCTACAGGTCAAAGCATATCGTATCGCATCATAATTAAATTCGAAAACCGATACGACAAGCGAAGCGTACATACGTTAAAACCTATAGTCAACACGTGCTAGAACAACAAAACAACCCTCGACGTCGTTGTACGAACGTCAAACGACCGAGTCAAAACATAAATATCCAAAAATCAATGTTCCCGCCAAAAAAATTTCTGCGCAAAAGAGCCCAAGGTATCAAATGGCAGCGATACGTTTAAGAAAATATGAACCAGTATTTTCCGGGCTGTATTTTGACAAACTCCCAAAGGTTAAACCGATAAATTCTGATGATATCGAAAACTTCTCAAAAAATCCTTCGATTTGATATATTATGGGCTTCATAATTCATCCGGGATCAAAAGTTATGAGCAAATATGCTATGCACTGTTCCCTGATTAAAAATCAGGAATTACCTCAATGAGGTATCACGTGTTCACACGTGACCAAGGGTCACGTGTTGACACGTGATAGTTAAAACAGAAATAAAAACAAACGGCTGAAGGAGGACCCAATTGGGGGTCACGTGCTCACACGTGACCAATGGTCACGTGTTGACACGTGATAGAAATAAAAACAAACGGCTGAAGGGGAACCAATTGGGGGTCACGTGCTCACACGTGACCAATGGTCACGTGCCAGCACGTGACAGGTTTTGAAAGCCTTACAGTTTAATAGAATTAAAATTCTAAATTTATCTAAATCTTTCCAAATGGAAAAGGATTATGGGGAACGTTGGATTAAAAATCCAAGGGTGATTAAAAATCACCAATTTATGGAAAAATCTTAGACAAGGAAATATTTTCCCTAAATCTCACCGAAAATAACAAACAGAATATCTTTGGATTTAAAATCCAACGGTGAATAAAATTCACTGAATAATCTAAAGGATCATATTAATTATGAAAACAAACAAAATCTTTCAATGAAAGATTTACTAAACAAATTGATTCTTTTCCTTCTCCTATAAAGAGGAGCCAAGAGAAGAGAAAAAAGATATAGAGTTTTGGAATCTTGAAATTTCAGAGAGAAAAAAAGGAGAATTTAATTCTCAACAAAGAAAACCCGTGGTGAGAAAAGAAAGGTGATCAAAACTTCAAACAGAGAATTTAATTATCAAATCTAAAAGTTTAACTCTTCTGCAAAAAAGAACTTAGTGCTTCTTCTGGTTGAAGATCTGCAGAAGCACATCTTCCTATAAGTTTAGAATTTAATTCTCATCGGATTGTGATCCTGCCATTCAGATCCAAGACTTAGAGGGGGAATTGAGTTTAGAGAATTTAATTCTCCCAAAACAAAATTAGGGTTTAACCCTATATGAGATTTAATTCTCCCAAACTCGCAGGAATTTAATTCCTTCATGATGAAATTAGGGTTTAAACCCTATCTGAGAATTTAATTCTCCCAATACTATAGGAATTTAATTCCTTCAAGATGGACAAAACTAGGGTTTAACCCTAATTGAGAATTTAATTCTCTCAGATTAATGGGAATTTAATTCCTCTAAAGAAAATTAGGGTTTAACCCTACATAAGAATTTAATTCTTTCACAATAGGAATTTAATTCCTCCAAAATCATAATTAGGTTTTAACCCTACAGAGAATTTAATTCTTAAAACTAAGGAGACTTAAAAGATCTCCATGCATGCAAAGAACTAAGGTCACGTGGCCCCATGTGACCCCTGAAAAGATCCCCAAAAAATAAGAAGGAAAAAGTTCTGAGGCAACGTCTCACGTGCTCCCACGTGACTTACAAAACACAGAAAGGAAAAGCAAAGGAAATGAAGGCTTTGGGCGCTCTCACGTGTCACCACGTGACCCCTTAGCAAACGCTTTAACAGTCAGCGCATAAATCACCGTCACGTGTCAGTACGTGATGCTCAAAAATAAAAAATATAAAACAGCGTTTAACACTCAATTGCAGAACGAAGTAAAGGGATCTAATTCCACCTCTGGGCGCCCTCACGTGACCCTTTTTTCTTTAGTGTTTAACACTAATTCGAGAACTTTATTTTTTAGTGTTTAACACTAACTTGAGAACCCCATTTCCAGTGTTTAACACTGTTGCTTTCTAGTGTCTAACACTAAATTGAGAATTATATTTCCAGTGTTTAACACTGATTATCTTTTAGTATTTAACACTAATTTGAGGGATATATTTACAGTGTTTAACATTTTTTTCTCTAGTGTTTAACACTATTTTTAACCAAATTGGTTAATCTTTCAGAGGCAAAGCCTCCCATTCAAAATTGAGTAAAAGTCAGAGCTATAATGTTCACTGCTCAATCAAAGATAGAAAAAAATGTTGCCAAAGCCCCCAAACTCTTGTTTAGCATTGCTAAATAATATAGGCTGAAACCAGACAAATGTCTAATGGTCCAACATATGGCCAATACTTCAAACTTAATTGGACTTAGCCCAAGTTGGCCATAAGTCCTCAACTCAGACTCAACTGAGCCATATTGCTCATAATATAATTAATTGATCTTAGTTCTAAATCGGACTACAGATCATTTAATCCATCTTGGTTCAAGGGTACATCTCTTCACTCCTTTGATATTTGTCGTTGTAATTCCTCAACGTCTCAAAGAGGTGACGGGTCCCGACAACCACACATTTCATAGAGTATGACGTCTCTAAACTACGGATTGTGGGGTCCTTAAACCCATGGACTATGATGTCCTTAACCTCGACCGTGATGTCTTCAAACTAACATCGGACTGTGGGGTCCTTAAACCCACGGACTATGATGTCCTTAACCTCGACCGTGATGTCTTTAAACTAACATTGGACTGTGGGGTCCTTAAGCCCATGGACTATGATGTCCTTAACCTTGACCGTGATGTCTTTAAACTAACATTGGACTGTGGGGTCCTTAAACCCATGGACTATGTCTTTAAACTAACATCGGACTGTGGGGTCCTTAAACCCACGGACCATGATGTCCTTAACCTCGACCGTGATGTCTTTAAACTAACATTGGACTGTGGGGTCCTTAAACCCATGGACTATGATGTCCTTAACCTCGACCGTGATGTCTTTAAACTAACATTGGACTGTGGGGTCCTTAAACCCATGGACTATGATGTCCTTAACCTCGACCGTAATGTCTTTAAACTAACAGCGGACCGAGATGTCCTTAGACTAACGTATCCTTAACAAACGTTTAAGTTGATCTTAGTCTCAAATGAGGCTAACACATCCTTAGACCCAAACCCCCAAACCCAAATCTAAGAAAGATACGGATTTGGACTAGTCCAGGCCCTACGGGCGACAACATAAATTAGTCTCCGTATACAATCCAAGGGCAACCAAACACAAAACAAACACCCACGACACGAAGTGACCATCTGGAGAAGGAGAAAGTTGTTACCGCGATGCGATAGCGTAATTAACTGCAGGGGCTTGCGTCTGCAGGGAAGAGCGTCCCCACAATCAAAAACCCCCTCAACGAGGGGGAATCTGACGAAGTCTGCTACATCGGTCGCATCCGTTTAAACCTTCGATACACGGTGCCATAAATCAACTTGGCATCTTCGGAGAGGTGGACAGATAGCACCAATTAGCATCTGCCCCGAATCTCAGGCAAGACGTTTGTCTTGCCGTCTTTCAGAGGGGAACAGATTCTGGCACGCCCAGTGGGACCTTTTCCTCTTTCCACTCCACACTTTGTGTGTCGTGTCCGCGAACTAATCGCGGCTTGCTGATGGTTGCCCTTGGGTTTCGAAGTACTAAGATTTGGCGTTTTGCTTGGTGCAGAAAACGAAGGATCAATGGCGTTCACTTGTGCAAAGTGTTCCAACTGCAATTGCAACCCACGCTCCGCCTCATCTGGAGGCATATCTTACGGGCCTCAAGCAGCCTCCCTGTTCACAATGCCGGTGGAACAGGTCACTCAAGCCACCACAGGATTGTTTTTCAGGACCATGCTCCGCCAACGAGCTTCACCGCTCCTGTGCCAACACCGGAAGCCCCCAATAAGTCGGTCTTTGATCGGCTTACAACTATTGGGCCCCTCTCAACGGGTCGTCCAGTTCCATCTCCTTGGTCTTCGCCAGATTGGGCAAAAGTACATGTGGGCCCATGATGAAGCCTGCAATCGCGGAGAAGGTTGTTCCGAAAAGATAGCCATCCCTACCCCTGAAGTCGTCGAGGCGGCTTCCCCTACCAAAGGGTCAGTTTTTACAAGACTGGCTCCTGTCCCTGCTCAAAAGTCTGTTTTCGATCGATTGGATACTGCTTCTCAATGGACATCAGTCTTCAACAGGCTGACGCCAGCAGCAACCCTTCACCTTGTTCGACACGCTCGACGTCGCCACTGGCGCCGAGTAAGGAAGGACGGGGGCAACTCCCCTTCTGGGCTAACCCCACCAGCTCCAACGGTGGAAGTTAATGCTGCTGTCCCAACCGGGAACAGTTTTGAGCTGCTGAACAAAGTACACATGAATTTTTATTTGTTATTCATTTAATAAATATCTTATACTTCATATATTCACAATGAGATATTATTTCAATATCATTCTCACTCTCACCTTCTCTCTCCTCAATCTTTCTCTCTTCAAGCACTAACCCTAACCTCTCATGTGTTGAGATCTAAGGGTTAGCAAGACTAATTGATCCCTAATCCTCTTCTATATCCTCTAGGTTGCTTTGATTAGCACTCATAGTTACTTAGTTACCTCAAGTGTGAGGTTAAGCTTGGAGAAGTAGCTCTCGGGTGGATCTTCTGTCACAAAGAGGAGGCCGACGAGGAGGTGGTCAACGAGAACAAGAAGGACCTGATTCATTATGTATAATCTTCTTTCATAGTAGCTAATCACTCCTATGTTGTTGTTAGTTAGGATTTGGCAAAGATCCATAAGTTAGTCGATGTTAGTTTAAAAAAAATGATTGTTTTACCTATTCCGGCTCCCCGCATCATGTGGGGTATCTAACGTCGACTTACAGTGGCATCAGAGCCTCGCTAAACCATAACTAATTTGTTAGCAAAGTCGTTAGAAATTCGATCGCGAAACGAACCGGAAAAAAAATCATTTTCACATAGTTTATGTCGTTTTTAAAACGGGGTCTAAAATTTTTTCAGGGACCCTTAAAATTACAAGCAGGGAATTATAAGATTACTGGAGAAATTTGGGTTCGTGACTCGGCCAAACCGCCGCGGAACCGCGGCCGATCCAAGCGATCCGCCGCGGATCCGCGGCCGAGTTGAAGCCGAGTCGGCCCAAATTTCCCCAGTAAGTCTTCTGTGTTGATTTTGTTTTTTCTGGGATGTTTTGTTTCTGCTCAAGTTTCAGGTGCACAGTGAAGTATTTGGAGTAGAATCATTTGTGTTTGCTTGATCGAAATTCTAAGATGTTTGGCTAACTTGATTATATCTGTGATTTGTTTAATGTGTTCGTAAACCTCCCCTAACTGCTAGTATGTCGGTTAGCAGGGGGTTGCACATTTCTATAATGGTTTTTACTGTTTGTGTTTGTGGACTTGTTAGATTGTCGTGAATGGATAGCCGGGGATGTGAGATGAGCGTTTCTTTCATTCAAATGTAATTTGTAAATTGTTGTAATATTCTTTTGCGGGGCACTTCCGGGTTGAGGTTGTAGCCACCGTTGTATTATTTCATTTACTGTTTTTTACTCCTAGGATAGACCCAAGGTGGGGTGCACAAACTACCGGGTACTTTGAAGTGTTTAGCGGCCTACTCACGTTGTTGAGGGAGACCGCTTCACTTCGGGTACTTGGCGGGTAGTTTGCCGTACCCGTAGGGGTCTAGAGTGGGGTTTTGGCTATTCATCGCGACCGTGTAATCCGTCTTTCTTTGCAGGCTCAAAAGGAATGCGGATTCGTAGAAAATCCAATATGTTCATCTGTGATCTGGAATGCCTATTATTGCGTCTGACGAATGTACAATATATATATATGATAGCTATTAGACGTCACTTATGTTTTACACCCGCGCTAGCCCAGCCCCCGCTCTGTCGTTAGTTAAGTAACCTAACGGGTGAATGACGGGGTCCAGTGGCGAATGCGGATGGCATAAGAGGACGTTGTATTTTCGTTGTTTTCTGCAATGATAGGTGTTCCCTGATTAAAAATCAGGAATTTCCTCAATGAGGCATCACGTGTTCACACGTGACCAAGGGTCACGTGTTGACACGTGATCCATTTACAGAGTTAAAGTTTAAGCAAAGCAGAAGTAAGCGGCTGAGGAAAGACCCCAAAGGGGCGTCATGTGCTCACACGTGACCAAGGGTCACGTGCTGACACGTGATGGTCTTTAGCCCAGTTGAAATACAAAGTTTAATTCTATCAAGTTATAAAGGCCTCAATGAGGCATCACGTGTTCACACGTGACCATGGGTCACGTGTTGACATGTAATCTATTTACAGAATTAAAAATCCTAAGTAAAACAAGTGGCTGAAGAAAGACCCCAAAGGGGGGACACGTGCTCACACGTGACCAGAGGCCACGTGCTCACACGTGATGACCCTTCGGCCCAATTAAAGTACAGAATTAAAACTCTGAAGGAGGAGCGGTCACGTGCCAACACATGATAGGCTTTGAAAGCTTCATAAATCAATAGAATTAAAATTCTAAATTTCTCTAAAATCTTTCCAAATGGGAAAGGATTAAGGAGAACCGTTGGATTAAAAATCTAGGGGTGATAAATATCACCAATTTATGGAAAAATCTTAGACAAGGAAAGATTTCCCTAAATCTCACCAGAAATAACAAATAGATTATCTTTGGATTGAAAATCCAATGGTGAATAAAATTCACTTAATGATCTAAAGGCTCAGATTAATTATGAAAACAAACAAAATCTTTCAATGAAAGATTTGCTAAACAAATTGATTCTTTTCCTCCTCCTATAAATAGGAGCCAAGAGAAAATAAGGGGATATAGAGTTTTGGAGATAGAGCTTTGGAATCTTGAAATTTTAGAGAGAAAAGAAAGGAGAATTTAATTCTCTACAAAGAAAAACCCTAGGTGAGAAAGAAAAGGGGATCAAAACTTCAAACAGAGAATTTAATTCTCAAATCTAAGAGTTTAACTCTTCTGCACAAAAGAACTTAGTTCTTCCTCTGGTTGAAAATCTGCACAGAGCACATCTCCCCATAGGATGAGAATTTAATTCTTATCGGGTTGAGATCCTGCCATGCAGATCCAAAACTTAGAGGGGGGATTGAGTTTAGAGAATTTAATTCTCCCAAAACAAAATTAGGGTTTAACCCTATATGAGAATTTAATTCTCCCAAACTCACAGGAATTTAATTCCTTCATGATGAAATTAGGGTTTGAACCCTATCTGAGAATTTAATTCTCTTAAAACTATAGGAATTTAATTCATTCAAGATGGACAGAACTAGGGTTTAACCCTAATTGAGAATTTAATTCTCTCAAATTTACAGGAATTTAATTCCTCCTAAATGAAATTAGGGTTTCACCCTATATAAGAATTTAATTCTTTCACAATAGGAATTTAATTCCTCCAAAATCATGATTAAGGTTTTAACCCTACAGAGAATTTAATTCTCAAAATAAAATAAGGAGACTTAAAAGATCTCAGTGCATGAAAAGCTTAAGGTCACGTGTTCCCACGTGACCCCGGAAAAGATCCCCACAAATGAGGAGGAATTAGCCATGAGGCAATGCCTCACGTGCTCCCACGTGACCTTCATTATATATCGAACAAAAGCAAAGGCAAAATCTGACTTGGGCGCTCTCACATGTTACCACGCGACCCCTAATAAATGCCTTAACAAATCAGTGCATGAGTATACATCACGTGCCTACACGTGATGGCTATGAAAAATAAAAAAGTGTTTAACACTTGTTTACAGAACAAAATAAAGGGGACCTGGCCCCACTTTTTGATGGTATCACGTGCTCCCACGTGACCCCTCCCTCGTCTAGTGTTTAACACCAATCTGACAATTTTGTTTCCAGTGTTTAACACCGTTATCCTTTAGTGTTTAACATTAATTTGAGAATCGCATTTCTAGTGTTTAACACCAATTTGATAATCTTATTTCCAGTGTTTAACACTGTTGTTCTTTAGTGTTTACCACTGCTTTTAGCCAAATTGGCTAATTTTCCAGAGGCAAAAGTTCCTCCTCCAAATGAATCTCAAAATTGAGGAAATCAAAGATGAAAATGTTTAGCATTGCTAAGTAATGTGGGCTCGAACCCAGACAAGTGTTAATGGTCCAACAAAGGACCAATTCTTCAAACTTAATTGGACTTAGCCCAAGTTGGCCATAAGTCCTCAATTCAGACTTAACTGAGCCAATGTGCTCATAATTTAATTAATTGGTCTTAGTTCCAAACTGGGCTATAGATCATTTAATCCACTTTGGTTTGAAGGTACATCTCTTCACTCCTCTGATATTTGTCGTTGTAATCCCTCAACGTCTTCAGAGAGGTGACGGGTCCTGATAACCATACATTTCTATGGACCGTGGGGTCCTTAAACTCATGGACTATGATGTCCTTAATCTCGACCGTGTTGTCTTAAAACTAACATCGGACTGTGGGGTCCTTAATCCCATGGACTATGACGTCCTTAACCTCGACCGTGATGTCTTAAAACTAACATCGGACTGTGGGGTCCTTAAGCCCATGGACTATGATGTCCTTAACCTCGACCGTGATGTCTTAAAACTAACATCGGACTGTGGAGTCCTTAAGCCTATGGACTATGATGTCCTTAACCTCGACCGTAATGTCTTAAAACTAGCAACGGACTGTGGAGTCCTTAAATCCACAGACTATGATGTCCTTAACCTCGACCGCAATATCTTTAAACTAATTTTGGACCACCATGTCCTTAAACTGGTAATCGACCGCAATGTCACTAAACTAAACAATAGAGCCCAATTGCTCTCTCGTTGGATCTAAACGATCATGTTAAGTTGATCTTAGTCTAAAATGTGACTAACGTATCCTTAACTAACGTTTAAGTTGATCTTAGTCTCAAATGAGGCTAACGTATCCTTAAACCCAACCCCCCAAACCCAAATCTAAGAAAGATACGGATTTGGACTAGTCCACGCCCTACGGGCGACAACATAACTTAGTGTCCGTATACAATCCACGGGCAACCATACACAAAACAAACACCCACGACACGAAGTGACCATATGGAGAAGGAGAAAGTTGTTGCCGCAATGCGGTAGCGTAATTAACTGCAGGGACTTGCGCCTGCAGGGAAGAGCGTCCCCACAATCAAAAACCCTTCAAGCGAGGGGGAATCTGACGAAGTCTGCTACATCGGCCGCATCCGTTTAAACCTTCGATACATGGTGCCATAAATCAACTTCGCATCTTCAGAGAGGTGGACGGATAACACCAATTAGCATCTGCCCCGAATCTCAGGCAAGACGTCCGTCTTGCGCCGTCTTTCGGAGGGGAACAGATTCTTGCACGCCCGGTGGGGCCTTTTCCTCTTTGCACTCCACACTTCATATGCCGTGTTCGCGAACGAATCGCGGTTTGCTAATGGTTGCCCTTGGGTTTCGAGGTACTAAGATTTGGCGTTTTTCTTGGTGCAGAAAGCAAAAGATCAATGGCGTTCACCTGCTCAAAGTGTTCCACATGTAACTGCAACCCACGTCCTGCCTCAACTGGGGGCATATCTTACGGGCCCCAAGCGGCTTCCCTGTTCACGATGCCCGTGGAACAGGTCACTCAAGCCACCACATGCTTGTTTTTCGGGACCATGCTCCCGCCAACGAGCTTCACCGCTCCTGTGCTGACAACGGAAGCTCCCAAGAAGTCGGTCTTTGATTGACTTACAGCTACTGCGGCCCCTCTCAGCGGGTCGTCCAGCACCAGCGCCTCGGTCTTCTCCAGATTGTTCCAAAGTTCAGGTGGGTCCATGATGAAGCCTGCACCTCAAGAAAAGGTTATTCCGAAGAGAGTAACCAACCCTGCTCCTGAAGTCGTCAAGACGGCTTCTCATGCCAAGGGGTCGGTCTTTACGAGACTGACTGTCCCAACACCCACTCCCGCTCCTGCCACTCAAAGGACATCAGTCTTCAACAGGCTGACACCAGCAACAACCCCTCACCTGAACAGGGGGCAAAACAAAGCCGTCCCCGTCACCGAGCCAACACCAATGGCTCGACATGCTCGACGTCGCCATTGGTGCCGAGTAAGGAAGGCCGGGGGCAACTCCCCTTCTGGGCTAACTCCACCAGCTCCAACGGTGGAAATTAATGCTGCTATCCCAACCGGGAACAGTTTTGAGCTGCTGAACAAAGTACGCAGGAATTTGCCTACTGCCGTACTGAAAAGATCTCCGCCACCGGTGGAGACTGTCACGGAAATAAAGCGGGAGCAGTCCACTCAACGGCTGTCTTCCAAAGTTTACAAGATCTGGCGACAAGTCCGAGAGTCGATGGTGGATCAGGACTATCTCCACCGACAGAAGAAGCTGAAGGCTCAGAAGGAAGAGCACCGTCCTGTCAAAACACAACGGAAGACAACCACTTGGGTGCCCACTGCAACGGCCCCCTCGACTTCGATCGCTCATAGGAGGAGAAGGCCGGAGGAAATTCCATGCCTGCGACAAATGTCAAAGACACTGAGCCCAAACGCCCTAAGTCTGGGGGCATGGTGGTCCATACTATTTACATGGCATCCGGGAAAGAGGATAGCCGCGCTTCTACGGGCCACCGACCACTCACCTGATCCATCACAAGAGCTCAGGAACAACAGAAGCAGAAGCATCAGGAGATGCTGACTGCAATGGCCGCACTCACCGGACCAAAAGAAAGACCGGAGGCGTCATCGGAGCAACGCCATGAACAAGAAACCGATGTTGAATACCTTCGGAGAATGCTTGAGAAGAAGGACAAAAAGGCTGCAGAGCAAGCGGCCAACATAAAGCGAATGACACTTCTCTTCCAAGACATGGTCGGGATAATGTTATAGCCGGAGCCTCCAGCCGAAGACCCTCCGATCATTATTGAAGACGATAAAGGGGAAACGTCGAATCATCCTCCGGCTCTTTCAGCAGCGAAAGAGGAAACTATCTCCAAGGCCACCCTGGATGACTATATTGCCCAGCAAATAAGAGTTCACCAGGCAAATGAAGCAGCCGGCCAAGTTGTCAAAACTGGGCGACCGTATCCAGGCTGGTATGATCAGATAAAGTACCCGCCGGGATACAAGATCCCCAAATTCCACGTATACAAAGGGACAGGCAATCCCCATCAGCACGTCGCCCAGTTCAGAGCTCTGTGCGGCAACACCGGGGGCGATGATAAGCTTTTGCTCCGTCAATTCGTCGGCTGCTTGTCAGAGACTGCATTTGAGTGGTACTCCGAGCTTCCAAACGACTCTGTAAAAAATTTCGCAGAGATGGAGTTGTTATTCACCCAGCGATTCGCGAGTGCCAGCGAACGCACCCCAATAATGGCGTTGATCAATGCAAGGGTGAAGCCGGGCGAAACTTGGGTTCAATACGCAATCTGATGGCGAAATCTGTGGTCAAAGTGCGAACAGCGCATCGAAGAAGCACCAGCGGTGGGCATGTTCGTGGGCACCCTAGACCCTCATGCAACTATTTCACAGTTCATGATGTTCTTCAAACCGACCACATTCCAAGCTTTAATCGATAAGTTGGACCAGATGGATCAGATGGGTCACAAACCGTCTCCTCCGAAACCGGAGCCGCGAAACGAAAAAGGTAAAGGGAAGGCGACCTTCGTTGCGAATACTCAATAGCAGCCCAGTACTCCAAAACTAACGGATCAACTGGAAGAGAGACGGCGCTATTATAATGAGAAAATGAAGCGTCCTTACTCGTTCCCACGAGACAAAACGAGGAGACTATTCGAGCCGGCGATGCGCAACAGGCTCATCAATCTGCTGAATCCAAAGCGACCATTGCAGCCCGGTGAAGCGAATAATCCCAATTATTGCCCTTAACACCAAACGGTAAGCTATCCAATCGAAGATTGCTTCGTCTTTAAGGGATGGATCGAGGACCAGTACCAACAAGGCAAGTTTGCGTTGTCTGAGAAGTGGACAATAAGCCCACCACAACCGCACTCTCCTAAGAAGATGGACACACCGGGGGAAACGTGCTCTTTTGTTGAAGAAGCTCCATGGGAGGTGGCTCTTTCGGCCAAAACCAAAAGGATGCTGAGTGATCTCCAGACGTGCCCGGCGATCAGGTAGAAGAACCCGCTAGAACCCCAGTTCATCGAAGGAATGCAGAAGTCGCACCCAACTCCAAAGATTGGTGGTGGTAGCCAAACTGCTCACACCTAGCCGTCGAAACCTTAGAAAAAGAAGAAGAAATCCAAGAAGCCCGTGAAGCCTGGCGACAAGCGCACGGACTTACAAAAACAAATTGACGCGCTGGAAGAGTATAACCAGAAGGCACGGACTCCAATCATGCTCCAAGAGTTCCTCAGCCAGGTCCTTGAGGATGGAAATGATGGAGAAGACTCATCAGATGGATCTGAGGATTATGTAGCAAGTTGTCATGTGATCTCTCACTCATTGATAGACGATGAAGAGGCTCCTTGCGCCAAGAGACTGGGGGAAGGCCCCGAGCCGGAACTTCTATGGCCGTCAGACGAAATGATCGACGCCTTCCTGAATGAAATTCATCTGGAAAGTAAAGCCGATCGGAAGCGTGAGATGGCCATATTTGAAAAAGCCAAACGCCGGCGACTGGACGAAAGAGTCGAGACATTCCTGCCGAATCAAGGGGCATCCGTCGCGAATAAAAGCAAGATCAAGACGAGGAAAAGGTTTGCGAAAGCCATATCAGTGGGAATGAAGCTGCCACCCTATGAAGGAAATACTCTTGGTAAAGCCGAAATGTGTCCGAGCTATTGTTTATATCATCAGAAGATTGCGCACCCCACCGAGGAATGCAATGCTTTTAAAAGATGGTGGCAGGGATATGTCGCTCACCGGCAACATTTTAAACGGATGAAACACAAAACTCGTTGGGAGCAGAGAAGTACGACCGAGGAGCATAAAAGAATTACCGGCAACTGTCGCATGGTCAACGTCGGGGGATCGCAGATTCTCACCTTCAGGAACGACTCTGACGAGGAGATGGCTCTTGGCCCTATCTTTAAAGAACCCACCTTGGGGAAAGAGGAGGAACCGAAGGCCTGTGAAAATATCCAGCTGCGCAACCGTACGCTTCCAGAAAAGAATCTTGGACCCACGAATAGAAAAGATAAGGGAAAAGAAAAGGTCTCAGAGGATATCGCCCTAGATGACCAAGTCATGAAAGAGCTGACTGCCAAGGACCCGCCAAAGGAAAGTAAGGTAGACTATAATGTTCTGGCGCACTTGAGGAAGTTACCCTCGCAACTCAGCATTCTCGACGCCCTTTTACTATCAAAAGAATCAAGAGATTCATTGATCAAGGCGCTACAATAGCTAGGACAATTCCAAGCTTTTCTCGCCGTAGAAAAGATGAAGGACGAGCTGGAAGAAGTGCGCACAGCCGATGTCACCTTCGGTGATGAAGACCTCCTCCTCGGGACGTGCGAGCACAACCGTCCTCTTTATATCTCCGGATACTGTCACGATATAAAGATAGGCAGGATCCTGGTTGACAATGGGTCTTCCGTCAACCTCCTCAACGTGAGAGTATTGAAGGAAATCTGCATGAGCGTCCAACATCTCGCCCGCGATAAGATTACCATCTCTGGTTTTGACTTCCCAGTCGTCACGGACTCTTGGGTCTATGATACTGACGCTGCGTTTCGGGCTACTCGTCACGGATATTAAATTTCACGTCATTGACGCCAAGACTTGTTATAATGCTTTACTCGGCCGGCCTTGGTTACATGAGTACAACATCATCCCTTCTACGCAACACCAGTGTATGAAGTACTTCAAGGATGGTCTCGAGTATACTGTGATAAGGGAGTTGAACCCTTTCTCCGTGAACGAAGTCCGAAAATATGAAGATGCAAAATACTTTTTGCCAGACTTTGAGGACATGGAAAGATGCCACAAACCGAAGAACAAAGCTATCACCACTATTCCGGTCTTCGGGAGTGATACCGAGGAGGAAGAAGAGATAGTTTATTCAGGGCCGCCTCGACGCAACAACCCGGAACCGTCCGCCCCCATATTGATCTTCGGCAGCGACTCGGAAGACGAGGTCAATGCTGTATTCTCCGTTCGGCCGTCAATACAAGTTTTCACTGGCGATAATCAGAGTCTGCAAATTATCATGGTTCCGCGGGAGCATTACAAAGAGCTCGATGCGCTTAAAGCTTATAGTGTGCAAGAACTGCAGATATTTTACGTCCCTCCCAGGCGGAAGGGTGAAAAGGCGATCCTATTCTACCGATCTGGGGAAACCAAAGTGGAGAAAGAAATCTGGCATGGCGCCGATGCTACACTCGACAGACTCCAGCCCATCCGTCTGCCAAGATATTACTCGGAAGGCTTGAGAAGGCTCTTGAAGAATCAAGGGATACCTTTCAAACAGACCATTCGACAAGCTCGGTTCTACAACAGGATTTGGGATGTCCCTGGAACTCAGCGCAAGTTTCCCAACGGGAGAATAGAAACGCTCGGGCTTGGATATGTGAAATCCGGGAATCGGGAACGAGTCCATGGTAGCTATGTCATATATGACTTCGATGAAGAAGAGGACGCCCTGTCAGAAAACGCTGACCCTGAACCAAAACGAGACCCTGCAATCAAAATGCCGAGTCCGTCATTTGAAGAACGAATAGACAAGCTTATCAGGGAAGTGTGTCAAAAGATCCGGGATGACCATAACCGTGAAATGGCCATTTACGAGATAGCCAGGACGCAGCGCCTCCTTCAGCAGATCACGGAGAATGACAATGCTCTTCCTTATCAACCCGTCATGCAAAAGGCCCGACGCAAAGGCAAAAATAAATCAAAGAGCGGGGGAGGCGTTCGACAGCAACAAAGCGGGACCAAGAAGCCATGCGACCGGGAATCGAGCAATCCGGATTCGTCCCTTATAAAGAAGATGAGTCGAGCATACTCTTTTCCTCAGAACAAAACACGGAAGATACTTGACCTCGCCATAAGACATCAGATGATTACGCTTCCGGAGTCTAAACACCCTGAGCAAGTCAACGAGATCTCCCACCCAGACTATTGCTCTTATCACCGGGCAATAGGACATCCTCTTAAAGACTGCTTCACCTTCAAGAACTGGGTCGAAGACTAATATCAGTTCGGCAAATTCGCTCTATCCAGCAGCTGGAGGATAAATTCGCCACAGAAGCACGAACTAAAAGCCGCGCATACAGCGAGAGTAGAACCAGATCAACATCGGTCGTGGAAGCAAGCTCGTACTTGTCACATGATAACACTATCAAAAGAAGAGCCTGAGGACAGGGGTGACCTCCCCTGGTGCTTCGAAAACAATGATGACGAGGTGATCTCAGAGTTTCCACCGGCGCCAAAAGAGCTGGAAGATGGAATACATACCACTGCAGATAACCTCAAGAAAATTGATTTGGGGACGGCAAATGACCCGCGACCGACATTTTTCAGTGAGCTGCTATCTGAAGAAAGGGTGGCTGCGCTAAAAGATGTGCTTATGCAGCATAAGGATTGCTTCGCATGGAATTATTCCGAAATGCCAGGACTAGACCCAGTGATTGCTGTCCACAAATTGGCAATATCTCCGGACGTCAAGCCAATCAAACAAGCACTAAGAAGAATGCGGCTCAAGCTTGAGATGAGCATCAACGCCGAGGTCAAAAAGCTGATCGATTCCGGCTTCATCCAAAAGGTTCAGTACCCTAATTGGATCGCCAACATCGTCCCGGTGATGAAGAAAAATGGGACGGTGCGCATATGTGTAGAATTTCGGGATCTCAATAAAGCTTGCCCGAAGGATGACTTCCTAGTACCGGTCACCGAGCTAATGATAGACAATACATCCACCCACGAAGTCTTCTCCTTCATGGACGGCTCATCAGGGTATAATCAGATAAAGATGCATCCTGAGGACCAGAAGTACACTGCTTTCCGGACCCCTTTGGGTATATTCTGCTACAAGGTGATGCCTTTTGGTCTAAAGAACGCCGATGCTACCTATCAGAGGGCCATGACGAAGATTTTCGACGACCTCATACATTAAATTGTCGAATGCTATATTGACGACCTCGTGGTTAAAAGCAAATCATACGAGGAACATCTGGAGCATCTGAAGGTCATATTTCAACGCCTCCGGCAATATAACTTGAAGATGAACCCTCTCAAATGCGCGTTTGGAGTGTCCTTAAGCAAATTCCTAGGATTCATCGTCCGACACCGAGGCATCGCGATAGATCCATCAAAGATCAAGGCGATTATGGAAATGCCTCCGCCAAGGACTCTTAAGCAATTGCGGTCTCTCCAAGGGAAACTTGCGTATATCTGGCGATTTATAGCCAATCTTTCAGGGAAATGCCGTCCTTACAGTCACCTGATGAAGATGGGAACCCCGTTCGTCTGGGATCAAAAATGCCAAAATGCGCTGGACGAAATCAAGCAATACGTGCAGAACCCGCCAGTGCTGGCAGCTCCGGTCAAGGGAAAGCCTCTCATTCTGTATACAACCGCCCTTGAAGGTTCCTTAGACGTATTATGGGCACAAGAGAACGACCAAGGGAAAGAAAAAGCTCTCTACTACCTGAGTCGAGTTCTCCTGGGGGCAGAAAGCAATTATTCTCCCATCGAAAAACACTGCCTGGCGCTGATCTTCGCGATAACAAAGCTCAGACACTATGCGTTGGCGCATGAAGTCCGTCTCATATCGAAGGTGGATCCCCTCAAATATTTGATGTCAAAGGCCATAATGACAGGGCGACTCACTAAATGGGCTTTACTCTTAATGGAATTCGCAATAACTTATCAGCTTCTTAAAGCAGTGAAAGGCCAGGCCATCGGTTACTTCCTCGTTGAACATCCGATACCGGCCGATTCTCCCTTGAATTGCGAGCTGCCAGACGAACATGCGTTTGACACGATCGACGGAAGTGATACCCGGTGGGAACTTTACTTCGATGGAGCATCTTCGATGAAGAAGCGCAAACAAAACACCCTCATAATCAAATCAGGGGTAGGCCTCATCTTCGTAACTCCACAAGGAGGAATAATGCGCTTTTCCTTCTCCTTAACAGAGCCGAGGACAAACAATGAAGCCAAATATGAAGCTTTGATAGCAGGTCTCGAAATCGCCATCGACATGGGGATTGAGAACTTCCTCATATACGGAGACTCCCAGCTGGTTGTTAGTCAAGTAAACGGAGACTATCAAACGTGCAAACCAGAGTTGGTAAAGTACGGCGAGAGGGTACAGCAACTGCTGACCCAAATACCTTCCTACACCTTGGAAAGCATACCGCGTGCAGAAAATAGCAAAGCGGACGCACTAGCTAAGCTCGCCAAAGAACTGGACGACGAGAACCTCGATGACGTGAGAATCGTTGTGCAAAGCCGTCGGGTTCTTGCGCCGGCGGAAATATCTCCGGAGTCGTCCGAAGAAAAAGGAGCGACCGAGTAAATGGCTATGCAAATAAAAGACCAGGAAAAGGCTGAGGATTGGAGAGAAGTCTTTATAAACTACTTCAAATCCCGTCAAACGCCTAAAGATGCGTCCTCAAAACATCAGCTCATGAAGCGAGCCCTATCTTTCGCCTTCATCAATGATACTCTGTACAAGAGGTCATTTGATGCTCTGTGGTTGAGATGCCTGGGACCTGAAGAGGCGAAGAGAGTCGTTCAAGAAACTCATGACGGACTCTGCAGTTCTCACCAAGCCGGGCCAAAGATGAAGCTGAAGATCAAGCGGATGGGTTATTATTGGCCCACGATGATCCAGGACAGCCTCGAGTATGCGAAGCAATGCCACTCATGCCAGATCCACCGAGACTTTATCCATCAGCACCCAAATCCATTACACCCGACAGTGGCTAGCTTGCCGTTTGAAATGTGGGGGACTGACATAATTGGCCCCATCGAACCAGCATCGTCCAGAGGACATCGATTCATTTTGGCGACAACTGATTACTTCTCCAAATGGGCAGAAGCAGTACCGCTGAGGGAAGTGAAGACGGAGAATATCCTCCATTTCTTCAAGACGCACGTCATTTATCGGTTTGGAACTCCGAGACGGATCATCTCCGATAACGGGCCAGCCTACAGAAGCCACAAGATTAGCCGCTTCGCACAAAAGCACAACATAGACTAGAGATACTCCTCAGTTTATAATCCCCGAGCTAACGGTCTAGCTGAGGCTTTCAACAAGACCTTGACGAAGATCTTAAAGAAGACGGTGTCTCGAAAAAAGAAAGACTGGCACGAGAGACTGCAAGAAGCTCTCTGGGCATATCGAACTACGTTCAAGACGGCCACGAACACAACACTGTACGCATTGGTATTCGGTATAGAAGCGGTACCCCCCTCGAGATAGAGTTACCCTCTTTACGAGTGGCAGTTCATTACGAGCTGAGGGACGAGGAGAACGCTCACCTTCAGCTTGAGGAGCTCGATGCCCTTGATGAGACCCGGCTCGTAGCGCAACAAAATTTGGAAGCTTATAAAGCAAAGATGACGCGCTCCTACGAATGATTGACCAGGCCAAGGACATTCTGCCAGGGCGAACTCGTGCTAGTAGTCAAAAGACCCATGATCCCCAATCGTACTAAACAAGGGAAATTCGAGCCAAATTATGAAGGCCCGTACATTATAGACAAGGTATACCAGGGTGGAGACTATCTGCTCATGGACATGCATGGCGAAAGGCCCTTCAGGCCAATAAATGGTCGCTTCCTGAACAAATACTATGCCTAACGAGTCACGGCCTAGGTCAGTGATAGATGACGACGACTATGTCCGCTCGCTATCTTCCTAAGCCTAAACTCTATAAGTAGTGACAGGCCTTCTTCAACAACGGACCGAAACGTCCTTAAACTAACAACGGACCGAAACGTCCTTAAACTAGCAACGGACCACTATATTCTAAAACCAGCTGTTGACCGAGATGTCGATAAACTACGGTGGATTGCAGCATCCCTAAGCTGGTACGAAAAAGAAAAAAGAATAAAAAAAAGAAAACGATATGTCCATAAGCAAAATGGGCACGGATGAAAACCCGAAAGGGCTCCGTGAGTAAAAACAGTAGGGCTACCGGTGAGTCTTGTGAAACCCCGAAAGGGCGCACCCTCGTTCGAAAAAAAAGAGAAAAAGGATAAGAAAAAACAAAAAAAAAAAGAAAACGGTATATCCATAAGCAAAATGTGCACGGATGAAAACCCGAAAGGGCTCCGTGAGTAAAAACAGCGGGGCTACCGGCGAGTGTTTGTGAAAACCCGAAAGGGCGCAACCTCGTTAAGAGACACTTGCAGGATCCTCTCGACGTTGTGAGGAGAAACCATCCGCGTGAGATCCTTACGACTCACAAGGGAGCAACACACTTAGAGATCCCCACGATCCCTAGGGAGAAATTACACTTGCGAGATCCTCACGACTCGTAAGGAGAACTCTCTTATGGGACCCTTACGGCTCATAAGATTTGAAAGTCTTAAGTTATAGAGACCTGAACCTGTTCTTAAGCAGCCCCCACAACCTCCACTACTGCCCTACAAGCGGTGCAACACTGACCCTTGTATACAATCCATGGGCACGAATAAACATTTCCCTAACCAAGTCCCACCCGTGACTAGGGATATGTTCGCACGGTGAACAACCCTTGTGAGCCCTCTCGACTTATAAGGGGAAAACTCTCTTGTAAGATCCTTACGACTTACAAGAAGCCATACACTTAGGAGTCCTCACGATTCCTAAGGAGAAAACACACCTACGAGATCCTCACGACTTGTAGGGAGAAATACCTTTGTGAGACCCTTACGGCTCATGAAGTCAAAAGCCTTAGTCGACAGGATCCTAACCCTGTTCGCTAAGCTACCTTTGTTCGATATCGACAGAGGCAAATGATGATTCTCTCCTGGCAATATCCCAGTTGTAGCGGTGCTGATGCCGAAATCGGTGTCTAATCCCAAGCTTGCGGCAAAAAGCTAGCGAGCCACACATGCATACGAAATAGCCGAAATGATGGGGCAACTTGCAACAGAAGCAACAAGTAAAAAAAATGTATGCATGCAAAATAGCCGAAATGATTGGGCAACTCGCAATAAAAAGCAGCGAGTAAAAATAAAATAAATAGCCGAAATGATTGGGTACCGCGAAAAATAGCTGAAATGATTGGGCAGTCGCAACCTTCGCGATATAAAAAGCTGAAATGATAGAGCATCGCGGAAAGAAATAAAATAAAAATAAAAACGAAATTTATGCCCTACAGGTGATATCACAGCAGTCCCTGTATACAATCCAGGTGCGCAAACAAAGAAGGAATCACACTCCTCCTCCCCAGGTTTCATAAGAAGAAGAAGCCAAATCTCGATGGTTCACAGACAGCCTAGAGATCATCTCAACACTCGTCTCATTACAACAGACACAACATCAAGCAAAGCGGAACAGCGGCAACCCCTAGTTCCATGATTCGGCGGTGCACAGATAACCAAGAGTCAAACCCTGATTCCATGAAATGCGGATAAAGTCAACCCTTCCTAGTTACGTGGAACGCGGATTATGTCACTTCTGACCCCGTGGGAAACGTCCAGAGCGGAGCCTGGTCCTCGCCGAACACGGCAGTGAACCCGTGGGAAGCATCCAGAGCAAAATTCCTGGCTACGTGGAACGCGGATTATGTCAATCCTGACCCCGTGGGAAACGTCCAGAGCGGATCCTGGTCCTCGCAGAGCACAGCAGTGAACCCGTGTGAAGCATCCAGAGCGGAGCCTGGTCCTCGCCGAACACGGCAGTGAACCCGTGGGAAGCATCCAAAGCAAAATTCCTGGCTACGTGGAACACGGATTATGTCACTTCTGACCCCGTGGGAAACGTCCAGAGCGGAGCCTGGTCCTTGCCGAACACGGCAGTGAACCCGTGGGAAGCATCCAGAGCAAAATTCCTGGCTACGTGGAACGCGGCTTATGTCAATCCTGACCCCGTGGGAAAAGTCCAGAGAAGATCCTGGTCCTCGCAGAGCACGGAAGTGAACCCGTGTGAAGCATCCAGAGCGGAGCCTGGTCCTCGCCGAACACGGCAGTGAACCCGTGGGAAGCATCTAGAGCAAAATTCCTGGCTACGTGGAACGCGACAATGAACCCGTGTGAAGCATCCAGAGCGGATCCTGGTCCCCGCAGAGCACGGCAGTGAACCCGTGTGAAGCATCCAGAGCGGAGCCTAGTCCTCGCCGAACACGGCAGTGAACCCGTGGGAAGCATCTAGAGCAAAATTCCTGTTACGTGGAACGCGGAAATGACCCCGTGGGAAACGTCCAGAGCGGATCCTGGTCCTCGCAGAGCACAGCAGTGAACCCGTGTGAAGCATCCAGAGCGGAGCCTAGTCCTTGCCGAACACGGCAGTGAACCCGTGGGAAGCATCTAGAGAAAAATTTCTGGCTACGTGGAACGCGGATAACGTCAATTCTGACCCTGTGGGAAATGTCCAAAGCGGAGCCTGGTCCTCGCCGAACACGGTAGTGAACCTGTGGGAAGCATCCAGAGCAAAAATTGGACCGTGGAGTCCTTAAATCCACGGACTATGATGTCCTTAACCTTGACTGTGACGTCTTAAAACAAACAACGGACTGTGGAGTCCTTAAATCCACGGACTATGATGTCCTTAACCTCGACCGTGATGTCTTACAACTAACAACGGACTGTGGAGTCCTTAAATCCACGGACTATGATGTCCTTAACCTCGACCGTAATGTCTTAAAACTAGCAACGGACTGTGGAGTCCTTAAATCCACGGACTATGATGTCCTTAACCTCGACCGCGATGTCTTTAAACTACGATACCCCGGAGAACATCCAGAGCGGAGCCTGGTCCTCGCCAAACACGGCAGTGAACCCATGGGAAGCATCCAGAGCAACCCCTGACCCCGTGAAATATGGATAAGGGCAACTTCACCCATCACTTGCGGGTCCTCACGACTCGTAAGGGAGCAAATTCTCTTGTAAGATCCTTACGACTTGCAAGAGAAAAACATACTTAGAGATCCTCACGATTCTTAAGGAGAAATTACACCTACGGGATCCTCTCGACCTGTAGGAAGAAAAACTCTTTATGAGATCCTCACGGCTCATAAAGTTGAAAAGTCTTAGGAGGCAGATCTTAACCCTGAATCCTAAGCCATCGTTGCCCAGCAAAGAGATTAAGATAGACTACCCGCAGAATACATTCAATTAAAAGGGAGATGCCAGTGTGAAGAAAAATGTGTCTTTTATTCATGAACCAAAATGGATACAAAGTACAATTCGTGAAAGAACAAAAAATATACTCTCATTCAGGAGTATGTACAAAAGAATAAAAAAGAAGATATACAAGTCTTCAGGTCGGTGGGCGATTTAGCAGCTTGGTCAGCTCATCCCTCTTTCGCTGGGCCACGCCTTCGTGATTCAGTATCACCAGAAGACGGGCCTCCGCCTGAGCCTGCTGGGCCTGATATGAGGCAAGCTGACCTTCGAGCTCTTTCTCGGTAGCTTTGTGAGCCTCGACCCTTTCGCGAGTGAACACGGCGGCTTTGTCGATGGCCACCACCTCCTTGATGGCCTTTTGAAGCACTCTCCAGAGTTCATATGCTTTGTTGGCCTTGGCCGTAAGGTTAGCTTGGAGCTCATTCAGCGCCTTCGAAGCCAACTCCCTCTCCGAGAATTTGCGGCCGAGCCTCCTCTCGCATGATATCATGTTCGCAGCATACCACTCAATCAGTCCCCGCAAGCTTACCTTTGCAGCCACAACCTCTGAAATAGGGCATGTACGCTCAAGACTGTATAAAAAAGCCTCCATCCGACGGCAATATTCGAGCTAAAACACGCACACATCACATGATATGGGAGGCAACAAGGAAAATCTCCGATGTATATCCTATCAAGCGTGAATTTGCAACTATATGAATATTCGAAAGGAAATGATACCCGAAGTTCTGATGTGCATGCAACATAATGATAGTGCTCGCAATTAAAGAAAATTCCCATGGGAAAATATGAAGCTCATTTACGCAAGCAAGACACACGTACGAGTATTCTGCAAACATGAAAATTCAACAGAAAACATATAACAGCCAATGATAAGAGGAGTACATTGATTTAGACATACTACACTACCGGGAAAAGATCACCAAACAAGGGATCGGAAATACAAGGGTTAACAAAGCAAAAAACAAAATTCTCCATCTATCTTTCTGCATTCTCCAACACATCGAAGCGGCGGTTCTCGCAAGGAGTCGCTCCACACTGATTGGTGCCGTGTTCATCCCTAAAAGCAGACATGATAGCCCGCCGAGCTCTTATCTGGCCCAACAGATGAACTGAGCAATCTTTCAAAGCCTGAGTAATCAGGCACGCTTCGTGAAAATCAGCCACATCAAGCATCGCCAGGGTCATCTCCGCCGGATGAGGAGGGATGTCAGCAAGCACGGTAGCAAGAATCATCCGGAGCCAAAGGGATCCCATTGGAAGAGGGGACCCCCTACGGATCAAAAGTTCATATGTCGCCGAATCACATTCGTCGTCGGTGAGAAGGGGATCCACCAGTCGTGCAGCAAAGCGGGGAACCATCTCCTCGATAGGTACTTCACATGGTTGTCAACGAGCATGGGGGCGGTTGCAAGCCATGACACTTAGTTGTTTCCTCAAGATAAACCACACTAAATTGAGAATAGATTTCTCTGTGAAGAGAAAAAGAAGGCTATGACCTCAGGTTATAAAGAGGAGCATTAAATGCTGCGCACGGAGAATATTGCATGGTGGAACTATTTCCAAGGCCCAAAAAAGGGAAGGCATTGAAAATCAAGGAGATGGAACTATTTCCAAGGCTCCTTTTATGCATCTAATGCTGTGCATAGAAAATATAGCATGAAAAATTGAATAGCCCCATCAAAAGGGCCCTGCGTGCGGAGCACGTGAGCACCAAACTTGATATGCACTGAAAAGTAAAATGGTGCCTCACACGCCAAACACGTCAGCAGCAACAATGACAATATGACAAAATCCCAAAAAGAAGACATGAAAACACAGAAGGGAAGGAAAAGTTTATCACTCATACTTTAAAAGTTCATACAAAAATAAGAAGAAACAATTACAATGGCAAGACCTCAGATTCGGGGCATGGATTGAGAAACTCAAAAGTGACTTTGTCCAAGATCTTCCAGGCATTTCGAACCATCCTAGTATGTTTTTTTCGCGATCACAAGCGTCGGGATCCTCACGGATATCCTCCTCCCTCCGATAAGCAGCAAGTATGGCCGACTGCTGAAAAGCCTGATGCAAGAGATCAATAAGATTGTCTCGCCTTCTCTTCGAGATTAGGCTCATCAGATACACCGAATGCACTTTATCCTCGGCGACATCCGATGCCCTAAGCGGTACGCCAGTGCAAAATAGAGGGAGCACCTCCCAGATCGCCATCACGATGAGTTTTAAAAGAGAAGAGCGACGAGGGAGTAGCCGACCGTTGTACTCGTCGAAGCGGCTCATGATCTCAGTACATTGCGCGTTGGTGAACTCCTGGTTCTGGCTGCGGCCCAATGCACGAATGTTTCCGTAAGAAATGATTTCATCAAGATCATACAAATGGGCATCCATAATACCTGAAATAAAGATTATGAGAATTTAATAGATAAGCCAATCGAGAAGAATACTTGTCTAGATAAACAAAGGATTTCAAGCAACTCGGTACATTCCCTAGGGAAAGGCACCATTACAGGCCTCTTCCTCTTGGTTACAGAAGACAACTCAGGGCAAGAAAAACCCAAGAAGTCCCCTGGGAAGAACTGAGTTCTTCATAGGAAGTAAATTCCTTGTTAAAAAGGGGGAATTAAATCCCCAGAGACGTTTTTCAGAGCCAAAACTCTTTGAAGATGGAATTAAATTCCATGGAAAAGACAACCGCCACCATTAGCCCCCTGAAGATCAGAGAAATCCTAAAGGGCCCGTTGATTAAAGATTGAATGGTTTTCTCTTTATTTTAAAGAACTTAAAAATTGGTTCTTGTTAAAAGGGAAAACCCTTGGTGTGGATTTAAAATCCCGTGGTGATTTCGGTGAAAGTTCTTCGTTCGTTCAATGATTATTACCTGAGGAAAAGGAATATTTCAACAGAGTTATACTCTGGAAAATTTGCAAGACAGAGAACTAAGCTCTGAGGAACGAGAATTAAATTCTCAAAAGAAAAGATAGCCAAAGGAGGAAGATGAAAGAGTGGAGGCGCTTCTGAAGACACCCCTGCATTTATAGGATGTGATGGGAAACGCTTCATCTACCCTATTCCCTAGACAGATCCAACGGTCACAAAAGTGACAGCGTTGCACTCACGTGCAGACACGTGGAGCAACGCTGTGGGGGCATTTGTTCCCTGATTAAAAATCAGGAATTTCCTCAATGAGGCATCACGTATTCACACATGATCCATTTACAGAGTTAAAGTTTAAGCAAAGCAGAAGTAAGCGGCTAAGGAAAGACCCTAAAGGGGCGTCATGTGCTCACACGCGACCAAGGGTCACGTTCTGACACGTGATGGTCTTTAGCCCAGTTGAAATACAGAGTTTAATTCTGTCAAGTTATAAAGGCCTCAATGAGGCATCACGTGTTCACACGTGACCATGGGTCACGTGTTGACACGTGACCAAGGGTCACGTGTTGACACGTGATCTATTTACAGAATTAAAAATCATAAGTAAAACAAGTGGCTGAAGAAAGACCCCAAAGGGGGGTCACGTGCTCACACGTGACCAGAGGCCACGTGTTGACACGTGATGACCCTTCAGCCCAATTAAAGTACAGAATTAAAACTCTGAAGGAGGAGCGGTCACGTGCCAACACGTGATAGGCTTTGAAAGCTTCATAAATCAATAGAATTAAAATTCTAAATTTCTCTAAAATCTTTCCAAATAGGAAAGGATTAAGGAGAACCGTTGGATTAAAAATCCAGGGGTGATTAAATATCACCAATTTATGGAAAAATCTTAGACAAGGAAAGATTTCCCTAAATCTCACCAGAAATAACAAATAGAATATCTTGGGATTGAAAATCCAATGGTGAATAAAATTCACTTAATGATCTAAAAGCTCAGATTAACTATGAAAACAAACAAAATCTTTCAATGAAAGATTTGCTAAACAAATTGATTCTTTTCCTCCTCCTATAAATAGGAGCCAAGAGAAGAGAAGGGGATATAGAGTTTTGGAGAGAGAGCTTTGGAATCTTGAAATTTCGGAGAGAAAAGAAAGGAGAATTTAATTCTCTACAAAGAAAAACCCTAGGTGAGAAAGGAAAGGGGATCAAAACTTCAAACAGAGAATTTAATTCTCAAATTTAAGAGTTTAACTCTTCTGCACAAATGAACTTAGTTCTTCCTCTGGTTGAAGATCTGCACAGAGCACATCTCCCCATAGGATGGGAATTTAATTCTCATCGGGTTGAGATCCTGCCATGCAGATCCAAAACTTAGAGGGGGAATTGAGTTTAGAGAATTTAATTCTCCCAAAACAAAATTAGGGTTTAACCCTATATGAGAATTTAATTCTTCCAAACTCACAGGAATTTAATTTCTTCTTGATGAAATTAGGGTTTAAACCCTATCAGAGAATTTAATTCTCTTAAAACTATAGGAATTTAATTCCTTCAAGATGGACAGAACTAGGGTTTAACCCTAATTGAGAATTTAATTCTCTCAAATTTACAGGAATTTAATTCCTCCTAAATGAAATTAGGGTTTCACCCTATATAAGAATTTAATTCCTCCACAATAGGAATTTAATTCCTCCAAAATCATGATTAAGGTTTTAACCCTACAGAGAATTTAATTCTCCAAATAAAATAAGGAGACTTAAAAGATCTCGGTGCATGAAAAGCTTAAGGTCACGTGTTCCCACGTGACCCCGGAAAAGATCCCCACAAATGAGGAGGAATTAGCCCTGAGGCAATGCCTCACGTGCTCCCACGTGACCCTCATTATATATCGAACAAAAGCAAAGGAAAAATCTGACTTGGGCGCTCTCACGTGTTACCACGTGACCCCTAATAAATGCCTTAACAAATCAGTGCATGAGTATACATCACGTGCCCACACGTGATGGCTATGAAAAATAAAAAAAGTGTTTAACACTTGTTTACAGAACAAAATAAAGGGGATCTGGCCCCACTTTTTGATGGTATCACGTGCTCCCATGTGACTCCTCCCCCGTCTAGTGTTTAACACCAATCTGACAAATTTTTTCCAGTGTTTAACACTGTTATCCTTTAGTGTTTAACATTAATTTGAGAATCACATTTCTAGTGCTTAACACCAATTTGATAATCTTATTTCCAGTGTTTAACACTGTTGTTCTTTAGTGTTTACCACTGCTTTTAGCCAAATTGGCTAATTTTCCAGAAGCAAAAGTTCCTCCTCCAAATGAATCTCAAAATTGAGGAAATCAAAGATGAAAATGTTTAGCATTGCTAAATAATGTGGGTCGAACCCAGACAAGTGTTAATGGTCCAACAAAGGACCAATTCTTTAAACTTAATTGGACTTAGACCAAGTTGGCCATAAGTCCTCAATTCAGACTTAACCGAGCCAATGTGCTCATAATTTAATTAATTGGTCTTAGTTCCAAACTGGGCTATAGATCATTTAATCCACTTTGGTTTGAAGGTACATCTCTTCACTCCTCTGATATTTGTCGTTGTAATCCCTCAACGTCTTCAGAGAGGTGACGGGTCCCGATAACCATACATTTCTATGGACCGTGGGGTCCTTAAACTCATGGACTATGATGTCCTTAATCTCGACCGTGATGTCTTAAAACTAACATCGGACTGTGGGGTCCTTAAGCCCATGGACTATGATGTCCTTAACCTCGACCGTGATGTCTTAAAACTAACATCGGACTATGGGGTCCTTAAGCCCATGGACTATGATGTCCTTAACCTCGACCGTGATGTCTTAAAACTAATATCGGACTGTGGAGTCCTAAAGCCTATGGACTATGATGTCCTTAACCTCGACCGTAATGTCTTAAAACTAGCAACGGACTGTGGAATCCTTAAATCCAAAGTTGAATCGTTGGAACAGTTTAAAAAAAACCACTCAGTTATTTTTAAAACAGAAGATATTTTTTAATTGCGGAGCTTTAACCACTCCTTTTAAAAGTTATCAGGTTCCTTCGATCATATCAAGTTCACTACGTTCACGTTTTCGCCAAAACCATTCGTAGCCCTCCGTCATTTCATTTGGGTATTCAGTAGTATTCAAGCTATGTATTTTGACTAACGCCAAGGCATAGTGTTTGGTAGCTGCTGGGTATTCATTTGTTGCATAGATAGATGAGTTAGTTTGGGACAGTCGTATTATCATTTGGCCAATGTCAGGGGTATGTATGGATGGGTTCAAATTAACAAGATAATGATGGGTAGAACTTGACATGTGACTTATGATATTTTGACCAACGCCAAGGTCTTAAGAGCATGGGGCAGAAATTTATACCGGGAATTTCTAAAGAAACTGAAATTTGCAAAGAGATGCATACCATTTGGAGTGTGATAATTTTGGTAGGATTCCTTCAGCTTTATCACACGATGATATTTGGATCCCGATCCTACTGTGAGTATCCGCTACTCATCAGAAGATTCGTCACTTAACGATCAATGCTATAAACCAAGTAGGTGCCGAGAAAGGTGTCAGCGGGGCTACGCCCCCTGAGAAAAGAGGTTATTTAATTAAGGAACTTCGCGAAAGCGTCGGAAAACCTCCCTCGAAGTACCGACACCGGCCTGGCTGAACGGTTAAGCAAGTATTGTACAGTGAGAATAGTCCTGACTAGTTCTTCCTTTTTGGTTTGAGGAGGGATTCGAGAAACAGTGGGAGCCATCCAGTTTAGATAAACTAAAAACCACTTTAAACTTGCAAGAGCATCATGCTAAAGTGTTTCCTCTCTCTCCTAATTGCAACGACCCAGAACATGACAAGCCTTAAGTTACTATTAGAAAAAAAATATTCTGACAGGGCCAAACTAAAAAGATTGGTTGCGGAATGTCAAGATGGCTTTGACTTATGACAAATTAGGGTATGTCCTTACTGCTAAGGCACCTGCTGTCCCTGGTCCAAAACCAGTATCGCGGATAAGGAAATCTACAAGACCTGGGAGTTAGATTGCGCGAAGGCCAAATGCATCGTGCTTGCCTCTGTGAATAATGAACATCAGAGGAGGCACGGGGATATGTATCTTGAATCCATATTTCTCCATACAAAGGATCTGTATGGAGAGCAATCTCGTATAGCTAGATACGAGACCTCAAAGAACTTGTTTCGGTCGAGGCTGGCCGTCGGATCATCTGTAGGAGAACATGTCCTAAAGATGATTGGTTATATAGAAGAGCTCGCGGACCTCGGGACGACTTTAGAGAACGAGCTCTATACAGACTTGATTCTTCAGTCCCTTCCTTCCACCTATGTCCAGTTTATTCTGAATTTCAACATTCAAAGAAAAGAAGTTGAACTTCCAGAACTCCTTAATATGTTGAGGAGTGCAGAGGGCACCTTGCAAAAGGCAAGGGAAACACCCGCTATGTTTGTTCGCGGTGCTTTCTCTTCCGGATCCAAGGCTAGGGCCAAAGGAAGGAAGAAGAAGGCCGCTACCAAACAAAGAGGTCGTGTTGGTATGGTGGGAGCTAAGGGAAAGGCAAAGGTTGTGGTGCTAGTAGAGGCAAAGGACGAGTGCATCCACTGTCGTTGGAAAGGTCATTGGAAGAAAGATTGCAAACCTTGGATTGCCATGAATCAGGAACCGAAGCAAGCTGTGGCTTTGACTTCAGGTGTGTTTGTAATTGAAAATTGTCTGTCAATCAACTATACCTCCTGGGTATTGGATACCGGATCAGGATCTCATAAACGCAATTCATTGCAGGCACTGAAAAACCGTAGAGTGCTGAAGGTTGGAGATATGACCCTCCAGGTTGCTAACGGAGCTAGCGTGGGTGCTGTGTCCGTAGGGGATTATCACCTTGGATTGACGAGTGGACATATTTTGGTTTTGCATAACTGTTTTTGTGTACCCAGTTTAATGTGTAATATCATATCAGTTTCGTTGTTATCAAAAGAAGGTTATGATTTCAGGTTTGTAAGCGATGTTGTTAACATCCACCTTAATCATGGTTTGATTGGGTCCGGTACACTAGATAATGGTATATATGTATTAAACCAATTACAGATTTTCAATGTCCAAAATACACTAAATAGAAAGTCTCCAGATATAAATCAGGCTTTCTTATGGCATTGTAGACTGGGTCACATCAATGAAACAAGGTTAACTAAGTTACATAGAGAAGGATATTTGGATCCGTTTGAATATCAATCTTATGCAACTTGTCAATTACGTCTCAAAGGAAAGATGACAAAGACTCCATTCACTGGACATGGAGTAAGAGCGAGCGAGCTCTTAGGACTCATACACAGCGATGTATGTGGTCCAATGTCTACACATGCAAGAGGTGGTTTTTCATATTTCATTACTTTTACGGATGATTACTCTAGGCACGGATTCATTTTCTTGATGAAACATAAATCCGAGGCTTTTGAGAAATTCCAAGAATATAAGAATGAAGTAGAAAACCAAACTGGCAAAAGTATCAAGACACTGAGATCTGATCGAGGTGGTGAATACTTAAGTGCCAAGTTCCTAGGTTACCTAAAAGAGAAAGGAATTCTCTCTCAGCTTACTCCTCCATATACTCCACAGTATAACGGTGTATCGGAGAGACGGAATCGAACCCTATTGGATATGGTACGTTCCATGATGAGTAATACTGAGTTACCGCGATCTTTCTGGGGTTATGCACTAGAATCAGCTGCATATCTTTTGAACAGGGCTCCTACCAAGACTGTGCCTACCACATCATATCAGATGTGGAGTGGGAAGAAACCCTATCTTCACTATCTGAAGATATGTGGATGTCCAGCTTTTGTTAAAAAGCAGCATGCGGACAAACTCGAGGCACGATCAGTACATTGTAAGTTTGTGGGATATCCAAAGAACTCTAAGGGGTATTTCTTGTATTACGCAGAGGAACAAAAGGTTTTTGTTTCTCGTAATGCCCATTTTCTAGAACAGCAGTTTTTAGAAAAGGAAACAAGTGGGTGCGAAATAGAACTAGAAGAAATTTCAGAACCACAAACTACTACTGAAAGTTTAGTAGAACCAGTAGTTCAAGAAGAACAGGACATTCCCGCATCCCTCCGCAGAAGTAGTAGGCGGTATCATCCGCCCGAGAGATACTACGGTTTTCTCATAGACGGGGATAGAGAAGATTGCATCATTGATAATGATGAACCTACTAGCTTCCAGCAGGCTATCCAGAGCAGCGACTCGGTAAGATGGCTGGATGCTATGCGGACCGAGATGGAGTCCATGTACACCAACAAAGTATGGACTTTGGACTTTGCTCCAGATGGGGTAAAACCCATAGGATGCAAATGGATCTTCAAGAAAAAGATTGGTGTAGATGGACAGGTGGAAATCTATAAGGCTAGACTTGTTGCAAAGGGTTTTCGTCAAAGACCTGGTTTGGACTATGACAAAACTTTTTCTCCAGTGGCTATGCTCAAATCCATTCGGATCCTTCTTGCCATTCTTCCATGATTATGAGATCTGGCAGATGGACGTAAAGACGGCTTTTCTAAATGGTAATTTAGAAGAGCGCGTCTATATGGATCAGCCAGAAGGTTTCAATCAGAGTGGGAGCAGCGGGAAAGTGTGCAAGTTGCTTAAGTCCATTTATGAACTGAAGCAGGCATCGCGGAGTTGGAACATCTGTTTTGATGAAACGGTCAAAGAATATGACTTTATCAAAAATCCAGATGAACCATGTATATATAGTAAAATTATAGCACGAACTGTCGTATTCCTCATCTTGTACGTGGATGACATTCTTTTGATAGGAAATGACATTCCTATGCTACAATCTGCAAAGTATTCTTGTCACACAGGTTCTCCATGAAAGACCTGGGTGATTCCTCTTACATTCTGGGGATCCGGATCTATCGTGATAGATCCAAGAGGATGTTGGGACTTTCACAGTCCAGGTATATCAACACCATACTGAAAAGATTCAGTATGGAAGATTCGAAGCGCGGTAATCTACCGGCTTGTCACGGAATCACCCTCTCCAAAGAGATGTCTCCCAAGACTGATTTGGAAAGGGATCGCATGTCTATTATACCCTACGCTTCTGCGGTAGGCTCTATAATGTATGCGATGTTGTGCACCAGACCAGATGTAGCTTACGCACTTAGCGTGGTAAGTAGGTATTAGTCAGACCCAGGGGAGAAGCACTGGATAGCAGTAAAGAACATTCTCAAGTACCTGAGAAGGACTAAGGATATGTTTTTGGTTTATGGCGCAAAAGACCTCAAGATCGTGGCCTTTGCTGATTCCATCTTCCAGAGTGACAAGGATGACTCCAAGTCCATGTCAGGTTATGTCTTTACCCTCAATGGAGGGGCGGTGTGCTGGAAGAGTTCCAAGCAGGACACCATTGCTGACTCGACGATGGAAGCGGAGTATATCGCTGCTTGCGATACCGCAAAAGAAGCAGTCTGGATGAAGAAGTTCCTACCAGAACTTCAGGTGGTTCCTACCATTGTTGATCCAATACCGCTGTATTGCGACAACAATGGAGCTATAGCTTTAGCAAAGGAACCCAAGTCCCATCATAAGTCCAGACACATCTTAAGGTGGTATCACCTGATCAGGGAGATCATAGATCGCCGGGAGATCGAGGTCCGGAGAGTTGCTACAAAGGAGAAAACTGCAGATCCATTCACAAAGGCCTTACCTCAAACACAGTTCGAGAGACTATCCGAGATGATTGGTCTTCGATACGCCAGTAAATGGCCATAGTGCAAGTGGGAGATTGTTAGTGTATATGCCCTAGGGGCCATTATTGTATCATACTAGCTTGTATATTACTTAATGGAAGCTTGGGATATTCACAGTTATATTAACAGTCTTGCTAAACATGGTAGTATGCTACTTGGTTTGTTTCTATTTTAATATGTGTATATGTTAGCATATCAAGAATACATATTGATAGAGCCCTTAGGATCTTGCTTGACTACCAGCGTTGTGATGGTAGTCACACTAGTGGGGGCTGGGTAGTCTACAAGCACATCCTTTTTCAGGTCCCTAGTCGTAGGATTATCGAGACAGGGCATCAATACTCTGGAGTAGAATAGTGTGTACGCTTCTCATCCCAGTTGGGGAGATGGTCTGTCCCACAGCCATCAGTACGTCGTACTGGAGATAGTATACAGGTGCTCGTTGGGTTACGGGTACACCAGACAGGACTCGCAGGGAACTGTTAGTTGGTATTATACCCATCGTCAGTTAACAGTTCCCGGGTGACATGAGTACAGCATAGTCCGCAGACTTGACACTGCCGCTTCGCCTCGAGTGTGTTCCCATTGTTCTTAGATTGCTACCCTACCACGGCTCAAAGGAGTCACGCAAACAGGTAGCAGTTGGGTGCAGTCTCGAAGCACTTGGAGGCAGTGGCGGTTAGATATGATTCGTCTCTCCCGGTATTGGGAGTTGATATCGCGTTGTGTCTGGAGAGCCATTACGCAAAGTCCCTGGCCAGGGCAAACGAGATTTACTGGTAGGTTTTCCAGTAGCTTCTCAAGGTGTAATGGGCTTCGCTCCGACACGACTTATACCGCTTATAGAGGACTGACGCTTGCCGCCCCCTAGGCCCGATATGTGATAGTCCAAGACGAACAGACCGGACTGTACAGAGATTGTCACATCAGGCTCAGTAGGAGTTCGGATAGGTTTCCTCATCGGCCTTCTTATCGACATCTACCTGGAGACCGTTACGTACAGCTAGTACCGCTTGCGGCCTGTGGTTAAACCCACTGCCAGCGTAGTAGTCGAGTCTTTAGAGTCCCACACAGAGAGTTTCCCTGCTTCGGGCGAAACGATATAGAGGCCGTATGGTTTTACGACAGGGTTCGTACACATACGTGTTTTTTACGGGCGTACGATATTCGGACAGTTTTTACTAGCAGACTTTGGTTTAGGCCAGATTCTAGTATTGGATTATTGGATTTATACAGTCTCGGTATTTCCGTGTTTTCACGGATGGGAGGGGCGTTCTCATAATTTGTCGAGAAGCTTCTAGAAGATTGATGAGTTGGAGGCTTAGGTGGAATTTGCATTAATTGGATTAATGACTCATGGTGTGATTCATCCAAAGGAGTTAATGATGCATTAATGGCTTAATGACTCATGGGATGAATCACACAAGGTGAGTTAATGAAGCATGATGATATTTTTATTTGTTATTCATTTAATAAATATCTTATGCTTCATATATTCACAATGAGATATTATTTCAATATCATTCTCACTCTCACATTCTCTCTCCTCAAGCTCTCTCTCTCTCTTCAAGCACTAACCATAACCTCTCATGTGTTGAGATCCAAGGGTTAGCAAGACTAATTGATCTCTAATTCTCTTCTATATCCTCTAGGTTGCTTTGATTAGCACTCATAGTTACTTAGTTACCTCAAGTGTGAGGTTAAGCTTGGAGAAGTAGCTCTCGGGTGGATCTTCTATCACAAAGAGGAGGCCGACGAGGAGGTGGTCAACGAGAACAAGAAGGACTTAATTCATTAGGTATAATCTTCTTTCATAGTAGCTAATCCCTCCTATGTTGTTGTTAGTTAGAGTTTGGCAAAGATCCGTAAGTTAGTCGATGTTAGTTTAAACAAAATGATTGTTTTACCTATTCCGCCTCCCCGCATCATGTGGAGTGTCTAACGTCGACTTACAGAATTCGCCTACTGCCGTACTGAAAAGATCTCCGCCACCGGTGGAGACTGTCACAGAAATAAAGCCGGAGCAGACCCCTCAACGGCTGTCTTCCAAAGTTTACAAAATCTGGCGACAAGTCCGAGAGTCAGTGGTGGATCAAGACTATCCCCACCGGCAGAAAAAGCTGAAGGTCCGACAGGAAGAAAACCGTCATGTTAAGCCACAGAAAGCGACGGCTACTCGGGTGCCCACTGCAACGGCCCCCTCAACGTCGACCGCTCATAAGAGGAGAAGGCCAGAGAAAATCCCCATGCCTGCGACAAATGTCAAAGGCACTGAGCCCAAACGCCCTAAGTCTGGGGGCATGGTGGTGCATACCGTCTATATGGCATCCGGGAAAGAGGATAGCCATGCTTCTACGGGCCACCGACCACTCACCTGATCCATCACAAGAGCTCAGGAATAACAGCAGCAGAAGCTTTAGGAGATGCTGACTGCGATGGCCGCACTCACCGGGCCAAAAGAAAGCCCGGAAACATCCGCGGAGCAGCGCCGTGAGCAGGAAACTGATGCTGAATACCTTCGGAGAATACTTGAGAAGAAGGACAAAGAGGCTGCGGAACAAGCGACCAATATAAAGCAAATGGCCCTTCTATTCCAAGATATGGTGGGCATGATGATCCAGCGGGATCCCCCAGCCGAAGATCCTCCAGTAATAATTGAAAATGACAGAGGAGAAACATCGAATCCTCTGCCGACTCTGTCAACAGCCAAGGAGGAGACAATCTCTAAAGCTGCCTTGGATGACTATATTGCTCAGCAAATAAGAGTTCACCAGGCAAATGTGGCAGCCGGCCAAGTTGTCAAAATTGGGCGACCGTATCCAGGCTGGTATGATCAGATAAAGTACCCGCCGGGATACACGATCCCCAAATTCCACGTATACAAGGGGACAGGCAATCCCCACCAGCACGTCGCCCAATTCAGAGCTCTGTGCAGCAAAACCGGGGGCGATGATAAGCTTTTGCTCCGTCAATTTGTCGGCAGCTTGTCGGAAATGGCGTTTGAGTGGTACTCCGAACTTCTAAACGACTCCGTCAAAAGTTTCGCAGAGATGGAGTTGTTATTCACCCAGCGTTTCGCAAGCGCCAGCGAACGCATCCCAATCACGGCGTTGATCAATGCCAGGGTGAAACCAGGCGAAACATGGGTTCAGTATGCGATATGGTGGCGCAACCTATGGTCGAAGTGCGAACAGCGCATAGAAGAAGCGCCTGCGGTGGGCATGTTCGTGGGCACTCTTGATCCGCAGGCGACCATATCCCAATTCATGATGTTTTTCAAGCCAACCACCTTCCAGGCCTTGATAGACAAGCTGGCCCAAATGGAACAGATGGGCCATAGGCCTTCCTCTTCAAAGACGGAGCCTTGGAATGAAAAGGGCAAAGGGAAAGCATCCTTCTTCGCCAACGCTCAATAACAACCGAGTGGCCCGAGACCGGTTGTTCGCCAAAGCAACAAGCGGCAATCCCTCGATGAGAAGTTGAGACGTCCTTACTCGTTTCCCCGGGATAAAACAAGGAAACTGTTTGAGCTGGCAGTGCGCAATGGGCTCATCACTCTACCGGAGTCGAGACACCCAACGCGACCGGAAGACGTCAACGATCCTAATTACTGCCCCTACCATCGAGTATTGGGCCATCCACTCGAAGATTGCTACGCCTTCAAAAATTTGGTTGAAGACCAATACCAGCAAGGAAAATTCGCGTTGTCTGAAAATTGGAAGGTGAACCCGCCACAACCACATGCTCCGCAAAAGATGGACATGCCGGGGGCATCGTGATCATTCATAGAGAAAGCCCTATGAACCGAAACGTCCTTAAACTAACGGCGGACCGCAATGTCCTAAAACTTGCAAAGGACCGAAATGTCCCTAAATTAACAATGGACCGAAACGTCCTTAAACTAACGGCGGACCGCAATGTCCTAAAACTTGCAAAGGACCGAAATGTCCTTAAACTAACAATGGACCACAATGTCCTAAAACTTGCAACTGACCGAAACGTCGTTAAACTACTTCAACCCCGCGGCGTCCCTAGGCTGACGTGGTGTAAAAAAAAATGGTACGTCCATAAGCAAGATGGGCACGGATGAAAACCCGAAAGAGCTCCGTGAGTAAAAACAGCAGGGCTACCGGTGAGTTTGTGAAAACCCGAAAGGGCGCAGACTCGTAAAAAAAACACAAAAAATGGTACGTCCATAAGCAAGATGGGCACGGATGAAAACCCGAAAGGGCTCTGTGAGTAAAAACAGCAAAGCTACCGGCGAGTTTGTGAAAAACCCGAAAGGGCGCAATCTCGTTAAAAGACACTTGCAAGGTCCTCTCGACCCTGTAAGGAGAAAATACCTGTGTGAGATCCTTACGATTCACAAGGGAGCAACACACTTAGGAATCCTCACGATTCCTAAGGAGAAAACACACTTATGAGATCCTCACGACTCGTAAGGAGAATCCCATTTGAGACCCTCATGGCTCATAGGGTTCAAAAGCCTTAAGTTACAGGGATCTGAACCTGTTCTTAAGCCATCACAACCTCCAATTCTGCCCTACAAGCGGTTCAATATTGACCCTTGTATACAATCCAGGGGCACGAATGAACATTTACCTAACAGAGTCCCACCAGCGACTAGGGATATGCTTATACGGTGAACAAACACTTGTAGGTCTTCTCGACTTGCAAGGAGAAAACACTCTTGTAAGATCCTTATGACTTATAAGAGAACACACACTTAGGAATCCTCACGAATCCTAAGGAGAAAACGCACCTACGAGATCCTCACGACTCGTAGGGAGAAACACCTTTATGAGACCCTTACGGCTCATGAAGCCAAAAGCCTTAGTCGACGGGATCCTAACCCTGTTTGCTAAGCCATCTTTGTTCGACATCGACAGAGGCAAATTATGATTCGCTCCTGGCAATATCCCAGTTGTAGCGATGCTGATGCCTAAATCGGTATCAAATTCCAAGTCCTTTCATGGCAAATGATGATTCGCTCCTGGCAATATTCCAGTTGTAGCGATGCTGATGCTGAGATTGGCACCAGATTCCAAGTTCTACACTCGCGATAAAAAATCAGCGAACCAAAAATGCATATGAAATAGCCGAAATGATGGGGAAACTTGCAACAAAATCAGCAAGTAAAAATGTATGCATACAAAATAGACGAAATGATTGGGCAACTCGCAATAAAAAGCCGAGAGTAAAAATAAAATAAATAGCTGAAATGATTGGGCACTGCGAAAAATAGCCAAAATGATTGGGCAATCGCGATTTTCGCGATATAAAAAGCTGAAATGATAGAGCATCGTGGAAAGAGTTAAAAAAAATGAATGAAATGAAAGAATGAAACTTTTTGCCCTGCAGGTGAGGTCACAGTGACCTCTGTATACAATCCATGGGCATAAACAAGAAGGGAACCATATCATCCCATCGGGCTTCGTTGAAGCGAAGCCAAATCTCGACGGTTCATAGACAACCTAAAGGCAATCTCGACATTCGTCGCAATATTGCAGACAAAATGTCAACAAACGAAATGAAGGAAGATCCCTAACTTCAGGGTCTCGACGTCAACATCGACAACTTAGAGATTGACACCGGCGTTCTGCCTCCCTCTAATCGGATGCAGACGCAACATCAACAAACGGAGCCACGACAAAGTCCCCTAATTTCAAATCTCGACGGTTCACAGATAGCCTAGAGACTACCCCGGAACTATGGCAAAGTCCCCTAGTTCCAAATCTCGACGGTTTACAGACAGCCTAGAGATCACCAACGGCGTTTCTCCTTACTCCAGCAGGATGCAGATGCGACGTCAACAAACGACCCCAGGGTCAAAACAACGGAACCATGGAAAAGTCCCCTAGTTCCAAATCTCGACGGTTCACAGACAGCCTAGAGATCACTAACGGCATTTCTCCTCACTTCAACCAGATGCAGGAATGACGTCAACAACCGACCTCAAAGTCGCAACGAACCGGAGCCATGGCAAAGTCCATAGTTCCAAATCTCAATGGCCACATCTATGGCCCGAAGACCAACAACGGCGTGCCTCCTCATTCCAGCAGGACACAGATGCTACACCATCAATCGGAGCCATGGCAAAGTCTCCAGTTCCAAGACTCTACGGTTCATAGACAACCTGAAGTCAACCAATGACCTCCCTGCCAGATCAACTCTCCGTCTCGGAAACAAGTCTACCAACCCCAGGGAAATCATTGTCCCTGGAAACCTCCTCGATTCAGGGAAATCAGCGTCCTTGACGAGAGCATCTCGATTCGCGTCGACCCGCAGAGAAATCAGCGTCTTTGCAGGAATACCTCGATTCGTCTCAACCCCAGGGAAATCAGTGTCCTTGGCAATCTCCTCGATTCAGGGAAATCAGCGTCCTTGACGAGAGCATCTCGATTCGCGTCGACCCGCAGAGAAATCAGCGTCTTTGCAGGAATACCTCGATTCGTCTCAACCCCAGGGAAATCAGTGTCCTTGGCAACCTCCTCGATTCAGGGAAATCAGTGTCCTTGACGACAGCATCTCGATTCGCATCGACCCGCAGAGAAATCAGCGTCTTTGCAGGAATACCTCGATTCGTTTCGACTCCGAGGAAATCAGTGTCCTTGGAAAAAGCCTCGATTCAGGGAAATCAGCGTCATTGATGAGAGCACCTTGATTCGCGTCGACCCGCAGAGAAATCAACATCTTTGCAGGAATACCTCGATTCGTCTCACCCCGGGGAAATCGGTGTCCTTGGCAAAACCTCGATTCAGGGAAATCAGCGTCCTTGACGAAAGCACCTCGATTCGCATCGGCCCGCAAAGAAATCAGTGTCTTTGCAGGAATACCTCCGAGGAAATCAGTGTCCTTGGCAAAAACCTCGATTCAGGGAAATCAATGTCCTTGACGAGTGCACCTCAATTCTCATCGACCCGCAGAGAAATCAGCATCTTTGCAGGAATACATCGATTTGTTTCAACTCCAAGGAAATCGGCGTCCTTAGCAAAAACCTCAATTCAGGAAAATCAGCGTCCTTGATGAGAGCATCTCGATTCGCATCGACCTGCAGAGAAATCAGCGTCTTTGCAGGAATACTTCGATTCGTCTCACCCCGGGGAAATCAGTGTCCTTGGCAAAACCTCGATTCAGGGAAATCAGCGTCCTTGGCGAGAGCACCTCGATTCCCGTCAGCCCGTAGAGAAATCAGTGTCTTTGCAGGAATACCTCGATTCGTTTCGACTCCGAGGAAATCAGTGTCCTTGGCAAAAATCTCGATTCAGGGAAATCAGCGTCCTTGACGAGAACATCTCGATTCGCGCCGATCCGCAGAGAAATCAGAGTCTCTGCAGGAATATACAACGTCAGCAAAGCGGAGCCGCGACAAAGTTCCCAGTTCCATGACTCGGCGGTGCACAGACAAACCAAAGTCAACCCTCAACCTCCCTGTTGAAGCAATGTTTTAACTCGGGAGTAGGTCAACTCATCAATCACTTACGAGTCCTCTCGACTTGTATGGAAGAAAATTCTCCTGTGAGATCCTTACACTCTCAAAAGAAAACACACTTAGGAATCCTCACGATTCCTAAGGAGAAAATACACCTATGAGATCCTCTCGACCCGTAGGGAAAAAAAATCTTTATGAGACCCTCACGGCTCATAAGGTTGAAAAGTCTTAGGTGGCAGATCTGAACCTGTTTCCTAAGCCATCACTTCTTATCTCGATTTAGGGAAATCAGCGTCCTTGGCGAGAACCTCTCGATTCGTTTCGACCCGCAAAGAAATCAGTATCTTTACGAGAATCTCTCGATTCGTCTCAGCTTGCAGGGAAATTAGTGTCCCTACGCATAAAGAAAATTCTCTTGTGGGATCCTTACGATTCTCAAGAGAAAATGCACTTAGGAGTCCTCGCGACTCCTAAGGAGAAAAGACACCTGCGAGATCCTCACGACTCGTAAGGAGAAAAGCCTTTGTGAGACCCTCACGGCTCATAAAGTTGAAAAGTCTTAGGCAACAGATCCTAACCCTGTTTCCTAAGCCATCGCTACCTTATAAAGAGTTCAAGATGAACTGTTATCTACCATCTTTGGGCCACACTTGCCAAAGCCACATGCCACTGAAATGGAGAAGTTACTCATGAGCATATAAACTACTTCATGCCAGATTAAAACATAAAGAAATAGAAGGGTGCGGCTCATGGAGCTGAGGGTTTGTTACTATACCCCTTAAGAGTCGAAATTTGAGTCAATGATAAATGACGACGCTTGTGTCCGCTCGTTATCTTCTCAGATCAAGATTCTGAAAATTATATACCAACCCAAAACTGGTCATACGCTATGAATTACTCTGCACTACTTCACCCACGTATATACTTACGTGGGCAAAATAGTGGGGGGCATTTGTTCCCGCCAAAAAAAATTCTGCACAAAAGAGCCCAAGGTATTAAATGACAGCGATACGTTTAAGAAAATGTGAACCAGTATTTTCCGGGCTGTATTTTGATAAACTCCCAAAGGTGAAATAGATAAATTCTGATGACATCGAAAGCGTCTCAAAAAATCCTTCGATTTGATATATTATGGGCTTCATAATTCATCCGGGATCAAAAGTTATGAGCAAATAAGCTATGCACTGTTCCCTGATTAAAAATCAGGAATTACCTCAATGAGGTATCACGTGCTCACACGTGACTAATGGTCACGTGTTGACACGTGATAGTTAAAACAGAAATAAAAACAAACGGCTCAAGGAGGACCCAATTGGGGGTCACGTGCTCACACGTGACCAATGGTCACGTGTTGACACATGATAGAAATAAAAACAAACGGCTGAAGGAGGACCCAATTGGGGGTCACGTGCTCACACGTGACCAATGGTCACGTGTTGACACGTGATAGAAATAAAAACAAACGGCTGAAGGGGAACCAATTAGGGGTCACGTGCTCACACGTGACCAAGGGTCACGTGCCAGCACGTGACAGGCTTTGAAAGCCTTACAGTTTAATATAATTAAAATTCTAAATTTCTCTAAATCTTTCCAAATGGCAAAAGATTATGGGGACCGTTGGATTAAAAATCCAAGGGTGATTAAAAATCACCAATTTATGGAAAAATCTTAGACAAGAAAAGATTTCCCCTAAATCTCACCGAAAATAACAAACAGAATATCTTTGGATTTAAAATCCAACGGTGAATAAAATTCACTGAATAATCTAAAGGATCATATTAATTATGAAAAAAAACAAAATCTTTCAATGAAAGATTTACTACACAAATTGATTCTTTTCCTTCTCCTATAAATAGGAGCCAAGAGAAGAGAAAAAAAGATATAGAGTTTTGGAATCTTCAAATTTCAGAGAGAAAAGAAAGGAGAATTTAATTCTCAACAAAGAAAACCCTATGTGAGAAAAGAAAGGGGATCAAAACTTCAAACAGAGAATTTAATTCTCAAATCTAAGATTTTAACTCTTCTGCAAAAACGAACTTAGTTCTTCCTCTGGTTGAAGATCTGCAGAAACACATCTCCCCATAAGTTGAGAATTTAATTCTCATCGGGTTGAGATCCTGCCATGCAGATCCAAACCTTAGAGGGGGAATTGAGTTTAGAGAATTTAATTCTCCCCAAAAAAAATTAGGGTTTAACCCTAGATGAGAATTTAATTCTCCCAAACTCACAGGAATTTAATTCCTACATGATGAAATTAGGGTTTAATCCCTATCTGAGAATTTAATTCTCCCAAAACTATAGGAATTCAATTCCTTCAAGATGAACAAAACTAGGGTTTAACCCTAATTGAGAATTTAATTCTCTCAGATTAATGGGAATTTAATTCCTCTAAAGAAAATTAGGGTTTAACCCTACATAAGAATTTAATTCTTTCACAATAGGAATTTAATTCCTCCAAAATCATAATTAGGGTTTAACCCTATAGAGAATTTAATTCTTAAAAGTAAGGAGACTTAAAAGATCTCTATGCACGCGAAGAACTATGGTCACGTGGCCCCACGTGACCCCTGAAAAGATCCCCAAAAAACAAGAAGGAAAAAGTTCTGAGGCAACGCCTCACGTGCTCCCACGTGACTTACAAAACACAGAAAGGAAAAGCAAAGGAAATGAAGGCTTTGGGCGCTCTCACGTGTTACTACATGACCCCTTAGCAAACGCTTTAACTGTAAGTCCATGTCACGCACCCGACGAGCTTGCGGGGAGGCGGAATATATGAAAAACGATTATCAAAGCTTCGTAACACGGACTTGAGCATACGGATTGTATCTAAACCATTACTAGCAAACTACGAAAGGTTTAACTACTCGGATTCGAAGTTATACCTCACGTTACTTGTCCTTCGGGTTTTCATCGCTGTCCTCCACTCCTCGTAGGATCTTTGGAACGTCCGCACCTCAACGGCCTCCTCGAGTCAAAGACGATCCACCCGAGAGCTCCTACTTCAAGCTTGATCTCTAACTTGAGACAACTAGGTTTCTTTAGTTGCTAATCAAAGTGACCTAGGTGATATAGAGTGAGGCTATGGATTAATTAGTCTATCTAATTCTTGATCTCAACACATGAGAGGTAGGATTAGGGTTTGAAGAGAGAGTGAGCTTGAGGAGAGAGAAGGTGAGCATAATAATGATTATCAAATTGTTTCTCACTTGAATATATGAAGCATAATGTTTAATCAAATAAAAGAATAAATGTGATTAATCATCATGCTACATTAATTCAATATGAGTGATTCACAATATGAGTCATTAAGCATTTAATGATGCATTAATGATATGATGAATCACACAAAATGAGTCACAAATGCATTTAATGAAAATGCCACCTAAACCCTCAAGTCACCATGCTTCTAGAAGCTTCCCGTAAAATTACGAGAACGCCCCTCCTATCCGTGAAAACACGGAAAAACTTTAGACTGTATAAATCCAAAAACCTGATACTAGAATCTGGCTTAAACCAAAGCCGGCTAGTAAAAACTGTCCGAACGTCGTACGCGCGAAAACACACGTATGCGTCCGAACCCTTGTCGTAAAACCATACGACCTCTATATCTTTTCGCCTGGAGCAGGGAAACTCTCTGTGTGGGACTCTAAAGACTCGACACTACGCTGGCAGTGGGTTTAACCACAGACCGCAAGCGGCACTAGCTGTACGTAACAGTCCCCAGGTAGATGTCGATAAGAAGGACGATGAGGAACCCATCCGAACTCCTACCGAGCCTGATGTGACAATCTCCGTACAGTCCGGTCTGTTCGTCTAGGACTATCGCATATCGGGCCTAGGGGGCGGCAAGCGTCAGTCCCCTAATAGCGGTGTAAGTCGTGTCGGAGCGTAGCCCATTACACCCTGAGAAACTACTGGAACCTACCAGTAAATCTCGCTTGCCCTGGCCAGAGGCTTTGCGTAATGGCTCTCTGACACAGCGCGATATCAACTCCCAATACCAGGAGAGACGAATCCTGTCTAACTGCCACTGCCTCCAAGTGCTCGGGACTGCACCCAACTGCTACCTGTTTGCACGACTTCTTTGAGTCATAGTAGGATAGCAATCTAAGAACAGTGGGACACACTCGAGGCGAAGTAGCAGTGTCAAGTCTGCGGACTATGCTGTACTCATGTCACCTGGGAACTGTTAACTGACGACGGGTATAATACCAACCAACAGTTCCCCTGCGAGTCCTGTCCGGTGTACCCGTAACCTAACGAGCACCTGTATACTATCTCCAGTACTACGTACTGATGGCTGTGGGACAGACCATCTCCCCAACTGGGATGAGAAGCGTACACACTAGTCTACTCCGGAATTATCGATGCCCTGTCTCGATAATCTAACGACCAGGGACATGTATAGGATGTTGCTTATAGACTACCCAGCCCCCACTAGTGTGACTGTCATCACAACGCTGGTAATCAAGCAAAGATTCTATGGGCTCTACTAATATGTATAAATGATACGTTACAAGAAACATATGCACATATTAAAATAGAAACAAACCAAGTAGCATACTACCATTTTTAGCAAGACTGATATATAACTGTGAATATCCCAAGATTCCATTAAGTAATATACAAGCTAGTATGATACAATAATGGCCCCTAGGACATATACACTAACATTAACAGCCAGCGCATAAATCACCGTCACGTGATGCTCAAAAATAAAAAATATAAAAAAGTGTTTAACACTTAATTGCAGAACGAAATAAAGGGATTTGCTCCCACCTATGGGCGCCCTCACGTGTCCCCACGTGACCCTTTTTTATTTAGTGTTTAACACTAATTCGAGAACTTTATTTTTTAGTGTTTAACACTAACTTGAGAACCCCATTTCCAGTGTTTAACACTGTTGCTTTCTAGTGTCTAACACTAAATTGAGAATTATATTTCCATTGTTTAACACTGATTATCTTTTAGTGTTTAACACTAATTTGAGGGATATATTTCCAGTGTTTAACACTGTTTTCTCTAGTATTTAACACTATTTTTAACCAAATTAGTTAATCTTTCAGAAGCAAAGCCTCCCATTCAAAATTGAGTAAAAGTCAGAGCTATAATGTTCACTGCTCAATCAAAGATAGAAAAAAATGTTGCCAAAGCCCCCAAACTCTTGTTTAGCATTACTAAATAATGTGGGCTGAAACCAGACAAATTTCTAATGGTCCAACAGAGGGCCAATACTTCTAACTTAATTGTACTTAGCCCAAGTTGGCCATAAGTCCTCAACTCAGACTCAACTGAGCCAATGTGCTCATAATATAATTAATTGATCTTAGTTCCAAATCGGACTACAGATCATTTAATCCATCTTGGTTCAAGGGTACATCTCTTCACTCCTTTGATATTTGTCGCTGTAATTCTTCAATGTCTTCAAAGAGGTGACGGGTCCTGACAACCACACATTTTATAGACTATGACGTCTCTAAACTACGGACTGTGGTGTCCTTAAACCCATGGACTATGATGTCCTTAACCTCGACCGTGATGTCTTTAAACTAACATCGGACTGTGGGGTCCTTAAGCCCACGGACTATGATGTCCTTAACCTCGACTGTGATGTCTTTAAACTAACATCGGAATGTGGGGTCCTTAAGCCCACGGACTATGATGTCCTTAACCTCGACCGTGATGTCTTTAAACTAACATTGGACTTAACCTCGACCGTGATGTATTTAAACTAACATCGGAATGTGGGGTCCTTAAGCCCACGGACTATGATGTCCTTAACCTCGACCGTGATGTATTTAAACTAACATCGGACTGTGGGGTCCTTAAGCCCACGGACTATGATGTCCTTAACCTCGACCGTGATGTCTTTAAACTAACATCGGACTGTGGGGTCCTTAAGCCCACGGACTATGATGTCCTTAACCTCGACCGTGATGTTTTTAAACTAACATCGGACTGTGGGGTCCTTAAACCCACGGACTATGATGTCCTTAACCACGACCGTGATGTCTTTAAACTAACATTGGACTGTGAGGTCCTTAAACCCATGGACTATGATGTCCTTAATCTCGACCATGATGTCTTTAAACTAACATTGGACTGTGGGGTCCTTAAACCCATGGACTATGATGTCCTTAACCTCGACCGTGATGTCTTTAAACTAACAGCGGACCGAGATGTCCTTAAACTAACGATGCACCGTAATGTCCTTAAACTAATCGACCGCAATGTCACTAAACTAAACAATAGAGCCCAATTGCTCTCTTGTCGGATCTAAACGATCCCGTTAAGTTGATCTTAGTCTAAAATTAGACTAACGTATCCTTAATAAACGTTTAAGTTGATCTTAGTCTCAAATGATGCTAACGTATCCTTAGACGCAAACCCCAAACCCAAATTTAAGAAAGATACGGATTTGGACTAGTCCACGCCCTACGGGCGACAACATAAATTAGTCTCCGTATACAATCCACGGGCAACCAAACACAAAACAAACGCCCACGACACGAAGTGACCATCTGGAGAAGGAGAAAGTTGTTACCGCGACGTGGTAGCGTAATTAACTGCAGGGGCTTGCGCCTGCAGGGAAGAGCGTCCCCACAATTAAAAAACCCCTCAACGAGGGGGAATCTGACGAAGTTTGCTATATCGGTCGCATCCGTTTAAACCTTCGATACACGGTGACATAAATCAACTTGGCATCTTCGGAGAGGTGGACGGATTGCACCAATTAGCATCTGCCCCGAATCTCAGGCAAGACGTTTGTCTTGCCGTCTTTCGGAGGGGAACAATCAAGTTTCAAAAGTCACAAAATATCGACAGAAAACAAGTAAAACAACTTCAGATTTTACTTAAGGTGATATTAGAATTTTTGCATATAGGATAGGCCTGGTTATCTAGTGAGTGAGCTGCAGACCAAATTTCAAGGCCCAACTCAAAATCGACTCACAAATTGCGGTCAAATTGAATAAAACGACGGCCAGGTTTTGGGGTTGGTGGCTCGGGCTTCTAGGGTGGTTTTCTATAGGTCTGCATATCTCACTATATCCGCTATTTAATTTTTAGAGTTCCTAAGTTATCTCAGATTTCATTTGATCACCACATATTCAACAAAACCGATATCGGAAAATTCTAAACTCATTTCTAACTGAGCTTACATGCACTCACAGGCCCTTATCTATCATTTAAAGAGGTTTTAGTCGCTAACTAAGTCTCTACAACATCACTTCTACTCATTTGGTCCACTAAACCTCATCTTAGAATTTCCCAAGCTCACAAAAACATAACTTTTGACCTCTAAACTAATATATAAGGTTAGGAACTTAAAGGCTTGTTTAAAAGTGAAAGTATTGCCTTAAAAAGCAACTCAAGAAAATTGTAAGACGGCCAAATGAGCTCAAAACCCCTATTTGATCATGCTAAGATGCTAAGGATGAGATGAACATTTTTAGTGAAAGTTGTATGATATTTTGATGAAGTTTTGAGGGTGTTTTGTGGGGTGGTAGAGGAGGTGGAGAAATGAGAGGAGGAGGAAGAAGAAGAAGATGTGAGATGAAGAAAAAAAAATGGAGACGATGAAGGGAAAAGGGATGGTTAATGCAACCTGTCTCTCCCCCCCCCCCCCCTCTCACTCACCCATACCTTTTTGTCCCCCATTTATTATTTTTCTTTTCTTTTCTTATAAATAAAACAAAATAAAACTCATAATAATTTGTCAACTTGTCATGGCACTTAGCATGGGTAACAAAAATGAAGCTAGGTTTAGTGCACAATTAAGAAACGCTAATTAATTTTAACACTAAATTTTATGGAAATAATTATATATATTAATTATAAAAGCCTAAATCAATTAAATGCTTTATTAAAATAATTTATTTTTTAATTTCCGATTATTTTTCAAAACATAAGTATATAATTATACCATTTTACGAAATCTCAAATCTATATTCGCATAATATTCGTGAAATTTATTATTTTATTAATTAAATTTCAAAAATATTATTTTCTATTTTCTGAAATGTTACAAAAATTGCATGATGTATCATCCGAACAACTTTAACAATCAGATGCAGTTGATTTAAATAAACGCATTACATTAAAGGATGTTCTTTATCTTCCCACCTTTAATGTGAATCTGCTCTCTGTTAGTAAAATCACCAAGGAATTGAGTTGGTTCATCTCAATTTTTCCAAATTTTTGCATCATGTAGGACATCACAACGAGGAGGACAATTGGCTTTGGTAAAGAATCTGATGATCTTTATATTTCTGCATATTCGATGGTCTCCAAAGCATTTGTTGCTTCAAATAAAGTCGAAGGCGGCATCTGCCACAAAGATTAGAACATCCTTTTCTTCACATATCGAATACCTATCTCAAAACATTCCATACGTTGTATTTGATAAATCTTTTACAATGTAGTAACTATCTGGACTATATTATTACAGTGTTAATAAAAAAATAAAGTCATTAAAATTTGATATATACGTACATCGCACATGTAAATTACTAGTGCATAATAAATCACAAAGAAGATTACAAGAGCCTATGTATATAAGAAAGCAAATACCCAATAGGAAAAATTCGACATCTAATAAATCAAAAAATAATCTGAAAAGATACTCAAAGAGTCTGTTTCCTCGTTCTTATTGGTAAAAAATTAGGCAACCAAATACTAAAAAGCAAAAATAGACAACTAGATGTAGCGTTGTAATATCGTCTTTGATGCTTTAAATTTGAATCCAAAAAGAAAAAAAGGAAAAAAGAAGAACAAATATGTGTAACTTGTCTGTGATAACTTCTTTACGCACCATTGAACTCTACAACTCACATTACTTTCAAACATCAAATATACCTATTATGATTAATAAAAATACATTTAAAAAAAAAAGAATTCTCATAACAACTTGATAATAGTCATAACTATCATTATGGGCTATGATTTCCATTTCCATTTCATTAAACTGTTAGTTTCTCTGTTAAGACATTTGTAATTACTAACCATTCAAGGTAACTAAAAGAACAAGAAAGGAGTAGCATTTAGCAGAGAAAATTCTTCCAAAAACAAGATTAAGACCTTGAATTCTTCAAAGTTTCATTGACTGGGCGTGTCTTCATCTCTGATATTACAGCATACCCAAGTGTTTTTATTTCTAGTTAGCTTTTAAATGATGGGCCTAAAATTCTGTTAGCATGATTTGAACCCAGAACTTTTGCTCACAGAAAAGTTTTCCCACAACTATGATATGTAGAGCTAGTAACCTCTGGCTCCGGACATAAACTAAGAAATTCACACCATCTCAAAATTGAAATTTTTTGAACCTTTTCGACGATCATAACCGTTCATCTTGATCTAAACAGTAAGATGCACGGGTACGTCGAAATTCATCAGGTTTCGAAATAGTTTGCATGTTCATCTAAGTATACTAAAATTCATGGTTTATCAATATTCTATAAACCGTTGATTTTGAACCCATTAGTTGAACAAGCAAACGATTTCGAAACCTCATGATTTCGACGTATTCATGTATTTCACCGTTTGGATCAAAATGAACGGTTCCGATCGTCAAAATTTTTCAATTTTGAGATGGTACATGAATTCCTAAGTACAGGTAATAGAATATCCCAACTCATGATATGCAAATGCAGTAACTATTATGTAGGGTCATTTCTCTATATGACCCCAAAAATCTTTCTTATTTCTATATACAAAATCTTGGTTTCTCCGTAAGACTCCAAAATTCCTGAAGCTTTTACGTTTTAGTCCTCCTCGGCTAATTTTACACCCAACTGTTAGGATAAGCCCTAAGGGGGTCATTTTACCTGTTTATCCTTTTATAACATTTCAAACAAGCCGCAAATACTAAGGTTGTGCCTGATACATGGAATAGAAGTTTATCAGGAATCCTTATATTCTGGAGAATATGATGACCGGACATCCACTTACAAGGTATCTTACATTACCGCGTTTGGTACATTTTAATCATCCGCGGTATTATGATGACCGGCGGAATGTGATGATCTGCAGCCAGCGGTGAGGAAGGCCAGCGGCGAACGGCTGACTGGCAGCGAATGGCCGACCAGCGGTCGACGGCGAATGTTCGACCGGTGGCTGGCGGCAAGGGAGGCCGGTGGTGAACGTCCTACCGGCGGCTGGCCGGCGGCGGTTGACGAGTCCGACAGTGAATGTTAGACCGACGTCGGGAGGTAAGGGAGGCCGACGGCGCATAGACTGTGGCGAACTTCCCATCAGTGGCCGGTCGTGGCTGCCGGTGAGGGAGGCCGGCTGTGGGCTGGCTGGTCGGAGGACAACAAGGGAGGCCGACGGCGGGTGGCTGATGGTCATGACACATGTCGTGTTAGGTGGGCATGGTAATTTAGAATAGACACCTGTTTTGGAGGGAATTGGATTCCCATGAAATGAGGTCATTTGATTACCAGGGTAATTCAATATCCCCCGCAATATATTTTACACCTTAACAAATAAGGTAATATTTCTGGGAATCCAGGATTACTCCCAATATTAACCCCAACCCCAAACAACCCCCCCCCCCCCCCCCCCTCCGCACCCACCCCCAAATGCACGGTTAGAGCTCAAACAATGCTCATGAATTACGTGAAAGCTTGGCGCTGAAATAGTAAGCCGGAAGTGAGGAATTTGTTATGAGAAAAGCGTGCACTTGGAAGTCGTGGTCATTGCAAAACTTGCTGTCCCCTCTTCAATTGTCATTCCCCAACTCGTAGTCACAACCACTTAATCATGGAAGTAACGAGAGAAAACTAACAGCAGGAACAATTTTGGATAACAGAAAAAATTTGGGGCTCTTATTTAGAAATACCAAGATTTTGGGGTCTTGTTATAAACAAGATTTTGGGATTCTTATCCACCCGTCAACATCAAACTCGACCAGCATAATATCACCATAAAGACGATTACACGCTGCATTTATTTGGTTCAACGAGGACCCATAGTCAACCACAGGGGGCACGTCCCCTCTCAAAATTTCGGGAAAAAAAGTTTAGTTTCAGTTTCAGTTGAGTTCCGCTATTCTAAAATGTATGCTATGTATATTTAATTTTTCCAAAACAATCCATAACAGTGTAAATCTTGAGTGGTTCCCGAATAAAAGATGACATGTTCAAATCCCATCAAACTCATATCAAGAATTTAAAGAAAAACTAGAAATTTTTAATTAAAACCTTGTTTTGTACATATAGACCCTGACTCAAGTACCTTGGCCTAAGTCCATGGAGCAATCAAATCAGATTAAATTTCACTAACATTGGAAAGATACATACAATAGACTCCACACTCTCCTATCTCCCCCGTAGTCACATAATTCGCGAATTATTCGCCGAATTCGTGAATAATTCGCGAATTTTTGATCAAACGAATTAATCTGCGAATTAATCGCCATTGTCGAACTGGCCGAATTATTCGTGAATAATTCGCGAATTATTCCCGAATTATGTGAAAAAACAACGAATAATTCAAAAAACAGCAAATAATTCACAAAATCAAAACCTAGCGTCTCATATATTAATTTATTGCTCGAAATCCTTCCCGAACATTTCCCGAACACTTACCGAATTTTTCCCGAATACCTGCCGATTTTTTCCGAATAGTTCTCCGAATCCAAATTTTCGTCCTCGCCGAATTATTCCCGAACGGCGAATTTATGACTATGATCTCACCCATGTCTTTCATTCCCTTTCTTGTTCTCTCCCTCACACAAGAGAGGGAGGCCACACTAACCTAAAAGACTACATCATGGGCTTTAAGCCCAACTGCTTAACCATCCTCCGCCCTAAACCCAAAAGAGACTATATGGTTCGCCCAAACCCAAAAGGCCCTAGTCCAAACCGGATCCATCAACTGCTCTGGACACACAACGGATACGACACACAGCCCCATAGCATGATAATAAAAGGCTTAGACATGGTATAAAAAATGAGAAATATTAAAATCTATGGTACTCACTGCTTTCATAAGGGCATAAATTTCAGACTCCTTGAGTTCGGCACCCACTTTTTCCAATCCAACCTTGAGTTCTTCAAATGTGATCTGTCCGCTATTATCTGCGTCGATCATCTTGAACATTTGCTTGAGTCCAGCAATTTCATCCTCTGAAAGGTTCTCAGCAATAAGCTATACAAAGGATTATGAAAATTTCATTGACAAACGACTTCGGAAAATATAATAACCAGCAACTAATTAGTGATGATTTTCAAAAGTTTTTTTTTCTTCTGAGAATTATCATCCTAATTGAACGTCCGGACTTTGTATAAGACATGGATCAAGGTATAAACGAAAGAAAAACAAGATCGTGTAAGAACCTAGGTTTTAGGCCATCGATATGATCAGAGTCGATCATACAATCAAAAACGGAATTTCCTCATTTGCCAACTAATATTACAATTTTATACACACTCGGACTTGAGAGAGGTGCACAAAAACAGACATCTACATTGAGACTCAAGCATGTGCATGAGTGCATTCACATATACACACCAAAGTTCAAAACTGAAACATCAATGTTTCTCTCAAGTCTCGACTAAGTAGATGTATGCATTCAACGACATATCCTTTTCTATCTTTATAAATATTTTTAACCGTAAAGTCTTAAGTAAGTGGCTATTTCCTTTAAGTTGCTAAATTACATGGATCATGAATTTAGTAAATACCAAAATGCAAGTTTCAAAGTCAATTGTTTTAATCTTCTTCCTTTTTTTTTTGGTGGAACAATTGTTTTAATCTTGAAATACTCACTCTAAGTGTCATCTTTTTTATCTTATTCATTGCGGAAAATTGCCTCAAGCTAGATAAAACTGCAGAATCCAAAGGCTTATCAGGCGCCACAACGCCAACTTAAACCCAGGGATGGCCTGTACAAAAAAAAAATCAAATGATGTTTCTATTTTCTCTAATTTCACCTCCAAGAAAAATATTGGGAAGATAATTTAATTAGTAATAAATAGAACTCACGTAGAACTTCATGAGCAGTCAACCGCTTCTTCGGGTCTCTAACGAGCATTTTCCTTACAAGATCTTTCGCACTAGATCAGATACTTGGCCATGGATCTGACTCGAAAACAAGCTTTCCCTTCAAAACTTCTTCAAATATACCTTGCTCGGTTTCTGCATTCGGCACAAAAACATGATCATGATGGTGAATTGAAATTTCAATACATAAATTATTTTTATTTTTATTTTTATTCACAAAGGCTTAGATTAATTGGTCAAATTGATGAGATGATTACACCTAGCTTTAAAAAATCCATTGCAACTGATGAATATAATCAATTGCAATACTTGAATTGTTTTATTTTTATTTTTATTTTAATTTTTTTACCTATGTATGAAATTTGACCATGTCAAAAATTTAATTGCATCAAGAAAAACACCACAAAATAGAACACAAACATTTCAACTGAAAAAACATATATAAATTACAATCAACATGGAAAAAAAAGAAACTATATATCAACTAATTAATTAGCCAAGGTTCATTTTCTCGAATTCTAACAAGGATTAATATATAAAACAATAGGAAATACAATTATACCTCAGGGGATTGGGAAGGGGTTCATTCTTGACAGGTGAGGGCTCAACCTCAGGGGATTGGGCTCTCGATAGGGTGGCTGAAACTGACTGAAAGAAGCCGTTTTTCGCAATGTTTGGACCAACACAAGTGTTGCCCATTCTTTTTTTATAAAATAATAATAATAATAATTTGATTGTTAAAGTCTAGTTGTGATGTGCTGCTCTTTAGATGGTAGCATTATTAATCAAGATTGGAACCTGGAACTAGAAATTTGAGATTGAAATTGAAAGTTTGGAGGGAAATTTTAAGGACATGGGTAGGAAATTTGAAGCCTGGCTAGAAACGTGATGAAGATTTTTGCTTGTGTGAGAAGCACGTAGATTGATTTCCTCAAGAAACACACACAAAAAAAGAGAGAAGTAGAGTAAAATCTAGTGATTGCTTTGAAGAACTAATCTATCCAAAAACCCAAGGAAAAAACAATAATTGTATTGCAATATATAACTAGAAAATTGCATAGAAATCCCCTAGTTGAGAGAGAGAGAGAGAGAGAGAGAGAGAGTATGCGTGCTTGTGTTTTTTCTTAACCTCACAAATACATTTTATCTAAAAGTTCAGTTTCCTGCAACATTATAAAAATCCAGTATGAAGTTTCGCACCCTGAAGACAACTCAAGCCTAGCTAGAGACTGGAGTTGACTAATCTCTCGTAGCCATGTAGACGGCTCTGGTGTTATTCAGTATTCAAATCCAAGAATACTCAATCTAGCTCTAATACTATATTAGTTAAGGATCGGTTATGTATTTATATTTATTCATATGAGAGCATGCACACGCTGGCTTTTAACATAAACGGGTTCCATCCAAAAGACTAAGCCTTATGGTGAGTTGTCCAATCTCATATCTAATGACAATTGGCTTGGCTTTGGATCTTAGGAATAAGCCTAAAAATTAATTTAATTTAATAAAACTAGTAATAAGTTATCAAGCGCTTGGTTGGACTTGGATCACATGCCGGCAAATCTCGCATCATCACCATCAAAACCATCACCATCAAAACCATCAAAATTACTTTAATTCTTTTTTAATAATAACTATTACTATTATTACTACCAGTATAATACAATTATTATAGAAATAATAATTAAGGAAGCTTCTTGACGATTTTGACATGGTATAAAGCTTAATTGTTTTTTTATATATGGACATGTTAATTCCATATTTGGCCTCCTAGCTTGTAGGACTATATATGTCAAAGTTATTGGATTGGAACAAAGGCTACATCCTAACATTATCATGTTTTTCTTTCTCAAAATAACAAAATTATGGAAATTTCCTCCGGCTATAACCAATTAATTAATTGTATACTTATTGACACCGCTGAAATTAATTAATTAACATACATGGTCTAAAATCTCTGTGTAGACGAAAAATCTTGTTATTTTGCATATATGATTTTTGAGCTTTAATTGGATATATAGTTGTGAAATAAAAAGTTTTCTTTCTTTTTAACAACATTTCACACCTTTTTAATTTATATATAAGCAGATGGTATGGAAATCACAATATTTTTAAACGAGACAAGTCTTTCCAACATGAAAATCAATATATATGATGCAAATCATAAAATAACAAGTATAAAGTTGACTTTTTTGGCTGTAGGACAAAACTTCTTCTAATGGCAACTGAGGTTCCGTGTATTCCTATTTGAAGTATAGAAGAATGTTGTTGTATTCGCAATGATTCCAAACACTAACCGGATAACTAAACATATAAGGTTAAGAGGGCTAGATACTTTTGTAGCATGTCCGCGCAATTGCGGAAGACCTCTACACCGCTTCATGGACTCTACCTCGGCTCTAAAGTCGTCGAGATCGAACTTGGTCGCCGGTCTTCCTTATCGAAGATGATCCATCCGAGAGAGTTCGATTCAAGTTTTAGCTTCACATTCAAGAACTAAGTGAAACAACTCGCGAACAAAACATGCTAAGAATCGTTTGTGAGGTTGATGTAATGGTGGTAATCTCAAGTTTCTCTTTTTTTAATTTTCTTCTTAAAAAGGGAAGCTCACCATTAAAGAGAAGAGAGGAGGATGAAGAAGTATGAATGAATGAATTCCTTGTCCCTTTTCTTTTCCTCTCTCTTCTTTAATCAAAATGGTGTGAGTCATCACGTGACTCATGACATGAGTCATGAGCCTACACTCATCCAAAAGCTTCTCCAAAGAATGAGAAAGTGTGTACACATACACAAATACATAAATACACACACAAATATACAGAAAACAAGTATGTATCAAAGTACATGTATCCGTATTCTTATCAAAATACGAATACCGTGTTCGTATAAAAATACGAATATCTATATTCATATAAAGATAAAAAAAATACATGTATTCGTATTAAAATACAAATATCCGTATTTATACAAATAGTCATATTCGTATAAATACCTTATTTGTGTCAAAATACAAATATTGTATTCGTATAAAAATACAAATACTAAAAGAGAGATAACGAGAGTTATATAATACTAGCTCACAATGATCCGGCTGTGTTTCAAATCTGCCAGTATTATCAAAACAACTGATTAAAGTACGTGCACTAAATACAAGTATTTAATCGAACCTGAGGGCATATCAAAATGCGCACGTACTACATCGTTTTTCCTGAACCGGGAAACCTTCTGTGTGGGACTCTAAAAACTCGACAATACGTTGGTAGTGGGTTTAAGCACAAGCACGTCAGCGGTACTAGCTGTACATAACGGCTACCCAGGTATTGAACGAAAAGAAGGCCGACAAGCAAACTCATCTGTATCCCTACAGATCCTGTATGTGACAATCTCCGTACTGTCTGGCCTCTTCGTCTGAGAGTATCGCATACCGGGACTAGGGGTGGATAAAATCAGACCCCTAATAACGTGATAAGTTGTGTCAGTATGAAGCCTACCACCTACCGAAAAACTGCTGATCTACAATTAGTAAATCTCATCCATCCTGATTAAGGATTTATGGTGATAGCCAACCAAACACAGTGCGATATCGACTCCCTATACCGGGAAAGACGAATCCCCGATGATCGCTCACCGCCTCCATGTGGCTCGGGACTGTACCCAACTAAAACATATTTGCACGACTCAGTAGAACCGTGGTCGGGTAGTAATTAAAGTACAGTGGGAACTTACACGAGACATATGACGATCTCATGTCAACATACTATCTGTATTCATGTCACTTGAGAACTGCTATCTAACGATAAGTATAGTACCATCTAGAATGTTCCCGGCGAGTCCGTCCAGTGTAACTCATAACCTAATGAGCACTTGTATACTATTTTTGGTGACTAACTGACACCAATAACTGTGAGACCGGCCATCGCTCCTCATCGGGGTCAAGAAACGTACACACTAGTCTACTCTGGAATATCGATGCCTAGTCTCGATATTCCCACGACTAGGGACATTTAAGGATTTGCTTATAGACTATCCAGTTCTCACAAGTGTGATCACCACAATAACTCTGGTAGTCATGCAAGAATCTTATGGGCTCTATCAACACATAATAGTGATTTGTAATACCTCATAATACATATACATGACGATAGAGATGAACCAGATAGTATACTATCATCTCGAGTAAGAATGTTCTACCCGTATAGGTCCACCCCCAATCATCATAATCGCATGCCTGCGATTACAATAAATGCCTTGAGGGCACTATAGCAAAAAATCTCCCACTTGCACGTAAGGATAATTATTGCGGTGTCGCATACTCACAGCCCGTGCGATATCGAACACCCAACTTCTCTACTAATCAGCTTCACAAAATCATGTTTGCGAAACTATCGCGTTCGAGAAATAGCCTTAGTGAGTGGATCCTCTAAAATGCTTCTAACTATCTCTCTCTATATTTCAACTTCCCGGAGATTATCTATCTCCCGAACTGAGCGATACCCTGCCTCAGAATTTGTCTGGATACCTGATGGGACCAAGCTTATAAAAGAACAATTTTATCCAACAAACTTCTCAAGTTGTATCCTCTATTGAGTCGGCATCCTGCGCCATGTCTATCTCAGTATCCGCTTGGAAACCTTTCCATTATACTGCCCCTCAAAAGAGGATGTCATGACCCAAAGTTCGGCCCGTGACCGGCACTTAACCACGTAACGTCTACAGGCGCAACGCGATCAAGTAAGCCGAAACCCAGAAATCAAAACCATTAAAATAGTGAGTGAAGAAAAACATTAGTTTAAAACATTTAGAAAACCTTGTGTAATTGAGTAAATTTTTTTAAGTTTAAGTTATTCTATTAAAAATTTCGGCAGTGCCTCCTTTGTAAAAACTAGCCACGAAGATGGGTACAAAACATGATATAAATAAAATGGCCGATAACAAGAGTATAACATCCCCAAACGGGAGAAATCACGCCAAACGGCAGAAAAAATCACCACAAGAATAATATACGACGCCATAGTGAAAAAATGAGCAATATAAGTGAAAATATCATAAAAGATAAAATTGCATAAATAAAGTCGGCTCACACGAGCTCGACACCAGAGTACAAAATAATATACAATATCGTCCTCACAACTGGTCTCTGGTCTCTAAGTCAATACATGAAATAGTAGATGGAGAGTACTAGATACAATAGTGTGTACAAATGGAAAATAAACGGATACCGCAAACCCACCTATCAGCAAAACGGCTCACACGCCAACTGCAGTGGTATCCGTAGCAAAAAGATACAAGAGATAGCCCTGCCGCAACTACTCTGAGGGTCGACCTGCAAACACTGTGGCACAACGGGGGTGTGTTTCCAACTCGTGAATAGTAGATAACATATAAAGATAATTGCGAGTATGCACGTACTGCGATACTCTAACATGTGCAATCAGATAACATCTATATGATGAGATGGGTATGCGATAATCATGCTAAAGTACTCTATCAGGTACTACAACTACATGATGCAATGCATAACAATGAATGCTGAGTATAGGATAAAATATCATCTACACGGAATATCAACGTGGAAAACCCCGGTGACTACCAAAAACACCCCAAAATCCCGATAACTCAGGCGCCGTCACTCTATCCGGCCCTCAATCCTGTAACCCTCATAAAAACGGGGTGCCCAACATCGGCACCCGAAAACATCATGAAATACTCTTGTCCAGCATCGACACGCAAATCCTCATATATCGAGCTCCGTCAGTCCGGATCGGCCCATGGGCTCCGTCTGCGGAATCGGCCCTCGGCCCCGGCAGTACGGGTCTGCCCATATCCATCTCTCGACACTAGTCGGTATCCTCCGGATAACCGCCAGGTCCAACCAATCACCGGTAGGTAGTAGCCCCTCTGCCAGGCTCATCGTCATCCACACGAAATCTCTATCTCGCCCCGGGGTACCATACCGGGTCCACCATGTACCCGCAAACGGATCGTCCTCCTTCTCGAATCGGGTTTCATATGTCACACGTCTCAGAACCGAGAAAACGCATGGTGGACGCACTGAAATATCATATCAAGAGAAACCGAGTTTTTCAAAACAGTTCATACTTTCTTAAAATAATACCACGGTTCTCAAATCCAGAAATCACACGAATTCAAAACTCACTGCGTAAATCTATGCAATGTGTCGTATGCCGTATAAAATCGTACTGCGAGTAAAAGGGGAAAGCCGCTCTTTTAAAATGATCAAGTTGAAAACATTTCATGCGGTGCCCAATTTTTCAAATCAAAGTCAGCATCATCTATGTATGAGCAAGAGTATATATATATATATATATATATATATATATATATATATATGCCCAAATATGAGTGTACAATATGTATATGTGCCAATATGGATGTACAAGTGGTATATACGCAAACATGAGTGTACAATATGTATATGTGCCAATATGGATGTACAAGTGGTATATACGCAAGTTTGATTGTACAATATGTATATGTGCCAATATGGATGTACAAGTGGTATATACGCAAGTATGAGTGTACAATATGTATATGTGCCAATATGCGACAGAATCATGTCTAATCATCAATGATGCGGTAATCAAAATGATGTATGGTTCGTAGCAATTCTATAGTGCGAGTGTTATGGCAATCACTAACGGGGTGGGTGTAACATACAAATAGTGCTCGTGCAGCTTGAACCGTTAGTGACAGTGTGGTGTTATATAACTACTGTTTCTATATGCAACAAGGATAGGTACACTACAATAGTATATATGCACAAGCAATATATATATATAAATATATATACGCGACAACAATATCCTATCAAGCCCTGACGCTTAACGCCATACGGACGATTTCCCCATAGATGTTAAATCAAATCACCGTGGTCTCGTACTAAGTGTAGCCTACTACTTGCTTCCCCTTCCTTGCGGCGTCCGACGTACCCGCCTGCGAACCTAGAATTTACACAAAGAGTACACATAAGCTAAAATCCTGCAAAAACGCGATATCAAATCCAAACGAGAAACTCACGTCGCGGACTAAACGCGTGTGTATCCGATACGCTAAAACGTGTGAATACGCGTCTGAAACTACTCCAACACGCTGTGACACGCAGCAACCACTAAACCCACACACATAACTCACGTGTCTCGCAAGCTTAAAGTATTGAAAGTAGGGTATTTTGCTCCAGATTTTGATACAGGCATAATTAGAAAAATTTGCATACACCAAAGATCTTAAATATGTAGCAAACTCCTACCCACCCAAACCCAACACACAACTCTCCTATCTGGCCGCAATTTGCGGCCAGAACTAATATATTTGCGGCCTGGGGTGGGGAGTATGGTCGCGTGCTTTGTGTGTGTGGTCTAGGTTTAGTGTACATGCTCCAGTAATTGCAACTTTTGCCTGAAGCAACCGGGTTGAAAGCAGATCACAAAAGAGCACAATTCTAACAAAAACGCTAATTTAACACTAATTTGATACAAAATGGTATTTTAATGTAACCTGAGAAATTAACTTGGTTTAAACAACATTAATAGCGCCTAATTAAGTTAATCAAATCTTAAAAACCCTAACTTACCCTAAACTTCACTTTATCCATCTCATTAGCACTAAAACGTACAAAAACACAATTTTTAGCTAATAAAACTACAAGTTAAGCAATAGTGTGATTTGGGTGAGTTTAATACCTCCAAATAATCTTAGAGGAACCTAACTTGCTGCACTTGCCTTCAAAGGCACGGATTTGCCACCAAGACCCACAAAAGAGGCATTTTTCAAAGGTTTTATGAAGAAAAGGTAAGTTTTTTGTTTAGGGATTTGTTGTTTGAATACAAAGAGAAACAAAGAAGAAGAAGATGAAGAGTATGCTGCTGTTGCTTCTGCTGTTGCTTCTGCTACCTCTGCTGAATTTCCAGAAAATGAGATGGAGAGAGAGAAATGAGTGAGGGAGTATGGTCAAAAGTCAAGCCATTCTTCACCTAATCCCAACCATGCCTCCCATTCTTTTATTTTCATTTTTAATTACGGGTTTGACTTGATTTTTGTGAGGATATATGAACCATGCAAGAAGGAAAAATAAAATGACTACAAGGTAACACTTAACCTAGGTGATTAGGACTGTGCATGCTAACTAAATTTGGCTTAGGAAAATTAGTTAAGAAAATTTGCTAATTATGTGAACACTAAACTAATTAATAATTAATAAAACTCTATTATATATAAAACACACCTTATCACAATTAAAACTGATTTTATTTTAGTTTAAGTGGAAATTTAAAATTTACAAGATTTTATGAAAAACACGCATTACCGCTAATTAACGCGAAAATTAATCTAACTAATTTCAAAGCATTACAATCTTCCCCCCTTAAAGAAATTCGGTCCCCAAATTTAAAATCTAGCTACGCGTACCTTCAAAGAGATGGGGATATTTCTTCTTCATCTCGCCCTCGGTCTCCCAGGTGACCTCCTCGCTGCTCAGGCCACACCAAAGGACATTGAAGGACGGTATAACTTTCGATTTCAATTTCTTCACCTGCCGATCCAGGATGACCACCGGCTGCTCTATAAAAGAAAGGTCGCACTCCAGCTGGATCGTCGGGTGCTGAATCGCATGCGAAGGATCATGAAGATACTTGGAGCATCGAAACATGGAAGTCGGGGTGAACGTCTGGAAAACTGGACGGAAGAGCTAACCGATACGCAACTGCGCCAACACGCTCGAGGATCTCGAAGGGGCCCACGTATCTGGGACTAAGCTTCCCCTTCTTCCTAAATCTCATCACACTTTTCATTGGAGAGACTCTCAAGAAAACATGATCGCCAACAGAAAACTCAAGCCTGCGCCGACGACGATCCGCATAAGATCTCTGCCTGCTCTGGGCTGCTCTCATCCTATCGCGAATCAACTGGATCTTCGCGGTCGTCTCCTCAACAATCTGCGGCCCCAAATACTGCTCTCACTGAGCTCTGTCCAACAGACGTGCGATCTGCATCTCCTCCCATATAGAGCCTCGAATGGTGCCATCTGAATGGTCTCCTGGAAGCTGTTGTTATAGGAGAACTCTACTAAGGGCAAATGGTGATCCAAGCTACCTCCGAAATCTAAGACGCATGCTCGGAGCATGTCCTCGAGAGTCTGAATAGTCCGCTCTGACTAGCCGTCGGTCTGCAGATGAAATGATGTGCTGAAACTCAAACGGGTGCCCAAAGCCTCCTGAAGCCTCTGCATAGTCGGCTGGTAAACTGGGCGCCTCGGTCGGACACGATACATGTCGGGACTCCATGCAGTCGTACGATCTCGTCGATGTATATCTGGGCATACTGAGCAAATCCGAAAGTGGTCTTCACCGGCAGGAAGTGAGCCGCTTTCGTCAAACGATCCACGATCACCCAAATGGAGTCATACCCTCGACTGGTCCTGGGTAGACTCACAATGAAATCCATGGAAATCTGCTCCCATTTCCACTCCTGAATGGGTAACGGCTGTAGCTCTCCCACGGGCCTCTGGTGCTCGACCTTGACTTGCCGACAAGTCAGGCATCTCGACACGAATTCTGTGACGTCCCTCTTCATCCCTTCCCACCAGTAAACATTTCTCAGATCATGGTACATCTTGGTGGAACCTGGATGAACGCTGTACACTGATCAATGCGCCTCCTCGAGAATCTCACGCCTCAGTCCCTTAAATTCTGTTACACATAGTTGAGTCCCAAATCGCAGTATCCCCTTACCATCGATCACGAACTCGGAGTCTCTGCCCTGTCTAATATGCTCTCTGATCTCTGAAAGACGTTCGTCACTGGGCTGCGCCTCACGGATATGGTCAAGCAACTGTGGACGTGCACGGACATGCGCAAGCTGTCCCCCGATCGGAGTGAACTCGAACTGCACTCGGCTGTCGCATAAAATCTTCCAATCTGCCGACAACTGCCTCTGCACTGCGCTCAAACAAGATAGACTACCCCCGGGCCTCCTACTCAAAGCATCCGCCACTACAGTCGCCTTACCTGGGTAATAAAGGATCTCACAATCATAGTCCTTCACTAACTCCATCCAACGGCGCTGTCTAAGATTCAGGTCTCGCTGCTGAAATATGTACTTCAAGCTCTTGTGATCAGTGAATATCTGGCACGACTCGCCGTATAGGTAATGTCGCCAAATCTTGAGTGCAAAGACCACTGCAGCCATCTCCAAATCGTGAGTGGGGTAGTTCTGATCGTGTTTCTTCAGCTGCCGAGAAGCATACACAATCACCCTGTCGTGCTGCATCAATACGCACCCTAGCCCCACTCGAGAAGCGTCACAATAGACCACAAATCCACCCGATCCCGAAGGCAATGATAACACCGGCGCCGTAGTCAAACAAGTCTGCAACTGCTGAAAGCTATGCTCGCACGCTTCTGTCCAATCAAAAGGAACTCCCTTCCGGGGCAACCCGGTCAACGGTGCAGCAATACGGGAGAAGTCCTGTACAAATCATCGGCAGTAGCCGGCCAGTCCTAGAAAGATGCGAATCTCTGTAATTGATACCGGTCTGGACCAATGCTGAACGGCCTCGATCTTCTTCGGGTCCACACATATACCATATCGCGTAATCACGTGACCCAAGAAATCTACGCTGTCAAGCCAGAACGCACACTTAGAGAATTTTGCGAACAGCTGGTGCTCCCTCAAAGTCTACAATGTGATCCACAGGTGCTGCTCGTGCTCCTCTCGGCTCCGGGAATACACCAAAATGTCGTCAATGAATACGATGATGAACAGATCAAGATACGGCCTGAAAATACGGTTCATCAAGTCTATAAATGCTGCTGAGGCATTGGCGAGTCCGAACGACATCACCAAAAACTCATAGTGGCCGTAATGCGTGCGAAAAGCCGTCCTCGGAATATCCTCATGTCGAACCGCAACTGATGGTAGCCTGATCGCAAGTCGATCCTCGAAAAGTATCCTGCACCCTGAAGCTGGTCGAACAAGTCGTCGATGCGTGGTAAAGGATATTTGTTCCGTACGGTAACCCTGTTCAGCTGGCGGTAGTCAATACACAAGCGCAAACTGCCGTCCTTCTTCTTGACAAACAGGACTGGAGCACCCCAAGGAGGCACACTAGGTCGAATAAGTCGTTTATCCAGCAAATCTTGCAACTGACCTTTCAACTCTCTAAGCTCCGTCGGGGCCATCCGATAAGGCGGTATGGAAATAGGCCCCGTGCCGGGAATCAAGTCAATACAGAAAACAATATCGCGCTCAGGCGGTAGCCCAGGAAGCTCGTCAGGGAAAACATCAGGGAACTCACTAACAATCGGAACCTGGTCCAACGGAACCTCTGTAGCTCTAGTATTGCAAACATAGGCGAGAAATCCCTGACATCCCTTCCTCAAAAGCTGTCCAGCACGAAGAGACGAAATCAAACTATGAGGGGCGGCACCACGGTCCCCCTGCACAACAAAAGCCGACTCGCCGGGAAAACAAAACCTAACTGTCTTCTTGCGACAGTCTACAGATGCGTAGCACGTGGCTAACCAGTCCATGCCCAGGAGAACGTCGAAGTCCAACATCTCAAGAAGGATCAAGTCGGCAAGCAACTCTCTCTCACCAATATGGACAATACACGACCAGAACACGTGTCTAGCAATAAACGACTCGCCCACAGGAGTGGTCACAGCAAGCGGCTGATCAAGCAAACCAGACTCTCTACCCAAACTCGGCACGAAGTGTGTGGAAACGTACGAGTGCGTGGATCCCGGATCAAACAACACATGTGCGTCAACAGAACATACTAAAAGGATACCTGAGACCACTGCATTGGACGTCTGCGCGTCCTGATGCGTCAAAGCAAAAACCCATGCCTGTCCCCTACCTGTGACTGGCGGTCCCCTACTAGCAACGGGCTGTCCTCTGTCGGCAGCTGGCTGTCCTCTGCCTCGACCACCTCGTCCTCTCCGAGCAAACCCTCCGTGACCACGACCTCTCTGTGGATGAGTCTGACGCAGAGCAACAGCAGGTACAAGAGGCAACGCCCTCTAGGGTGGAGAAGGTGGAAATGTGACCTGTGGTACGGCTGTCTCGCCCTCACGTGGCTCCGGATAATCTTGAACATGATGATAAGTACTCCCACACCGGAAACATCTAGATGGTGACTGTTGGCCCTGTGGATAGGTGCTATATAACCATCTTCGTCTCGAACCTCTGTCATCATCACGTCCTGGAGGGGGTCTGCCTCGGCGCCTACCCATCAGCCTCTGGGAAGACATGCCAGTGCAAACTCTCTTCGGTTCTGGAACTACCGAAGTCTCGGCAAGGCTCTCCTTGACTAATAGGGCTGCATCTACAGCTGCTGCATAGGTCTCGCAATGCTATGCACTGATCGCAAGAAACAACGGGGTGAGCAAATCTCGAACAAACCTCTTGACTCGCATCTCCTCAGTAGCCACTAAATATGGGGCATAAACAGATAGCTCGGTGAACTGCACATCATACTCCGCCACCGTCATATCCAGTGTCTGGCGTAATGACTCGAACCTGCACGCTCGAGCATCCCTGACACTCTGGGGAAGGAAACGGGCAAAGAACACTGTCACGAACTTAGTCCAGGTCATAGGAGGAAGACCTGCTGCTCTGCCCTTGTCTACCGACTCACACCACTTCTGCGCAAGACCTTCCAGGCGAAAGCTCGCGAACTCCACCCATCTCGCATCTGAGCATCTGAGTGAACGACATATCCGGGCCATCCTATCAATAAATAACTGTGGGTCCTCGGCTGCATCAGTGCCTGTGAAGACCGGAGGCTTCAGCCTCATAAATTCGGATAGCGATACTGTAATAAGCTCTGTAGCTGCAAGGGCAACTTCCTGAATTGTAGGTACCATCGCGGTCCCCATAACGGGTGGAACTACCTCTGGTCGCTGCGCTTGAAGTGTCTCAACTAACGACCCTATCATCTGTCGCATCTCCTGCATACCGGCCCCTAGCATGGCGATCTGGTCTGTCGAAGGGGGAACAGTCTTCTTTGGTACAATGGGTGTACTATCCGGGTCAGTCCTCATCTCAGACGAGTCAACTCTAATCTCGGCTCTCGCGGCCGCTCTCTGCGCCCTCGTAGTCTTTGGCGGCATAATGGCTGAAAAGAAAGTAGGATTCGATAAGGATACGGAAATCGAATCACAAGAATATATATAATCATGAAGGAATTTCAATCAATAAGTCCTAAGGTCACTTAGGCGGAGTACCGTGTCGTGAGTATGCCGCGGAACATACACACGCTACGCCACTCTGCTTCAGCTACCTACTCCATCATACCAATGCCATCCTACACTCCAAAAGGTAAAACCTACGCTCTGATACTAACTTTGTCACGACCCAAAATTCGGCCCGTGACCGGCACTTAACCACGTAACGTCTACAAGCGCAACGCGATCAAGTAAGCCGAAACCCAGAAATCAAACCATTAAAATAGTGAGTGAAGAAAAACATTAGTTTAAAATATTTAGAAAACCTTGTGTAATTGAGTAAAAATCTTTAAAGTTTAAGTTATTCTATTAAAAATTTCGGCAGCGCCTCCTTTGTAAAAACTAGCCTCGAAGACGGGAACAAAACATGATATAAGTAAAATGGCCGATAACAAGAGTATAACATCCTCAAACGGGAGCAATCACGCCAAACGGCGGAAACAATCACCACAAGAATAATATACGACGCTGTAGCGAAGAAATGAGAAATATAAGTGAAAAACATCATAAAAGATAAAACTGCATAAATAAAGTCGGCTCACACGAGCTCGACACCATAGTACAAAATAATATACAACATCGTCCTCACAACTGGTCTCTAAGTCAATACATGAAATAGTAGATGGAGAGTACTAGATACAATAGTGTGTACAAATGGAAAATAAACGGATTCCGCAAACCCACCTATCAGCAAAACGGCTCACACGCCAACCGCAGTGGTATCCGTAGCAAAAAGATACAAGAGATAGTCATGCCGCAACTACTCTGAGGGTCGACTTGCAAACATTGTGGCACAACGCGAGTGAGTTTCCAACTCGTGAATAGTAGATAACATATAAAGGTAATCGCGAGTATGCATGTACTGCGATGCTCTAACATGTGCAATCAGATAACATCTATATGATGAGCTGGGTATGCGATAATCATACAAAAGTACTCTATCAGGTACTATAACTACATGATGCAATGCATAACAATGAATGCCGAGCATGGGATAAAATATCATCTACACGGAATATCAACGTGAAAACCCCCGGTGTCTACCAAAAATACCCCAAAATCCCGATAACTCAGACGCCGTCACTCTATCCGGCCCTCAATCCTGTAACTCTCATAAAAACGGGGTGTCCAATATCGGCACTCGAAAACATCATGAAATACTCGTGTCCAGCATCGACACGCAAATCCTCATATATTGGGCTCCGTCAGTCCGGATCGGCCCACGGGCTCCATCTGCGGAATCGGCCCTCGGCCCCGGCAGTACGGGTCTTCCCATATCCATCTCTCGACTCTAGTCGGTATTCTCCGGATAACCGCCAGGTCCAACCAATCACCGGTAGGTAGTAGCCCCTCTGCCAGGCTCATCATCATCCACACGAAATCTCTCTCTCGCCCCGGAGTACCATACCGGGTCCACCATGTACCCGCAAATGGATCGTCCTCCTCCTCAAATCGGGTTTCACATGTCACACGTCTCAGAACCGAGAAAACGCATGGTGGACGCATTGAAATATCATATCAAGAGAAACCAGGTTTTTCAAAACAGTGCATACTTTCTTAAAATAATACCACGGTTCTCAAATCCAGAAATCACACGAATCCAAAACTCACTGCGTAAATCCATGCAATGTGTCGTATGCCGTATAAAATCGTACTGTGAGTAAAAGGGGAAAGCTGCTCTTTTAAAAGGATCCAGTTGAAAACATTTCATGCGGTCCCCAATTTTTCAAATCAAAGTCAGCATCAACTATGTATGTGCAAGAGTATGTATGTATGTAGGCATGGATGCACAAAGATATATATATACGCAAGCATGAGTGTACAATATGTATATATGCCAATATGTATGTACAAGTGGTATATACGCAAGCATGAGTATACAATATGTATATGTGCCAATATGGATGTACAGGTGGTATATACGCAAGCTTGAGTGTACAATATGTATATATGCCAATATGGATGTACAAGTGGTATATACGCAAGCATGAGTGTACAATATGTATATGTGCCAATATGGATGTACAAGTGGTTTAGACGCAAGCATGAGTGTACAATATGTATATGTGCCAATATGCGACAGAATCATGTCTAATCATCAATGATGCGGTAATCAAAATGATGTATGGTTCGTAGCAATTCTATAGTGCGAGTGTCATGGCAATCACTAACGGGGTGGGTATAACATACAAATAGTGCTCGTGCAGCTTGAACCGTTAGTGACAGTGCGGTGTTATATAACTATTGTTTCTATATGCAATAAGGATAGGTACGTTACAATAGTATATATGCACAAGCAATATATATAAATACGCGACTACAATATCCTATCAAGCCCTGACGCTTAACGCCATACGGGCGATTTCCCCATAGATGTTAAATCTACTCACCGTGGTCTCGTGCTAAGTGTAACCGACTACTTACTTCCCTTTCCTTGCGGCGTCCGACGTACCCTCCTGCGAACCTAAAATTTACACAAAGAGTACACATAAGCTAAAATCCTGTAAAAACGCGATATGAAAACCAAACGAGAAACTCACGTCGTGAACTAAACGCGTGTGTATCCGATACGCTAAAACGTGTGAATACGTGTCTGAAACTACCCCGAAACGCGGTGACACGCAGCAACCACTAAACCCACACACATAACACACGTGTCGCACAAGCTTAAAGTATTGAAAGTAGGGTATTTTTCTCCAGATTTTGATACAAGCATAATTAGAAAAAGTTGCATACACCAAAGATCTTAAATATGCAGCAGACTCCTACCCACCTAAACCCAACACACAACTCTCCTATCTGGCCGTAATTTGCGGCCAGAACTAATATATTTGCGGCCTGGGGTGGGGAGTATAGTCTCGTGCTTCGTGTGTTTGGTTTAGGTCTAGTGTACATGCTCCAGTAATTGCAACTTTTGCCTGAAGCAACCGGGTTGAAAGCAGATCACAAAAGAGCACAATTCTAAAAAAACACTAATTTGATACAAAATGGTATTTTAGTGTAACCTGAGAAATTAACTTGGTTTAAACAACATTAATAGTGCCTAATTAAGTTAATCAAACCTTAAAAACCCTAACTTACCCTAAACTTCACTTAATCCATCTCATTAGCACTAAAACGTACAAAAACACAATTTTTAGCTAATAAAACTACAAGTTAAGCAATAGAGTGATTTGGGTGAGTTTAATACCTCCAAATGATCTTAGGGGAACCTAACTTGCTGCGCTTGCCTTCAAAAGGATGGATTTGCCACCAAGACCCACAAAAGAGGTATTTTTCAAAGGTTTTATGAAGAAAAGGTGTGTTTTTTGTGTAGGGATTTGTTGTTTGAATACAAAGAGAAGCAAAGAAGAAGAAGATGAAGAGTATGCTGCTGTTGCTGCTGCTGCCTCTGCTGAATTTCCAGAAAATGAGAGGGAGAGAGAGAAATGAGTGAGGGAGTATGGTCAAAAGTCAAGCCATTCTTCACCTAATCCTAACCATGCCTCCCATTCTTTTATTTTCATTTTTAATTAAGGGTTTGACTTGATTTTTGTGAGGATATATGAACCATGTAAGAGGGAAAAAGAAAATGACTACAAGGTAACACTTAATCTAGGTGATTAGGGTTGTGCATGCTAACTAAATTTGGCTTAGGAAAATTATTTAAGAAAATTTGCTAATTATGTGAACAATAAATTAATTAATAATTAATAAAACACTATTATATATAAAACACACCTTATCACAATTAAAACTGATTTTATTTTAGTTTAAATGGAAATTTAAAATTTACGAGATTTTATGAAAAAACACGCATTACCGCTAATTAACGCGAAAATTAATCTAACGAATTTCAAAGCGTTACGGAGGATAAATTTATAACTCTGACAGCCATTCTGTTATCCAAGTCACCTTAGAAGCTTAAACTGGTAATTGCCTCCTGAAGGAGGCTGCCATTACCATACCCTAAAAACATCCTGATATATTCTTCACCGCTTTCCTTTGTTTGTCCAAGATTAATATCTGTTTACTACACAAGTGTAAAAGAAATTTCCGGTTTGGTACTTGACATTGTATGACTGGCCCAATTAGCAAAGCAATTGGTATGTCGTTTATGCGAGTCTCTCTCCTCATCGGTCTAGAAGACATCACTTTAGAGAGAGAGACTCCATCCCCTGCGGGTACACCACTATGCCAGGAGTCCTCCATTATAAAATCCTTTAGAATGGTGTCCAAATTCCCAAATTGGGACATTACTCAAATCTAAATCTAACGACATAGATCTAGTTATCAGAATCTTCGATATATAATCTAGATCCTATATGGAGAAATATTTGTAGAAACCAAAGTTTAACCGATTGTAGTATAGGAACATCACTTTCTATTAGGAGTATATCATCCAAATACCTGGACATCTACTCCCTACACCCTTCTTACCAATTTCATCTGTTATCTTGATGAAGTCAAATACCTTGACTGTCACATCAAAACAGATGATCTACCTCTGCAATGCCCGCTTTAGTCTATAAATAAACATAAGCAATTTGCACACCTTCCGCTGCTCCTACTGACTACAACAATTCTCTGGCAGAGTCATATACACGTGTACTTCTAAATTCCTATTTAGAAAGACGTTATAGTCATCCACCTACCAGATCTCATAGTCTACGATGGTAAAAGTGATAAATCATATCCATATGGATTTCAGCACAGACATTGAAGAAAAAGTTTCATCACAATCCATAATGGATATTTGATGAAAACTCTTTACTTCAAGTCTAGCCTATTAGGTTACTACCTTTCCACCTGCATTGATCTTGAAAGATCTACTTACATCTAATGGGTTTTACCCCTTCAGGAGCACCCAGCAAATACCATAATTTGCTGAAGTGCATGGAGTCGAACTTAGATATCTGGCATCTGGCCATCATCTGGAAGTTACCACTTCCCAATGGCCAGCTGATAACTAGTAGGGCCATCATAACCATGATGCAAACCTCCCTGTCACCGTTTATGAGGAAACCGAAGTACCTCTCGGGTAGCTGAGATTACCTACTAAAATCCGTGGAGTGACTATGGTTTGTCGAATCCAATTGAATTCTTAGGTTCTACTAAATTCAGTAATTATTTGTGGTTCTGGAATCACTTCTAATTCTACCATACTCCCACTAATTTATTTTGAAAAAAGTCCTTTTTTATAAAAAGGTGGCGTGTTAAGAACAATGCAACCTTTGATCTTGCAAATGGTAGAAGTTAACCCCTTGCGAAATATTGAGATAATCTACAAACTGTCATTACTGAAGCGTTCCTTGAGTTTGTCCGGATTCTGCTTTTAAACAAAAATCGGATAACTCCATATCTTAACATCCATAAGATATGCTACCAATCTATATCCATATAGAATCAAAGGCACAAATTTAGATGGAACTAGATTCAAAAATTATGCAACTGAGTCCAGTGCATATCCCCAAATTGAAAAAGGTCGTACAACATTACTCATCAAGGAACGCACCCATGGGTGAGTAACCTGATAAAGAATTAAGTTCTCAATATTACTACAATGGAATATCTACTATAAATATATATATCTTCGATCACCTCGAAAAATCTTGATACTTCTAATGTATGGTTCGCTACTTTATTCTTATACATATATCTTCTCAAAATTTTAGACCTTGTATTTCAACGAAATGCGTATTTAAAACCAGAGAAGGCACAAATAAACGGAATATAATACGAGTACCAACCCCCTGTCCTAATGGACATTAGAAAACATACATTATAATGTATAAGTCCCAATTGAGTTTACTAACTCAAAATCCGTGTGTCGTTAGTTGAAAACTGTATCTTGGTCAATAACGACTATATCGTTATTCAATGTACCTAATTTTATCCTCAACTGATAGAGATTAATGTCCAAGACATATTTTCAAAATTAATATCTCACTTTATAAAATAATGATACATATATTTCATTTTAAAAATTGGTACACAATAACGGCTGTTCAAATAACCAAATGTTTACCGTTTGGCAAAACCAGGTGATTTCCTCAAACTTCATCAATTACAAATAATTCTGATATTGAGGATCTAATCACCCAATTCCCAATATTCTGCTCCCACTCACTATCTGTAACGCCATACAGATGTAAGAATCTCAACCGGTATATGCATACTCTGGAGTCAGAATGTAATTGGGAAAGCAGTTTTCAATCACTACCGTACAGGAATATTGAAACATGAATGTTTCAAGGGGTGGCCGGGTATCCGAGTAATGCCCTTTCCGTTAGCATGTGTCGCACACTCTACTAGGTTTGTAAAGAGGTGGAATTTTCAAAATATAATTTTAAGCGAGCAACACTAACTATAACCCCAAGAACTACCGTAAGCTCCAGATAACAAAACTTGCATAGGTTCTAATCTACTATGGAAGTGATGTGTACCTATGTGTTCAAGTCCTTCGTGTCTTCTTATACCCTTCTTAAGCTCCTCGTCCGTCAAGATCAAGCTTGGTTGTCGGCCTCCTTGTATCGAAGAAGATCCATCCGAGAGTCTTTGATTCAAGCTCCAACCTCAAAAGTGAGGTAACAAAAGTACTTAGTTTGCTAATCTAGGTAGCTTAGAAAATGTAGAATGTTAATTGGATTAATTTTATCTCGAATACCCTATGTTTCTCAACTCATGAGAGGGTTAGGGTTTGAGGAAGAAGAAAAGATCAAGGAGGAGAGAGAATGGCAAGGGTAGAATGATGTGAAGAATGGATAATGAAAAAAGATATCAAGCATTTCATTTTCATTAAAAATACTAGCCATGCTTGAATAGTATTTAGAAATGAATAAAGAAATACAATAGCCATGTTTCATTCCATGTTTAAATCCACCTCACCCCTCTACCTCATTTTCTATTTACAATAAATAGAATATCACAAAATGAGGCGTTCTCTTCTAGAAGCATTCTAGTATAAATATAAGAATACCCTCACCGTATATACATAACTGTATTCGTACTACATAAAATACAAATACCAAGAGATAAAATAATCCAATATTATAATACCAGATCATTATTAAATCAATATTTGATTCAATAATGCGGCTTAATCCTAAGGCCGCTAGTATTATCCGTCCGAACAAAAATCCGTGAAGCTAGTACACGTATATAATCGGAATCCTGCACGTATAACCATACGGCCTCTACATCATATCGCCTGATCCAAGGAAACTCTCTGTGTGGGACTCTAAATACTTGACAGGACGCTGGCGGTGGGTTTAACCACAAGCACGTCAGCGGCACTAACTGTATATAACGGCTATCCAGGTATCTATCGAAAAGAAGGCTGAGGAGAAAACTCATCCGAACTCCTACCGAGTCTATCCGTGACAATCTCCATACAGTCCGGTCAGTTCGTCTGAGAGTATCGCATGCCGGGTCTAGAGGGTGGAAAATGCCATACCCTTAATAACCTGACAAGTCGTGCCAATGTGGCTCAAGACAATCTGAGAATCTACTGATCTAACTATCAGTAATTCTCAATCTTCCCTGGCCAGTGACTTATGGTGTTGGCCAACCGAACACAGTGCGATATCGACTCCCTATACCGGAAGAGATGAATCTCCAGCAATCGCTCACTGCCTCCATATGGCTCGAGACTGTACCCAACTAAAACCCATTTTCATGACTCAGTTTAGCCATGGTAGGGTAGTAACAAAGTACAGTGGGAACTCACACGAGTCAAATGACGACCTCAGGTCGAAAAACTATCTGTACTCATGTCACCAGAGAACTGCTATCTAACGATAGGTATACTTCCATCTAGCCAGTTCTCGGCGAGTCCGTCCAGTGTACTCACCCCCAGTGAGCACCTGTATACGATCGTAGGTGCTAAATACCAATGGTTGTGGGACCAACCATCGCCTCTTGTCAGGGTCTAGAAACTTATACACCAGTCTACTCCAGAGTATCAATACCCTGTCTCGATACTCCTACGAGTAGGGACATTTAAGGATGTGCTTATGGACTACCCAGCCCTCACATGTTTGATCGCCATCATAACGCTGGTAATCAAGCAATAATCCTATGGGCTTTATCAACATGTATTAACGATACAGAATAACAAGTAAAACGTATGCACATGTTAAGATAAAGACAAACCAAAAAGCATATTATCATATCAAGCAAGATTGTCTTGTTTATACATATGTCCAAGCATCCAATATATATTTATATATACAATAATGGCCTCTAGGGCATACATATCCAACAATCTCCTGCTTGCACTAAGGACATATATTGGCATATCGAGTACCCAACGTCTGCTCTAAGGCCAATTGTTGGCGTATCGCATACCCAACATCTCAAATGGTCTCTCGAACTGTGCTTGAGGGAGGGCCTTGGTGAATAAATCCTCCGTGTTCTCTATTGTGTCTACTCTCCGCACCTCGATCTTCCGGTGATCAACAATCTCCCTGATCAGGTGATACCGCCTTAAGATGTGTCTGGATTTCTGATAGGACCGTAGATCCTTTGCTAAAGCCATAGCCCAATTGTTGTCACAATACAAAGATATTGGATCAACAATGGACGGAACCACCTCAAGTTCAGTAATGAACTTCCTTATCCAGACCGCTTCTTTTGCGGCATCGTTGGCAGCGGTGTATTCGGCCTCCATCTTCAAGGCTACGACGGTGTCCTGTTTGGATCCCTTCCAACAGACCGCCCCTCCATTAAGGGTAAACATAAAACCCGAGACAGACTTGATGTCATCCTTGTCACTCTAGAAGATCGAGTCAGGAGAGAACTCCACCTGGAGGTCCCCATTACTATTCACCAAGAACAATTCCTTAGTCCTTCATAAGTACTTAAGAATGTTCTTTACTGCTGTCTAGTGGTTCTCTCTTGGGTTCGACTGATACCGGTTCACCACACTAAGCGCGTAAGCTACATCTGGTCCGGTACATAGTATCGCATACATTATAGATCCTACCGCCGAAACGTAGGGTATAATGCTCATGCGAGCCCTTTCCTCATCAGTCTTGGGAGATATCTCTTTATAGAGGGTGAATGCGGGTTTATTACCACGTTTGGAATCTTCCATACTAAATCTCTTTAGTATGGCCTTTATGTACCTGGATTGTGAAAGTCCCAACAATCTCTTGGATTTATCTCTGTAGATCTTCATCCCCAGAATGTAGGAGGTATCACCCAGGTCTTTCATGGGGAACCTTTATGATAAGAACAGCTTGACCGATTGTATCATATGATGTCATTTCCTATAAAGAGAATGCCGTCCATGTACAAGATTAGAAATACGCAATTCTTCCTACAATCTTCTTATAAATATAAGGCTCATCCTCATTTTTGATGAAGTCAAATTCCTTGACTGTTTCATCAAACAGATGTTCTAGCTCCGCGATGCCTGCTTTAATTCATAAATAAATTTAAGCAATTTGCACACTTTCCCGCTGCTCCCACTGTCTATGAATCCCTCCGGCTGATCCATATAAACACGCTCTTCCAAACTTCCGTTCAGAAAATCCGTTTTTACGTCCATCTGTCAGATTTCATAGTCATGGAAGGCAACAATGGCAAATAGGATCCGAATGGATTTGAGTATAGCCACTGGAGAAAAGGTTTCGTCATAGTCCACACCGGGTCATTGATGAAAACCTTTTGCAACAAGTATAGCTTTATAGGTTTCCACCTGTCCATCTACACCAATCTTCTTTTTGAAGATCCATTTGCATCTAACGGACTTTACCCATGGACTTTATCCCAGGAGAAGCAATATCCAGGGTCCAAACTTTGTTGGTGTACATGGACTTCATTTCGGATTGCATAGCATCCAGCCATTTAGCCGAATCACTACTTTTAATAGCCTACTTGAAGATAGTAGGATCATCTTCTTCCAAGATGCAATCCTCTCGATCCCCGTCATGAGAAAACCGTAGTATCTCTCGAGCGGATGAGAAATCCTACTAGATCTGCGGAGTAGCTGAGGTTCATCCGGGACTATTGAGTCTTGAGATTCCACCAAATCTTCAGATTCAGCTTATGGTTCCAGAATTTCTTCCAGTTCTACCGTGCTCCCACTAATTTCTTTTGTAAGAAATTCCCTTTCCAAAAAATTAGCTTAGCGAGCTACAAACACCTTCTGTTCCTTAGTGTGGTAGAATAGATATCCTAATGAATTCTTAGGATATCCCACAAACTTATATAGAACCGATCGTGCCTCCAATTTTTCCGGATTTTGCTTTTTAACATGAGCCAAATAACCCCATATCTTAATGAATTTAAGACATGGTTTCTTACCACTCTATATTTCAGGTATAGATTTGGTCGGAACTTGATTCAAAAGATATGCTTCTATCTGAAGCGCATGTCCCTAAAATGAAAGAGGCATATCAGCACTACTCATTATGGAGCGAACCATATCCAATAGGGTACGGTTCCTCCGCTCCGATACACCGTTGTGCTGTGGTATATATGGAGGAGTAAGCTGAGAGAGAATATCGTTCTCTTTTAGGTATTCTTGAAATGTCGTGCTTAAGTACTCCCCTCCTCTATCAGATCAGAGGATCTTGATACTTTTGCCTGTCTGATTCTCTACTTCGTTTCTGTATTATTTAAATTTCTCAAAACTTTCAGATTTTTGTTTCAAAAGATACACATATCCGAACCTAGAGAGATCGTCAGTGAATGTGATGAAGTATGAGAACTCACCCCTTGCATGTATAGACATTGGACCACATACATCACTGTGTATGAGTCCCAAGAGCTCTGTTGCTCTTTCTCCATATCCGGTAAACGGAGATTTGGTCATCTTTCCTTTGAGAAAAGACTGACAAGTTTCATAAGATGGAAATTCGAACGAATTAAGATATCCATTCTTATGTAACTTAGATAGTCTTTTCTCATTGATATGACCAAGTCTACAATGCCACGAGTAGATTTCGTTCATATCTAAACTCTTCCTCTTGCGTGTGTTTTGTATATTGAAAACTGTATTTTGATTTAGAACGTAGATCCCATTACACAATGTGCATTCTGCAATCAATACCTGATTAAGGTAAATGCTCATGATATTTCTATCTAGAGCAAAATTATATTCATCTTTATCAAGTAAATAAACTGATATGATATTGCAAAGTATGGAAGGTATATAGTAGCAGTTGTTTAAAATCATAGTATTGCCGCTTAGCAACACTATGTGATATTCACCGACGGCAGAAGCATCAACTTGTGCTATGTTCCCTACTCTGAGAGACATATCATCAGGTCCAACCATCCTATTTTTTCTCAGTCCCTACAATAAATTACAGATATGAGATCCTGATCCAGTATCTAGTACTTAGGAGGTAGGACTGACCGAAAAACAGTTCTCAATAACAACACCTGAAAGAGATGCAATAGTATGCTTCTTCTTCATTAGGGTCATCAAGGAATTCATATAATCCTCTTTCCTTTACTCATACTTATGACAGTTGTCATAAGTTAGGGCCGAACCGACGTTCCCCAGCCCTGAATAAGAATCCGGGTCGGTCAAGTCATATATTTTGTTATCTTGATTAAGGCGTGACGTGGTTGCTACCCGGAGAGAGAGAAAAGAAACACTCAGCGTGCGCTCTTATAAGTTTAGATTGGTTATTATTTTACCTAAACAGAATGGCTCCCACTGTTTTCTCGAATTCTCCTTCAAACCTTAAAAAGAAAACTAGTTGGAATCATTTAACACCTTACAAGTTCGCTAACCGTTCAGCCGGGTGGGTGTTGATACTCTAAGAGAGGTTTCTTGTTCTCTCGCACAGACCTAATTAGAATAAATCTCATTTACGCAGAGGCGTAGCCTCGTTAACACTTTTCTAGACACCTAATAGGTTAGCTAATTGTGAAGTGAAAAATATTTTCCAATAGTAATCTTACTCATCAGTGGAATCGGGATCCAACTATCATCGCGTGATAAGCTAGATGGAAGCCACTCTAATCACCATACTCCAGAAGGTATACAACACTAGTAAGTTTCCTGTATATTTGAAACTCCTGATGTGGTTTTTTCCCCTAGGACCTTAGTGACCATGACGAATAATCGACAAATCAAAAATCCTAGTCAAGTTCAACACATCGTTATCCAAGATTGCATTAGACCCACCCGCATAACCCTTGACGAGTAATCAAGAAAATCATATGACTGTCCTAACCAATCGCATTATCTATACTACAAACAATCATTACTTAGTTACCGTACACTACGTCTTGACGAATAATTAACAAATGCAGCATGAATACTAAGTACTAATTATCTGAAATGACGAAGAGCTATGGCTTGTTTTTGGCGAAAAACATTTAACGTAATAAACTTGATATCATTGAAGGAACCGAGAAGTTTTGATAAAGAAGTGGTTCAGGCTCCGCTTTGAAAACTGGTGGTTTTTTGAGAAAACCGAGTAATCTATAGTTACATAAACTTTTGCTCAAGAGATCATTCCCTGTGAAGGGGTCTAGGCTCTTTCCTTCTCGAATGAGGTGCGGGATATTCCTGACCGAATACCTCTATGCAAAGTGAAAGAATACGACTATAGTTTTTCGAAAATTTGTTCTAACAATATCTTTTAGATTTATTTTACCTTACATTAATCAAAATTAATGCAGTCTCATCAATTAAAACCTATCACACCAGAAAAGAACGAAAATACAATGTATGTATATGCCATCTGCATTCGCCACGGGGCCCCGTCATGCACCGTTAGGTTACTTAACTAATGGCAGAGCGAAGGCTGGACTAGTGCGGATGCAAAACATATACAACATCTAATAATATATATAAATATAAATATATATAACCATTCTTCCCAGGACATCACAGAAAAGCGATAAGCAATATGGAAAAACGGATAATCTTAGATCCCCGGGTTTCATTCGAGCCACAATGAAACCCGACGTTCCTCGGTCATGTGGATAACATGTATAATGCATAACCAAGACCCCTAAGTTACCCACTAATTCCAGAAGAGAGGAAACCCTAATCAACAAAGTGAATGGACCATCCAACACTTCACAAAATCCAGTAACTTGAGCACTCCACCGTGGGTCATCCTATACCCCCTACGTGTGCGGCGAATAGCCCGCCAATTCTAGAGTAAGGCACCCCGGTCTCAACGCCATGAGATGGAGGCCCGTTTCCCTCTAGAACCCGTCTATTCGAGCACTCCGACGCGGGGTAATCTTAGTATAGAAAATAAAAATAAATACAGTGATGACATCGACCTCAACCCGGCCTGCCCCAATAAAAGAATATACAACTAGGCAGAAACGGCAGTCCACATGTCAGATGCTCGCCCCGTAATAAAGAATATACAATTGAATTAAAACTGTACAGCAAACATTGCACTAAAGTATATCCATCATGACAATCTGTCAAAACCATCTCGAAGATATCACAAGCAACACCACAGATAAACAAGATGCGTGTAACCCCTTCTAATCGATGTATAGCGACTAGAAGATGTTAAAAAACACATATACGCATCACAAAAGCACGACGTTAGAATTACGCGCTCAATTAGAAAACAAAACCGATTTTCCAAAACATGAAAATCCAGTGAGCTAAAGTCCCCAAAAAATTCGTTTTAAGTCAATCTGAGAGTCGAAACGAACTCGAAACCCGTCCGAATCTTCACGGAAGTGAAGGGTACAAAATTAACTGTTGATATAGGGGCCTAGGGAGGGTACCCACTGTTAGTTATATGTATACCCTATAGGCCATTACTGTACATGGGATGTATATTGTAGTGGATGCTTGGACATATATAGGGAGGACTTTCTTGCTCGACATGATAATATACTATCTGGTTGCACTTTATCTTAACATGTTGACTTGTATAAGTGATGTTGTCTTGCTCTCACATGTTGATAAAGCCCTTAAGATGTATACTTGACTACCCGGACTATGATGGAGATCATACTAATGGGGCCAATGGTAGTCCACAAGTACACCCTATAATTGTTCCTAGTCGTGGGAGTATCGAGACAGGGAATTAATACTCCAGAGTAGACTAGCGTATGCGCTTCTCGACCCATATGATGGGCGATGGATGATCCCATATCCATTGGTGTTTGACATCAGAGAAGGTATACGGGTGCTCAGTGGAGACTGGGTACACTAAACGGACTCGCCGAAAACTCCTAGATGGTATTATACCTATCGTCAGATAGCCGTTCTCTGGTGACACTGGTACAGGTTAGTCTGTCGACATGAGATCGTCATAGAGTCTTGTGTGATTCCCACTGTGCTTTGATTTCCACCTCACCGCGGTCAAGAGATCGTGCAAAATGGTGGTTTTTGGGTACAGTCCCGAGTCACATAGAGGTAATGAGCGATAGGAGGGGATTCATCTCTCCCGGTATTGGGAGTTGATGTTGCGCTATACTCGATTGGCTATAACATGAAATCCCTGGCCAGGGTTGCTGAGATCTACTGGTAAGTGTTATCAGTAGTTTCTCGAACCGTTATGGACCTTGCATCAGCATGACTTATCAGGCTATTGGGGTCTGACGTTATACCACCCTCAGGCTATGATATGCGACATATCTGACGAAGAGACCGGACTCTACGGTAGTGTTACTGATTGGATTCATAGGAGTATGAGCAGGATTGCTTGTTGATCTTCTGATCGCTCAATACCCGGGTGGCCGTTATGTTTAGCAGACCGCTTACGGCTTGTGGGTGTTTGATATGATCATCACCTACTGCCGGTGTATTGACGAGTTTTTAGAGTCCTACACAGAGGTTTCCTGGTTCATGTGAAACGAAGTAGGAGCACATATGTGATATGTGTAGGACCGAGATTAATACAAGTATGTGATATCGTATTCTATTCTCGCGATATGTGATATCGAACGGTTGTATGAGATATAGCCGGGTTATCAGATCAAGTGTTGATTCGATAAGTTGATTCATTTGATATTAGTAGGTTGTATGAGATATAGCCGGATTATTAAATCAAGTGTTTGTTTAATAATCTAATGTATAATTATATATTTGATATATTAACGTGCATTAACTAATATTAGCTCACTTATGATTTCTTTTCTCACTTGATTGTGCACATAGTATATATGTGATATATATTAGTGTACATAGTTTTGTGTTATGCTTGATGATACATGATACATGGGTGTATGAGACTTGAAAATGTAGGATTTATATTTATCTAAGTAATTCAAAAATGGATGGATATTTGGCATGGCTATAAGCTTGTAGAAGCTTGTAGAAATATTGACCAAGTCCACCATTTTTGTTTCACTTGTAGATATTTATTAACCCAGCCATTATACTAACTATGGTAAACTCTCTACATCGGTTAGTGCATGACACTAACTCATCCATGGTTCATATTCTCACCACACATGAGTTCATTCTCTCATTCTTCACATGAGCTTCTTCTTCCTCATGAAAAGCTTGCTAGCTTTTTCCAAGGTGAGAAAATATTGTGAGAAAAAGAAAACTAAAGCGAGATCATTTCCTACTTCATCATCCTCTACTATTATCCATTTAGTTTAGGGTGTTTGCTTCACTAAACCCTAATTTAGTGAAGAGGTAGAATGAGCTTGAGTCTCCTCGACGTAGATCATCTTTGGTCTCGAAGATTTCGAGAAAGTTTGCATCTTGCACCTTGTGGAGCCTCTCAAGAGTTCGGGAGATCACAACTTGCAGCGAAGGGACTTCTACACGGAGCAATTTTAAGTGAAGGACCAGTCTACAAAGGTTGTATTCCGCATTCACTAGACTTGCAAAGTTGTTTGCATGATGTTTTGTTTATATCTCTAGTTAAGATTCTTGGTTAGGGTTGTTTAGAACGGAAATTTTTTCAAAACGGCATGGACGATACCACCCGAAACCTTGCTGCCTTACTAAGTAACCCTACAGTGGTATCAGAGTAAAGCTAGAGATTTAAACGATGTTTGTTATATTACAAAACCGAAACTGCTCCGAAACTTTAAACATTTCAACCCAGTTTCTGTCGAATTTAAATAGGCCTCTAAATTTTTTTTAAACAGCTGCAGAATGTTGTATGTGATATAACATGAACACTGTGAAAAATTGAAGTAGAATGGCCGGTTTTTGGCTGAGCACAATAGCTAAAATTCCGAGGAGGCCTGCCCCATTGTGGCTTCTGGACTTCAAATTTTTTCAGTGTTCCAGGGTCTGGGTTTTGGTGTTTCAGGTGTTGTTTGTTTTTGCTAAATTTGCATGTGATGTTAACTTTCTGCAAAGGCAACTCGGAGTGTTTCGTAGTCGTAATTCTAACATGTATACGGGTTATTTAGACGATGTTAAAAATTTTGAACGGATATCAATAACCCAATTTTTCCCCGCTGGAAATTTTCCAAGTGTTGGATTTTTTCCGAGTTTAAAATCTTCAGAAAATCTTGCAAGCGATTCTGTGGACCCTCTAGAAGAACGATACCCAAACTCGACTTTTTGGATCGTGGAACCGTGGTCATACCCTAGGGTTTGCCGCAGTTCTGTGGCGACATGAGTGAGGCATGGATCAGCCCTTCTATGGATGGTTCATAGGAGCTATGACATGTTCTGGGTACTTTTTAAACTCCGCTCAAGTGTTGAGCTTGTAGGGAAATTTTGAGTGTTTGCTATTCGATTGAAAAGTTTAATTTCGTCTAGCTATTTGTGATTGTGATACAATATTTGGAATCCACGCAATTAGTTATGAGATAACTAATTTGAATTTTATAAATCTAGCAGTTTAATCTCATTTGATCGGTTGCCACGGGATTTTGATGTTGATCAAAAGTCCGTCGCAATTACGTAGCATATGCGGATACTCGCCGGGTAACCTTATTAGATAGCCACGCCCTATAGCCCCGACCAAGTGACTGTAGGAGAACCCCGTCGCCAAAAGCATCCGTTCGGGTGCTTGCGGCCGCGGTGTTCCACCTTATTGCACTTCGTTGATGGCATCGGGGGGTGCGGCCGTCTACTAAAGTTCCCGACGAGTATTCGATCAGGTTATCGGGAATCTTGTTGAATTACCCGACAGGTTATTGAAAAGTGTTTTCAATATCAAGACTCAAATGCGGGGTTTTTAATTGTTAGGCACGCGATATCTAAGGAATTCATTTGTTAGGCATGAAATCCAAAGTATGAGATACATTGGGTTTATGATGTCTAAGGTGGTTGCGGATTTCAATTGTTGTAGTTTTTCACTTTCTTTTCTACGACCGTAAGTGTAATATGTGGTGTATCCCCGGTTTCGTTGCTATACTTCAACGAAAACTGGGATACGCATATTTACTTATGTTGATGACATGTGATGTTATGTTTTGCTGTAATATATTATATTGGATCGTCGTGTTTTGAATAGCAGGTTTTTTTTATGTGAGATAAGAGTTTTTCATTTTCATTCATGTAAAAGCTTGTATGTAATATTCTTTTATTGGGGCACTTCCAGGTTGAGGATGATGGCACCATTGATGTATATTATTTACTTTTCCGTATTAGGATAGACCCAAGGCGGGGAGCACAAGTAACCAGGTTCTAGGTTCCAGTGGGATACCATTTCGAAGAGTCGAGACCGGATCTCCTAACTCTAGAATTGGTAGGGTTGCTTGCCGCTCTCATAGGGGTCTAGGGATGTGGGTTTGGCTATCCATCACGACCGTGGAATCCGCGTTTTTACTGGTTTAAATAAAACACGGAATTCCTAGTATATCCATCACGACCGTGGAATCCGCGTTCTTCTGCTGCTGATATTCACTGATATGATCACTAAATATTCCGAGACAAATGCCTATATTATATATATGATATATAATAACTATTGCTGCTTTCGTTTCATATGCGATGCTTGGGAAGTATAATTAATGGGACTTCATTAATGAGATTAATGAAATAAAAGAAACCTAAAGATGTTGTAGAAACTTGTTTAAAAACTGGTAGCTCTAGTTCTTGCTTTGCATAGCGGTATTCCTTGTAGAATATCCAGCACCTTATTCGATAAGGAAAGAGCCGAGATCCCTTCACCGGGAGTGACCTCTTTAGCGAAACTAGCAGATGCTACAGCCCACTCGGTTTGTCTTTTGATTGCTTCTATAGTTTTTGCTTTGCATAGTGGTATTTGTGAAATATCTTGCACCTTATTCGATAAGGAAAGAGCCGAGATCCCTTCACCGGGAGTGACCTCTTTAACAAAACTAGTAAAAGCCTCCAAAACACTCCTTTCCAAAATCACTCGATTCTACAACGATATCAAGCTCATTACGCGAAAGGTTTTCATAAAAACCTATCGTAGCCCTCCGTCATTTCAGATAAGTAGTATTTAGTATTCGTGCTGCGTTTGTTGACCTTGTCAAGGCGTAGTGTGCGGTAGCTGATTAGTGCTTATCTGCTAGCATATGATGTGATTGGATTAGGGTAGTTGTACAACCTTGTTGACTTTGTCAAGGGTCATGCGGGTGGGTTTAATTCAATCAGGAAATGACGGGTTAAACATGACTTGCAGTCTATAGTTTGTTGACCTTGTCAAGATCATAGATCGCTTGGGTAGAATATTATCGGGAAATTCAAGTGTTGAAATTTGCAATGAGATTGCATAACTTCTATGAGATAGTTGGATCCCGATACCCACTGAGAGTAAGAGTTACTCTTGGGAGAGTTTTACACATTACAATTAGCCGATCAAGTAGGTGTCTAGAAAGGTGTTAACGGAATTACGCCCGTGGGAAAACGAGGTTTATTTTAATTAGGTCTGTAAGAAAGCATGGGGAACCTCCCTCAAAATACCGATACTGGCCTGGCTGAAAGATTGGCGAACTTATAGGGTGTAATTAATCCCGGCTAGTTTTACCTTTTAGGGTTTGAAAGAAGATTTGATAAAAACAGTGGGAGCCATCCCGATTAGATAAAATAATAACTAATCTAATCTTACAAGAGCGCACGCAGAGTGTTTTCTTCTCTCTCTCTCTCTCCTGGTAGCGACCACGTCACGCCTTAATCAAGATAATAATATGGATGCATTGACCGAACATGCTTATTATACTGAGCTAAAGAACATGGTTCCGCTCTATCTTATAATTGTTATAAGTCCGAGTAGGAAATAGGGGAATATCCGGATTCCCATTGTTAGTGTATATGCCCTAGAGGCCATTACTGTATCATACTAGTTTGTATATTACTTGATGGAAGCTTGGGACATTCACAGTTGTATATACAATCTTGCTTGAAATGGTAGTATGCTACTTGGTTTGTCTCTGCTTTAATATGTGCATGTGTTTCTTTTAGCATATTGCTGATATACATATTAGTAGAGCCCTTAGGATCTTTGCTTGATTGCCAGCGTGGTGATGGCGCTCACACTCGTGGGAGCTGGGTGATCTATAAGCACATCCTTATACAGGTCCCTAGTCGTTGGACTATCGAGACAGGGCATCGATACTCCGGAGTAGACTAGCGTATGCGCTTCTCATCCCAGTGTGGGAGACGGTCTGTCCCACAGCCGTCAGTACGTCGTACTTGAGATAGTATACAGGTGCTCGTTAGGTTACGAGTACACTGGACAGGACTCGTCGGGACTGTTGGTTGGTATTATACCTATCGTCAGTTATCAGTTCCCAGGTGACATGAGTACAGCTTAGTCCGCTGACTTGACACTGTCACTTCGCCTCGAGTGTGTTCCCACTGCACTTTGATTACTACCCTACCACGGCTCAAAAGAGTCGTGCAAACAGGTAGTTTTTGGGTGCAGTCCCGAAGCACTTGGAGGCAGTGACGGTTAGACAGGATTCGTCTCTCCCGGTATTGGGGGTTGACATCGCGCTGTGTCCAGGAGAGCCATTACACGAGTAGTCCCTGGCCAGGGTAAGCGAGATATACTGGTAGGTTTCCAGTGTTATCTCAGGGTGTTCTGGGCTACACTCCGACACGACTTGTACCGCTATTAGGGGACTGACGTTCACCACCCCCTAGGCCCGCCATGCGATGTATCAGACGAACAGACCGGACTGTACGGAGATTGTCACATACAGGCTCAGTAGGAGTTCAGATGGGGTTCACCTCGTCAGTCTTCTTATCGACATCTACCTGGGGACCGTTATGTACAGCTAGTGCCTCTTGCGGTCTGTGGTTAAACCCACTGCCAGCGTAGTGTCGAGTCTTTAGAGTCCCACACAGAGAGCTATTCGCCTTTAGGAAAAATGAGTAGAGGTCGCATGGTTTTGCGACAGGGTTCGTTCACATTAGCGCACTTGTGCACGTTTGCTGTCCGGACAGTTTATACTAGCGGGCTTTGGTTTAAGCCATATCCTAGTATATGATTTGGGATTAGTTTTTCTCATTGTATTCGTTTTCCTCGGATCACGAATGCGGGTGCGTATGCACAGTTGCTTGAGACAGAGGGAGAGGACCTTGATTAGGGTTAATGGCTATTGTCATTTTATTAACCCTAATGTTTATGTGTGTATTATTGTTAATTGGTATTATTTTAATAATTGAGCATGGTTATGGTTGTTGACCATTTGACCTTATTGACTTGTTGACCTTGGTTGACACTTTGACCATCATCATTTCATTTGGAAGATGCTCTTTGATCCTTGCAATTTGCATTTAAAATGAAATGATAATGGTCATGTCTTGATTAACCATGACAATTATCTAGCTAATTATCTAATTAAAATAATGTGCACATATTAGTGAGAATGGTTCACATTATTCTCATTCTATCATTTCATTTCTCTCTCTTGTTCTTCCTCTCCCTCAAGCTCTCCCCTCTCATGTGTTGAGAAACACTTGAGCTTGAGAAAAACCCTCTCTTGATCATCTCTACTCTCATCTAGGGTTCAAGTATTAGCACTTCTTTCACCCTAGTTACTTCTAGCTTGGAGTTGAAGCCAAAGGTTGAGGCTTTCGGGTGGATCTTTCTTCGACGTGAGAAGACGACCAAGGTGACCTCCTTCCACCACTCCAAGGAGCAAGGACAGAAGGACTTAAAGCCCAAGGTATAACCTTTCTAGCACTTAGCTAGTTTCTAGTTAGCTTTAGCAAGTTTTTGTTTAGCAAAGATCCTTCAAAGCATAGTCCATGTTGCCTAAGCTCATAAAAATCCGATTTTTATTCCGTTTTTCCGCCTCCCCGCAAGCACCGGGGTGGGCAACGTGGACTTACAGTGGTATCAGAGCCTAACTAAACATAAACTAGCTAGGTAGTGAAGTATATCGAAGATCGAAACGGAAAAATCGAAAAACCAAAATTTCAAAACCCTAGTTTTCTGTTAAATTTTTTTCTGGTCAAAACAAAATTTGTTATACTCCAAAAATCGTCTCAGGGTTTTCTGAAGAAAACCACCAAACCCGGTCCAGTGAGTCGTCTAAACCGCCGCGGTTCAGCGGCAATAGCAAGCTATTGCCGCGGAACCGCCGCCGTTTTAACTCTTCACTGAGTCGAGTTTGGTGCAGTGTATTTTTGGCTTTGTTTTAGGATTTTTCAGATGGTTTATTTGTGCCCAGATTTTCCAGAATAGAAATTTATTTTTGGGGGCCTGTAAATCCGTATTTTTTTTCGAACTTCAATACACTTTGACTACAAAGGTTATATCTGTGATGTTTGCATGTATTGAACGTCGGCTAATCTCTATATGTCGATTAGTCGGGGTTATACATATCTGTGATCTGTGATTGATACTGGTTTGTGTATATGAATGGGTTGGATTGTCGCGGGTGAATAGCCGGGGTGGATGTGAGATGAGTGTTGCTTTTCTTTCATTCATTTGTAACATGTAAATTGATGTAATATTATTATTTGTTTGGCCGCACAACCGGGTCGGGGTTGTAGCCGTCATTGTATAATTCTTTTTACTGTTTTTGCTCCTAGGATAGACCCATGGAGGGGGTGCACAAACTACCGGGTATCTCGAAGTGCCGAGTGGCCTACTCACGGTGGTGAGGGAGGTTGCTTCGCTTCGGGTACTTGGCGGGTAGTTTGCTGCACCCGTAGGGGTCTTGGGTGGGGTATTGGCTATTCACCGCGACCGTGTAATCCGCTTCTCGTTGCAGGCTCGAACGAATTGCGGATTCCTAGTATATCCAATGTATTCATCTGTGATCTGTAATGTCTATCATTGCTATATATTTATATAAGATAACTATTTAGGCGTTGCTTATGTTTTACAGCCGCGCTAGCCCAGCCCCCGCTCTGTCGTTAGTTAAGAAACCTAACGGGTGATGACGGGGCCCCATGGCGAATGCGAATGGCATAAGCGTACGTCATATTTTGGTTATTTTCTGCAATGGTAGGATTAAATGATGGGACACATTAAAAGAACTAATGCAAGAAAATAAACCAAGTAAAAGTCGATTGGAACACTTTGAAAACCACTCGGTTCTTTTCAAAACTAAACTTTTAAACGCGGAGCTTGAACCACTCCTTTTAAAAGCTATCTCGTTCCATCGATTATATCAAGTTCACTACGTTCATGGTTTCGCCAAAACCATCCGTAGCCCTCCATCATTTCAGTTAAATATACGGTAGTATTCAAGCTATGTATTTTGACCTCACGCCAAGGCATAGTGATTGGTAGCTGCCGGATATTTATCTGTTGCATAGATAGAATGCGTTGGTTTGAGACAGTCGTACTGCCATTTTGGCCTACGTCAAGGGTAGGTACGGGTGGGTTCAAATTAACCGGGATAATGATGGGAAGAACTTGACATGTGACTTATGACATTTTGACCTCACTCCAAGGTCATAAGTGCATGGGGCAAAAATCCACATCGGGAGTTTCATAAGTACTGAAACTTGCTAGCGCTGCATACCATTTGGAGTGTGATGATTCTGGTAGGATTCCTTCGGTTTTATCACGCGATGATATTTGGATCCCGATCCTACTGTGAGTATATGCTACTCCTCGGGAAAACTCTCACTTAACGATCAATGCTATAAACTTAGTAGGTGTCTAGAAAGGTGTTAGCGGGGCTACGCTCACAGGGAAAAGATGTTACTTAATTAAGGAACTTCGCGAAAGCATTGGAAAACCTCCCTCGAAGTACCGACACTGGCCTGGCTGAACGGTTAAGCAAGTATTGTACGGTGAGAGTGATCCTGACTAATCCTTTCTTTACGGTTTGAGAAGGGATTCGAGAGACAGTGGGAGCCATCCAGTTTAGACAAATTAAAAACCACTCTAAACTTGCAAGAGCATCATGCTAAAGTGTTTCTTTTCTCTCTCCTAATTGCAGCGACCATTCAACATGACCGGACTTAAGTTATTACTAGATAAAAACATATTGACAGGGCCAAACTACAAAGATTGGCTCAGGAATGTCAAGATGGCAATCACTTACGACAAGTTGGGGTATGTCCTTACCACCGAAGCTCCCCCTGTCCCAGGTCCCACCTCCAGCGTCGCGGATAAGGAAATCCGTAAGACATGGGAGATAGATTGCGCGAAGGCCAAATGCCTCGTACTAGCCTCGATGGACAACGAACATCAGAGGAGGCACGAGAATATGGACCTAGAGTCCATATTTCTTCATACAAAAGAACTGTATGGAGAGAAGTCTCGTATCGCAAGATACGAAGTGTCGAAGAAGTTGTTTTCAGCAAGGTTGGCCGTCGGATCATCGGTAGCGGAACACGTGCTTAAGATGATTGGCTACATTGAGGAGCTCGCGGACCTTGGGACCACGTTGGAGAATGAACTCTATACTGATTTGATTCTCCAGTCCCTTCCTTCCACTTACGCCCAGTTTATTCTTAACTTCAACATGCAAGGAAATGAGGTAGAACTTTCCGAACTTCTGAACATGTTGAGGAGTGCTGAGGGCACCCTACAGAAAGGTAGGGAGACATCCACTGTGTTTGTAGGAGGATCTTCCTCTTCTAGATCCAGGGCGAAAGCCAAGGGTAAGAAGAAGAAAGCCCCCGCCAAACCAAGAGGCGGTGTCGGTAAAGTGGATACAAAGGGAAAAGGTAAAGCAACAAAGATAGCGGGAAAGCTGGTGGGGAAGGAAGAATGCTTCTATTGTCACAAAAGTGGTCACTGGAAACAGGATTGCAAGGCTTGGAAAGCCAAAACACAGGATTTGAAGCGAGTTGCAGCTTCAGCTTCAGGTGTGTATGTTATTGAAAACTGTCTATCAATAAACTCTACTTCCTGGGTATTGGATACCGGATCAGGATCTCATATCTGTAATTCTTTGCAGGCGTTGAGAAAGCGTAGAGTTTTGAAGGCAGGTGACATGACCCTCAGAGTTGCGAACGGTGCTAGCATGGATGCTGAGGCCGTGGGGGACTATCACCTGGGATTGTCGGATGGACATTTTTTGGTTTTACGTAGTTGTTATTATGTACCAAATGCAACCTGTAATATCATTTCTGTATCTTTATTGTCTAAAGAAGGTTATGAATTTGCATTTGTAAGTAATGTAGTGAACATTCACCTTAATCAAGCTTTGATTGGGTCAGGTACATTGAACAACGGTATATACGTATTAAACCAACCACAGATTTTCAATGTCCAGAATACACACAAAAGAAAGTCTCTAGAAATTAATAAAACTTTCTTATGGCATTGTAGACTGGGTCACATCAATGAGAGAAGTTTTACTAAGTTACATGCAGAAGGATATTTGGATCCGTTCGAATATCAATCGTATGCAACTTGTCAATCCTGTCTCAAGGGAAAGATGACAAAGACTCCGTTCACTGGACATGGAGTAAGAGCGAGCGAGCTCTTGGGACTCGTACACAGCGACGTGTGCGGTCCAATGTCTACACATGCGCGAAGCGGTTATTCTTACTTCATTACTTTTACGGATGTTTTTTCAAGGTTCGGACATGTCTTCTTAATGAAGCATAAATCCGAAGCTTTTGATAAGTTCCAGGAATATAAGAATGAAGTAGAAAAACAAACAGGCAAAAGTATAAAGACACTGAGATCTGATCGAGGTGGTGAATACTTGAGTGCCGAGTTCCTGGGTTACTTAAAAGAGAATGGAATTCTCTCTCAGCTTACTCCTCCATACACTCCGCAACATAATGGTGTATCGGAGAGACGGAACCGAACCCTATTGGATATGGTACGGTCCATGATGAGTAACGCTGAGTTGCCGCGATCGTTCTGGGGATATGCGCTAGAATCAGCTGCATACCTTTTGAACCGAGTTCCCACTAAGACTGTGCCTACCACACCATATGAGTTATGGAGTGGGAAGAAACCCTATCTTCAATACCTGAAGATTTGGGGATGTCCAGCTTATGTGAAAAAAGCAGCATACGGACAAGCTCGAGGCACGCTCAGTACTGTGCAAGTTTGTGGGATACCCAAAGAACTCCAGGGGGTATCTTTTCTATTACGCAGAGGAACAAAAAGTCCTTGTTTCTCGCAATGCCCATTTTCTGGAACATCAGTTCTTAGAAAAAGAAATAAGTGGGAGCGCAATAGAACTGGAAGAAATTCCAGAACCACAAGCTATTATTGAAAGCTTAGTAGAGCCAGAGGGTTCGAAAGATCAGGACATTCCCACGCCACTCCGCAGGAGTAGTAGGCAATCTCATCCGCCCGAGAGATACTACGGTTTTCTCATTGACGGGGATAGAGAGGATTGCATCATAGATTGTGATGAGCCTACTAGCTTCCAGCAGGCCATTCAGAGCGTCGACTCGGTAAAATGGCTGGATGCAATGCGGACCGAGATGGTGTCCATGTACACCAACAAAGTATGGACGTTGGACATTGCTCCAGATGGGGTAAAACCCGTAGGATGCAAGTGGATCTTCAAAAGGAAGATTGGTGTAGATGGACAGGTTGAGACCTATAAAGCTAGACTGGTTGCAAAGGGTTTTCGTCAGCGACCTGGTTTGGACTATGACGAAACTTTTTCTCCAGTAGCTATGCTGAAATCCATTTGGATCCTTCTTGCCATTGCTGCCTTCCACGATTATGAGATTTGGCAGATGGACGTAAAGACAGCTTTTCTAAATGGACATTTAGAGGAGTGTGTCTATATGGATCAGCCAGAGGGTTTCATTCAGAGTGGGAGCAGCGGAAAGGTGTGCAAGTTGCTTAAGTCCATTTATGGACTAAAGCAGGCATCGCGGAGTTGGAACATCTGTTTTGATGAGACGGTCAAGGAATTTGGCTTTATCAAAAATCCAGATGAACCATGCATTTATTGTAGATTTGTAGCGAGAACTGTAGTATTCCTCGTTTTATACGTGGATGACATTCTCTTAATAGGAAATGACATTCCTATGCTACAATCTGTCAAGGGGTTCTTGTCACACAGGTTCTCCATGAAAGACCTGGGTGATGCCTCATACATTCTGGGTATCCGGATCTACCGTGACAGATCCAAGAGGATATTAGGACTTTCGCAGTCCAGGTACATCGACGCCATACTGAAGAGATTCAGTATGGAAGATTCCAAGCGCGGTAATCTACCGGCTTGTCACGGGATCTCCCTCTCCAAAGAGATGTCTCCCAAGACTGATTTGGAGAGGGATCGCATGTCTATTATACCCTACGCTTCTGCGGTAGGCCCTATAATGTATGCGATGTTGTGTACCAGACCGGATGTGGCTTATGCACTGAGTGTGGTAAGCAGGTATCAGTCAAACCCTGGGGAGAAACATTGGATAGCAGTAAAGAACATTCTCAAGTACCTGAGAAGGACTAAGGAGATGTTCTTGGTGTATGGCGGAAAAGACCTGCAGGTTGAGGTCTTTGCTGACTCCAGCTTCCAGAGTGACAAGGATGATTCCAAGTCCATGTCGGGTTTTGTCTTTACCCTCAATGGAGGGGCGGTGTGTTGGAAGAGCTCCAAACAGGAAACCGTTGCTGACTCGACGATGGAAGCGGAATACATCGCTGCATCTGATGCCGCAAAAGAAGCTGTCTGGATGAGGAAGTTCTTGAGAGAACTTCAGGTGGTTCCGTCCATTGTTGACCCAATACCTCTGTATTGGGAGAACAACGGGGCTATAGCTTTAGCGAAGGAACCTAGGTCCAATCAGAAATCCAGACACATCTTAAGGCGGTATCACCTGATCAGGGAGATCATGGATCGCCAGGAGATCGAGGTCCAGAGAGTTGCATCAGAGGATAACACAGCAGATCCATTCACCAAGGCCTTGCCCCAGATTCAGTTCGAGCGGCTGATCGAGATGATAGGTCTTCGATACGCCAGTACATGGCCTTAGTGCAAGTGGTAGATTGTTAGTGTATATGCCCTAGAGGCCATTACTGTATCATACTAGTTTGTATATTACTTGATGGAAGCTTGGGACATTCATAGTTGTATATACAATCTTGCTCGAAATGGTAGTATGCTACTTGGTTTGTCTCTGCTTTAATATGTGCATGTGTTTCTTTTAGTATATTGCTGATATACATATTAGTAGAGCCCTTAGGATCTTTGCTTGATTGCCAGCGTGGTGATGGCGCTCACACTCGTGGGAGCTGGGTGATCTATAAGCACATCCTTATACAGGTCCCTAGTCGTTGGACTATCGAGACAGGGCATCGATACTACGGAGTAGACTAGCGTATGCGCTTCTCATCCCAGTGTGGGAGACGGTCTGTCCCACAGCCGTCAGTACGTCGTACTTGAGATAGTATACGGGTGCTCGTTAGGTTATGAGTACACTGGACAGGACTCATAGGGACTGTTGGTTGGTATTATACCTATCGTCAGTTATCAGTTCCCAGGTGACATGAGTACAGCTTAGTCCGCTGACTTGACACTGTCACTTCGCCTCGAGTGTGTTCCCACTGCACTTTGATTACTACCCTACCACGGCTCAAAGGAGTCGTGCAAACAGGTAGTTTTTGGGTGCAGTCCCGAAGCACTTGGAGGCAGTGACGGTTAGACAGGATTCGTCTCTCCCGGTATTGGGGGTTGACATCGCGCTGTGTCCAGGAGAGCCATTACACGAGTAGTCCCTGGCCAGGGCAAGCGAGATATACTGGTAGGCTTCCAGTGTTATCTCAGGGTGTTCTGGGCTACACTCCGACACGACTTGTACCGCTATTAGGGGATTGACGTTCACCGCCCCCTAGGCCCGCCATGCGATGTATCAGACGAACAGACCGGACTGTACGGAGATTGTCGCATACAGGCTCAGTAGGAGTTCAGATGGGGTTCACCTCGTCAGTCTTCTTATCGACATCTACCTGGGGACCGTTACGTACAGCTAGTGCCGCTTGCGGTCTGTGGTTAAACCCACTGCCAGCGTAGTGTCGAGTCTTTAGAGTCCCATACAGAGAGCTATTCGCCTTTAGGCAAAATAAGTAGAGGTCGCATGGTTTTGCGACAGGGTTCGTTCACATTCGCGCACTTGTGCACGTTTGCTGTCCGGACAGTTTATACTAGCGGGCTTTGGTTTAAGCCGGATCCTAGTATATGATTTGGGATTAGTTTTTCTCATTGTATTCGTGTTCCTCGGATCACGAATGCGGGTGCGTATGCACAGTTGCTTGAGACAGAGGGAGAGGACCTTGATTAGGGTTAATGGCTATTGTCATTTTATTAACCCTAATGTTTATGTGTGTATTATTGTTAATTGGTATTATTTTAATAATTGAGCATGGTTATGGTTGTTGACCATTTGACCTTATTGACTTGTTGACCTTGGTTGACACTTTGACCATCATCATTTCATTTGGAAGATACTCTTTGATCCTTGCAATTTGCATTTAAAATGAAATGATAATGGTCATGTCTTGATTAACCATGGCAATTATCTAGCTAATTATCTAATTAAAATAATGAGCACATATTAGTGAGAATGGTTCACATTATTCTCATTCTATCATTTCATTTCTCTCTCTTGTTCTTTCTCTCCCTCAAGCTCTCCCCTCTCATGTGTTGAGAAACACTTGAGCTTGAGAAAAACCCTCTCTTGATTATCTCTACTCTCATCTAGGGTTCAAGTATTAGCACTTCTTGCACCCTAGTTACTTCTAGCTTGGAGTTGAAGCCAAAGGTTGAGGCTTTCGGGTGGATCTTTATTCGACGTGAGAAGACGACCAATGTGACCTCCTTCCACCACTCCAAGGAGCAAGGAGAGAAGGACTTAAAGCCCAAGGTATAACCTTTCTAGCACTTAGCTAGTTTCTAGTTAGCTTTAGCAAGTTTTTGTTTAGCAAAGATCCTTCAAAGCATAGTCCATGTCACGACCCAAGTTTGGATGTGACAGGCACTTAGATTGTATCATATCTAAAGATATGCACAAATCCAAGTAAGCCAAAAACCAAGATCAAAATACCTTATTTCGGAATTATTTATGAAAATTTAGTTTTTAAATAAAAATCTCAAGTTATGAAGTTTATTCATTAAACAAATAATAAAGGTTAAGTTTGGTTGTATTCCGGGTTGGAATCAACAATATCAATAATGAACATGAATATAAAATATAGAACATCACTGAATCTCATAAAGAAAGAAGCTATAAAACTGATCAACCGATCTCAACTGTATATACATACCATCTCTCATTTCTAAGTCAAATACAGTCTGATGGAGTCTTTCTAGATACAAAAGTACAAAATGGAAGGTTACTACACATGTAACCTACCGATCAAAAGATGAAATACGACTGCAAAAGTGATCCTGCCTCGCAGCTACCCGTCCACTCTATCCCTGCAAGGAACTGTGGCACAACGGGGATGAGTTGCCAACTCAGTGAATACGACTAACATATAACGGCGAATAAAGTAAATATGACAATCATGCTACTGAATATGAATCAATATGATATATGAGTATATGTGAAATCCAACAATAAATCTCATTATACTTCTGAAATCACAACTCAAGTAAATCATTTCTCGGTGTCCATCAATGACACAAAAACTTTCATTTCTTATAGGCATCATTCCCCGAATGATCCTATACTCATAATATCGGTCGTTATCCTCTAGATACACGCCGTATTTCTATAACCAACTCCGGTATCGAGTAACCTCGCTAGGCTCCCCCGTCTATATACGGCTATCCTGCCCCTCGGTCTCGACCGGGTCCACCCTGTATCCAACTGTATATCTCCCCCACTCAGTATGGATAACGTAAATCCGCGACCGTATATCTCCCCCACTCGGTCCGGAATAAAACCAAAAACAGAAATCATCTCAGGGTGGACATGTCACATCAATCATGAAAAACTGGATTTATGTAATAGTATTCAAAACTCAAAATCATAAATCCTCAATTCTGCATCTATCTCATATCCAACATAGAAATACATATAAAGCAACAGAATGTAAATGATGAAATCTACCAATATACTTGACATGTGAAATACGATGTAATCCATGTTAATAAGTATGATATTTAAGTGTATGTGACATGGCAATATCGACGAGGTGTGTGTAGCATATAAGATGTGCACGTGGCATGACTCGTCGATACTTGTGAAGTGTTCTAACAACTAAGCAATATACACATATTTTAATGCATGAAATTCTAACAATTAAACATGATGATATGAATATCACATTAAGTAAAACCATTGGCGAAACACGCCATCTTTACTAAATTCCCCAGTAGATGTTTAGTCTACTCACCGGAAAGTCGAATCTACTCCGGAATCGCTAATCCTTTCCCTTTCCTCGCGGCTTCCGTATTCCTTGTATCCGCGTCTAAATATACCAATATAATGTATATAAGCAAACTAGCTATTCCGATATAGCGGAAATAGAAAACACGCTAACCCCCACAATTTATATATTATCTGATCTTATCAAGCTATTAAACACTTAGTCTTGCTGGATTTTATCCCAAAACTGCACTGTTTCAGAAATTAACACGCGACGTAGTTTCGTCGTGTCGTATTTAGCGTTTTACGATTTCCTTTCCGACATATCCTCCCAGATTTTAGTTACAGTAAAACTAAGTTAATTCAACAGTGCCAAAATATCCTAAATTGTACACTGCAGCCTACCCAAAAGACCACACCCTCAAAGCTCTCACCATGGCCGGCGACGCCGGCCATATCTCCTCTGTCGCCGGCCCAAAACCGGCCCCCTACCTCCGTCTTCTTGTGGTGTGTTCTAGTTGTTACCTACATCATTTCTACTCTGTTGAATTTATTTAATTAAGTTCCAGATTATAGAAGATTCTAACAGACTCTTAATTTAGCTAAATACGATATTATGTGACTTGATTAAATCTACTCTAATTAAGCTACAGAATTTAATCTCTACTGAGTTTAAGAATTTTACCCTCCTAATTTGCTGTAGGAATAACCCCCCAAAGATCTACAAGCTCCTCCTAGCTTGATGATGAACTATCTCCAAGAACAAGCTCCCTCTCCTTCTTCTTCCTCTTGTTCTCCTTTTTCCTTCTTTAGTTTTCCTTTTTCCTTTGATTTTCTTTTAGTTTTGATTCTGATTTTTAACTGAAAAAGAACTATTTAAGTGAAGGAATGAAGAGATAAGGGAAGGTGGAGGTGTCCTAAGCTAAGGTGTGCATGTTTCATGCAAGGAGGAGGTGGAAGTGAGAGGCTAATTGAAGCATGAGGTGTTTTAAGGATTTATCTTCAATTTTCCCTTTTAATTTCAGTTTGATTTCAGAACTGAAAATAATTCCATTTAATCAATTAAACCCTTGACAATACTCTATTTGCATAAAAACTTAACTTTACAATTTAACCCCTCACAACTTACTTATTATAAAACACATCTTTTGTTAAAATGAAGCTAAATTTTTCATTAAAACCCTTTTAACTTATTTATATTACATTCTAAACTTCTAATTTAATTTGTATTACCTATAACTTATGAAGATTGACATATTTGATTTTAACCATTTTGTGATTTATCAGCTTATTCTTAATTTAATTAATTTTATTTATTTCTAGGTTTTTCCTAAATGTTACAATATTCCCCCCTTAAGAAAATTCGGTCCCCGAATTTAAAATAAATACTATACATACCTAAGAAAAGATGTGGAAATTTCTTTCGCATTGCGTCCTCCGTCTCCCAAGTAATCTCTTCGCGATCCTTTCCTTGCCAGAGAACCTTTACAGATGGCAATGTCCTCGATCGTAGTTGGTTTGCCTGTCTGTCCAAAATAGCAACTGGCTGCACTGTGAAGGATAGATCTGGCTCAAGCTGTAGAGTCTGATGCTGGATCGCATGAGATGGATCGTGAAGATATCTGCGAAGCATCGAAATGTGGAACACTGGATGTACGTCGGGAAAACCAGGTGGAAGTGCTAGCCGATAAGCCACAGCGCCCACTCTTTCTAAAATCTCATAAGGTCCAACATATCTGGGGCTGAGCTTTCCTTTCTTCCCGAAGCGCATCACACCCTTCATTGGAGATACTCGAAGGAACACATGATCTCCCACATCAAACTCGAGTTTGCGTCGTCTTCGATCCGCATATGACTTTTGTCTGCTTTGAGCCGCTTTCATTCTATCTCGTATCAAGTGAATCTTCTCTGTAGTTTCTTGTACTATCTGCGGTCCCAATATACCACTTTCGCTAAGTTCCGTCCAGCAAACAGGTGATCTACATTTCCTTCCATACAAAGCTTCAAAGGGTGCCATCTGGATCGTCTCTTGAAAACTGTTGTTATAAGAGAATTCTACCAAAGGTAGGTGACGATCCCAACTACCACCGAAATCTAGGCTACAAGCCCGAAGCATATCCTCTACTATCTGAATGGTCCGCTCCGACTGACCGTCTGTCTGTGGGTGGAAAGCTGTACTGAAACTCAGTCGTGTACCAAGAGCGTCCTGAAGTTTCTGCCATAGCCTGCTCGTGAACTGGGTACCTCGATCTGATACTATGCATGTCGGCACTCCATGTAGACGTACAATCTCATCGATATAAACCTGTACATACTGAGCAAATCCATATGTCGTCTTCATTGGAAGAAAGTGAGCGGCCTTCGTCAGCCTGTCTACTATCACCCAAATGGAATCATACCCTCTGCTAGTTCTGGGTAGACCCACCACAAAATCCATGGAAATCTGTTCCCATTTCCACTCTGGAATGGGTAAGGGTTGCAGCTCTCCGGCTGGCCTCTGGTGTTCTGCTTTAACTTGCTGACAAGTCAAGCATCGAGAAACAAAATCCGTAACATCCTTCTTCATTCCTTCCCACCAATAATTATCCTTCAAATCACGATACATTTTGGTGGAACCAGGATGAATACTATATACTGATCTGTGGGCATCCTCCAAAATCTCACGCCTCAATCCGTCAGAATCTGGCACACAGAGACGAGTTCTAAAACGTAGTACTCCATGATCATCAATCACGAACTCCGTCTCCTTGCCCTGCCTAACATGATCCATAATCTCCATCAAGCGAGTATCTGTAGGCTGCGCATCTCGAATACGATCCAATAGCTGAGGTCTGGTGCGAACATGTGCCAACTGACCTCCTGCCGATGTAAACTCAAACTGTATACGGCTATCACATAAGATCTGCCAGTCTGTAGAAGACTGTCTCTGCAAAAGACTCAAATGAGATAATTTACCTCCAGGCCTCCGGCTCAAGGCATCTGCTACAACATTTGCTTTGCCTGGATGGTACAAAATCTCACAGTCGTAATCTTTCACCAATTCCATCCATCTACGTTGCCTGAGGTTCAGATCTTTCTGCTGAAAGATATACTTTAAACTTTTATGATCTGTGAAGATTTGACACGTTTCTCCATACAAGTAATGTCTCCAAATCTTCAATGCGAATACCACAGCAGCCATTTCTAGATCATGAGTGAGATAATTTTGTTCATGCCTCTTCAACTGTCGAGAAGCATATGCTATAACCTTGCCGTGTTGCATCAACACACAGCCTAAGCCTACTCTAGAAGCATCACAATACACTACGAAACCCCCTGACCCGGAAGGTAAAGATAATACAGGTGCAGTCGTCAAACGCATCTTCAACTGTTGGAAACTCTGCTCACAAGTATCAGTCCACTGAAATGGAACTTCCTTCCTAGTCAATCCTGTCAAAGGTGCCGCTATCTTTGAGAAATCCTGTACGAAGCGTCTGTAATAACCTGCCAGACCTAAGAAACTCCGAACCTCTGTAACTGACATAGGCCTGGGCCAGTGTTGTACCGCTTCAATCTTCTTTGGGTCAACGCATATACCTTGTCTTGTAACTATGTGACCCAAGAACTCCACACTATCGAGCCAAAAAGCACACTTAGAAAATTTAGCATACAACTGATGCTCTTTCAAGGTCTGCAACGTGATACGTAAATGCTGCTCGTGCTCCGTCTGACTCCGAGAATATACAAGAATATCATCTATGAATACTATAATAAACCGATCGATAAATGGTCTAAAGATACGGTTCATCATATCCATAAAAGCTGCTGGAGCATTGGTGAGTCCGAACGACATCACCAGAAATTCATAATGCCCATATCTCGTACGAAATGCTGTCTTCGGAATATCTTCCTTCCGAACCCTCAACTGATGATATCCTGACCTCAAGTCAATCTTTGAGAAGAATCCGGCTCCTTGCAACTGATCGAACAAGTCATCTATTCGTGGTAACGGATACCTGTTTCGCACCGTGACGCGATTCAGCTGTCGGTAGTCGATGCACATTCTCATACTACCGTCCTTCTTCTTTACAAATAACACAGGAGCTCCCCACGGTGAAACACTCGGACGAACAAGTCCTCGATCTAACAACTCTTGCAACTGGCCTTTGAGTTCTTTCAATTCCGTCGGTGCCATTCGATAGGGTGGTATAGAAATAGGCCCTGCACCCGGAATCAAATCGATACAAAATTCAATATCTCGATCAGGTGGCAATCCTGGTAACTCAGCAGGAAATACCTCAGGAAATTCTCGTATGATCGGGATTTGGTCCAATGAAACTTCAGTGACCCCTATGTCCTGAATAAAAGCCAAGAACCCAAGACAACCTTTCTTCAATAGCCGCCTCGCACCGAAAGCAGAAATCATGTTGACAGGGGTTAACTTGCAATCCCCCTGCACAACAAACACCGGTTCACCTGGAAAACAAAATCTAACCGCTTTTCCTCTACAATCTACATAGGCATGACAAGCGGCTAACCAATCCATCCCAAGAAGTATGTCAAAATCCAACATGTCCAGGAGAATCAGATCAACTAGCGAATCTCTATTACCAATACGCACCGAACACGATCTAAATACGTGTCGAGCTATAAAGGAATCTCCAACTGGAGTAATCACTACCAATGGTAACTCTAATAATGACGACTCCTTCCCCAATAAAAGTGCGAATCGTGAAGATACATAAGAGTGTGTAGAACCGGGATCAAATAAGACATGTGCCTCTAATGAGCATACTGTAAGAGTACCTGTCACGACTGCATTTGATGCCTGGGCATCCTGTGGAGTCAGTGCAAAAACCCGAGCCTGGCCCCTGCCCGCATCCTGTCGTCCTCTACCTCTATCTCCTCTACCTCTCTGAGCACGTCCTGCATAGCCTCGACCTCGTGGTGCAACTGCCTGGCGTGTAGCGCCAACTGGGGGAGGAAGTAAAGCCATCGGTGTAGGAGGTGGAAGGGGTAAAACAGCCTGTGGAGCAACGGTCCCGCCCTGAGATCTACAATCTCGCGCAAAGTGTCCGGGAAGTCCACAACTATAACAGGTAGATGGTGGTCTCTGATCACCAGGATAAGAACTGAACATCTGGCCCTGTGTCCAATCTCGTCCAACACTGCGGCCTGGAGTATATCTGCCTGGATAGGACCCTCTACCTCGGCCAAACTGTCTATTTGTCGGCACGAATGGTCTACTCCTCTTTGGCTCCGGAAAGACTCCTGACTGGCTCAAACGCTCCTCTACTCGAATCGCCGCATCCATGGCCTGTGCATATGTATCAAAATGCTGGGAGCCTATCGCCAGATACAACTGTGTGTCCAAACTCCTTAGGAACCTTTTCACCCGAAGCTCCTCTGTAGGTACTAAGTATGGGGCATATCGCGATAGCTGGGTGAATCGTAAGTCATAATCGGCTACTGACATACTTGCTGATTTCTTCAACGCTTCGAAACTGCTAGCTCTAGCATCCCTCACACTCTCGGGAAGAAATCTGGCAAGAAAGACTGTAGAAAACTCGGTCCACGTCATCGGAGGAAGATTAGTAGCTCGCCCTCTCTCCATCGACTCACACCACTCCTGTGCAAGTCCCTCCAAACGAAAGCTAGTCAGCTCAACTGACCTCGCATCAGAACATCGTAATGATCTGCCTATCCTCGCCATTCTATCAAGAAAAGACTGAGGATCTTCCGCCACATCGGTCCCTGTAAATACCGGTGGTCTCAATCTCATAAACTCCGCAAGTGATACCTCCATCACTCTCGTATCTACTGGTGCTACCGTCTGTGTAGGCTGTACCTCGGACTCTGCTACGGTCGGTGCTGGATCTGATCTCAAAGCTCGAGTGGTCTCAGCTAACTGTCCTACCACTCGCTGTAATCCCAACATACCCTCCTCGATCCTAGTCATGCGATCTGGAGGAGGAGGATCAGCATGCTCATGCACCTCCTGCACGTCCGGTGTACCAGTCCTCGTCACAGGCGGACTCGCCCTAGCTGCATTCCTGGCTGCGGCTCGCCTAGCCCGCGTAGCCATAGCAACTGGAACAAGAAACGAGAGTTGATAAGATGTGGGAACAGAAGCAATCAATAACGGAGAATCAACGGGAGAATAGATCAAGATAAACATCCTAAGGTTAGTTAGGCTGAATACGATAACGTAAATATGCCGCGGAACATACGTACGGTACTGTATTCGTCCTAATTCACCTACTCCATCAAACCAAAGGTCATCCTAACTCTCAGACTTACATCAACCTATTGAAATCCCTTACTGAATTCCGTAAGGTTACTCCTAAGCTCTGATACCAACTTTGTCATGACCCAAGTTTGGATGTGACAGGCACTTAGATTGTATCATATCTAAAGATATGCACAAATCCAAGTAAGCCAAAAACCAAGATCAAAATACCTTATTTCGGAATTATTTATGAAAATTTAGTTTTTAAATAAAAATCTCAAGTTATGAAGTTTATTCATTAAACAAATAATAAAGGTTAAGTTTGGTTGTATTCCGGGTTGGAATCAACAATATCAATAATGAACATGAATATAAAATATAGAACATCACTAAATCTCATAAAGAAAGAAGCTATAAAACTGATCAACCGATCTCAACTGTATATACATACCATCTCTCATTTCTAAGTCAAATACAGTCTGATGGAGTCTTTCTAGATACAAAAGTACAAAATGGAAGGTTACTACACATGTAACCTACCGATCAAAAGATGAAATACGACTGCAAAAGTGATCCTGCCTCGCAGCTACCCGTCCACTCTATCCCTGCAAGGAACTGTGGCACAACGGGGATGAGTTGCCAACTCAGTGAATACGACTAACATATAACGGCGAATAAAGTAAATATGACAATCATGCTACTGAATATGAATCAATATGATATATGAGTATATGTGAAATCCAACAATAAATCTCATTATACTTCTGAAATCACAACTCAAGTAAATCATTTCTCGGTGTCCATCAATGACACAAAAACTTTCATTTCTTATAGGCATCATTCCCCGAATGATCCTATACTCATAATATCGGTCGTTATCCTCTAGATACACGCCGTATTTCTATAACCAACTCCGGTATCGAGTAACCTCGCTAGGCTCCCCCGTCTATATACGGCTATCCTGCCCCTCGGTCTCGACCGGGTCCACCCTGTATCCAACTGTATATCTCCCCCACTCAGTATGGATAACGTAAATCCGCGACCGTATATCTCCCCCACTCGGTCCGGAATAAAACCAAAAACAGAAATCATCTCAGGGTGGACATGTCACATCAATCATGAAAAACTGGATTTATGTAGTAGTATTCAAAACTCAAAATCATAAATCCTCAATTCTGCATCTATCTCATATCCAACATAGAAATACGTATAAAGCAACAGAATGTAAATGATGAAATCTACCAATATACTTGACATGTGAAATACGATGTAATCCATGTTAATAAGTATGATATTTAAGTGTATGTGACATGGCAATATCGACGAGGTGTGTGTAGCATATAAGATGTGCACGTGGCATGACTCGTCGATACTTGTGAAGTGTTCTAACAACTAAGCAATATACACATATTTTAATGCATGAAATTCTAACAATTAAACATGATGATATGAATATCACATTAAGTAAAACCATTGGCGAAACACGCCATCTTTACTAAATTCCCCGGTAGATGTTTAGTCTACTCACCGGAAAGTCGAATCTACTCCGGAATCGCTAATCCTTTCCCTTTCCTCGCGGCTTCCGTATTCCTTGTATCCGCGTCTAAATATACCAATATAATGTATATAAGCAAACTAGCTATTCCGATATAGCGGAAATAGAAAACACGCTAACCCCCACAATTTATATATTATCTGATCTTATCAAGCTATTAAACACTTAGTCTTGCTGGATTTTATCCCAAAACTGCACTGTTTCAGAAATTAACACGCGACGTAGTTTCGTCGTGTCGTATTTAGCGTTTTACGATTTCCTTTCCGACATATCCTCCCAGATTTTAGTTACAGTAAAACTAAGTTAATTCAACAGTGCCAAAATATCCTAAATTGTACACTGCAGCCTACCCAAAAGACCACACCCTCAAAGCTCTCACCATGGCCGGCGACGCCGGCCATAACTCCTCTGTCGCCGGCCCAAAACCGGCCCCCTACCTCCGTCTTCTTGTAGTGTGTTCTAGTTGTTACCTACATCATTTCTACTCTGTTGAATTTATTTAATTAAGTTCCAGATTATAGCAGATTCTAACAGACTCTTAATTTAGCTAAATACGATATTATGTGACTTGATTAAATCTACTCTAATTAAGCTACAGAATTTAATCTCTACTGAGTTTAAGAATTTTACCCTCCTAATTTGCTGTAGGAATAACCCCCCAAAGATCTACAAGCTCCTCCTAGCTTGATGATGAACTATCTCCAAGAACAAGCTCCCTCTCCTTCTTCTTCCTCTTGTTCTCCTTTTTCCTTCTTTAGTTTTCCTTTTTCCTTTGATTTTCTTTTAGTTTTGATTCTGATTTTTAACTGAAAAAGAACTATTTAAGTGAAGGAATGAAGAGATAAGGGAAGGTGGAGGTGTCCTAAGCTAAGGTGTGCATGTTTCATGCAAGGAGGAGGTGGAAGTGAGAGGCTAATTGAAGCATGAGGTGTTTTAAGGATTTATCTTCAATTTTCCCTTTTAATTTCAGTTTGATTTCAGAACTGAAAATAATTCCATTTAATCAATTAAACCCTTGACAATACTCTATTTGCATAAAAACTTAACTTTACAATTTAACCCCTCACAACTTACTTATTATAAAACACATCTTTTGTTAAAATGAAGCTAAATTTTTCATTAAAACCCTTTTAACTTATTTATATTACATTCTAAACTTCTAATTTAATTTGTATTACCTATAACTTATGAAGATTGACATATTTGATTTTAACCATTTTGTGATTTATCAGCTTATTCTTAATTTAATTAATTTTATTTATTTCTAGGTTTTTCCTAAATGTTACAGTCCATGTTGCCTAAGCTCATAAAAATCCGATTTTTATTCCGTTTTTCCGCCTCCCCGCAAGCACCGGGGTGGGCAACGTGGACTTTCACCCATGCCACCCAATCGAAGAAAGTGCATGTTGATGCATTTTCTTCGGATGTGTTCATTACCGAGAACTGTTTCTCAATATCCTCTACTTCCTGGGTATGTGATACCGGATCAGGATTCCGCATATGTAATGATGTTACATGGGCTATAGATAGGTAGAGAACTGGGAATGGATGATATGTCTCTATGTGTAGAGAATGGTGCAAGTGTTGCAGCCAAATCAGTTGGCAAATATCACCTTGTATTAATACATTGATTCTGAACGAATGTTATTACATACCGAACCTGATATACAACATTACATTGGTTTCTTTAATTAGTTAAAGAAGGATATAATTCTGTATTGGAGGATAATGTTGTGAACATTTTCCTGAATCAAGAGTTGATTCGACCAGGCACATTATATAATAGTATATACGTTCAAAATCAAACCCCGGTTCAAAGTATCTAGAACACATATAAGAGGAATAGTTCAGAAATAAACGAATCTTTTTTGAGGTATTGTAGACTAGGTCATATCTATGAAACACGACCAGCTAAGTTACATAAGGATGAATATGAGAATCTGTTTGAATTTTCATCTTATGCTACTTGCCAGTCTTGTCTCAAAAGTAAAATGACTAATACTCCGTTTACTCGAAACAGAGGAAGAGTTGCTGAACTCTTGGGACAGATACATGATGATATATACGGTCCTATGTCTACAAATGCCAAGGTTGGTTCTTCGTACTTCATTATATTCACTGATCATCTCTCGAGATTCGGACATATGTTCCTGTTGAAACACAAGTCTGAAACTTTTGAGAAATTCAAAGAATATAAGCTTGAAGTTGAGAACCAAACGGGTAGAAGTATTAAATCCTTCGATGTGATCGGAGAAGAGAATACTTGCGCATGGAGTTCCTGGAGTTTCTAAAAGGAGAATGTGATTCTCTCTCAGCTTACTCCTTTGAATACACCACAACACAACGGTGTATCGGGGTGGAGGTATCGCACCCTATGAGATATGACGCGCTCTATGATGAGTATTGTTGAGTTGCATGTTTCCTTTTGGAGTTATGTACTTGAGAAGCTGCATACCTATTGAATAGGGTTCCATCCAAATCAGTGTCTACCACTCCATATGAGATATGGAATGGGAAGAGACCATGTCTTAAATGAGTTAAGATATGGGGTTGTCCGGCCTATGTTAAAAAGCAAAATCCGGACAAGCTCGAGCCAAGGTCAGTTCTGTATAAGTTTGTTTGATATCCTGAACATTCGTGAGGGAATATCTTCTACCACACTGAGGAGCAAAAAGTGTTTTGTTTATTAGCATGCCACCTTTTTAGAAAATGAATTTCTTGTGAAGAAATTATTGGTCATGAGGTAGAACTGGAAGGAGTTCCAGCTAGACAAACTAACAGATGATGATTTGGTGAAACCAAAGGATTCAATAGTCTCCAACGAACCTCAGCCTCTCCGCGAATCTGGTAGGGTTCCCCATCCACTTGATAGATACTACGGTCTTCTCGGTGACAGTGGGAGCGAGGATTGCATCATGGTAGATGATGGCCCAACTAGGTTCAGGCAGGCCATCCCGAGTGGAGACTCTGTGAAAAGTCTGGATGCTATGCGATCAAAGATGGAATCCATATACACCAACAAAGTATGACTTTGTACAATGCACCTGAAGGGGTAAAACCCATTAGGAGCAAATGGATCTTGAGAAGATTCTTGGTGTAGATGGAAAAGTTGAGACTTTCAAAGCTATGCTTAAGTCAATCAGGATCAATGCAAGGATCATGGAGTTGGAACATCTGTTTTGATGTAGCAGTCAAAGAGTTTGACTTCATCAAAAAGGTAGATGAACCTTGTATATACAAGAAGGTTGTAGAGAGTGAGGTTATCTTACACGTATTGTACGTAGATGACATACTCTTGATAGGAAATGGTTTCCTATGCTACACTCGGTCAAGCTCCGCTTATCACGGGGATTCTCCATAGAAGATCTAGATGATACCTACTACATCTCGTTGTTTATGATCTATGGTGATAGACCTAAGTGGATGTTGGGAGTGTCCCAAATCCAGACTAGATATAGATGGCTCACTAGGTGTAGTGATCAGGAATCAATCGGATCTTGGGAGAATCACTGGACAGCTGTGGAGGACATTCTTAAGTACTTGAGAAGCACTAAATGAAAGTTCTTGGTTCGAGCTTTCTGAGTGATAAGGACGATTGAAAGTCAGTCACAGGCATTGTCTTTACCCTTAGTGGAGGGACGGTATGTTGGAAGAGTTCCAAACCAGATACCGTGACATACTAGACGATAAAGGCTGAATACATTGCTACCAACGATACTACCAAAATGGCTGTATGGACATTTCTTGTTCATGAGATGAACAAGGTTTCTACCATTGAGTGTCCAATAACTGTTATTGTGACAACAATGGAGTTGTGGTTTTGGCTTAGGAACGCAGGTCCCATCAGCGTTCCAGACATATTCTGAGGCTAGTATCACCTGATCAGAGAGATGGTTGATCTCCAACGGATCGATCTCAGGAGAGTTGACACGAAGGATAACACGGCGGATCCACTCACCAAAGGCCTCCTTCCCCAAATACTATTTAAGAGATTTTGGGATGGTTGAGTATGGGATACTACAACCACTGCTAAATTGTTAGGTATTGGATACTACAACAAATGGCCTTAGTGCAAGTGGGAGATTGTTAGTTATATGTATGCCCTAGAGGTCATTACTGTACATGGGATGTATATTGTAGTGGATGCTTGGACATATATATGAAGGACTTTCTTGCTCGACATGATAGTATGTTATCTGGTTGCACTTTATCTTAACATGTTGAGTTGTATAAGTGATGATGTCTTGCTCTCACATGTTGATAAAGCCCTTAGGATATGTACTTGACTACCAGGACTGTGATGGAGATCATACTAGTGGGGCCAAGGGTAGTCCACAAGTACACCCTATAATTGTTCCTAATCGTAGGAGTATCGAGACAGGGCATTGATACTCCAGAGTAGACTAGCGTATGCGCTTCTCGACCCATATAATGGGCGATGGATGATCTCATATCCATTGGTGTTTGACATCAGAGAAGGTATACGGGTGCTCAGTAGATACTGGGTACACTGAACGGACTCGCCGAGAACTCCTAGATGATATTATACATATCATCAGATAGCAGTTCTCTGGTGACACTGGTACAGGTTAGTAGGTCGACCCGAGATCGTCATAGAGTCTTATGTGATTCCCACTTTGCTTTGATTTCCACCTTACCATGGTCAAGAGATCATGCAAAACGGTGTTTTTTGGGTACAGTCCCGAGTCACATGGAGGCAATGAGCGATAGGAGGGGATTCGTCTCTCCCGGTATTGGGAGTTGATTTGCGCTTTGCTCGATTGGCCATAACATGAAATCCCTGGCAAGGGTTGCTGAGATCTACTGGTAAGTGTTATCAGTAGTTTCTCGAACCGTTATGGACCTTGCATCGGTATGACTTATCAGGCTATTGGGGTCTGAAGTTATACCACCACCAGGCTGTTGCAGGGTTGTCTTACACGGCAACAAGGCTTCGGGAAGTATCGTCCATGCCAATTTAAAAAAATCGCCGTTCTAGCTAACCCTAACCTTAGAATCATTACTAGAAAATCCGACGAAACTAAATGTAAACACTTTACATCTAAGTGAACGAGGGAATACAACCTTTTTTGACTGGTCCTTCACTTCTAAAGCTCCATGTCGTAGTCCCTTCACTGCAAATTATGAAGACCCGGACTCTAGTAAGGGTTCACATGAAGAAACGAATAAGCTTGTTCAATGTCTTCGAGGCCAAAGATGATCTACGTCGAGGAGACTCGAGATCATACTACCTCTTCACTAATTTGTGAAATTAGTGAAGCAAATACCCTAAACTAAATGGCTAATAGTAGAGGATGATGAAGTAGGAAGTGAGCTCACTTTAGATTTATTTTTCTCACTAGATTTCATCACTTAGAAAAAACTAGCAAGCTTTTTTATGTGAGGAAGAAGATGATGAATGAATAATCCATGAGGTTAGAAATGCAACCATGGTAAGTGTTTTTCATGCACTAACAATTATAGAGACTAAACCATAACTATGAGTTAAGGGTTGGGTTAATAAATATCTTAAGCTAGACAAACAAGTGGATTAAGTCAATGTTCTACTAGCTTCTCCAAGCTCATCCATGACTCATTATCCAAGTTGTTTGAATTACTTAAAACAAATAAAATCCTAACTTTAACCTAGCATGGTGTGAGTCTCATACTTACATATTGCATGTGTAACCTAGCATGACACAACAATATATATCACATATATATTTTGTGTGCAAAAAGAAAACAATACATTTAACATATATCACACATATATAAATGTATCATAAGTGAGAAAATGAATACTTAAGTGAGCAAATATTAGTTAATGTAATGTAATATATCAAATATATAATTATACATTAAATTGTTAAATCAACACTTGATTTAATAATCCGGCTATAATTCATATAACCGACTAATATCAACAGTAACAACTTATCGAATCAACACTTGATCCGGTAACTTGGCTATATCACATATAACCGACGAATGTCATATTTCGCGAGAATAGAATACGGTATCACATACTCACATTAATCTTGGTCCTGCACATATCACATATGTGCTCCTACTCCGTTTCGTATGAACCAGGAAACCTCTGTGTAGGACTATAAAGACTCGTTAATACGCCGGCAGTAGATGATGATCATATCAAACACCCACAAGCCGCAAGCGGTCTGCTAAACATAACGGCCATCTGGGTATTGAGCGATCAGAAGATCAACAAGCAAGCCTGCTCGTACTCCTGCGAATCTAATCAGTAACACTACCGTACTGTCCAGTCTCTTCGTCTGATATGTCGCATATCACAACCTGGGGGTGGTATAACGTCAGACCCCAATAGCCTGATAAGTAATGCCGATGCAAGGTCCATAACGGTTCGAGAAACTACTGATAACACTTACCAGTAAATCTCAGCAACCCTGGCCAGGGATTTCCTGTTATGGCCAATCGAGCATAGCGCAACATCAACTCCCAATACTGGGAGAGATGAAACCCCTTCTATCGTTCATTGCCTTCACGTGATTCGGGACTGTACCCAAAAACCACCTTTTTGCACGATCTCTTGACCGTGGTATGGTGGAAATCAAAGCACAGTAAGAATCACACAAGACTCTATGACTATCTCAGTTCTACAGACTAACATGTACCAGTGTCACTAGAGAACTGATATCGAACGATAGGTATAATACCATCTAGGAGTTCTCGGCGAGTCTGTCCAGTGTACCCAGTCGCCACTGAGCACCCGTATACCTTCTCTGATGTCAAACACTAATGGATATGGGATCATCCATCGCCTATCTCATGGGTCGATAAGCGTATACGCTAGTCTACTCTGGAGTATCGATGCCCTATCTCGATACTCCCACGACTAGGAACTGTTATAGGGTGTACTTGTGGACTACCTTGGCCCCACTAGTATGATCTCCATCATAGTCCTGGTAGTCAAGTACATATCCTAAGGGCTTTATCAACATGTGAGAGAGAGACAATAAGTGTACATGTTAAGATAAAGAGCAACCAGATAACATACTATCATGTCGAGCAAGAAATTCCTCCCTATATATGTCCAAGCATCCACTACAATATACATCCCATGTACAGTAATGGCCTCTAGGGCATACATATAACTAACAATCTCCCACTTACACTAAGGTCATCTGTTTGTAGTATCCAATACCCAACAATTTAGCAGTGGTTGTAGTATCCCATTTTGAACCATCCCAAAAATCTCTCAAATAGTATTTGGGGAAGCAGGCCTTGGTGAGTGGATCCGCCGTGTTAACCTCAAAATCTACTCTCCTTACCTTGATACCTTAGAGATCAACCATCTCCCTGATCAGGTGATACTTGCCTCAGAATATGTCTGGATCGCTGATGGGACGGATGTTCATAGGCCAAAACCATAACTCCATTGTTGTCACAATAACAATTATTGGACGCTCAATGGTAGGAACCATGTTCATCTCAAGAACAAGAAATGCCCAGACAGTCACTTTGGCAGCATCTTTGGTAGCAATATATTCAGCCTTTATCGTCTAGTATGCCACGGTATCTAGTTTGGAACTCTTCCAACATACCGTCCCTCTACTGAGGGTAAAGACAATGTCTGTGACTGACTTTCGGTCGACCTTATCACTCTGGAAGCTCGAACCAAGAATATTCTTTTAGTGCTTCTCAAGTACTTAAGAATGTCCTCCACAGCTATCCAGTGATTCTCCCAAGATCCGATTGATTCCTGATCACTACTCCTAGTGAATCATCTACATCTAGTCTGATACATAATATCACATACTCTGATAGAGCCTACTGCCGAAACATAGGTTATCCCTTGCACGCGAGCTCTCTCCAAATCAGTCTTGGAAGACATCTGTTTGGAGAGAGTGATTCCTCAGTAAGTGGGCGAACCACCACGCTTAGAATCTTCCATACTAAACTCCTTTAGCATGGTGTTAATGTACCTGGATTTAGGAAACTCCGACCATCCACTTAGATCTTTCACTATAGATCATAATTCAGAAGATGTAGTAGGTATCATCCAGATCTTCTATTGAGAATCCTTATGATAAGAAGAGCTTGACCGAGTGTAGCATAGGAAACCATTTTCTATCAAGAGTATGTCATCTAAGTACAATACATGTAAGACAACCTCACTCTCTATAACCTTCTTGTATATACAAGGTTCATCTACCATTTTGATGAAGTCAAACTCTTTGACTGTCACATCAAAACAGATGTTTCAACTCCGCGATGCTTGCATTGATCCTGATGGGCTTAAGCATAGCTTTGAAAGTCTCAACTTTTCCATTTACACCAAGAATCTTCTCAAGATCCATTTGCTCCCAATGGGTTTTACCTCTTTAGGTGCAACATGAAAAGTCATACTTTGTTGGTGTACATGGATTCCATCTTTGATCGTATAGCATCCAGCCTTTTCACAGAGTCGCCACTCGCGATGGCCTGCCTGAACCTAGTTGGGCCACCATCAACCATGATGCAATCCTCGCTCCCACTGTTACTGAGAAGACCGTAGTATCTCTCAAGTAGATGAGGAACCCTACCAGATTCGTGGATAGGTTGAGGTTCGTTGGAGACTATTGAATCTTTTGGTTTTACCAAATCATCAGCTGTTAGTTTGTCTAGATGGAACACCTTCCAGTTCTATCTCATGACCACAAATTTCTTCACAAGAAATACCTTTTCTCAAAAAGGTGGCATGCTGAGAAACAAAACACCTTTTGCTCCTCAGAGCGGTAGAAGATATTCCCTCACAAATGTTTGGGATATCCTAACAAACTTACAGAACTGACCTTTCCTCGAGTTTGTCTGGATTCTGTCTTTCAACATAGGCCAGAAAACCCAATATCTTAACTCGTTTAAGACATGGTCTCTTCCCATTCCATATCTCATATGTAGTGGTAGGCCCTGATTTGGATGGAACCCCATTCAATAGGTATGCAGCTTCTCAAGTGCATAACACCAAAAAGGAAACAGGTAACTCAGCAGTACTCATCATAGAGCGCGCTATATCTCATAGGGTGCGATACCTTTGTAAGTCCACGTTGCCCACCCCGGTGCTTGCAGGGAGGCGGAAAACGGAATAAAAAATGGATTTTTACTACTCTAGGCAACATGGACTAGACAAAGTCGGGATCTTTTCTAAACAAAACTAGCTAAAAGCTAACTAGAAATTAGCTACATGGTAGAAAGGTTATACCTTGGGCTTTATGTCCTTCTCTCCTTGCTCCTTGAAGTGGTAGAAAGGGATCACCTTGTCGCCTTCTCTAGTCGAAGAAGGATCCACCCGAGAGCCTCAACCTTTGGCTTCAACTTCAAGCTAGAAGTAACTAAGGTGCTAGAAGTGCTAATCCTAGAACCCTAAATGAGAGTAGATATTACTATGGAGTGGTTTTTCTCAAGCTCAAGTGTTTCTCAACACATGAGAGGGGAGAGCTTGAGGAAGAGCAAGAGCAAGAGAGAGAAAGTATATCATAGAATGAGAGAATAATGAAGCATTCTCACATATATGTGTGAATTATTGTAAATTGATAATTAGTGAGATAATTGTCATGGCTTAATCAAGACATGACCATTATCATTTCATATTTAATGCTAATTGCAAGGATCAAAGAGCATCTTTTATATGGAATGATGATGGTCAAAGTGTCAACCTAGGTGAACAAGTCAAGAGTGGTCAAATAGTCATCAACCCTAACCATGCACAATTATATATAACTAATATCAATTAACCATAATACACACATAAGCATTAGGGTTAGCAAAATGACAATGGTCATTAACCCTAATCAAATTCCTCTCCCTCTGTCTCAATCAACTGTGCATACGCACCCGTATTCGTGATCCGAGGAACACGAATACAATGAGATAAAACCAATCCTAAATCATATACTAGGATCTGGCTTAAACCAAAGCCCGCTAGTATAAGTTGTCCGGACAGCAAACGTGCACAAGTGCGCGGATGTGAACGAACCCTGTCGCAAAACCATGCGACCTCTACTCATTTTTCCTAAAGGCGAATATCTCTCTGTGTGGGACTCTAAAGACTCGACACTACGCTGGCAGTGGGTTTAACCACAGACCGCAAGCGGCACTAGCTGTACGTAACGATCCCTAGGTAGATGCCGATAAGAAGACTGACGAGGTGACCCCATCTAAACTCCTACTGAGCCTGTATGTGACAGTCTTCGTACAGTCCGGTCTGTTCGTCTGATACATCGCATGGCGGGCCTAGGGGGGCGGTGAACGTCATTCCCCTAATAGCGGTACAAGTCGTGTCGGAGTGTAGCCCAGAACACCCTGAGATAACACTGGAAACCTACCAGTATATCTCGCTTGCCCTGGCCAGGGACTACTTGTGTAATGGCTCTCCTGGACACAGCGCGATGTCAACCCCCAATACCGGGAGAGACGAATCCTGTCTAACCGTCATTGCCTCCAAGTGCTTCGGGACTGCACCCAAAAACTACCTGTTTGCACGACTCCTTTGAGCCGTGGTAGGGTAGTAATCAAAGTGCAGTGGGAACACACTCGAGGCGAAGTGACAGTGTCAAGTCAGCGGACTAAGCTGTACTCATGTCACCTGGGAACTGATAACCGACGATAGGTATAATACCAACCAACAGTTCCCGACGAGTCCTGTCCAGTGTACTCGTAACCTAACGAGCACCCGTATACTATCTCAAGTACGACGTACTGACGGTTATGGGACAGACCGTCTCCCACGCTGGGATGAGAAGCGCATACGCTAGTCTACTCCGGAGTATCGATGCCCTGTCTCGATAGTCCAACGACTAGGGACCTGTATAAGGATGTGCTTATGGATTACCCAGCCCCCACGAGTGTGAGCGCCATCACAACGCTGGTAATCAAGCAAAGATCCTAAGGGCTCTACTAATATGTATATAAGCGATATGCTAAAAGAAACACATGCACATATTGAAGTAGAGATAAACCAAGTAGCATACTACCATTTCGAGCAAGATTGTATATACAACTGTGAATATCCCAAGCTTCCATCAAGTAATATACAAACTAGTATGATACAGTAATGGCCTCTAGGGCATATACACTAACAACCTTCGCCCCGATACACCATTATACTGTGGTGTACTCAAAGGAGTAAGCTGAGAGAGAATCACATTCTCCTTTTAAAAACCCCGGGAATTCCATGCGCAAGTATTCACCTCCTCGATCACATCGTAGGACTTAATAATTTTACCCGTCTGGTTCCCAACTTCAAGCTTTTATTCTTTGAATTTCTCAAAAGTTTCAGACACGTGTTTTAACAGGAACATATGTCCAAATCTTGAGAGATAGTCGATGAATGTAATGAAGTACCAAGAACCAACCTTGGCATTTGTAGACATAGGACCGTATACATCATCATGTATCTATCCCAAGAGCTCAATAACTCTTTCCCTGTTTCCAGTAAACGGAGTATAGGTCATTTTATCTTTGAAACAAGAATGGAAAATATCATAAGATGAAAATTCGAACAGATTCTCATATTCATCCTTATGTAACTTAGCTGGTCGTGTCGCATTGATATGACCTAGTCTAGAATGCCTCAAGAAAGATTCGTTCATTTCTGAACTACTCCTCTTGTGTGTGTTCTAGATACTTTGAACTGTGATTTGATTTAGAACGTATATGCTATTATATAACGTGCCTGATCGAATCAACTCTTGATTCAGGAAAATGTTCACAACATTATCCTCCAATAAAGAATTATATCCTTCTTCAACTTATTAAAGAAAACGATAAAATGTTGTATATCAGGTTCGGTATGTAATAACATTCGTTGAGAATCAATGTATTTAATATAAGGTGATATCTGCCAACTGACTTGGCTGCAACAATTGCACCATTCTCTAACACTTAGAGACATATCACACATTCTCAGTTCTCTACCTATCTTTAGCCTATGTAACATATTACATATGTGGGATCCTGATCTGGTATCACATACCCAGGACATAGAGGATGCTGAGAAACAGTTCTTGGTAATGAACACACCCGAAAAAGATGCATCAACATGCACTTTCTTTGATTGGGTGGCATGGGAATCCGGATATTCGCCTATTTCCTGCTCGGACTTATAACAGTTATAAGATAGAGCGGAACCAATGTTCCCTAGCTCAGTATAATAAGCTGGTTCGGTTAATTCATCAATATTATTATCTTGATTAAGATGTGACACGGACACTACCAGGAGAGAGAGAGAAGAAAACACTCTGCGTGCGCTCTTACAAGATTAGATTGGTTATTATTTTATCTAATCAGGCTGGCTCCCACTGTTTTAGTCCAATCTACCTTCAAACCCTAAAAGGTAAGACTAGCCGGGATTAACTACACCCTACAAGTTCACCAATGTTTCATCCAAGCCAGTGTCGGTACTTTAAGGGAAGTTCCCCATGCTTTCGCACGGACCTAATTAAAATAAATCTCGTTTTCCCAGGGGCGTAACCCCGTTAACACCTTTCTAGACACCTACTTGATCGGCTAATTGTACTGTGTAAAACTCTCCCAGGAGTAACTCTTACTCGCAGTGGGTATCGGGATCCAACTATCTCATAGAAAGTATGCAATCTCATTGCAAATTTTAACACTTGAAATTCCTGATAATATTTTACCCCTACCGTCTTATGACCTTGACGGAGGTTAACAAACCATAGGCTGCTATTCAATTTCTACTCGTACATTTCATGATTGAATTAAACCCACCCGCATAACCCTTGACGGAGATCAACAAGGCCGCACGACTACCCTAAAGCAATCGCATCGTATGAAGCAGATAAGCACTAGTCTGCTACCGCATACTACACCTTAACGGAGGTCAACAAACGTAGCATGAATACTAAGTAGTACTTATCTGAAATGACAGGGGGCTACTACAGGTTTTTAAGAAAACCCTTTGCGTAATGAACTTGATATCGTTGTAGAATCGAGTAATTTTGAAAAAGGAGTGTTTTAGAGGCTTTTACTAGTTTTGCTAAAGAGGTCACTCCCGGTGAAGGGATCTCGGCTCTTTCCTTATCGAATAAGGTGCAGGATATTTCACAAAGACCACTATGCAAAGCAAAAACTATAGAAGCAATCAAAAGACAAACCGAGTGGGTTGTAGCATCTGCTAGATTCGCTAAAGAGGTCACTCCCGGTGAAGGGATCTCGGCTCTTTCCTTATCGAATAAGATGCTGGATATTCTACAAGGAATACTGCTATGCAAAGCAAGAACTAGAGCTACCAGTTTTTAAACAAGTTTCTACAACATCTTTAAATTTCTTTTTATTTCATTAATCTCATTAATGAAGTCCCATTTATTATGCTTCCCAAGCATCACATATGAAACGAAAGCAGCAATATTAATTATATCTCATATATATAATATAGGCATTCATCTGAACATATCACAGTGATCACATCACAGAGCTGTAGAAGATAACATATGAAATATTAGATATACTAGGATTTCCGTGTTTTAAATTAAGCCAGTATAAAACACGGAATCTACGGTCGCGATGAATATCCAAACCCACATCCCTAGACCCCTACGAGAGCGGCAAGCAACCCTTCCAATTCTAAAGTTAGGAGACCCGGTCTCGACTCCTCGAGATGGTCTCCCACTGGACCCTAAAACCCGGTTACTTGTGCTCCCCGCCTTGGGTCTATCCTAATGCGGAAAAGTGAATAATATACATCAATGGTGACATCATCCTCAACCCGGAAGTGCCCCAATAAAAGAATATTACATATAAGCTTTTACATGAATGAAAATGAAAAACTTTCACCTCACATAAAAACCCCTGGCTATTCAGAACACGATGATCCAATATAACATATCACAGCAACACATAATATCACATGTCATCAACATAAGTAAATATGCGTATCCCAGTTGTCGTTGACATATAGCACCGAAACCGGCAATACACCACATATTACACTTACGGTCGCAGAAAAGAAAGTGAAAAACTACAACAGTTGGAATCTGCAACCTCCTTAAACATCATAAACCCAATGTATCACATACTTTGGATTTCATGCCTAACCAAATGAATTCCTTGGATATCGCATGCCTAACAATTATAAACCCTGCATTTTAGTCTCGATATTGAAAACACTTTCCAATAACCAGTCGGGTAATTCAACAAAATTCCCGATAACCTGATCGAATGCTCGTCGGAAACTTTAGTAGACGCCGCACCCCCCGATGCCATTGACGAAGTGCACTAAGGCAGAACACCGCTGCCGCGAGCACCCGAACAGATGCTTTTGGCGACGGGGTTCTCCTATAGTCACTTGGTCGGGGCTATGGGGCGTGGCTATCTAGTAAGATTACTCGGCGAGTATCCGCGTACGCTAAGTGATTGCGACAGACTTTTGATCAACATCAAAATCCCGTGGCAACCGATCAAATGAGACCAAACTGTTAGATTTATAAAATTCAAACTAGTTATCTCATAACTCTTTGTAGATTCCAAATATTGTATCACAATCACAGATAGCAATACGAAATTAAACTTTTTGATCGAATAAGAAAGCACCCAAAATTTCCCAACAAGCTCAACACTTGAGCGGAGTTCAAAAAGTTCCCAGAACATGCCACAACTCCTATGAACCAGCCGTAGAAGGGTCAACCAATGTCTCACCTGTGGCACCGCTGAACTACCACAAACCCTACGGTTTGATGGCGGTTCTAACGATCACAGAATCGAGTTAAGGTTTCGTTCTTTTGGAGGGTCCACAGAATCGCTTGCAAGATTTTCTGAAAATTTTAAACTCGGAAAAAATCCAACTCTTGAAAAATTTCCAGCGGGGGGAAAATTGGGTTATTGATATCCGTTCGAACTTTTTAACATCGTCTAAATAACCCAAAAACATGTTAGAATTACGACTACGAAACACTCCGAATTTCTTTTGCATAAAGTTAACATCACATGAAAATTTAGCAAAAAACAAACAACACCTGAAACACCAAAACCCAGAGACCGGAACACACAAAAAATTTGAAGCCCAGACTCCACTGAAAAACCGAGGAGGCCGGATTTTTACCCTATGTGGCCGGACAAATTTTGAAAAAAATGCTCTAAATTTTGGTGGTGTTCATGTTATATCTCATACAACATTTTGCAGTTGTTTAAAAAAAATTTGAAGACTTTTTAAATTCGACAGAAACCTAGTTTTCGTATCGGGTGTTTTGGAGTAGTTTCGGTTTCGTAATCCTAGCAAACATCGTCTAATTTTTTAGTATGGCTCTGATACCACGACAGGGTTGTCTAGCAAGGCAACAAGGTTTCGGGAGGCATCGTCCATGCCAATTTCAAAAATTTGTCGTTCTAGCTTACCCTAACCGTAGAATCGTTACTAGAAAATCCGACGAAACTAAAAGTAAACACTTTACATCTAAGTGAATGAGGGAATAAAACTTTTGTAGACCGGTCTTTCACTTCTAAAGCTCCATGTCGTAGTCCCTTCGCTGCAAGTTGTGAAGACCCTGACTCTAGTAAGGGTTCACATGAAGAAACGAACAAGCTTGCTCAATATCTTCGAGGCCGAAGATGATCTACGTCGAGGAGACTCGAGCTCATTCTACCTCTTCACTAATGTGTGAAATTAGTGAATCAAACATCCTAAACTAAATGGCTAATAGTAGAGGATGATGAAGTAGGAAGTGGGCTCACTTTAGATTTATTTTTCTCACAAGGTTTCGTCACTTAGAAAAAACTAGCAAGCTTTTTTAAGTGAGGAAGAAGATGATGAATGAATAATCCATGAGGTTAGAAATGCAATCATAGTAAGTGTTTGTCATGCAATAACCATTGTAGAGACTAAACCATAGTTATGAGTTAAGGGTCGGGTTAACAAATATTTTAAGCTAGACAAACAAGTGGATTAAGTCAATGTTCTACTAGCTTCTCCAAGCTCATCCACAACTCATTATCCAAGTTGTTTGAATTACTTAAAAAAAATAAAACCCTAACTTTAACCTAGCATGGTGTGAGTCTCATACTTACATGTTGCATGTGTAACCTATCATGACACAACAATATATATCACATATATATTTTGTGTGCAAAAAGAAAACAATACATTTAACATATATCACATATATATATCAATGTATCATAAGTGAGAAAACGAATACTTAAGTGAGCTAATATTAGTTAATGTAATGTAATGTATCAAATATATAATTATACATTAAATTATTAAATCAACACTTGATTTAATAATCCGGCTATAACTCATACAACCGACTAATATCAACAGTAACAACTTATCGAATCAACACTTGATCCGATAACTTGGCTATATCATATATAACCGACGAATGTCACATTTCGCGAGAATAGAATGCGGTATCACATACTCACATTAATCTCGGTCCTGCACATATCACATATGTGCTCCTACTCCGTTTCGCAATGTAGGGATTATCTAGCACCACACTAGGTTTAGGGTTGCATCACACATGCTATAACAAAAATTTAGAGGGTGCTAAACAATTCCAAATATGAATCGAACTAGAAAATAGGGTAACAAACTATAACATCACATACTATAAAGTGTCTAACACTAAGTGAGGTGGAAATACAACCTTTGTAGACATCCTCCTAGACTCCTTAGATCGTGTAGGGTTTGAGTCGGTTGGCTTGTATCCTTCTGCGTCCACGATGATCCACCACGAAATCTCTTTGCACCAAGCACCAAGCTTCACTTGATCAAGGATAAAGATGAAGCAAACACTCCACTCAAGTGGGCTAGACTAAAGTGGAATGGTGATGTGGGTTTGGATCTCACTACAAAACCTTTTCTTTTTAATCCTTTTTCTTTCTTTTAAAACCCTAGTGAGCTTTGAGGAGAGAGAGGAAGAAGGAGATGGCTCAAGCTAAACTCAAGAGAGAGAATAATGAATAACTCTAACTCAACTCAAGAGAGTAAGTGAGTGTCATCCATGCTAAACTATGGTTACTGAGTTTAAGCAAAACCATGGGCTAAAACCATGGGCAATGAAACCATTGACTTTGTCAAATCAAGAGAGTTGAATAGTCAACCATGATTTTAATCTCATTTTGCTTTTCTCAAATAATCAAAATATCTAAATATGTTACCATGTGAGTCTTGCATTGCCACTACCAATGTATCATCAACCATGACACATGTATGTTTGCATGTATGCATGCATATCAACATATACATACACTCATGCATGCATCATAAAGAAATAGGTTTTAATAAATGAGCTAATGGACTTAATATTAAATCAACACTTGATTTAATAACCCATTCATATCTCATACAACCCGTCCAATAGTAAATGCCCGATTAAAATACGGTATCCAATACACGCATTTAATCGAGATCCCGCGCATTTCACATATGCACCCCACATCTTTTCACCTGAGCTAGGAGACTCCTTTGTTGGACTCTAAGACTCATCAATACGCTGGAAGTAGGCAGCGATCACATCACATGACCACAAACCGTCAGTGGCACAAGCTGTACGTAACGTCTCCCAGGTATTGAGCGATCATAAGAAACACAAGCAAACCTGCTAAAACTCCCGTCGAGCCAACCGGTAACACTTGCCGTACAGTCCGGTCTCTTCGTCAAATATGCTGCATATGTGAGTCTAGGGATGGTATCGTCGACCCTAATAACCCAATAAGTCATGCCGGTGTATGGCTCATAACAGATCGAGAAACTGCCGATAACACTTATCAGTAAATTTCAGCAACCCTGACCAGAGACTTCCTGTTATAGCCAATCGTATATGGTGCAACATCAACCTCCAATACCGGGAGAGACGAAACCCTTCCTATCGCTCATTGCCTCCATGTGCCTCGGGATTATGCCCAAAATCCACCTGTTTGCACGACTCAGTAGAGCCGTGGTAGGGTGGAGATCAAAGTACAGTAGAAGACACACAAGACTCTATGACGACCTCGGATCTACAAACTAACCTGTACCAGTGTCACCTGAGAACTGCTATCCTACGATAGATATAATACCATATAGGAGTTCTCGGCGAGTCCGTTCAGTGTACCCAGTCTCACTGAGCACCCGTATACGGTCTTTGGTGTCACCACACCAATGGATATGGGATCATCCATCACCCATCATATGGGACAAACAACGTATACGCTAGTCTACTCTGGTGATATCGATGCCCCGCATCGATACACCCACGACTAGGAACGTTTCAAGGATATGCTCATAGACTACACATGTCCCACTAGTATGATCCGCATCATAATCTCAGTAGTCATGCATCATCCTAAGGGCTATATCAACATGTACCAAATGAATGAAAGCATGATCAAATGAATATGTCAAGATAAAAGGTGCAACCAGATAGCATACTATCATGTCGAGTAAGAATGTCCCCTGAATACACACACACGCACACACACACACACACACACACACACCGGTACATACACTATCATATAATGGCCTCTAGGGTATACATATATCCAACAATCTTCCACTTGCACTAAGGCCAATTATTGGCGTATCTCATACCCAACCTCTATATCCAACAATCTTCCACTTGCACTAAGGCCAATTATTGGCGTATCTCATACCCAACCTCTCAAAAAGTCGCTCATGTTGCGGAGAAGGGAGGGCCTTGGTGAGTGGATCTGCGGTGTTATCTTTTGTATCTACTCTCCGAATCTCGATCTCACGGCGATCAACTATCTCCCGGATCAGATGATATCGCCTGAGGATGTGTCTGGATCGCTGATGGGGCCTGGGCTCTTTGTCCAATGCCATAGCCCTATTATTATCACAATACAAAGGTATTGGATCAATAATCGTCGGAACTACTCCTAGCTCCGAGATGAACTTCCTCATCCAGACGACTTCCTTGGCAGCATCATTTGCAGCAATATACTCAGCTTCCATCATGGAGTCTGCAACGGTATCCTGTTTGGAACTCTTCCAACACACCGCCCCTCCATTGAGGGTAAAGACAAACCCAGAGATAGCTTTGTTGTCATCCTTATCACTCTGGAAGCTAGAATCGGTAAAGGCCTCCATTTGGAGATCTCCGTTATCATACACCAAGAACATTTCTTTAGTCCTTCGCAAGTACTTAAGAATGTTCTTCACTGCTGTCCAGTGATTCTCTCCTGGGTTGGATTGATACATGCTTGGTACACCCAGTGCATAAGCTACATCAGGGCGTATACATAACATCGCATATATTATAGATCCTACAGCAGAAGCTTAGGGTATAATGCTCATGCGAGCTCTCTCTTCATCAGTCTTTGGGCAAAAGTCCTTAGAGAGAGTGACTCCGTGACTAGCGGGTAAGGAACCCAGCTTGGAGTCTTCCATACTAAACCTCTTTAGGATGGTGTTAATGTACCTGGTTTGGGACAATTCCAATAACCGTTTAGATCTATCCCTATAGATCTTTATGCCCAATATTTACGAGGCATCACCCAGGTCCTTCATGGAGAACTTTTGTGATAAGAACAGTTTGACCGATTATAGCATAGGAACGCCGTTTCCTATCAGAAGAATGCCATCCACGTACAATACGAGGAATGCGACAGTACTTCCTACAATCTTCTTATAAACACAAGGTTCATCTGGATTTTTGACGAAATCAAACTCTTTGATAACATCATCAAAATAGAAATTCCAACTCCGTGATGCCTGCTTTAATCCTTAAATGGATTTAAGCAACCTACATGCTTTCCCGCTGCTCCCACTATCAATGAAGCCCTTTGGCTGATCCATATAAATGCACTCTTCTAAATCACCATTTAGAAAAGCATTTTTAATGTCCATCTGCCAGATTTCATAGTCGTAGTGAGCAGCAATAGCAAGTAGGATCCGAATGGATTTAAGTATGGCTACAGGAGAAAAAGTTTCGTTATAGTCCAGTCCTGGTCTTTGTCGAAATCCTTTCGCTATAAGCCTTGCCTTATAGGTCTCCACCTGTCCATCTACACCGATCTTTCTCTTAAAAATCCATTTGCACCCTACGAGTTTTACCCCAGAAGGTACAACATCCAAAGTCCATATTTTGTTGGTGTACATAGACTCCATTTTGTTATTTATGTATATGCCCTAGAGGCCATTGTTGTACATATGATGTATATTAAATGGATGCTTGGATATATATAGAGAGGACTTTCTTGCTCGACATGATAGTATGCTATCTGGTTTCACTTTGTCTTAACATGTTGACTTGTATTAGTTTACTGTCTTGCTCTCACATGTTAATAAAGCCCTTGGGATATGTACTCGACTACTAGGACTATGATGAGATCATACTAGTGGGGCCAAGGTAGTCCACGGGTACATCCTATAACTGTTCCTAGTCGAGGGTGTATCGAGACAGGGCATCGATACTCCAGAGTAGACTAGCGTACACGCATCTTGACCCATATGATGGGCGATGGATGATCCCATATCCATTGGTGTTGGACATCAAAGATGGTGTACGGGTGCTCAGTGGAGACTGGGTATACTGAACGGACTCGCCGAGAACTCCTAGATGGTATTATACCTATCGTCAGATAGTAGTTCTCCGGTGACACTGGTACAGGTTAGTCTGTAGACCCGAAATTGTCATAGAGTCTTGTATGATTTCCACTGTGCTTTGATTTCCACCTTACCACGTCCAAGAGGGCGTGCAAAACGGTGGCTTTTGGGTACAGTCCCGAATCACGTGGAGGCAATGAGCGATAGGAGGGGTTTCGTCTCTCTCGGTATAGGGAGTTGATGTTGTGTTGTGTTCGATTGGCTATAACTGGAAGTCCCTGGCCATGGCTGATATGGAGATTTACTGATAAGAGTTATCAGTAGTTTCTCGACCCGTTATGAGCCTTACATCGACATGACTTATCGGTTACTGGGGTCTGACGTTTACCACCCCTAGACTAAATATGCAACATATCAGACGAAGAGACCGGACTGTACGGTAATGTTTACTGATTGGATTCACAAGAGAATGTACAGGCTTGCTTGTTGAACTTCTGATCGCTCAATACACGGGTGGCTGTTACGTTTAGCTGACCGCTTGCAGCTTGTGGGTGTTTGATATGATCATCACCTACTGCCGGCGTATTGACGATTCTTTAAAGTCCTACACAGAGGTTTCCTAGCTTAGGTAAAACAGAGTAGGAGCACATATATGATATGTGCGGGGCCGAGAATAATACGATATGAGATACCGTATTCTATTCTCGCGATATGAGATATCGGCCGGGTATATGTGATATAGCCGGGTCATCGGATCAAGTGTTGATTCGATGAAATGGTACATGTTATATTAGTCGGTTATATTTAATATAGCCGGATTGTTGAATCAAGTGTTGATTCAATAATTTAATGTATAATTATATATGTGATATATTACATTACATTAACTAATATAAGCTCGCTTTATTGATTCATTTTCTCACTGGATAATACATTGATGTATATGCGATATATGTTAATTGTATTATTTTCTTTTGTTACAAAATATATTGTGTATGTGATATATAATATTGTAACAAGTTAGGGTTACAAATGCAACAAAGATAAAGACTTTAAACCAAGTTAGGGTTTGATTTGGGTTAGCTTTTGGATGAGCTTTCATGAAGCTTCATGAAGCTTTTGACTTTTGTCATCTAGCTTGATATTTTGTGTAGATATTTGTTAACCCAGCCCAAACCCTTAACCATAGTTTATTCTCTGCATGAGTTAAAAGCCTTGATTTATTAACTCATGGTTGTAATTGTAACCACAACAACAATTCATTATTCATCACAAAAGCTTTCTTCTTCTTCTTCCTCCTTGAAAAAGCTTTCTAGCTTTTTGTGTTGTGATGATTTAAAGTGAGAAATTGAAAACAAAAGAGAGCAAAATTCCTACTTCATCATCCTCATCTGTTCTAGCCACTTAGATTAGGGTGTTCACTTCACTAATACTTGATTAGAGAAGTGAGAGCTTGGTTTTGAGATTCTTCAAGGTAGATCATCTTCGAAAAGGAAGACTTCAAGCAAGCATGGATCATTTGACTTGTGGAGCCTCTCTAGAGTCCGGGAGTTCATGGACCGCGGCGAAGGGACTACTACTCGGAGCTTATGATGCGAAGGAACGGACTACAAAGGTTATAATCCCTCTCTCTTAGATGTAAAGTTTTATACATGCAAAGTTAACCCTAATTCTCTAGTTCGATTACTTGGTTGGTTTGTTTAGCACCCCAAAAAATTTAATATAGCATGTTTGATGCTTGCCAAAATCTTGTTAAGGTGCTAAGCTAACCCTACACATTTCGGATCTTATGGCATCTAGCTATTTCACAGAGTCACCACTTGTGATAGCTTGCTGAAAACTGGTAGGGTCATCATCATCCATGATGCAGTCTTCTCCATCACCATCAACGAGAAAACCGTAGTATCTCTTCGGTGGGAGAGAAGTCCTACCAGATCTACGGAGCAGCTGAAGTTCATTAGGTTCTGTTGCAACATTAGGTTCAACCAAGTCGTCATTTGTAACTTGTGTCTCTAGAACCTTTTCTAGATCTACCACATTGCAATCAGAATCATTTAGAAAAATCTCATTTTCTAAAAATGTGGCATTTCGAGAAACAAACACCCTTTGTTCCTCCTTGTGGTAGAAAAGATATCCATATAAATCTTTTGGATATCCCACAAATAAACATTTGAATGATCGTGTCTCGAGTTTGTCCGGATTCTGCTTTTTGACAAAAGCCGGACAACCCCAAATCTTAACTTGCTTAAGAGATGGTCTCTTCCCATACCATATCTCATATGGAGTGGTAGACACGGCCTTGGTCGGAACCCTGTTCAACAGAAAAGCTGCAGTCTCCAATGCATGCCCCCAAAAGGAAAGGGGCAACTCAGCATCACTCATCATGGATCGTACCATATCTAATAGGGTTCGATTCCGCCGCTCTGACACACCGTTGTGCTGTAGTGTGTAAGGGGGAGTGAGCTGAGAGAGAATCTCATTCTCTTTTAGGATGTTCGAAAACTCTATACTAAGATACTCTCCACCTCGATCTGATCGAAGTATCTTGATGCTCATTCCAGTTTGTTTTTCTACTTCAAGTTTGTACTCCTTAAATTTCTCGAAAGCTTCATACTTATGCTTTTATCAAAAACACATGACCGAATCTTGAGAAATTATCAGTAAAAGTTATGAAGTAAGAAAAACCGTCTCTCGTATGTGTAGACATTGGCCCACATACATCACTATGTATGAGGCCCAAGAGCTCAGTAGCTCTTTCTCCATGTCCAGTAAACGGAGTTTTGGTCATTTTCCCTTTGATACAAGACTGACAAGTCGCATAAGATTTATACTCAAAAGAATTTAAATATCCATCTTTATGAAGTTTGTTTAGTCTTGTTTCATTAATATGATCAAGTCTACAATGCCAAAGAAAAGCTTCATTTATATCTTAAAATTTTCTTTTGTTTGTATGTTGTATGTTTAAAACTGTGTGTTGATTAAGGACGTATATCCCGTTATTAAGTGCACCACAACCAATCAACTCTTGATTAAGTTTAATGTTCATAACATTATGCTGCAATATAAAATGATATCCTTCATTGTCCAATAAAGAAACGGATATAATATTACAAAGCATGCTTGCTACAAAATAACATGGGTTCAAAACCAATATATAACCCGATGGCAACCCTAGATGATACTCTCCCATTGAAACTGCATGTACATTGGAACCATTTCCAAACCGGAGAGTATGATCACCTGTCTTCAAAACTCTGTTATTTCTCAGCCCCTTCACAGAATTGCAGATATGAGAACCGGAACCGGTATCCAATACCCAGAAAGCAGAGTTTATAGGAAAACAGTTTTCAGTTACGAACACACCTGAAGCTGAAGCATCACTATGCTTCCCTTTCTTGAGACCAAGATACTCAGTACAATTTCGCTTCCAGTGTCCCGTCTTCTTACAGTAGAAACATTCTCCTTTTCCCGACTCCGCAGCTTTGGATTTGTCTTTCCCCTTTGCTTTGTTTATTCCACCTCTCGGCTTGGTGGATTTCTTCTTGTTCTTTCCTTTGGCCTTGGCTTTTGGAACGGAAGAAGAAGATTGTCCAACAAGCAGGGTGGGAGACTTCGCCTTAAGCGTGCTCTCCGCATTTCTCAACATATTGAGAAGTTCGGGTAGTGACTTCTCCATGTTGTGCATGTTGAAGTTCACTATGAAAGGAGCAAAGGCAGAGGGAAGAGACTGTAGAACAATATCCGTATATTGCTCATTATCTATTGTCCATCCGAGGCCCTCAAGCTCTTCAATAAGAGCTATCATCTTCAGAACGTGGTACCTACTGAAGTGCCAGGAGCCATCCGCATCTGAAACAGCTTTCGAGATGCTTCGTATCGTAGGATACGAGATTGCTCTCCATACAACTCCTTTGTATGGAGAAAGATGGATTGAATATCCATCTCCTCGTGCTGCTTTTGATGTATATTATCCATCGATGCAAGCGTGAGGCATTTGGCGGTGGCACAGTCAATATCCCACGGTTTTTGGATCTCCCTATCCGCAACAGAACATTCAAGGCCTGGTTTGGGCGGGGCTGTGGCAGTGAGGACATATGATACTTTATCATATGTGAGAGCAATGTTAATGTTCCTCAGCCAATCTTTATAATTCGGTCCGGTAAGCTTATTTTTCTCTAATAGTAGCTTAATTCCAGTCATGGTTATCTGCCATTGGGAGAGAGAGAAGAATACACTCAGCGAAACCTCTTGCAAAGATTAGATTGGTTTATTATCTTATCTAATCAATGTATTCCACTGCTTTTATCAAATTCTCCTTCAAACCTTTAAAGGAAAAAATTAGCCAGGATTAATTACATTCTACAACTTCGCTAACCGTTCAGCCAGGCCAGTGCCGGTACTTCTGAGGGAGGTTCCCCGTGCTTTCGCACGGACCTAATTAAAATAAATCTCATTTTCCCAGAAGCGTAGCCCCGTTGACACCTTTCTAGAGACCTAATGAGTTAGCTAATTGTAAAGTGCAAAATTCTCTCGGGAGCAATTATTGCTCACAGTGGGATCGGGATCCTACTATCACATAGAAGGTACGCAATCTCATTCCAAATTTCAACACTTGAAACTCCCGATATGGTTTTTACCTGACCTTGACTATAATCAACATATCATAAGTACTAGTCAAGTTCTATCCATCATTTCATAATTAATTAGACCCACCCATATGACCCTTGACTATAATCAACATAATCACATGAATGTCCTAATTAATCTCATCATCTGTTGTGTAGGAAGACGTCACTTAAGCTCCGCCTTTTGAAATCTTGCTTTTTCATAAAGAGCCGAGTAGGTTTCAAATCTGATTCTACAACATCTTTTTAGGTTTCTTTTTGTTTACATTAATCTTATTAATGTAGTCCCATCACTTAAGTCCTTAATCCATTATAGAGAAGAAACGAAAATAGAACGTATGCTTATGCCATCCGCATTCGCCACAATGTCCCGTTATGAACCGTTAGGTTACTTAACTAACGGCATAGCGTGGAGGGACTAGCGTGGATGCAAAACATAAGCAACGTTTATTATATATCATATATATAATGTATCATTCGTCTCAGTATATAAAATGATCACATCACAGAATATCAACAGCAGAAGCATATATATGAAAATACAGGATATACTAGGAGGTCCGTATTTTGTATTTAGCCAACAATAGAAAATACGGATTTCACAGTCGCGATGAATAGCCAAGCCCACACCCTTAGACCCCTACGAGAGCGGCAAGTGACCCTACCAATTCTAGAGTTTAGGAGACCCAGTCTCGACTCCTCGAGATGGCCTCCCACTAAACCCTAGAACCCGGTCACTTGTGCGCCCCTCCTTGGGTCTATCCTAATGCGGAAAAATAAATAATATACAACAATGGTGACATCATCCTCAACTCGGAAGTGCCCTAATAAAAGAATATTACATACATTTAATTTTACATGAATGAAAAGGAAAACTCTCATCTCACATAAAACCCCCGGCTATTCATTCAAGACGATCCTGCACATCATATCTCAGCAACACATAATATCACATGTCATCAACGTAAGTAAGTATGCGTACCCTAAGTGTCGTTGATGTATAGCAACGAAACCGGCGATACACCACATACTACACTTACGGTCGCAGAAAAGAAAGTGAAAAACTACAACAATTGGAATCGACACTTCCTTTAGACATCATAAACCCGGAATATCACATATTCAGGATTTCATGCCTAACAATGCCATGAAAACACCTTTTCAAAAAAAGTCGGGTAATTCAACAAGATTCCCGATTCTACCGAGGCCAAAATATTAGATTTACATGCAGCTAATTACTTTTCACAAAACTAATTAGTGTAGATTCCAATTATTGTATCACATTCATAAATAAACTAGGTGCAATTAAAACATTCGATCGATCGATCAATCATCCAAAGAATTCTCAGATGGCTCAACACTTGAGTCAGATCAAAATATACCAGAGACTGCATGAAGCACATATGGGCCAGCACAAGAAGGCACAGTCCAAGCCTCACCAACGGCGCCGCGGAACCGCCGCCAAAAGACCCTTTTGGGCGCGGTTCCACGGTCGATAAGTCGAGTTAGGAGTTCGTTCTTCTTGGGGGCCCATACAATACCCTGCATGATTTTCTGAGTATTTTTAATATGAAAAATTCCAACTTTTGAAAATTTTCCAGAGAGCACTACTTTGGATGTCGGTTTTCGTTCGTTCGAACTTTTTAACGTCGTCTAGGTTACTCTAAAGTTCTAGCTTGGCTCTGATACCACTGTAGGGATTATCTAGCACTACACTAGGTTTAGGGTTGCATCACACGTGCTATAACAAAAATTTAGAGGGTGCTAAACAATTCCAAACATGAATCGAACTAGAAAAATAGGGTAACAAGTTATAGCATCACATACTATAAAGTGTCTAACACTAAGTGAGGTGGAAATACAACCTTTGTTTGCCTCATCCTAGACTCCTTGGATCGTGTAGGGATTGAGTCGGTTGACTTGTATCCTTCCACATCCACGATGATCCACCATAAAGTCTCTTTGCACCAAGCTCCAAGTTTCACTTGATCAAGGATGAAGATGAAGCAAACACTCCACTCAAGTGGGCTAGACTAAAGTGGAATGGTGATGTAGGTTTGGATCTCACTATAAAACCTTTTCTTTTTAATCATTTCTCTTTCTTTTAAAACCCTAGTGAGCTTTGAGGAGAGAAAGGAAGAAGGAGATGGCTCAAGCTAAACTCAAGAGAGACAATAATATAAGAATAATGAATAACTCTAACTCAACTCAAGAGAGTAACTGAGTGTCATCCATGCTAAACTATGGTTACAAAATATCTAGATATTTTGTAACTTGAATTTAAGCAAAACCATGGGCAATGAAACCATTGACTTTGTCAACTTAAGAGAGTTGAATAGTCAACCATGATTTTAATCCCATTTTGCTTTTCTCAAATAATCAAAATATCTAAATATGTTACCATGTGAGTCTTTCATTGCCACCACCAATGTATCATCAACCATGACACATGTATGCTTGCATGTGTGTATGCATATCAACATATACATACACTCATGCATGCAATATAAAGAAATAGGTTTTAATAAATAAGCTAATGGACTTAATATTAAATCAACACTTGATTTAATAACCCGGTCATATCTCATACAACCCTTCCAATAGTAAACGCCCGATTAAAATACGGTATCCAATACACGCATTTAATCGAGCTCCCGTGCATATCACATTTGCACCCCACATCTTTTTCCCTGAGCTAGGAGACTCCTTTGTGGGACTCTAAGACTCGTCAATACGCTGGCAGTAGGCAGCGATCACATCACATGCCCACAAACCGTCAGTGGCACAAGCTGTATATAACGGCGCCCAGGTATTGAGCGATCAGAAGAAATAAAAGCAAACCTGCTAAAACTCCCGTCGAGCTAACTGGTAACACTTGTCGTACAGTCCGGCCTCTTCGTCAAATATGCTGCATATGTGAGTCTAGGGATGGTATCGTCGACCCTAATAACCCAATAAGTCATGCCGGTAAATGGCTGATAACAGATTGAGAAACTACTGATAACACTAATCAGTAAATCTCAGCAGCCTTGGCCAGGGACTTCTTGTTATAGCCAATCGTACATGGTGCAACATCAACCCCCAATACCGGGAGAGACGAAACCCCTCCTATTGCTCATTACCTCCATGTGCCTCGGGACTATACCCAAAATCCACCTGTTTGCACGACTCAGTAGAGTCGTGGTAGGGTGGAGATCAAAGTGCAGTGAGAGACACACAAGACTCTATGACGATCTCGGGTCTACAGACTAACATGTACCAGTGTCACCTGAGAACTGCTATCCGACGAAAGATATAATACCACATAGGAGTTCTCAGCGAGTCCGTTCAGTGTACCCAGTCTCACTGAGCACCTGTATACGGTCTTTGGTGTCACCACACCAATGGATATGGGATCATCCATTGCCCATCATATGAGACAAACAACGTATACGCTAGTCTACTCTGGTGATATCGATGCCCCGCCTTGATACACCCACGGCTAGGAACATTTCAAGGATATGCTCATAGACTACATATGTCCCATTAGTATGATCTGCATCATAATCTCAGTAGTCCTGCATCATCCTGAGGGTTATATCAACATGTACCAAATGAATGAAAGCATGATCAAATGAACATGTCAAGATAAAAGGTGCAACCAGATAGCATACTATCATGTCGAGCAAGAATGTCCCCTGAATACACACACACACACACACATACCGGTACATACACTATCATATAATAGCCTCTAGGGTATACATATATCCAATACGCAAGAACCAGGAAACCTCTGTATAGGACTCTAAAGACTCGGCAATACGCCGGCAGTAGGTGATGATCATATCAAACACCCACAAACCGCAAGCGGTCTACTAAACGTAACGGCCATCCGGGTATTGAGCGATCGGAAGATCAACAAGCAAGCCTGCTCGTACTCCCGCGAATCCAATCAGTAACACTACCGTTCAGTCCAGTCTCTTCGTCTGATATGTCGCATATCATAGCCTGGGGGTGGTATAACGTCAGACCACAATAGCCTGATAAGTCATGCCGATGAAAGGTCCATAATGGTTTGTGAAACTACTGATAATACTTACCAGTAAATCTCAGCAACCCTGGCCAGGGATTTCCTGTTATGGCCAATCGAGCATAGCGCAACATCAACTCCCAATACCGGGAGAGACGAAACCCCTCCTATCGCTCATTGCCTTCATGTGACTCGGGAATGTACCCAAAAACCACATTTTTGCATGATCTCTTGACCGTGGTATAGTGGAAATCAAAGCACAAAGGGAATCACACAAGACTCTATGACGATCTCGGGTCTACAGACTAACCTGTACCAGTGTCACCAGAGAACTGCTATCCGACGATAGGTATAATACCATTTAGGAGTTCTCGGCGAGTCCGTACAGTGTACCCAGTCTCCACTGAGCACCCGTATAACTTCTCTGATGTCAAACACCAGTGGATATGGGATCATCCATCGCTCATCTCATGGGTCGAGAAGCGTATACGCTAGTCTACTCTGTGTTAGTGTATATGCCCTATAGGCCATTACTGTATCATACTAGTTTATATATTACTTAATGGAAGCTTGGGATATTCACCTTGTATAGACAATCTTGCTCAAAATGGTAGTATGCTACTTGGTTTGTTTCTGCTTTAATGTGTGCATGTGTTTCTTTTAGCATATCGCCTTTACACATTAGTGGAGCCCTTAGGATCTTTGTTTGATTACCAGCGTTGTGATGGCAGTCACACTCGTGGGGACTGGGTAATCTATAAGCACATCCTTATGCAGGTCCCTAGTCGCAGGACTATCGAGACAGGGCATCGATACTCCGGAGTAGACTAGCGTATGCGCTTCTTATCCCAGCTTGGGAGACGGTTTGTCCCACAGCCGTCAGTACGTCGTACTTGAGATAGTATGCGGGTGCTCGTTAGGTTACGAGTACACTGGACAGGACTCGTCGGGAACTGTTGGTTGGTATTATACTTATCGTCAGTTATCAGTTCCCAGGTGACATGAGTACAGCTTAGTCCGTTGACTTGACACCGTCACTTCGCCTCGAGTGTGTTCCCACTATACTTTGATTACTACACTACCACGGCTCAAAGGAGTCGTGCAAACAGGTAGTAGTTAGGTGCAGTCCCGAAGCACTTGGGGGCAGTGATGGTTAGACAGGATTCGTCTCTCCCGGTATTGGGGGTTGACATCGCGCTGTGTCTAGGAGAGCCATTACACAAGTAGTCCCTGACCAGGGCAAGCGAGATATACTGGTAGGTTTCCAGTGTTATCTCAGGGTGTTCTGGGCTACACTCTGACACGACTTGTACCGCTATTAGGGGACTGACGTTTACCGCCCCCTAGGCCTGCCATGCGATGTTATCAGACGAACAGACCGGACTGTACGGAGATTGTCACATTCAAGCTCAGTAGGAGTTTAGATGGGTTTCACCTCGTCAGTCTTCTTGTCGGCATCTACCTGGGGACCGTTACGCACAGCTAGTGCCGCTTGCGGTCTGTGGTTAAACCCACTGCCAACGTAGTGTCGAGTCTTTAGAGTGCCACACAGAAAGCTATTCGCCTTTAGGCAAAAGAGTAGAGGTCGCACGGTTTTGCGACAGGTCACATGGTTTTGCGACAGGGTTCGGTCACATCTGTGCACTTGTGCACGTTTAGTGTCCGGACAGTTAACACTAGCGGGCTTTGGTTTAAGCCAGATCCTAGTGTATGTTTTGGGGTTGGTTTTATCTCGTTTGTATTCGTGTTCCTCGAAACACGGATGCGGGTGTGTATGCACAGTTGACAGAGAGACAGAGGCAGAGGATTCTCATTGGGGTTGTTGACTGTTGACTGTTGACCATTGACTTTTGTTAAACCCTAATGAGAATAAGAAATATGATTAATGATAATATTGTTAGTTGTATGTATGCCCTAGAGGCCAGTATTGTACAGATGTTGTATATTATATTGGATGCTTGGACATATATAGAGATGACTTTCTTGCTCGATATGATAGTATGCTATCTGGTTGCTCTTTATCTTAACATGTACACTAGTCTCTTTATACTGTCTTATAGTTACATGTTGGTAAAGCCCTTAGGATGTGTACTTGACTACCTGGACTATGATGCAGATCATACTAGTGGGGACATGGTAGTCTATAAGTACATCCTTCAAGGTCCCTAGTCGTGGGTGTATCGAGACGGGGCATCGATATACCAGAGTAGACTAGCGTATACGCTTCTCGACCCATGTGATGGGCGATGGATAATCCCATATCCATTGGTGTTTGACATCAGAGATGGTATACGGGTGCTCAGTGGAGATTGAGTACATTGGACGGACTCGCCGAGAACTCCCAGATGGTATTATACTTCACGTCAGATGGCAGTTCTCAGGTGACACTTGTACAGGTTAGTCTGTAGACCCAAGATCGTCATAGAGTCTTGTGTGATTCCCACTGTGCTTTGATCTCCACCTTACCATGTCCATGAGGGCGTGCAAAACGGTGGTCTTTGGGTACAGTCCCGAGTCACATGGAGGCAATGAGAGATAGGAGGGGTTTCGTCTCTCCCGGTATTGGGAGTTGATGTTGCGCTGTGCTCGATTGGCCGTAACAGGGAAGTCCCTGGCCAGGGCTGATCAGAGATTTACTGGTAAGTGTTACCAGTAGTTTCTCGACCCGTTATGAGCCTCACATCGGCACGACTTATCGGTTATTGGGGTCTGACGTTTACCACCCCTAGACTTGATATGCGACATATCAGACGAAGAGACCGGACTGTATGGTAAGTGTTACTGGTCGGATTCGCAGGAGTGTGAGCGGGCTAGCTCGTCGATCTTCTGATCGCTCAATACCCGGGTGGCCGTTACGTTTAGCAGACCGCTTGCGGCTTGTGGGTGCTTGATATGATCATCATCTGCTACCGGCGTATTGACGAGTCTTTAGAGTCCTACACAGAGGTTTCCTAGCTCAAGCGAAACGAAATAGGAGCGCATATGAGATATGTGCGGGAGCGAGAATAATGCATGTATGTGATACCGCATTTCATTCTCGCGTTTAATGTTTCGATTGGTTATATGAGATATGACCTAGTTATCGAATCATTGATTCAATAAATCGATGCATTGAATACTAGTCGGTTATGTGCGACATGACCGGATCATTGAATCAAGTGTTGATTTAATGATTTAATGTATAATTATATATTTGATATATTACTTTGCATTAACTAGTATAGGTTCACTTTAAACGGATTTTTCTCACTTGATTTGCACATTGTATATGTGATATATTTTTGTGCACCTTTCTTGTATCATGTTTGATGATACTTGATCATATGGTTAAATGAATAGAATTAAACCATGGTTATTTTGTAATTAGGGTTTTGAATATTTATTTATTCATTTATTTGTTTATTTATATGGATAAATTCAAGATGAGAATGGTGGCAATTCTTGTTTTATGTTGAAGCTTCTTGAACCCTTGACTTTTGCAACCATTCTTGTCTTCTTACTTAACCCTAACCCACTTAATTCACCATGGTTTATTCTCTACACTTAACCTTAGTCAAGTTATGATAAGTATTGAATTATTATTCATTTTAACATAAGACTTATCATAACTAAATCATCTTCTTCTTCTTCTTCAAGCTTGCTACTCCAATGGCAACTTGAGTTCTAGTGAGAAAATTCCAAATCTAAAGTGAACCCATCTCCTATTTCTTCACCCTCTACCTCTTGCCAAGTTGTTTTGGGTGTTCTCTTCAGAAGTTTCACAACTTTGTGAAGTCGGAGCTTGAACTAGTGCAACCTCGACGTAGATCGTCTTTGACACAAAGCCGACGACCTATTCCGCACATTATTCCGATGAAGCCGACGAATGAGTCGAGGATTCATGATGGACAGCGAGGGCATGACCACGTGGAGCTAAGGAGGTGGAAATCCGGATCTACAAAGGTTGTAGCTTCTCACTTCTAGTTAAAGTGTTAACTAAGTTTTCATTTCTCCTAAACATCTAGTCTAAGATCCGTAGTCTAGGGTTTCTCGGCACCAAAAATTTTAAAGTGGCATGTTCGATGCCTTGTGAGACCTTACTAGAGTGCCTAGGAACCTTTCAAATATTAATTAAGTATTATTGTGCCATGGTTGGGTTGAAAGGTTGACTTTGTTGACTTATTGATTTGGTTGACTGGTTGACTAGGTTGGACTAGTTGACCATCATCATTACAATGGTTGTCATTTCATGCAAAGACTTTTGCTTGCTTGTTATGCTTTGCAAAATGAGTGCATGAAATGATAATGCCACTTGATATGATATGAACCATCACATAATACTCAATTATTATTATTATTATTATTGTTGTTATTTTTGTTATGAGAGCATGGGAGAAAAAGAGGTTGGCTCATTCTATCATTCTTCTTCTCTCTCATGCTCAATCTCTCCCTCTTGCTCTCCCTCTTGTTCTCTCTCTCTCTAGCTCAAGGCAACTCCATCTTATGAGTTGAGAAATATTGCCTTAGAGATAAAAGAAAACCCATATCACTTCTCTACTCATCCTAGTTCACAAGGTTTGGCAAACCAAGTGTTCTAGTTTCTTCAAGTTTGAAGAGAAGCCAAAGGTAGAAGCTTTCAGGTGGATCCATCTTCGGCGCAAGGAGACGACAAGGTGAGGTCGATCCGTACACCGCAAAGAGTTGAAGACGAAGGAGTTCAAGAAAGGTATAACCCCCTAACCGAGTAGGTAAAACTCTTGTTAGGTTTGTTAGATAGTTGTTTAACAAAGATCCTTAATTTGAGTCCATGTTACCACCTGTTGAAAAATCGTTTTTCATCATTTCCGCATGTCCGTAAGTACTGGGAGAGGTAACGTGGACTTACAGTGGTATCAGAGCCTAGTTAAACACTATCTAACATGTTAGCAAAGTAAGTAGAAATTCGATCGGAGAAAAAATCGCGAAACACGCCCGGGTTGCATACTTTCTGTCGAATTCTTCCTCTGTTCCAAAAATAATAAATCTTGCCTTAAAATTCGACTCAGGGTTTTTAGAGCACACTGTAGGAAAACGGTCCAGAGAGCCGATCAAAGCGCCGCGGAACCGCGGCGGGAGCTTGCTCCCGCCGCGGATCCGCGGCCGAGTTGACTCGGCCGTGGACGATTTTCCTTGCAGTGTGGTCATAGGGGTGTTTTGGGATTTTTACAATATGATTTTTCTGCCCAGATTTTCCAGAAAGCAAAATTTGTTTTTGGGGCCTAAAAATCCGTATTTTGATCGAACTTCTAAAGACTTAAGCTGACGGGTATATATCTGTGATGTGTGATATGTATTGAACGTTTGCTAATCGCTATACGTCGATTAGTGGGGATTATACATATCTGTGAGCTGTAATGTTGATGGTATGTGTATATGAATTCATTGGATTGTCGCGGATGAATAGCCGGGGGGTTGTGAGATGAGAGTTTTCTTTTCTTTCAATTCATGTAAATTTGTAATTGATGTAATATTATTTTAGGGCCGCACAACCGGGATGGGGTTGTAGCCGTCATTGTATAATTTCTTTTACTGTTTTTTCTCCTAGGATAGACCCATGGCGGGGTGCAAAAATTACCGGGTATCTCGAAGTGCCGAGTGGCCTACTCACGGTGGTGAGGGAGGTTGCTTCGCTTCGGGTACTTGGCGGGTAGTTTGCCGCACCCGTAGGGGTCTTGGGTGGGGTATTGGCTATTCACCACGACCGTGTAATCCGCTTTTCGTTACAGGCTCGTACGAATTGTGGATTCCTAGTATATCCAATGTGTTCATCTGTGATCTGGAATGGCTATCATTACATGTGACGAATGAGTATATCTATATATGATATTATTTAGGCGTTGCTTATGTTTTGCATCCGCGCTAGTCCAGCCCCCGCTCTGTCGTTAGTTAAGTAACCTAACGGGTAATGACGGGGCTCCGTGGCGAATGCGGATGGCATAAGCGTACGTCATATTTTTGTTGTTTTCTGCAATGGTAGGATTAAATGATGGGACGCATTAAAATTAATGCAAGAAAAATAAACCAAGTAAAAGTCGTTGGAACAATTTCAAAAACCACTCGGTTTCTTTTCAAAAATAACTTTTAAAACGCGGAGCTTAAGCCACTCCTTTTAAAAGCTATCAAGGTTCCTTCGATTATATCAAGTTCACTACGTTCAAGGTTTCGCCAAAACCATTCGTAGCCCTCCTTCGTTTCGTATGAATATTCAATAGTATTCAAGCTATGTTTGTTGACCTTCGTCAAGGCATAGTGATTGGTAGCTGTTGGGTGTTCATATGTAGTATAGATAGATGCGTTGGTTTGGGACAGTCGTATTACCTTGTTAACCTTCGTCAAGGGTATATACCGGTGGGTTCAAATTAACCTGGACAATGACGGGTAGAACTTGACATGTGACTTATGATTTGTTGACCTTCGTCAAGGTCATAAGAGCATGGGACAAAAATCCACATCGGGAGTTTCAAAAGAACTGAAACTTGCTAGCACTGCATACCATTTGGAGTGCGATGATTCTGGTAGGATCCCTTCAGTTTTGTCACGCGATGATATTTGGATCCCAATCCTACTGTGAGTATATGCTACTCCTCGGGAACTTTCTCACTTAACGATCAATGCTATAAACCAAGTAGGTGTCTAGAAAGGTGTTAGCGGGGCTACGCCCCCAGGGAAAAGAGGTTATTTAATTAAGGAACTTCGCGAAAGCGTTAGAAAACCTCCCTCGAAGTACCGACACTAGCCTGGCTAAACGGTTAAGCAAGTATTGTACGGTGAGATTGATCCTGACTAATTCTTCCTTTTTGGTTTGAGAAGGGATTCGAAAGACAGTGGGAGCCATCCTGTTTAGATAAATTAAAAACCAATCTAAACTTGCAAGAGCATCATGCTGAGTGTTTTCTTCTCTCTCTCTTAACTGCAGCGACCCAGTAACCGCACATAGGTTACATCTAGATAATAAAATGACTGAACCTGACTGTTATGATTGGCAAAGGTCTATCCAGATGTCCATTACCCATGACAAGCTGGGACACCTCTTAACTAATCAAACCCTTGCCGTCTCAGGACCAGTTTCCCCTGTCATGAACATTGACATCCGTGTGACATCGGAAAAAGACTGTGCGAAAGCCAAGTGCCTCGTGTTAGCCTCAATTGATGGTGCAAACCAGAGGCAGCACGAGAAGATGGACTCAGTTTCTATCTTCCTCCATAACAAAGATTTATATGGAGAGCAATCTCGTATCGCAAGATATGAGACCTCGAACGAATTGCTTCAAGCGAGGTTGGCTATCGGGTCATCTTTAGGGGGCAACGTCCTTACAGAGACCAGCTATTTTGAGCTCACGGACCTGGAGACCACGTTGGAGAATGGGTCAAGTACTGACTTGATTCTACAGTCCCTGCCCTCTGCTTATACCCTGAAGGAAACCAGGGAAGAAGAAGGAAAGGGAAGGGCAAAAGTTTCGGGACTGGATGTAGTAAAAGAGGGAGGTTCCTATTGTTACGGGAATGAACATTGGCAGAAGGATTGCAGGGCTAGCAAACCCAGTAGCCAGAATTCGAAGCATGTTGTGGCTTCGGCTTCGGGTGTGTTTATGATAGAGAACTGTATGTCAGTTAACCCTACTTCCTGGGTATTGGATACCGGATCAGGATCTTACATCTGTAATTCATTACAGGCTCTAAGAAACCGTAGGGTTATCAGGAAAGGTGATATGACTCTCAGGGTTGCTAACGGAATGAGCATGGATGCTGAATCCGTAGGGGAATATCATCTTGGACTGACAACTGGGCAGATATTGATTTTGCGTAACTGTTTGTATGTACCAGGTGCGACTTGTAATATCATATCTGTATCCTTACTTTCTAAGGAAGGATATGAATTTACTTTTGTAAGCGATGTAGTACACATCCACCTAAATCAAGTTCTGATTGGGTCAGGTACATGAAATAACGGGATATACGTATTGAATCAAGCTCAGATTTTCAGTGTCCATAACACACTTAAAAGAAAGTCTCCGGAATTAAATCAGGCTTTCTTATGGCATTGTAGACTGGGTCACATTAATGAGACACGATTAACTAAGTTACATAAAGAGGGATACTTGAATCCGTTCGAGTATCAGTCTTATGCCACTTGTGAATCTTGTCTCATGGGAAAGATGACAAAGACTCCGTTCACTGGACACGGAGTAAGAGCAAGCGAGCTCTTGGGACTCATACACAGTGATGTGTGTGGTTCAATGTCTACACATGCGTGAAGTGGTTATTCATACATCATTACTTTCACAGACGATTTCTCTAGGTATGGACATGTATTCTTGATGAAGCACAAATCCGAGGCCTTTGAGAAATTTCGGGAATACAAGAATGAAGTTGAAAAACAAACAGGCAAAAGTATAAAGACACTGAGATCTGATCGAGGTGGTGAATACTTAAGTGTCGAGTTTCTGGACTACTTAAAAGAGAATGGAATTCTCTCTCAGCGTACTCCTCCATACACACCACAACACAACGGTGTATCTGAAAGGCGAAATCGAACCCTATTGGATATGGTTCGTTCCATGATGAGTAATGTTGAGTTACCGCAATCTTTCTGGGGTTATGCACTAGAAGCAGCTGCATATCTCTTGAACAAGGCTCCAACCAAGACTGTGCCTATCACCCCATATCAGATGTGGAGTGGGAAGAAATCCTGTCTTAAGTATCTTAAGACATGGGGATGTCCAGCTTTTGTAAAAAAGCAGCATGCGGACAAGCTCGAGGCACGCTCAGTACTGTGTAAGTTTGTGGGATACCCAAAGAACTCCAGGGGGTATCTTTTCTATTCCGCAGAAGAACAAAAAGATTTTGTTTCTCCGCATGCCCACTTCTTGGAAACTGAATTTTTGGAAAATCAGATAAGTGGGAGTGCAATAGAACTGGAAGAAATTCCATAACCACAAGCTGTTACTGAAAGCTTGGAAGAACCAGAAGTTTCAGGAGAACCGGACATTCCTGCGCGGCTCCGCAGGAGTAGTAGGCAGTCTCATCCGCCCGAGAGATACTACGGTTTTCTCATAGACGGGGATAGAGAGGATTGCACTATTGATTATGATGAGCCTACTAGCTTCCAGCAAGCCATTCAGAGCAGTGACTCAGTAAAATGGCTGGATGCAATGCGGACCGAAATGGAGTCCATGTACACCAACAAAGTATGGACGTTGGACGTTGCTCCAGATGGGATAAAACCCGTAGGATGCAAGTGGATCTTCAAAAGGAAGATTGGTGTAGATGGACAGGTTGAGACCTATAAAGCTAGACTTGTTGCAAAGGGTTTTCGTCAAAGACCTGGTTTGGACTATGACGAAACCTTTTCTCCAGTGGCTATGCTGAAATCCATTCGGATCCTTCTTGCCATTGCTGCCTTCCACGATTATGAAATCTGGCAGATGGACGTAAAGACGGCTTTCTTAAATGGATATTTGGAAGAGTGCGTCTATATGGATCAGCCAGAGGGATTCATTCAGAGTGGGAGCAGCGGTAAAGTGTGCAAGTTGCTCAAGTCCATCTATGGACTGAAGCAGGCATCGCGGAGTTGGAACATCTGCTTTGATGATACTGTCAAAGAATTCGACTTTGTCAAAAACCCAGATGAACCATGCATTTACAGTAAGATTGTAGGGAGAAATGTGGTATTCCTTGTCTTGTACGTCGATGACATTCTCCTAATAGGAAATGATATTCCTATGCTACAGTCAGTCAAAGGATTCTTATCACAGAGGTTCTCCATGAAGGACCTGGGCGATGCCAACTACATTCTGGGGATCCAGATCTATCGTGATAAATCTAAAAGGATGTTGGGACTTTCACAGTCAAGGTACATCGACACCATACTGAAACGATTCAGTATGGAAGATTCCAAGCGCGATAATCTACCGGCTTGTCACGGAATCACCCTCTCCCAAGAGATGTCTCCCAAGACTGAATTGGAAAGGGCTCGCATGTCATCAATACCCTACGCATCTGCGGTAGGATCTATTATGTATGCGATGTTGTGTACCAGACCAGATGTAGCATACGCATTGAGCGTTGTAAGCCGGTATCAGTCGAACCCAGGGGAGAAACAATGGATAGCAGTAAAGAACATTCTCAAGTACCTGAGAAGGACTAAGGAGATGTTCTTGGTGTATGGCTGAAAAGACCTCCAGATCGAGGCCTTTGCTGACTCCAGCTTCCAGAGTGACAAGGTTGACTCCAAGTCCATGTCGGGTTATGTCTTTACCCTCAATGGAAGGGCGGTTTGCTGGAAGAGCTCCAAGAAGGAAACCGTTGCTGACTCAACTATGGAAGCGGAGTACATAGCTGCTTGCGATGCCGCAAAGGAAGCTGTCTGGATGAAGAAGTTCCTCACGGAGCTTCAGGTGGTTCCTACCAGTGTTGATCCAATACCGCTGTATTGTGACAACAACGGAGCTATAGCTTTAGCGAAAGAACCCAGGTCCCATCAGAAGTCCAGGCACACATTTTGAGGCGGTACCACCTGATCAGGGAGATCGTAGATCGCCGGGAGATCGAAGTGAAGAGAGTAAATACGGAAGATAACACTGCTGATCATTCACGAAGGCCATACCCAGACTCAGTTCGAGCGGCTGATCGAGATGATAGGTCTCGATACGCCGGTACATGGCCTTAGTGCAAGTGGGAGATTGTTAGTGTATATGCCCTAGAGGCCATTACTGTATCATACTAGTTTGTATATTACTTAATGGAAGCTTGGGATATTCACCTTGTATAGGCAATCTTGCTCAAAATGGTAGTATGCTACTTGGTTTGTTTCTGCTTTAATGTGTGCATGTGTTTCTTTTAGCATATCGCCTTACACATTAGTGGAGCCCTTAGGATCTTGCTTGATTACCAGCGTTGTGATGGCAGTCACACTCGTAGGGGCTGGGTAATCTATAAGCACATCCTTATGTAGGTCCCTAGTCGCAGGACTATCGAGACAGGGCATCGATACTCCGGAGTAGACTAGCGTATGCGCTTCTTATCCCAGCTTGGGAGACGGTCTGTCCACAGCCGTCAGTACGTCGTACTTGGATAGTATGCGGGTGCTCGTTAGGTTACGAGTACAATGGACAGGACTCGTCGGGAACTGTTGGTTGGTATTATACCTTCGTCAGTTATCAGTTCCCAGGTGACATGAGTACAGCTTAGTCCGTTGACTTGACACTGTCACATCGCCTCGAGTGTGTTCCCACTGTACTTTGATTACTACCCTACCACGGCTCAAAGGAGTCGTGCAAACAAATAGTAGTTGGGTGTAGTCCCGAAGCACTTGGGGGCAGTGACGGTTAGACATGATTCGTCTCTCCCGTTATTGGGGGTTGACATCGCGCTGTGTCTAGGAGAGCCATTACACAAGTAGTCCCTGGCCAGGGCAAGCGGGATATACTGGTAGGTTTCCAGTGTTATCTCAGGGTGTTCTGGGCTACACTCCGACACGACTTGTACCGCTATTAGAGGACTGACGTTTACCGCCCTCTAGGCCCGCCATGCGATGTTATCAGACGAACAGACTGGACTGTATGGAGATTGTCACATTCAGGCTCAGTAGGAGTTTAGATGGGTTTCACCTCGTCATTCTTCTTGTCGGCATCTACCTGGTGACGTTACGCACAGCAAGTGCCGCTTGCGGTCCTGTGGTTAACCCCACTGCCAGCGTAGTGTCGAGTCTTTAGAGTCCCACACCAGAAAGCTATTCGCCTTTAGGCAAAAGAGTAGAGGTCGACATGGTTTTGCGACTGAGTTCGGTCACATCCGTGCACTTGTGCACGTTTAGTGTCCGGACAGTTAACACTAGCGGGCTTTGGTTTAAGCCAGATCCTAGTGTATGTTTTTGGGTTGGTTTTATCTCGTTTGTTTCGTGTTCCTCGGAACGCGGATGCGGGTGTTTATGCACAGTTGACAGAGAGACAGAGGCAGAGGATTCTCATTGGGGTTGTTGACTGTTGACCATTGACTTTTGCTAAACCCTAATGAGAATAAGAAACATGATTAATGATAATATTAATTAAGTATTATTGTGCCATGGTTGGGTTGAAAGGTTGACTTTGTTGACTTGTTGATTTGGTTGACCGGTTGACTAGGTTGGACTAGTTGACCATCATCATTACAATGGTTGTCATTTCATGCAAAGACTTTTGCTTGCTTGTTTTGCTTTGCAAAATGAGTGCATGAAATGATAATGCCACTTGATATGATATGAACCATCACATAATACTCAATTATTATTATTATTATTATTATTATTATTATTATTATTATTATTATTATTGTTATTATTTTTGTTATGAGAGCATGGGAGAAAAAGATGTTGGCTCATTCTATCATTCTTCTTCTCTCTCATGCTCAAGCTCTCCCTCTTGCTCTCCCTCTTGTTCTTTCTCTCTAGCTCAAGGCAACTCCATCTCATGAGTTGAGAAACATTGCCTTAGAGATAAAAGAAAACCCATATCATTTCTCTACTCATCCTAGTTCACAAGGGTTTGGCAAACAAGTGTTCTAGTTTCTTCAAGTTTGAAGAGAAGCCAAAGGTAGAAGCTTCAGGTGGATCCATCTTCGGCGCAAGGAGACGACAAGATGAGGCCAATCCGTACACCGCAAAGAGTTGAAGACGAAGGAGTTCAAGAAAGGTATAACCCCCTAACCGAGTAGGTAAAACTCTTGTTAGGTTTGTTAGATAGTTGTTTAACAAAGATCCGTAATTTGAGTCTATGTTACCACCTCTTAAAAATCGTTTTTCATCATTTCCGCAAGCCCGTAAGTACCGGGAGAGGTAACGTGACTTACACTCTGGAGTATCGATGCCCTATCTCGATACTCCCACGACTAGGAACTGTTATAGAGTGTACTTGTGGACTACCTTTGGCCCCACTAGTATGGTCTCCATCATAGTCCTGGTAGTCAAATACACATCTTAAGGGCTTTATCAACTGTGAGAGAGAGACAATAAGTGTACATGTTAAGATAAAGAGCAACCAGATAGCATACTATCATGTCGAGCAAAAAAGTCCTCCCCTATATATGTCCAAGCATCGACTACAATATACATTACATGTACAGTAATGGCCTCTAGGGCATACAATAACTAATAGATGTGATATGCGATATATTTAACGAAGAGACCGGACTGTACGGTAGTGTTACTGATTGGATTCGCAGGAGTATGAGCAGGCTTTCTTTTGATCTTCTAATCGCTCAATAACTAGGTGGACGTTACGTTTAGCAGACCGCTTGCGCTTGTGGGTGTTTGATATGATCATCACCTACTGCCGGCGTATTGACGAGTCTTTAGAGTCCTACACAGAGGTTTCCTGGTTCATTTGAAACGAAGTAGGAGCACATATGTGATATGTGCGGGACCGAGATTATCACGAGTATGTGATACCGTATTCTATTCTCGCGATATGTGATATCGGACGGTTGTATGAGATATAGCCGGGTTATCGGATCAAGTAATGATTCGAAAAGTTGATTCATTTGATATTAGTCGGTTGTATGAGATATAGCCGGATTATTAAATCAAGTGTTGGTTTAATAATCTAATGTATAATTATATATTTGATATATTAATGTGCATTAACTAATATTAGCTCACTTATGATTTCTTTTCTCACTTGATTGTACACATAGTATGTATGTGATATATATTAGTGTACATAATTTTGTGTAGTGCTTGATGATACATGATACATGGGTGTATGAGACTTACACCATGCTTGATATAATGTAGGGTTTATATTTATCTAAGTAATTCAAAAATGGATGGATATTTGGCATGGCTACAAGCTTGTAGAAGTTTGTAGAAACATTGGCCAAGTCTACCATTTTTGTTTCACTTGTAAATATTTATTAACCCAACCATTATACTAACCATGGTAAACTCTCTACATGGGTTAGTGTATGACACTAACTCACCCATGGTTCATATTCTCACCACACATGAGTTCATTCTCTCATTCTTCACTTGAGCATCTTCTTCCTCATGAAAAGCTTGCTAGCTTTTTGAGAAAAAGAAAACTAAAGAGAGCCCATTTCCAACTTCATCATCCTCTACTATTAGCCATTTAGTTTAGGGTGTTTGCTTTACTAAACCCTAATTTAGTGAAGAGATAGCATGATCTTGAGTCTCCTCGACGTAGATCATCTTCGGCCTCGAAGACTTAGAGCAAGTTTGCATCTTTCACCTTGTGGAGCCTCTCAAGAGTTCGGGAGATCACAACATGTAGCGAAGGGACTTCTACACGGAGAATTTGAAGTGAAGGACTGGTCTACAAAGGTTGTATTCCGCATTCACTAGACTTGCAACGTTGTTTGCATGATGTTTTGTTTATATCTCTAGTTAATATTCTTGGTTAGGGTTGTTTAGAACGACAATTTTTTGAAAACGGTATGGACGATACCACCTGAAACCTTGCTGTCTTGCTAAGTAATCCTACACCAACCCCTGGGGGCCATCACAAGGTAGCCCCCAAGGGGAGGCAGACCCGAGAGCACCCTTTTGGGGTGCTCTCGGATCACCCCCCCAAGGCCACCTTGTGGTAGTCTTGGAGGGTGGGCCCGGCCTTTGATTCCCCTGGGGTATCCCCGGGGTGCCCAAGCTTCACCCCGCTGCTTCTCGGTTCAAACCGTGAAACCGGGGGGGGTGCAAACATGTCAAAACTTCACTTTTAGGGACTATTTTTGTCGGCAGTTCGTGTGCGATAAAAACGGAGAATTTCTAACATCACCACGAGCTATCTAAGGCTTATGGAGTGGCTCTGATACCATGTTAGCCAATGTCGCACACTTTACTGGGTTTTTAGAGAGGCGGAATTTTCAAAAAACAATTTTAAGCGGGCAACACCGACTATAACCCCAAGAACTACCGTAAGCCCTAGATAACAAAACTTGCATAGGTTCTAATGTACTATGGAAGTGATTTATACCTATGTGTTCAAGTCCTTCGGGTTTTCTTATCCTCTTCTTAAGCTCTTCATCCGTCAGGATCGAACTTGGTTGTCGGCCTCCTTGTGTCGAAGGCGATCCACCCGAGAGTCTTTGATTCAAGTTCCAACCTCAAAAGTGAGGTAACTAAAATGCCTAGTTTGCTAATCTAGGCTGCTTAAAAGATGTAGAATGTTAATTGGATTAATTTTATCTCAAATACCCTATGTTTCTCAAATTATGAAAGGGTTAGGGTTTGAGGAAGAAGAAGTGATCAAGGAGGAGAGAGAATGGCAAGGGTAGAATGATGTGAAGAATAGCTAAGGAAAAAAGATATCAAGCATTTCATTTTCATTAAAAATACTAGCCATACTTGAATAGTATTTACAAATGAATAAAGAAATAAAATAGCCATGCTTCATGCCATGCTTAAATCCACCTCACCCTTCCACCTCATTTTCTATTTACAATAAATAGAATATCACAAAATGAGGTGTCCTCTTCTAGAAGCATTCTAGTATAAATACAAGAATACCTTCACCGTATATACATACCCATATTCGTACTATAAAAAATATGAATACCAAGAGATAAAATAATCCAATAATATATTACTAGATCATTATTAAATCAATACTTGATTCAATAATGCGGCTTAATCCTAAGTCTGCTAGTATTATCCATCCGAACAAAAATCCGTGTAGCTAGTACACATATATGATCATAATCCTCCACATATAACCATACGGTCTCTACATCGTATCACCTGAACCAAAGAAACCCTTTGTGTGGAACTCTAAAGACTCGACAGTATGCTGCCAGTGGGTTTAATCATAAGCACGTCAGCGGCACTAGCTGTACGTAACGGCTACCTAGGTACCTGTCGAAAGGAAGGCCGAAGAGCAAACTCATCTGAACTCCTACTGATCCTATCCGTGACAATCTATGTACAGTCCGGTCTGTTCGTCTGAAAGTATCGCATGCAGGGTCTAGGGGGTGGAAAATGTCAAACACCTAATAACCTGACAAGTCGTGCCAATGTGGCTCAAGACCATCCAAGAATCTACTGATCTAACTTTCAGTAATTCTCAATCCGTCCTGGCCAGGGACATATGGAGTTGACCAACCGTACACAGTGCGACATCGACTCCCTATATTGGGGGAGAAGAATCCCTAACAATCGCTTACTGTCTCCATGTGGCTCGGGACTGTACCCAACTAAAACCTATTTGCACGACTCAGTAGAGCCATGGTAGGGTAGTAATCAAAGCACAGTGGGAACTCAAATGAGACAAATGATGACCTCAGGTCGACAGACTATATGTACTCATGTCACCAATGAATTGCTAGCTGACGATAGGTATAATATCATTTAGCCATTTCTCGACGAGTTCGTCTAGTGTACTTACCCCCACTGAGCACTTGTATACGATCTTAGGTGTCAAAGACTAATGGATGTGGGACCAACCATCGCCCTCGTCAGAGTCTAGAAATGTATACACCAGTCTACTCCGGAGTATCAATGCCCTGTATCGATACTCCCACAACTAGGGACATTTAAGTATGTGCTTATAGACTACCCAACCCCCACATGTATGATCGTCATCATAATGCTGGTAGTCAAGCAATAATCTTACGGGCTTTATCAACATATATTAACAATACATAGAAAGTAAAACATATGCACGTGTTAAGATAAAGACAAACCAAATAGCATACTATCATATCGAGCAAGATTGTCATGTACATACATATGTCCATGCGTGCGCACGCACGCACACATACAATAATGGCCTCTAAGGCATACATATCCAACACTTTCCAATGCTCAGATTTACGACTGTAGTTGCAATTTTCTTTTCTCTCACTTCAATCCCCTTTATATGTCTCCGTATCTTACCTTTTGTATGCCATACTTAGGCGAGTTGGTTTTCTTCCTTCTCTACCTTTTGGCACCTGTCTAAGGTTTGGAAGAAAACTATCCAACAAACATAACCAGTGTACTCTCCTTATACAAGGAGCTCACAACTTGAGAGAAGGTGAAGAAGGGGAGACAACCGAATTATAAAATTCAATTTCTCCAAAACTTTTGGTCATCCTCGACTGAAGAAACTTCTTTGAGTTTGTATGTAACTATACAAGATGGTCGTTCCAAGCAATATGGATATCTGTAGTGATACGGAGTGTTCTAGAGAAGGCAAAGGGTAAAGTAGGAGCGGTAAGGATATACACGACTTAGTCGTAAATCATGACAAACCAAACCAGGTTTGTAAAAGGTTCGGTCAACTTGATTTACAAGTTTCAGTTTAAAATCAGTCATGGTCGCTGCCAGAGAGAGAAAAGAAACACTCAACGTGCACTCTAGCAAGATTAAATTCGTTAATCACTTTATCTAATTAGGACAGCTCCCAATATTTCCTCAAAATCTCCATCAAACCCTAAAAGGAGAACTAGTCGGGATTATTTACACCTTACAAGTTCGCTAACCGTTCAGCCAGGCTATGTTGGTACTACGAGAGAGGCTCCCCGTGCTTTCGCACGGACCTAATTAAATAACCTCATTTCCACAGAGGTGTAAGCTCGTTAATAATTTCTAGATACCTAATAGGTTAGCTAATTGTGAAGTGAAAAATCTCCCGAAAAGTAATACCTATTTACAGTGAGAATCGGGACCCAACTATCATCGCGTGATGACTTTGACGGAAACCGACCAAAATTATCATACTCCAGAAGGTATGTGCATACTGGGCAAGTTTCCTTTATATTTGAAACTATCGATATGGTTTTTTCCCCAAGTGTCGAGGGCCAAAATATCATATGTCGCAAGTCAAGTTCAACCCGTCATTGTCCTGATTAATCTAGACTCATCCGTACTAACCCTTGACGAAGGCCAAAATACTTGTACGACCGTCCTAAATTAATGCATCTCTATGCGGAAGAAAAGTAACACATAACTACCATACACTATGCCTTGACAAAGGCCAAAATATATAGCATGAATACTAGGAGCTACTTGTCTGAAATGACGAAGGGCTACGGCTGGTTTTTTGGAGAAAAACCTTTAAGGTAATGAAATTGATATCGTTGAAAGAACTCGAGTGGCTTTGAAAATGAGTGGTTTAGGCTTCGCTTTTAAAACAAGTGGTTTTGAAGAAAACCGAGTTGTTTTAAAATTTTGGTTCCGACAACATCATTTAGGTTTTTTTCCTTGCATTAAACTTATAATGTTATCCCATCAATCTATGTTCCTAAGCCGCACAGAAACAACCAAAATAGTATGCTTTTATATGCCATTCTCATTCGCCACGGGGTCCCGGGTTTTCACCGTAAGGTTACTTAACCTACGACGGGGGGGGAAACAGGGCTACCGCGGATGCAAAACATATAGAAGCATCTACTGGTGTGTGTGTGTGTGTGTGTGTCAATATCACAGGCAAGTAATAAACATCACAGGTATGTAATAAACGATAAACAAGATAGAATAGCGGATAAGTTAGGAGCCCCGTGTTTCGTTTGAGTCGCAAACAAAAACCAACATTTCTCGGTCGTGTGGATAGCCCGTACAATCTTGAACCAAGACCCCTACGAGAGCGATAAGCTACCCGCTAATCCTAAAAACGGGATACCCATCACTTTCTAGAATCCAGTAACTTGAGCACTCCTCCGTGGGTCAGAGCCATACCCCCTATAAGTGCAGCGAGCAACCTGCCAATCTGAGAATGAGGTAGCCTAGGTCTCAACTCCATGAGATGGACACCCTCTGCATTCTCGAATCTGGCTACCCGAGCACTCCGTCGCGGGGTATTCTAGTACAGGTAATAAAAAATATATACAACGGTGACTAGGCCCGCAACCTGGACGTGTCCCAAAATGAATATACATCAAGCGGTAACGACGGCCACAATCCGGCCGCTCGTCCCGAATAAACAAATACAAATAACAAAACTTGTACAAACAAATCGCACGAGAGATTATCCGTCATAACTATCCGACTAAACCATTACAACTATCCGACTAAACCATCACAACAAGATATATATATTAACCACAAGATATATATATTATCCAACACAACAACAAGTAACCAATGTGTAACCCCGTCCAATCGAACATATAGCAATTAGACGACGTTAACAAACACACAAACAAAGATATAGATCATAAACAAGGTTTTAGTTTCGACCGAAAAGTTTCCCGAACTTGCTCGAACACAAATATAACACATATTGAAATCTAAGCAAAAACAAACATCGCCAAAAATCAAGTTTTCAATCAAACAAGGACCTCCAGAAAACCCGGGGACTAACTCAAAAATTGGGCCGACGGATTTCGAAAATTGGTTGTTTTTTAGCGGTGAAATTCCTCAAATTTCGTGCCATGGTTTTATTTTAAAAGTATAGTCTTCTGCAATTGTTTAAAAAAATTCAGGTGCCATTTTAAAAAATTTAGAGAAAGCATGTTTTAGTGATCGGTTTTGGTTAACATTCGGTTTTGAAACGTTTGCATCGTCTACAACTAGATAAACTATTTGGTTTGGCTCCAATACCAATGAAAGGGTCAGTCAGTGCAGCGGAAGCTCGCCGTGGCGTCCATAGATCTCTCAGCAGCTACATTTTACATAGTCCCCTCGCGAAGGACTACAACCCGTCGGACCATATAACAGCACGGGGCACCCTGGGGGGAAGAGCCTGCGCTTCGTCACTACTGTCACACAGTGAGAACCCCTCATGGGTCGGCATCCTTGCCTAATAGCTCTGATACCACTGTAAGGACCCTAGTGCTCGAGCCACAATACTCACAGCGAAGGCGGAAGTGAAAACAAAAAATTTAAAGAGAGCACTAACGACCTATACCCTAGAATCGATTCCAAACAATAACTAGATAACTAAACATACGAGGTTAAGGGGGCTAGCCACCTTTGTAGCGTGTCCGCACAATTGTGGAAGACCCCTACACTGCTGTATGGACTCTATCTCGGCTCTGAAGTCGTCAAGAACGAGCTTGGTCGCCAGTCTTCCTTATAGAAGATGATCTACCCGAGTGAGTTCAATTCAAGCTTTAGCTTCATATCCAAGAACCAAGTGAAGCAACTCATAAACAAAACTTGCTAAGAATTGTTTGTGAGTTTGATGTAGTGGTGGTAATCTCAAGTTTCTCTTTTTTTAAATTTTCTTCTTAAAAAGGGAAGCTCACTATTAAAGAGAAAAGAGGAAGAAGAAGAAGTATTATAAATGAATCCTTTATCCCTTTTCTTTTCCTCTCTTTTCTTTAATCAAAATGGTGTGAGTCATCACGTGACTCATGACATGAGTCATAAGCCTACACTCATCCAAAAGCTTCTCCAAAGAATGAGAAAGTGTGTACACACACATACATACATATATATACACATATATATACATAAAACAAGTATGTATCAAAATACATGTATCCATATTCTCATCAAAATACGAATATCTTATTCGTATAAAAATACGAATATTTGTATTCGTATAAAGATTAAAAAAATACCCGCATTCGTATTAAGATATAAATATCCATATTTATACAAATAGTTATATTCGAATAAATACCGTATTTGTGTCAAAATACAAATACCGTATTCGTATAAAAATATGAATACCAAAAGAGAGATAATTAAAGATATATAATACTAGCTCACAATGATCCGGCTATCTTTCAAACTTGCCAATATAATCAAAACGCCCGATTAAAGTACGTGCACTAAATACACGTATTTAATCGAACCAGAGTGCATATGAAAATACGCACGTACTACATCGTTTCTCCTGAACCGGGAAACCCTCTGTGTGAGACTCTAAAGATTCGACAATACGCTGGCAGTGGGTTTAACCACAAGCACGTCAGCAGCACTAGCTGTACTTAACGGCTATCCAGGTATTGAACGAAAGGAAGGACGACGATCAAACTCATCGGTATCGCTACAGAGTCTGTATGTGACAATCTCCGTAAGTCCGGTCTCTTCATCTAAGAGTATCGCATACCGGGTCTAGGGGTGGATAAAGTCAGAGCCCTGATAAATTAATAGGTCATGTCGGTATGAAGCTCGTCACCTACTAAGAAACTACTGATCTACAATCGGTAAATCCCATCCATCCTGGTCAGGGATTTATGGTGATAGCCAACCGAATACAGTGCGACATCTGTAGGGTTCCGTAGGGCGGCAGCAAGGTTTCGGGAGGTATCGTCCATACCAATTTCAAAAATTTGCCGTACTAAAGAACCCTAACCCTAGGATCTTAACTAGAGATTTAGACAATCATACATGTAAACAACTTTACATCTAAGTGAATGAGGAATACAACCTTTGTAGATCGGTCCTTCACTTCTAAAGCTCCGTGTAGTAGTCCCTTCGCTCCAAGTAGTGAACACCCGAACTCTAGTAAGGGTTTACATGAAGAAATGAACAAGCTTGCTTGAAGTCTTCGAGGCCGAAAATGATCTACATCGAGGAGACTCAAGCTCATGCTATCTCTTCACTAATGGTAGAATAGTGAAGTAAACACCCTAAACTAAATGGCTAATATAGTAGAGGATGATGAAGTAGGAATTGGGCTCATTTTAGATTTATTTTTCTCACAATATTTTCTCACTTTGAGAAAAGCTAGCAAGCATTTCATGAGGAAGAAGAAGATGAAATGAAGATGAGAAATGAAACTCATGAGGTGAGAATTGCAACCATGAGTGAGTTAGTGTCATACACTAACTCATGTACAGAATAAACCATGGCTAACAATAATGGTTAGGTTAATAAATACCTACAAGTAAAACAAAATTAGTGGACTTGGTTAATGGTTCCACAAGCTTCAACCATATGACTAATTACCAACTAATTTGATTTATTTTAAATAAGCAAAACCCTCATATTATTATAAGTATGATGTAAGTCTCATACACCCCTGTAGCGTGTGGCATCAAGCATGACACAAAATAATATACATTAATATATATCACATATATACTAAGTGTACACAAGTGAGAAAAAGAAATGGTTAAGTGAACTAATATTAGTTAATGTAAATTAATATATCACATATATATAATTATACATTAAATTATTAAATCAACACTTGATTTAATGATCCGGCTGTATCACATACAACCGACTAATATCATATGTAGCAATCTATCGAATCAACACTTTATCCGATAACCCGGCTATATCATATATAACCGACTGATATCACATATCGCGAGAATAGAATGCGGTATCACATATGCGCATTAATCTCGGTCCCGCACATATCACATATGTGCTCCTACTTCGTTTCGCATGAAACGGGAAAGCTCTGTGTAGGACTCTAAAGACTCGTCAATACGCCGGCAGTAGGTGATGATCATATCAAACACCCACAAGCCACAAGCGGTCTGCTAAACGTAACGGCCACCCGGGTATTGAGCTATCAGAAGATCAGCAACCAAGCCTGCTCATACTCCTGCGAATACAATCAGTAACACAACCGTACAGTCCGGTCTCTTCGTCATATATGTCGCATATCGCAGCCTGGGGGTGGTATAACGTCAGACCTTAATTGCCTGATAAGTCATGTCGATGAAAGGTCCATAACGGTTCGAGAAACTACTGATAACACTTACCAGTAGATCTCAGCAACCCTGGTTAGGGATTTTCTGTTATGGCCAATCGAGCATAGCGCAACATCAACCCCCAATACCGGGAGAGACGAATCCCCTCCTATCGCTCATTGTCTCCATGTGACTTGGGGCTGTACCCAAAAACTACCTTTTTTCACGATCTCTTGATTGTGGTATGGTGGAAATCAAAGCACGGTAGGAATCACACAAGACTCTATGACAATCTCGGGTCGACAGACTAACCTATACCAATGTCACCAGAGAACTGCTATCTGACAATAGGTATAATACCATCTAGGAGTTTTCGGCGGTCCGTCCAGTGTACCCAGTCTCCACTGAGCACCCGTATACCTTCTATGATGACAAACACCAATGGATATGGGATCATCCATCGCCCATCATATGGGTCAAGAAGCGCATACGCTAGTCTACTCTGAAGTATCGATGCCATGTCTCGATACTCCCATGACTATGAACATTTGAAGGATGTACTTACCGACTACCATTGCCCCACTAGTATGATCTGCATCATAATCCTAGTAGTCAAGTACTCATCCTAAGGGCTTTATCAACATGTAATAGAGAGACAATAAGTGTATATGTTAAGATAAAGTGCAACCAGATAGCCTACTATCATGTCGAGCAAGAAATTCCTCCCTATATATATATCCAAGCATCCACTACAATATACATCACATGTACAGTAATGGCCTTTAAGGCATACATATAACTAACAATCTCCCACTTGCACTAAGGCCATTTGTTAGAGTATCTCATACTCAACGACCTATAGAAATCTCTCTAGGGAAAGGCCTTTGTGAGTGGATCCGCTGTGTTTATCTTTTGCATCAACTCTCTTTACCTCGATCCCTTGGAGATCAACCATCTCCATAATCAAGTGATACTTGCCTCAGAATATGTCTGGATCGCTGATGGGACCGATGTTCCTAGGCCAAAGCCACAACTCCATTGTTTTCACAATAACAGTTATTGGACGATCAATGGTAGGAACCATGTTCATCTCAAGAACAAGAAATGCCCAGGCAACCACTTTGGTAGCGATGTATTAAGCCTTTATCGTCTCGTATGTCATGGTATCTATCTTGGAACTCTTCCAACATACCGTCCCTCCAATGAGGGTAAAGACAATGTCTGTGACTGACTTTCAGTTGACCTTATCACTCTGGAAGCTCAAACCAAGAATATTCATTTAGTGCTTCTCAAGTACTTAAGAATGTCCTCCACAGCTTTCCAGTGATTCTCCCAAGATCCGATTGATTCCTGATCACTATACCCAGTGAGTCATCTACATCTGGTCTGATACATAACATCGCATACATGATAGAGCCTACTGCCGAAGCATAGGATATCCCTTGCACACGAACTCTTTCCAAATCAGTCTCGAAAGACATCTTTTTGGAGAGAGTGATACATGAGTAAGTGGACGAACCACCATGCTTAGAATCTTCCATACTAAACCCCTTTAGTATGGTGTTAATGTACCTGGATTTAGGACACTCCCAACATCCAATTAGATCTATCATCATATATCATAATCCACAAGATGTAGTAGGTATCATCCAGATCTTCCATGGAGAATCCTCGTGATAAGAGGAGATTGACCGAGTATAGCATAGGAAACCATTTCCTATCAAGAGTATGTCATCTACGTGCAATACGTGTAAGACAACCTTACTCTCTACAACCTTCTTGTATATACAAGGTTCATCTAGCATTTTGATAAAGTCAAACTCTTTGACTGCCACATCAAAACAGATGTTCCAACTCCACGATGCACGCATTGATCCTGATGGACTTAAGCATGGCTTTGAAAGTCACAACTTTTCCATCTATACCAATAATCTTCTCAAGATCCATTTGCTCCCAATGGGTTTTACCCCTTCAGGTGCAACATGCAAAGTCATACTTTATTGGTGTACATGGATTCCATCTTTGATTGCATAGCATCCAGCCTATTCACAGAGTCCCCACTCGTGATGGCCTGCCTGAACCTGGTCGGGCTATCATTTACCATGATGCAATCCTCACTCCCACTGTCACCGAGAAGACCATAGTATCTCTCAAGTGGATGAGGAACCCTACCAGATTCGCGGAGAGGCTGAGGTTCGTTGGAGACTATTGAATCCTTTGGTTTCACCAAATCATCAGCTATTAGTTTGTCTAGCTGGAATTCCTTCCAGTTCTACCTCATGACCACTAATTTCTTCACAAGAAATTCCTTTTCTAAAAAGGTGGCATGCTGAGAAACAAAACACCTTTTTCTCCTCAATGTGGTAGAAGATATTCTCTCGCAAATGTTTGGGATATCCAACAAACTTACAGAACTGACCTTGCCTCGAGCTTGTCTGGATTTTTCTTTTCAACATAGGCCCGACAACCCCATATCTTAACTCGTTTAAAACATGGTCTCTTCCCATTCCATATCTCATATAGAGTAGTAGGCAGTGATTTGGATGGAACCCCATTCAATAGGTATGCAGCTTCTCAAGTGCATAACTCCAAAAGGAAACAGGCAACTCAGCAGTACTCATCATAGAGCGCACCATATCTCATAAGGCGCAATACCTCCGCCCCGACACCGTTTTGCTGTGGTGTATACGAAGGAGTAAGCTGAGAGAGAATCCTATTCTCCGTTTAGAAAATCCAGGAACTCCATGCCCAAGTATTCGCCTCCTCGATCACATCGAAGGACTTTAATACTTCAACCCGTTTGGTTCTTAACTTCAAGCTTATATTCCTTGAATTTCTCAAAAGTTTTAGATTCGTGTTTCAACAGGAACACATGTTCGAATCTTGAGAGATCATCGATGAATATAATAAAGTACAAAGAACCAACTCTAGCATTTGTAGACATAGGACTGAATACATCATCATGTATCCGTCCCAAGAGTTCACTAACTCTTTCTCTGTTTCCGGTAAACGGAGTATTGGTCATTTTACCTTTGAGACAAGACTGGCAAGTATCATAAAATGAAAATTCGAACAGATTCTCATATTCATCCTTATGTAACTTAGCTGGTCATGTCGCATTGATATGGCCTAGTCTACAATGCCACAAGAAGGATTCGTTCATTTCTGAACTATTCCTCTTGTGTGTGTTCGGTATACTTTGAACTGTGGTTTAATTTAGAACATATATGCCATTTCATAACGTGCCTGATCCAATCAACTCTTGATTAAGGAAAATGTTCACAACATTATCCTCCAATACAGAATCATATCCTTCTTTAACTTATTAAAGAAACCGATGTAATGTTGTATATCAGGTTCGGTATGTAATAACATTCGTTCAGAATCAATGTATTTACCATTTGGTAATACAAGGTGATATTTGCCAACTGGTTTAGCTGCAACAATTGCACCATTCTCTAGACTAGAGAACAATCACCTATTCTCAGTTCTCTACCTGTTTGTAGCCCATGTAACTGATTGCATATATGGGATCCTAATCCGGTATCTCATACCTAGGATGTAGAGAATACTGAGAAATAGTTCTTGGAAATGAACACACCCGAAGAATATGCATCAACATGCTCATTTCTCGAATGGGTGGCATGGAAATCCGGATATTCCCCTATTTCCTGCTCGGACTTATAACAGTTATAAGATAGAGCGGAACCAACGTTCCCCAGCTCAGTATGATAAGCAGGTTCGGTCAATGCATCCATATTATTATCTTAATTAAGGCATGACATGGTCGCTACCAGGAGAGAGAGAGAAGAAAACACTCTGTGTGCGCTCTTGCAAGATCAGATTGGTTATTAGTTTATCTAATCAGGATGGCTCCCACTGTTTTTATCAAATCTTTCTTCAAACCCTAAAAGGTAAGATTAGCCAGGATTAATTACATGCTACAAGTTCGCCAATCTTTCGGCCAGGCCAGTGTCGGTACTTTGAAGGAGGTTCCCCGTGCTTTCGCACGAACCTAATTAAAATAAACCTCATTTTCCCAGGGGTGTAACCCCGTTAACACCTTTCTAGATATCTACTTGATCGGCTAATTGTAATGTGTAAAATTATCCCAGGAGTAACTCTTACTCACAGTGGGTATCGGGATCCAACTATCTCATAGAAGGTATGCAATCTCATTGCAAATTTCAACACTTGAAATTCCCGATAATATTTTGCCTCTAGCTTCCTATGACCTTGACGAAGGTTAACAAACCATAGGCCGCTAGTCAAGTTCAACCCGTACATTTCATGATTGAATTAAACCCACTCACACGACCCTTGACGAAGGCCAACAAAGTCGCATGACTACCCTAATCCAATCACATCTCATGCTTTAGCATATAAGCACTAGTTAGCTACCGCACACTATGTCTTGATGAGGCCAACAAACGTAGCACGAATATTAAGTAGTACTTATCTGAAATGACGGAGGGCTACGACAGGTTTTTAAGAAAACCCTTTGCGTATGAACTTAATCTCGTTGTAGGATCGAGTGATTTTGAAAAGGAGTGTTTTTTAGGCTTTTACTAGTTTTGCTAAAGAGGTCACTCCCGGTGAAGGGATCTCGGCTCTTTCCTTATCGAATAAGGTGCGGGATATTTCACAAATACCACTATGCAAAGCAAAAACTATAGAAGCAATTAAAAGACAAACCGAGTGGGTTGTAGCATCTGCCAGTTTCGCTAAAGAGGTCACTTCCGGTGAAGGGATCTCGGCTCTTTCCTTATCGAATAAGGTGCTGGATATTCTACAAGGAATACCGCTATGCAAAGCAAGAACTAGAGCTACCAATTTTTTTAAAACAAGTTTCTACAACATCTTTTAGGTTTCTTTTATTTCATTAATCTCATTAATGAAGTCTCATCAATTATGCTTCATAAGCATCACATTAGAAATGAAAGCAGCAATATTTATTATATCTCATATATATAATATAAGCAATCGTCTCAACATATCAAGTGATCACATCACAGAATATCAGCAGCAGAAGAACACATATGAAATATTGGATATACTAGGAATTCCGTGTTTTATTTAAGCCAATAAAAAACGCGGATTCCACGGTCACGATGAATAGCCAAACCCACATCCCTAGACCCCTACGAGAGCGGCAAGAAACCCTACCAATTCTAGAGTTGGAGACCCGGTCTCGACTCCTCGAGATGGTCTCCCACTGGACCCTAGAACCCTGTTACTTTTGCTCTCCTCCTTGGGTCTATCCTAATGCGGAAAAATAAATAATATACATCAATGGTGACATCATCCTCAACCCGGAAGTAGCCCAATAAAACAATATTACATACAAGCTTTTACATGAATGAAAATGAAAAAACTCTCATCTCAAATAAAAAAACCCGGCTATTCAAAACACGATGATCCAATATAACATATCACAGCAACACATAACACCACATGTCATCAATGTAAGTAAATATGCGTATCCCAATTGTCGTTGACGTATAGCAACAAAACCGGCGATACACCACATATTACACTTACGGTCGCAGAAAAGAAAGTGAAAAACTACAACAATTGGAATCCGCAACCACCTTAGACATCATAAACCCAACGTATCACATACTTTGGATTTCATGCCCAACCAAATGAATTCCTTAAACATCACATGCCTAACAATTATAAAGCCCGCATTTTAGTCTCGATATTGAAAACACTTTCCAATAACCAATCGGGTAATTCAACAAGATTCCCGATAACCTGATCAAATGCTCGTCGGAAACTTTAGTAGACGGCCGCACCCCCAATGTCGTCGACGAAGTGCGGAACACCGCGGCTGCGAGCACCCGAACGGATGCTTTTGGCGATGGGGTTCTCCTACAATCACTTGGTCGGGTCTATGGGACGTGGCTATCTATTAAGTATACCCGGCGAATATCCGCGTACGCTACGTAATTGCGACGGACTTTTGATCAACATCAAAATCCTGTGGCAACCGATCAAATGAGACTAAATTGCTAGATTTATAATATTCAAACTAGTTATCACATAACTAATTATGTGGATTCTAAATGTTATATCACAATCACAGATAGCTAAACGATATTAAAATTTTCGATCGAATAAACAAACACCCAAAATTTCCCGAAGAGCTCAACACTTGAGCGGAGTTCAAAAAGTACTCAGAACATGCCACAACACCTATTAACCATCCATAGAAGGGCTGACCCATGCCTCACTCATGTCGCCACGTAACTGCGGAAAACCCTAAGGTATGTCCGCGGTTCCGTGATCCAAAAAGTTGAGTTTGGGTATCGTTCTTCTAGAGGGTCCACAGAATCGCTTGCACGATTTTTCTGAAGATTTTAAACCTGAAAAAATTCAACTCTTGAAAAATTTCCAGCGATGGAAAAATTGGGTTATTGATATCCGTTCGAACTTTTTAACGTCGTCTAAATAACCCGAATAGATATTAGAATTACGATTACGAAACACTCCAAATTGCATTTGCATAAAGTTAACATCGCACGCAAATTTAGCAAAAACAAGCAACACCTGAAACACTAAAACCCAGAGACCGGAATACCCTAAAAATTTGAAGCCTAAACTCCCTAACAAAACCGAGGAGCTCGGATTTTGTACCTATGTGGCCGGCCATATTCACACCAATTTGCATCAAATTTCTATGGTGTTCATGTTATATCTCATACAACATTCTGCAGTTGCTAAAAAAAATTTTAGAGGTCATTTAAAATTCGACAGAAACTGGGATTGTGTATCGGGTGTTTCGGAGTTTCGGTTTCATAATCCTACAAACATCATCTAATTATCTAGCTTGGCTCTGATACCACTGTAGGGTTCCGTAGGGCGGCAATAAGGTTTCGGGAGGTATCGTCTATGCCAATTTCAAAAATTTGCCGTAATAAAGAACCTTAACCCTAGAATCTTAACTAGAGATTTAGACAATCATACATGTAAACAACTTTACATCTAAGTGAATGAGAAATACAACCTTTGTAGACCGGTCCTTCACTTCTAAAGCTCCGTATAGTAGTCCCTTCGCTCCAAGTAGTGAACACCCGAACTCTAGTAAGGGTTTACATGAAAAAATGAACAAGCTTGCTTGAAGTCTTCAAGGCTGAAAATGATCTACATCGAGGAGACTCAAGCTCATGCTATCTCTTCACTAATGGTAGAATAGTGAAGTAAACACCCTAAAATAAATGGCTAATATAGTAGAGGATGATGAAGTAGGAATTGGGCTCATTTTAGATTTATTTTTCTCACAATATTTTCTCACTTTGAGAAAAGCTAGCAAGCGTTCTCATGAGGAAGAAGAAGATGAAGTGAAGATGAGAAATGAAACTCATGAGGTGATAATTGCAACCATGAGTGAGTTAGTGTCATACACTAACTCATGTACAGAATAAACCATGGCTAACAATAATGGTTAGGTTAATAAATATCTACAAGTAAAACAAAATTAGTGGACTTGGTTAATGGTTCCACAAGCTTCAACCATGTGACTAATTACCAACTAATTTGATTTATTTTAAATAAGCAAAACCCTCATATTATTATAAGTATGATGTAAGTCTCATAAACCCATGTAGCGTGTGGCATCAAGCATGACACAAAATAATGTACATTAATATATATCACATATATACAAAGTGTACACAAGTGAGAAAAAGAAATGTTTAAGTGAGCTAATATTAGTTAATGTAAATTAATATATCACATATATAATTATACATTAAATTATTAAATCAACACTTGATTTAATGATCCGGCTATATCACATACAACCGGCTAATATCATATATAGCAATCTATCGAATCAACACTTGATCCGATAACCCGGCTATATCACATATAACCGACCGATATCACATATCGCGAGAATAGAATACGGTATCACATACGCGAATTAATCTCGGTCCCGCAGATATCACATATGTGCCCCTACTTCATTTCGCATGAACTAGGAAAGTTCTGTGTAGGAATCTAAAGACTCGTCAATACGCCGGCAGTAGGTGATGATCATATCAAACACTCACAAGCCGCAAGCGGTCTGCTAAACGTAACGGCCACCCGGGTATTGAGCGATCAAAAGATCAACAAGCAAGCCTGCTCATACACCTGCGAATCCAATCAGTAACACTACTGTACAATCCGGTCTCTTCGTCAAATATGTCGCATATCGCAGCCTGGGGGTGGTATAACGTTAGACCCTAATAGCCTGATAAGTCATGCCAATGCAAGGTCAATAACGGTTCGAGAAACTACTGATAACACTTACCAGTAGATCTCAGCAACTCTGGCCAGGGATTTCCTGTTATGGCCAATCGAGTATAGCGCGACATCAACCCCCAATACCGGGAGAGATGAATCCCCTCCTATCGCTCATTGCCTCCATGTGACTTACCCAAAAACCACCTTTTTGCACGATCTCTTGACCGTGGTATGGTGGAAATCAAAGCACAGTGGGAATCACACAAGACTCTATGACGATCTCTGGTCGACAGACTAACCTGTACTAGTGTCACCAGAGAACTGCAATCTGACGATAGGTATAATACCGTCTAGGAGTTTTCGGCATGTCCGTCCAGTGTACCCAGTATCCACTGAGCACCCTTATACCTTCTCTAATGTCAAACACTAATGGATATGGGATCATCCATCGCCCATCATATAGGTCAAAAAGCGCATACGCTAGTCTACTCTAGAGTATCGATGCCCTGTATCGATACTCCCACGACTAGGAACATTTGAAGGATGTACTTACTGACTACCATTGCCCCACTAGCATGATCTGCATCATAATCCTGGTAGTCAAGTACTCAAACTAAGGGCTTTATCAACATGTAATAGAGAGACGATAAGTGTATATGTTAAGATAAAGTGTAACCAGATAGCATACTATCATGTCGAGTAAGAAAGTCCTCCCTATATATGTCCAAGCATCCACTAAAATATACATCACATGTAGAGTAATGGCCTCTAGGGCATACATATAACTAACAACATCGACTCCCTATACCGGGAGAGACGAATCCCTGATGATCGCTCACTGCCTCCATATGGTTCGGGACTGTACCCAACTAAAACCTGTTTGCACGACTCAGTGGAGCCATGGTAGGGTAGTAATCAAAGTACAGTGGGAACTTGATAGATCGTTCGATTCGATTGAAAAATGTAATCACAATCAAAGAATTTATAACCGCAATCAATAACAGTGTCATTTGTAGTTCATTAATGAGTACGAATCGTCCACTGAGATTCGTGTATTTATTTGTTCTTACTTTAGTTGAGCCGAAAGAAAATAGTAAAGAAAATTCAAGAAAATGAAATTTCAAGATTTAATTGAGTTTGTCATTTCAAAAAAAATCAAGAAAGAGTTTAAGATTTCGTAATCAAGAAAATGTCCAATATCAATTTTAGTTATCAAGAAAATTGAAGAATAGCTTGTAGGATTCGATAGGAATTAGTAGTAATGATGAGTACTAATAATGACTCATCTTATCTATTGATGAATTATAGCTAGAACGATGGTGATGAATGAAGTTTAGGAATTTATTGAAGAAACTAGGGTTTCTCCTTCACTATCCCTTGTTTTTTCATTGATCATCATTCAAATCTAGCCTTTAGCAAAGAGAATCATTAATCATTTAATCCCAAATTGCAATGAGATTATCAAGAACGGTGATCTCGTTCCAAATTTGGTCATTAACGATTCTTTTTCCTAAATTTCATAATTCTCATAAGACTTAAGATGCGTATAGGATTTCATCACCATTTAATCTACCGAATTCCTTCAAATCCTTAGCAAGCTGAGATTTACTCACGCATCATGAAAATGAAAGAATCAAGAATTAGAAATTTGATAATGCAAGAATTACAATTGATCACCTTTATTAATCAACTTCAAATTACACGATTCTTCAATTTGAGGTTACAAGAAGTGCTCTCGATCGCTCCCTTGAAGAGGTAATTTCTCCGTCGACTTTCGCTTCGCTCGATCTTCATGAAACTTGGATCTATCGTAGATCACGTGCTCTTGATGATGATCGGCTTCGCATAAAGGATCTTGAATGTTGTTGCTTGATGTTGATCTCAACGATTCTCGATTTGATTTGGAATTGAATTGGATTTGGTTTTGGTTTGTATGCTAAATGTCTACTAAAATTCAACAACTCTTCAACAACCTAACAACATTAGCCCTAGGTCCCTTTTTATAGCCTTAGATCAAGCTTCTCTCATAAGCTAGGTTGTTACAAGGATAGTTCTAGAATAAGCTAGGCAGTTATGAAGCTTGATTAACAAGCTAGGTTGTTGGAGAGAAGTTTCCAGAAGAAGGTTGTTACAATGAAGCGTCCCCAGCAAGCTAGGGCGTTAAGAAGAAGTTTCTGGAGAATTCCTGATCGTCGACGCCCTAACTCGGCCGTGGATCCACGGCGGATCGGCCTGACTCGGCCGCGGATCCGCGGCCATTTGGTGAGTTTGTGCCTTCAAAATTCTTCTGTCTTCTTATGTTGATCTATGGATTTCTATTTGATATCTGGAATCCTTTTATCACTTCTGAATCTCTGCCAGATTTTAATTCTTTGACTTGCTGCATTTTGTCGGCAAATTTGCGATTCCGATATCTGTCCTGAAATAATTTTCTGCACAAAATCTCACTGAAGATTGTTGAGATATACAATATCATGCATGAAGTAATAAACATACAATTTCCTTAGAGAATGTTAATTATGATATATAACACGTGGTATTTGGTATTTTCCAGACGAACTTGTAATCCGTGTTATTTATACCAAACACGCTTAGATATTTAGAAAAGTGAGGAAATTGTTATGTTAAAGATTGCAATATTTTCGACTGAACAAATTTCCCCAAACTTGATTTTGATCGTCTCGAGAAAACTTCATTTATTCAAGAGAAGGAGAAAATAGAAAGAAAAAGAAAAACTAACTAGCACGCTTTCGTAGGCAAACACGATTGCACTAAGCACGTACAACAAGCCTTTAAACCTCTAGGTGTCCCTAGTAGGAGGAGTGTTGTCTCCTGAGGGTTTTCAGCGGATTGCACCCATACAATCCTATAATAAAAGAAAGACTGTGAATGTTACATATAACAGATAAGAATTATAAAAGAAAAAACTTGAAAATCAGAGTTTCCAACTACACTAGCTTTTCGGTTGTCATGATCCCTATCTTAATAGTCATGAAAAAATGTTAGAAACACCATCCCTCAATAAAACATCGCCTTTATTCTTCATTTCTACCTTTCTTCTAAACACAGATCATATACCCCTACGTGTGTGTAAAAGACATCCCTACACTCAGAGAATTCAATTCAAGCTATCATACTCTTGTCCAACTACCTCAGTACTTTTTAGTCGGTGAATATTTTAAATGGAATTACTCACACATTCTTCATGCGACCGTTAATACTTCTTGAGCTACTAACCGACCGATTACTAAATGTGTTCACATATTAGGCGTAATTAGCAATTTTCTCGTCTTGCAACACCTAAGGCTTAGCAGTGACTCCCAAACCAGTTAGTCTAAGGCACTAGGTGATGAAGCACTATCGCTATATTTTTTTATGCTTCCTTGGTGATTACAAAACCAATGTTCATTTTTCTTCACCATTTTATACTTTTACGCTTCATTTTTTATTTTCTTCGTAATTTGGCTTTTAGACAAGAGCATTTCAAGATATCCTCTACTATCCCGAGTTTCAAGACGTGTGTAAATGCGTATAGTAGGGTATCAATGTTCAGATGTTTGGCTTCCAGAATAGGAAATATTTTTCAGACTTATTTTTATCCTCATATTAGTGACTTCCTTCATCTTACTAACCCTTGGGACAACGGCTCATAACTACTTATTATTAGTTTCGTTTAAGAAAATATCTAACTTTCTTGGTTTTCTTAAATTCTTCCAATCTTTTAAATGTAATTTTTCACTTTCTAATCTTCTATTATAAAAGAAAAAAAATTTGAAAATTTTGTGTTTTGTGCTTATGCAAAGTGTAATGCAAAGTGATGCGTAAATAAGCACAAACATCCCCCAAACCTGTTTACAGCAGTGTCCTCACTGTTGTCATTTTTTAAATCTCAAAAACCTGTAGGTTTGGGAGGAAAAGTTATTAACGGGGACAAGAATAAATGAAAGTGAAAATCTTCCCCCAAACTTATTTTTTACTTTATTTATTTATATATTTTTTTTATTATATACAATTTTGCATTTTTTATTATTTTTTAAATTTTTTTTTAAAATGACTCACCTCCATTCTAAAGATGAGACAAAATTACCGAGGCATGGAGGTGAGGTGGAGGAAAATTAGTCATTATAAAGCGGCTCCTGTAAAAACAGGAGCTCCTCCGTGGGGTCAGTGGAAAAATACGGTTTTAATCTATGCGCATTCACATTGAAAATTGTACCTTTTTTTTGTTTTCAACTTCAACTGTTATGTGCGGGTAGACATACCATACAATAAATGGTCCTTTCCAAAGAGATCGTAACTTACCCGCATGAAGATGGAGACGGGAATCATAAAGAAGTACTTGTTGACCTAGAATAAAAGTTTTTCTCAAAATATTTTTGTCATGAAATACCTTAGGCCGATTCTTTACTATCACCGCATTATCGTAAGCTTCATCGCGGAGTTCGCTTAGCTCATTTAACTACAGCTTCCGAAAGTTGCATGCTTGATTCAAATCGAGGTTAAGTTCTTTAATGGCCCACATTGCTTTATGTTCAATGTCGATTGGAAGGTGGCAAGCCTTTCCAAACACTAGACGGTACGGAGACATACAAAGATCGGTCTTATAAGCGGTACCAAATGCCCAAAGAGCATCCGTCAATTTGGTTGACCAATCTTTCCGGTTTTTAGAAACTGTCTTCTCCAGAATTAGTTTGATTTGCCTATTTGAAATCTCAGCTTGCCCGCTCGTTTGGGGACGATAGGGTGTCAAAAGTTTGTGGTTGATTACATATTTCCACATCAAAGTCTCGAAACACCGATTACACAAATGCGTCCCGTTGTCGCTAATAATAGCGCGAGGGTGTCCAAATAGCGAAAAAATATTTTCTTTAAGGAACTTAATGACAACCTTGTTGTCATTAGTGCGACAAGGAATAGCTTCCACCCATTTCGAGATGTAATCAACCGCTAACAAGATGTACAAATTCCCAAAAGAGTTGGGAAAAGGACCCATAAAATCAATACCCCAAATATCGAAAATTTCATCAACCAATATTGGTTGAAGTGGCATCTCATTTCTTTTAGAAATTCGACCCTTGTTTTGACATTGTGGACAGATTTTGCAATGATCAAATGCATATTTGAATAAAGTAGTCCAGTAAAAACCGCATTGCAAAACCTTCTCCGCCGTCTTACGTGGACCAAAGTGACATCCACATGCCTGATCATGACAGAAAGACAAAACACTCTTGAATTCATCATTGGGGACACATTTGCGAATGATTTGGTCAGGACAATATTTAAACAAATAAGGTTCATCCCAGTAAAAATGCTTTACTTGGGATAGAAATCGATAATTGTCTTGTTTAAACCAATCGCTGGGAATAAGTCCCGTTGCAAGATAATTCACAATATCTATGAACCAAGGTTCACCGGATACGGTCAAGAGATGTTCATCCGGAAAAGAGTCATTAATTGGTAAGGACACAGTTAGTGAAGAGATGCGCGAAAGATGGTCGGCTACTACGTTTTCACATCATTTCTTATCTCGTATGACAAGATCAAATTCTTGTAATAATAGGATCCAACGTATTAACCTATCTTTAGCATCCTTCTTCGATAAAAGATGTTTTAGGGTGGAGTGATCAGTGTAAACCACAATCGATGAGCCAATCAAGTAAGGCCTGAATTTTTCTAATGCAAATACAACTGCCAAGAGTTCTTTCTCGGTTGTTGTATAATTAATTTAGGCATCATTCAAGGTCTTACTTGCATAATAAATCATATGTGGCATCTTATCAATGTGCTGTCCTAAGACTGCACCAACAGCAAAATCTGATGCATCACACATTAGCTCAAACGGTTGGTTCCAATCGGGAGATGATAGAACAGGGGACGAAGTGAGAGAATTTTTAAGTGAGTCAAATGGAGCCTCAACATCCGCATCAAAGTGAAATGTGATATCCTTGGCCAAGAGAAGAGTTAAGGGTTTAGCAATTTTGCTAAAATCCTTAATGAATCTCCTATAAAATACTGCATGACCAAGGAAAGATCATATATCTTTGACGCATTTGGGATGAGGATGGTTATGAATGACATCTATTTTAGCTCTGTCGACCTCAATGCCTTTCCGTGAAATGACATGTCCAAGCACAATACCCTGTTGGACCATGAAATGGCATTTTTCCCAATTTAAAATTAAGTTCTTATCCTTACAACGAGTAAGAACTGCGTCAAGATGAGTTAGGAAATCATCAAAAGAGTCCCCGAATATCGAAAAATCGTCCATGAAAATCTCCAGAAAATTCTCGACCATGTCCGAGAATATCCCCATCATACACCGCTGAAATGTAGCGGGAGCATTGCACAACCCAAAGGGCATGCGTCTATAAGCAAAAGTACCGAAAGGACAAGTAAATGTGGTTTTATCTTGATCCTTTTCGGCAATAGGGACCTGGTTATAGCCAGAGTATCCGTCCATGAAACAATAATATTCATGTCCAGCTAATTGTTCCAACATCTGGTCAATAAAAGGTAGAGGGAAGTGGTCTTTCCTCATTGCGGCATTGAGTTTTCTATAATCAATACAAACACGCCACCCAGTTTGAGTACGTGTCTGGATCAACTCATTAGCCTCATTAGTTATGACCGTGATGCCAGATTTCTTAGGGTCTACATGAATAGGACTTACACATTAGCTATCAGAGATTGGGTAAATGATACCACTGTCAAGGCATTTAACGATTTCTTTCTTTACTGCCTCCTTCATGACGGGATTTAACCGTCTTTGTAGTTCTCGGGTTGGCTTGGCTTCATCCATCAAATGTATATGAGTTCAACAATCAAGGGACTAATCCCTTTGATGTCAGCCATTGTCCAACCAAAAGCTTGCCGATTAGATCTCAAGACCATCAAAAGAGCGTTCTCTTGCTCTAAGGCTAGAGAAGCGGATATGATCACAGGAAAAGACTCATTCTCACATAAATATGCATATTTAAGGTGAGAAGGTAAAAATTTGAGATCTTATGTCGGCGGAGATACAATAGAAGGTGGGGTAAGTGAATGACATTCGGATTCTCGAAGAAGTTCATAGCCTGCAAAGGATACAGACTCGGAAAATGTGTCTGACTTTTGTGATGAGTCAGAAGGTTCAAACTCAGGGGTGGACTCGTCAAAAGTGTCATCACTATAATGTGCAAGATCAAACAATGATGTGCTACTGTCGTTGAGATCATCAAAGCAAAGTTCATCAGCCTTGCAGCTTTCGGGAGCTATCTCGTTGACAGAACTGACATCAAGAATATGAGCAGAGGGTTCAGATGGTTGACTTCCAATTTTGTAAATGTTAAGCTCAATTGTCATTTTTCCCAAAGGATAGGTTCATAGAACCGTTTCGACAATTAATGACAGCATTGGAAGTAGCAAGGAAGGGTCGACCGAGAATCACTGGAATTTGGTTCCGTGGGTTTGCTACAGGTTGTGTATCTAAAACAATAAAGTCCGCAGGGAATATAAATTCCCCGACTTTTATCAACACATCCTCAAGCTCACCCCTAGGTTTGGTGATGGATCGGTCTGCCATTTGGAGAGTACAATGAGCTGGTTTCAACTCTCCAATCCTTAACTGCTCGTAGATAGAGTATGGAAGCAGGTTAACACTAGCGCCAAGGTCGAGTAAAGCACGGTTAATATTTTTACCCCCAATAGAAATAGAGATTGTAGGACAGCCAGGGTCCTTACGTTTCTTTGGTAATTGTGGGGTAAAAGTGGTGCTTACATTATTCGTCATGAATACCTTTTTGGGCACTTGAGTCTTCCTCTTCCTAGTGCACAAGTCCTTAAGGATTTTCGCATATGACGGAACATAGAATCTAGGAGAGGGATATTGATATTAACCTATTTAAACATTTCCATAATCTTCTCCATATGTGGACTTGGTTTGTTTCCCCTTAACCTGTTCGGATAAGGACCTTTAGCAATAATAGCTGGGTCCAACATTGGAGAAGGTTGTGTGAGTGAAACAGATCCCAGAATTGGAGTGGGGATCGTCTTCGGTTGACTAGAAGAAGTAGGCTGAGGGTTCGAGCCTTGAGGAAAACGGAGAATAGGCTCGGAAGAAAATGAAATAGGGTGAAAGGTGGAAGTGGAAGTGGAAGTCGGGGTGTCATTGATAGGTTCATCATTATCAGTATCAATCTGTTCACCGACTTGATTATTCAGCACTCTTCCGGATCTCAACGTTGTAATGGCACTCACATTGTAGTGTTGTGAATGCCCAGGATTCGGTAGGGGTTGAGATGGAAGTTTCCCTTTCTCTCTAGCACTCATTTTGGCATTTAATCGTGCAATTTGTGCTTCTATCGATTTAATACTCTCACCGTATGAGGCGGAGTTCTTCTTTATATCATTAATAGAAGACCTTATATCAGCCGACACTTGGATGGAATGTTTCATAAACAAATCCAAGGTTCGTTCGAGTGAAGAGGAATTATCGGTACCGGCCAATTGCAAAGAATTATTATACGGTGCAGAAGTGTTAGCCGGATTTTGAAAATTTTGTGGTTGAAAGGGGTGTTGACTCAGTTGTAGTGGTTGTTGTTGTTATGGAGGGACCCTTTGAAAGTTATTTTAGTTTGGAACCGTATTTTGAGTTTGGTGTTGGTACCAAGCAAAATTAGGGTGATTCCTCCAAACCTGATTATAAGTGGAAGAATAAGGATCGTTTCTAGGTTGTTGCTGAAAAGCAGCATTAGTGTGTTCTTGACCTTGAAACGGAGAATTCAAAGGACATTCTTCTGTCAGATATGATGGATCGGAACAGCATCCACACACGGTTTTAGGGAGTGTGACCTGGTTTAGGGAGGCTAATAAAAATTTGTGTTCCATAGCTTCATATTTCTTTTGCATTGCTGCCATTTCGGCTTTGACTGCTATGAAAACATCAAATTGATGGATACCACCCCTAGATGATGGTTGACTAACACTCTCCCATTGCAAAGTTTTTTCAGCAAAATCTTCTAAAAATTTCCAAGTTTCACCATCGTCTTTAGATATTAAATGCCTTGACACATGGATTCAAGTATCTACTTTGTTGTTGGATTATTGCCCTCATAAATGATTCGACACAGATCCCATCTATGGATTCCGTGATGAGGACATTGGACTAGCAGATCCTTGAATCATTCAAAACACTTCCAAAAGTGTTCATTGGGAAGCTGGGTAAATTGATTGATTTCTCTACGGGTACGAGCGGTCTTATGATTGGGATAAAATCTCTTAAGGAATGCTATGACGAATTCATCCCAGTTTGAAATAGAGTGTGCAGCTGTGTTATAAAACCATTTTTCGGCTAAATCGCACAAAGTGAACGGGAGAAGACGCAATCTCATAACATCCACAGAAAGTTGTGAAATGCCCATCATAGCACATACGTTTTCAAATTTGGTAATAAAAATGTATGCGTCTTCAGACTCGAGACCGTGAAATTTTGGTAAAAGATTGATATAGTGTGGTTTGATTTCGAAATTGTCAGCATTGGCTGGTGGAATGGAAAGACAAGTAGAGAGAGGACCACGTATCGGGTAGCATCTCTCTTGGAGAGACATACGCGGTAGATTCTGCGCACCTGCAGGCGGTGGCAAATTGGTGTTATAATTTGATGGAGATCCGTCCATCTTGGTGGATGTGATGAGTGGTGAGAAAAAAGAAGATGTAGAATTACCGACTTCGGAGTCGATAGAAGAGACGCGGACAAGACAGGCACTAGAATCTCGTGTCCAGCCGAGCATGCACTAAACGGTTTAGCACAAGTGGCAGCGTTTTTGATAATTAGAAAAAGTGGTTTGTTTTTGTTTTTGGTTTGTTTTTGAAAAAGACGGATTTTGAAAAATCACAACAAAAAATGCACAATCAACCCTAGATCTACGGTCACCTAGGTCAAGTCACTAGACCGCTCCTAGACTTACAGAAGACAAACCGCAGGATAAATCCTCTACTACCTCTTTATCTCTCCTGTGGCCAGGTAAGTGCCAGGTAAGTGAGAGGTATCCGCTACGTAACTAGCGGTCCTAATTAAGTAACCACTTGCCTTAGACACACTTGCCTAAAACACCACAAAAAAATGTGGATAAGCAATAGATTACCCACGATCTTCTTCTGTCCTAATTGAGCGTGACGGTCCTTAGAGTCTTGTCTAGATATTTTTTAGTTAATGAGGGTGATGCGGATGCTAGTTTTGTGATTTTTAGGACTAAGGAAGGGTAATGAAATCCCCACCTAATCTGAATTTGGTCTTTACCCCTTAATTTCCGTATTAAAATATGCAAACAACCAATATCAAAACACGCAACAAATTTTTATTTTTGTGCGGCGAATTTTATTTGCAAAGAATCCTGCAGAAAAGTTGTTATTGGACAGATCAGAGAAGAGATAAGAAAGTATAGAATATACCAGAGAAAATTCAAGCACGAATTCAGCAAGAACGCCACGGATCCGCCGTCTATACCTGCAATATGCCGCATTTCCGCGGTCTGTTGTCTAGTTCTTTGAATGAAATTTTGTACTGCTGCTCCCTTTGATCCTCTGTCCTAAATGAAATGATCTGAATAATTTTCTCCCTACAGCAGTGATTCCAGATTTCCTTGCAAAATTCACACACTAATCGTTAAGCACACGATGCGATTTTGATTCAAATTTTTGATGGAATAATAATATTTCAACTCAAATAGCAAGAACGAACAAATTACGCACGCATCCCCAGCAACGGCGCCATTTGATTGATCTTTCGATTCGATTGAAAAAGGTTATCACAATCAAAGAATTTATAACCGCAATCAATAACGGTGTCATTTGTAGTTCGTTAATGAGTACGGATCGTCCACTGAGATTCGTATATTTATTTGTTCTTGCTTTAGTTGAGCCGAAAGAAACTAGTAAAGAAAATTCAAGAAAATGAAATTTCAAGATTTAATTGAGTTTGTCATTTCAAAAAAATCAAGAAAGAGTTTAAAATTTCGTAATCAAGAAAATGTCCAATATCAATTTTAGTTATCAAGAAAATTGAAGAATAGCTTGTATGATTCGATAGGAATTAGTAGCAATGATGAGTACTAGTAATGACACATCTTATCTATTGATGAATTATAGCTAGAACGATGGTGATAAATGAAGATTAGGGATCTATTGAAAAAACTAGGGTTTCTCCTTCACTATCCCTTGACTTTTCATTGATCATCATTCAAATCTAGCCTTTAGGAAAGAGAATCATTAATCATTTAATCCCAAATTGCAACGAGATTATCAAGAACGGTGATCTCGTTCCAAATTTGGTCATTAACGATTCTTTTTCCTAAAGTTCATAATTCTCATAAGACTTAAGATGCGTATAGGATTTTATCACCATTTGATCTACCGAATTCCTTCAAATCCTTAGCAAGCGGAGATTTACTCACGCATCATGAAAATGAAAGAAACAACAATTAGAAATTTCATAATGCAAGAATTTAAAGAAAGCAAGAATTACAATTAATCGCCTTTATTAATCAACTTCAAATTACACGATCTTTCAATTTGAGGTTACAAGAAGTGCTCTCGATCGCTCCCTTAAAGAGGTAATTTCTCCGTCGACTTTCGTTTCGCTCGATCTTCATGAGACTTGGATCTATCGTGGATCACGTGCTCTTGATGATGATCGGCTTCGCATAAAGGATCTTGAATGTTGTTGCTTGATGTTGATCTCAACGATTCTCGATTTGATTTGGAATTGAATTGGATTTGGTTTTGGTTTGTGTGCTAAATGTCTACTAAAATTCAACAACTCTTTAACAACCTAACAACATTAGCCTAGGTCCCTTTTTATAGCCCTAGAAGCTTCTCTCATAATCTAGGTTGTTACAAGGATGCTTCTAGAATAAGCTAGGTAGTTATGAAGCTTGATCAACAAGCTAGGTTGTTGTAGAGAAGTTTCCAGAAGAAGGTTATTACAATGAAGAGTCCCCAGTATGCTAGGTCGTTGAGAAGAAATTTCTGGAGAATTCCTGATCGCCGAAGCCCCAACTCGGCCGTGTATCCGCGGCGGATCGGCCTGACTCGGCCGCGGATCCACGGCCGTTTGTTGAGTTTGTTCCTTCAAAATTCTTCTGTCTTCTTGTGTTGATCTATGGATTTATATTTGATATCTGGAATCCTTTTATCACTTCTAAATCTCTGCCAGATTTTAACTCTTTGACTTGCTGCATTTTGTCGGCAAATTTGCGATTTCGATATCTGTCCTGAAATAATTTTCTGCACAAAATCTCACTGAAGATTGTTGAGATATACAATATCATGCATGAAGTAATAAACATACAATTTCCTTCCCGAATGTTGATTATAATGTATAACACGTGGTATTTGGTATTTTCCAGACGAACTTTTAATCCGTGTTATTTATAACAAACACCCTTAGATGTTTAGAAAAGTGAGGAAATTGTTATGTTAAAAATTGCAATATTTTCGACTAAACAGAACTCACACGAGACATATGACAATCTCATGTCAACAGACTATCTGTACTCATGTCACCTGAGAACTGCTATCTGACGAAAAGTATAGTACCATCTAGCATGTTCCCGGCGAGTCCATCCAGTGTAACACATAACCTAATGAGTACTTGTATACTATCTTTGGTGACTGACTGACATCAATGGCTACGAGACCCGCCATCGTCCCTCGTCGGGGTCAAGAAACGTATACACTAGTCTACTCTGGAATATCGATACCTAGTCTCGATATTTCTACGACTATGGACATTTAAGGATTTGCTTATAGACTACCTCGTTCTCACGAGTGTGATTGCCACAATAACCCTGGTAGTCAAGCAAGAATCCAATGGGCTTTATCAACACATAATAGTGATCTGTAATACCATATAATACATATAAATGATGGTAGAGATAAACCAGATGGTATACTATCATCTCGAGTGCGACTGTTCTACCCGTATAGGTCCTCCCTCAATCATCATAATCGCCTGCCTGCGATTACCATGATTTTCTTGAGAGCACTATAGCCAACAACTTATACATCTCTTGCTCATCTTGTTAGAAGATAACCTATGACGAAGAATCGACGTTACAACAAACAATTATGCAACAACAAACGTGATACCGATGATTGATCACAAATAACAATAAAGTGCGAGAATAAGAAAATAGAATCACAAACAAACCAAAAATTACGAGGGATTTGTTAACGAGCTTCACCCATCGTATGGCTAGTCCCCGGCAAAGCGGAATCTGCAAAGTCTACTATAATCTCGAATCAAGTACACCCACGAGCAACCCTAGGAGATTTCTCTCAAAACTCTCTAGATCTAAGTCGTCACCCTACCAATAGAATAGTCTCTCTTAATAGCAGTACATTAATCAAATGAGAGGTCCTTATATATAAGCAAACCCTAATCCTATTTTAAACAGAAGATAAACTCAAATTATCAAACATAAGATTCACACAGATTTCCCATCGACAAACGTCTGACCAAGAAATGATCAGATGTTTGCCAATTCTCTGTAAGGCTTCATCTCCTTTGGCAAACGTCTTCACCTTTACCATTAGACATCTGCAGGAAGTTTCTCCACAATTTTAACTATCTCCCACTTGGAGATACTTCCATCTTAATTCCCAACGCTAATAGACTTCACATGACTCCGCTCTACTATCTCCTCATCAGATTTTCATGGAGAGATTCACCAACCTGCAACAGAGATCCGGCTTATCTCTGTCTACAACTTTTATTAACATATCCGCAGGATTCTTTCTCCCGCGATAGTCTGCAGTGCCAACTCCTCATCTTTTAACTATATACGAATGAAATGATACCGCACCTTGATGTACTTCGTCCAAGAGTGATATGTCGCATTCTTTACCAAATGTATCACACTGTGGCTATCGCTCCACAAGATATTGAAGTCTTGTTTCTTCCCCAATTCTTCAAGTAGCCCTTGCAATCATATCATCTCCTTGCTAGCTTCCGTAATGACCACATATTCGGCCTTTATAGTTGACAATGCCACCACCGTTTGCAACCGAGAGACCCAACTCACCGTTGTTCCCCCAACTCTGAATACGTATCCCGTTGTGCTTTTTCCACTATCTCGATCACCCAAGTAGTCCGCATCAACGTATCCTTGCACTTTGAGAGTATCGCCCCCGAAACATAAGCAATAACTAGACGTTCTCTTGAGATATCTCAACATTCACTTCACTACATTCCAATGCTCCTTCCTTGGGTTTTGCATGTACCTGCTCAAAACTCCCACTGCATGTGCAATATCAGGTCTCATACTAGCCATCGCATACATCAAACTCCCCGTCGCATACATCAAACTCCTCATCGCAATGCATAAGGCACCCTTGCCATCTTCTCCTTCTGCTCTTGAGTTGTCGGTCATAACTCATTACTGAGTTTGAAGTGTTTTGCTAAAGGTGTATTCACAGGCTTTGACTTGTCCATGTTGAACCGCTTCAAAACCTTCTCGATATAATCCCTTTGCAATAACAGCAGCTTTCGTTTCTTCTATCTCGTATGATCTTCATTCCTAAGATTTGCTTGGCCGCTCTCAAATCCTTCATGGAGAATTTTTCAGCTATCATCTTCTTCAGACTTTGAATTTTCTCGAAATTCGGACCCGCTACCAACATATCATCCACGTAAAGTGTTAAAATAATGTATTCTTCATCCTTGAAAGTCTAAACGTACACGCAGTGATCTAAATCACAACGCATAAATCCTGTCTCGAACTTGAGATGCCGCTGCCTTGGAGCTTGCTTAAGGTCATACAAGCTTTTTCGTCATCTACATACCATATTCTCTTTCCCCTTCATCTTATATCCCGGTAGCTGTATCATATAGATCTCCTCCTCTAAATATCCATGAAAGAATGCAGTTTTCACATTCAGCTGCTCTAAGTGCAAATTCTCTACCGCCACGATATTAAGAATCACCCGAATTGATGTCATCTTCACAACTGGGGGAAATATCTCTTGATAGTCAATCACATGCTGTTGTGCGTATCCCTTTACTACCAAGCAAGTTTTGTACCACTTCACACCATCAGTCTCATCTTTTGTCCTGTACACCCATCTATTCAGCAACGCTTTCCGACCTTGAGTAGCTTCAATAGATCCCACGTATGGTTCTTCTTCAAAGAATCCATCTCCTCATTCATAGCTTGCTCTCACTGCTTGCTAGCACCGTTACTTGTTGCTTCTGCAAGGGATTCGAGCTCTTTCGAATCTGTGTACAAAATGAAGTTGGTAACAAGTTTTTTAGGTAGCCTCCTCTTTCATGTAGATATCCTCAGAACCGGTACATCTTGCTAAACTTGATCCCTGTCACATCCCGCTTCCCAGAGTGCGCGAACTACGGTACGTGACAGAACCAATCATACTACCCGTGGCTAGGAAATATCCCTCTACAGTCACATTACGGCTGTCTATAAGATATCAAGAATAGAAAAAATATAAAATCTATCTAGTACATGTCCATTTTCCACAGTAAAAAGAGTCAAGAAAATATATAAGCGGAAACGAATTAAATCCAATAAACAACATCTGAAAACTTGTCTCAATATGGGCTCACATCAAGGAAATAAAACTGCGGAAAATAAACTAAACTAACATCTCTAAATAACAATCGTTCGATTCCTTACTGCTCGGCTTGATGGGCAAAGTACTCCTATTCAGCCTGTGATAAAGATAGAGGAACTGGGCCATGCAAAACCCAGACGTCGGTGCGACATAATACCAAAACAATAATAATAACAAGGATGTAACGATATAGGTAAACATGAATATAAATAAATAGAACGGATATGAAACAGTAAGGTATGTGTATGTATGTAAGATGTGATGTGTAACCTAAAACTGTGCTTCTATATTATCTATCCTAAAGTTTTTGAAATCAATTAATATAATTCTCATCGTAACCCAATAGTCTATGCCCCGTTCATTCCCCACGGGACCACGGTAACAGGATTTATTCCGTAACACCCGGAAAAACAGCAAACAGGATTATTCTGTAACGTCCGGAAAAACGCAAACCTGTAATTATTCCGTAACGCCCGGAAAAACGGCAAACAGGATTATTCCGTAACGCCCGGAAAAACGGCAAACAGGTAATAATAGCCTTTTGAGTTACGTTTCGGTTACATTCTTGATTTTCCCTTTACCCACAGGTTTGTGTTCAAGTTAGGTATTGCCAATATAGATCTAATGCCAACACAAGATCAAGCAGGTACAGGTTTTCGTCTATGCAGAAAACAGGTTACGTCCGTCAGGACAACACGTCAATATTGTTGGCATTAGTAACAAGATCCATGTAACAAGTCAAGTAGTGTGTCGTGAACATGTCAGGTGATGTATATATATCAACTAAATATCCAATGTAAAACTGTAACGAATATCGAAACAAGGTTAATGCACGGATGCATATGTATCTAATAACCTTTTATACATCCATGACTACGTATGATGCAATCTAGATAACACGTTATAATAATGTAATAGTAAAATGATATCAGGACGTTCCGGCATGCAATCAGAGAATCTATAATTAGCACGGATACGTATGGATACTGTAAAACGGTAAAATTATAATATTTGAAACACGTGTATTATTTTTATTCATATATAAATAGATATATTAACTTAGCATGTTGCAGATAAACTTGTCTGATAGGATCTCACGATGGGGTACGTACGTTACGTTCGACTTTGGATAAACGTCGCGATACAACCATGCGTGTACAGGACTGGACCTGGCTAATCAAAGACGTGACCACGCTGAACGATAACGATGACTGGGTCATCCGGATCGTCGACGACGTGCGCGACTCCTGCGAAACGGCCAAGAATCAAGAAATCAAGAAAATGGAAGAAGGAGAATAGGGTGTTAGGCTCTGCTATTGAGCTCTGGGCTGGGGATAGAGGACACGAGGAGGTGATGATGGCGACGATGGGCAGCCATCGATGGCGAAGTTTAGCGGCGATGGGCAGTGGGTTTCTTAGGTTGGTCGTTGTGGTTCTAGAGATTATCGGGGATGGTGGTGGTGGTGTATGGAGTCAGGTAGTTGGAGAGGGAGGTGAAGAGAAGGAGAGGGTGATGACGACGAGGTCGTGGGTCTTCGGCAGTGAGTAACGGTGACGTGGGAGTTTCTGGAGTTAGGTCACCATCGGGTATAGGGTGCAGGGATGGTCGGGAAAGCAAGGAGAGGAGAGGACGTGGTGAAGGTGGTGACGAGGGTGAGGTCGGGGTAATGGCTACGGCGAGTCGCCGGCAACTTGGGTTCGTGGGTTTGGGTTGAAGGTTGCTGGGTTGTCGGGGATGTCGGGTGCAGGGGATGGAGAGGGAGAGGAGGTGGAGAAGGTGAGGAGATCGAGGGTGGTGACGAGGTTGTGAGGTCGACGGCGAAGGCGAGGGCACAGGCGTGGGTTAGGTCTCGAGTTCTCATAGGGAAGAAGAAAGAAATGAGGGGAGAGAGATAAGTGGGGTGAGGGAATATATTAGATTATATATAATAGTTTATATATATATATTTAAAAAGAGAGAGAGAGACGGTGAGATGTGAGATGTGAGGATATATAATTAGTTACTTAAAATATATATTATATTATAAACTGTATAATTATAATGAATATTATAATATATATTCTGGGTTTAAACAGCTAATACAAAAATACTCCGAAAAATACCTGGGTCTCTTCTAAAAATCTAGTTTTAAAATATGGATAATATACGTATCAATTAAAACTATAATGCAATATCCGGTTAAATAAAAATGCATACTCCCAAGAACGGATATACATAAATGCATGTAGCGATCTAAACGAATCTGTTTTATCAATCTGGACAGGAACACGATACATGGATGCAAACTTATGATATGGGGTATGATAACAGACCATGCTAAATATTAAAATGTGTTATTTGGTTATAATTTTTATTATGCTGATACCAAATATATTATACATGTATATAGAGCCTGGATGTGCACGGATCCTTTGCATTAGTAAACATATGACGTAATCTAGAATCATAGTGGATTTCAAGCATGCAGGTTGGGTCAGATATAACCACAGATACAAAATGCACTATCCGCACCCAAAACGATAATAAACAAGAAACTGTCGCAAGATTAGGAAAATACCCAAATAAAATATAGTATAAATGCATTAGGGTGTTACAGTCACCAACCTGTTCTTCAACCTGATCTTGCACTGTCATGCCCGTCTCCTCTATATTCTGATTTCCACTAGTAAGTACCTAATTGCTATCTTGAGTTCCATCTAACTCGACAAACTCTGACACTGCACCATCCTTGGCTTGCTTTACTTCTTTGTACAAGTGTTGTTCATTAAAGACGACGTTCCGGCTTCATATTATCTTCTTGCTTATGTAATCCCACAGCCGATATTTGAACTTATCTCTACCATACCCAATAAAAGCACACTTCCTAAATTTGGAGTCAAGCTTACTCCTTTCCACCTTATCAATCAAAGAATACACAATGCAACCAAATACTTTGAGGTGACAGTAATTAACCGGTTTACCTGACCAAATTTCTTCCGAAATACCTCTATCGAGCGCAATTGCTGGGCTTCTGTTGATCAGAAACACGGCTGTATCGACAGTTGTTGCCCATAGGAATTTCGTGTTAGTTATATGTATGCCCTAGAGGCCATTATTGTACATATGATGTATATTATAGTGGATGCTTGGACATATATAGAGAGGACTTTCTTGCTCGACATGATAGTATGCTATCTACTTTCTCTTTGTCTTAACATGTAGACTTGTATTGTGATACTGTCTTGCTCTCACATGTTGATAAAGCCCTTAGGATGTGTACTTACTACCATCACTATGATGGAGATCATACTAGTGGGGCCAAGATAGTCCACAAGTACATCCTTTAATTGTTCCTAGTCGAGGGTGTATCGAGATAGGGTATCGATATTCCAGTGTAGACTAACGTATACGCTTCTTGAACCATATGATGGATGATCCCACATCCATTGGTGTTTGACATCAAAGATGGTATACGGGTGCTCAGTGGAGACTGGGTACACTGAACGAACTAGCCAAGAACTCCTAGATGGTATTATACCTAGCGTCAGATAGCAGCTCTCTGGTGACATTGGTACAGGTTAGTCTGTAGACCCGAGATCGTCATAAAGTCTTGTGTGATTCTCACTGTGCTTTAATTTCCACCTTGCCACATTCAAGAGAATGTGCAAAACGGTGGTTTTTAGGTACAGTCCCGAGTCACATGGAGGCAATGAGCGATAGAAGGGGATTCGTCTCTCCCGGTATTGGGGGTTAATGTTGCGCTGTGCTCAATTGGCCATAACAGGAAATCCCTGGCCAAGGATAATACGGAGATCTACTAGTAAGTGTTATCAGTAGTTTCTCGACCCGTTATAAGCCTCACATCGGCACGACTTATCGGTTACTGAGGTCTGACGTTTACCACCCCTAGACTAGATATGCGACATATCAAACGAAGAGACCAGACTGTACGGTGGTGTTAATGACAGGCTTTAAAGGAGTAGGAGCAGGCTTGCTTGTTGATTTTCTAATCTCTCAATACCCGGGTAGTCGTTACGTCCAGTTAGTACCGCTGACGGCTTATGGGTGACTGATATGATCATCACTTACTGTCGGAGTATTGAAGAGTCTTTAGAGTCCTACACAGAGGTTTCCTGTCTCAGGCGAAACGAAGTAGGAGCACATATATGATATGTGCGGGACTGAGATTAATACGTGTATGTGATACCATATTCTATTCTCACGATATGTGATATCGGTCGGTTATATGTGATATTGCCGGGTTATCGAATCAAGTGTTGATTCGATAAGTTGATACAAATGATATTAGTCGGTTATATGTGATATAGCTAGATTATTAAATCAAGAGTTGATTTATATAATTTAATGTATAATTATATATTTGATATATTAGTTTACATTAACTAATATTTTCTCACTTAAGCATTTCTATTTCTCACTTATGCTTTAATATATATGTGATATATATTAATTGTGTTTCTTTTTGTGTCATGCTTGATAATACATGCTACATGGGTGTATGAGACTTACACCATGCTCATTATTATGTAGGGTTTTATTTATTTAAAGTAGATCAAAAATTAGTTGTTTGTTCATGGTTGAAGCTTGTGGAAGCTTGTGGAACCATTGACTTAGTTCACTAGTTTTGTTTTACTTAAGATATTTATTAACCCAACTATTACCTTAAGTCATGGTTAAGTCTCTACATGAGTTAATATGAGATATTATCTCACCCATGGTTGCTATTATCACACACAATATTATCTCTTCATCTTTTTCTTTATCAATACTGAGCTCTTTAGATTTTTGAGAGGTGAAGAAAATTAGTGAGAAAATTAATTCTAAAGTAGGAAAAATCCTGCTTCATCATCCTCTACTAGACTAGACATTTAGTTTAGGGTGTTAGCTTTACTAACTCCAAATTAGTGAAAAGGTAGCTTGAGTTGGTGTCTCCTCGACGTAGATCATCTTCGGCCTCGAAGACTTCAAGCAAGCTTATTCCTTTCATCTTGTGGAGCCATTCTAGAGTCCGGGAGATCAATACTTGGAGCGAAGGGACTACTACACGGAGCTATAGAAGTGAACAACCGGTCTACAAAGGTTGTATTTCTTGTTCACTTCATGTAAAGTTGTTTACATGCTTAGTTTGTCTAATTCTCTAGTTAAGATTCTAGGGTTAGGGTTGTTTAGCATGGCAAATTTTTGAAAATGGCATGGAAAATGCCTCCCGAAACCTTGCTGTCGTGCTAGGTAACCCTACAGTGGTATCAGAGCCAAGCTAGAGAATTAGAAGATATTTGTAGAATTACAAAACCGAAACAACTCCGAAACACTCGAAACAAAAACCAAGTTTTTGTCGAATTTTTAAAAGCCTCTAAAAATTTTTTAAGCAACTGCAGAATGTTACATGAGATGTTACATGAACACTACAGGAAAATGAACCCCTCTTGCCAGAATTTGACCGGCGACATTCTCAAATAATCCGGCCTGGCCGATTTTCCATCATTGGTTTTGGTGTGGTGTTCCGGTCTCTGGGTTTTGGTGTTTCAGGTGTTGCTTGTTTTTACCGAAATTGCATGTGATGTTAATTTTCTGTAAAGGAAATTCGGAGTGTTTCGGAGTGTTTCATAGTCGTAATTCTAACATCGTTTTGGGTAATTTAGACGACGTTAAAAATTTCGAACGAATATCAAATACCCAATTGTCTCCCTCGCTGGAAATTTTCCAAAAGTTGGATTTTCTCCAAGTTAAAACATTCATAAATCATGCATGTGATTCTATGGACTCACTAGAAGAGTGAAACCCTAACTCGATTCTATAACTGTCGGAACCGCCATCAAATTCTAGGGTTTGCGGTAGTTCCGCGGCGCCATAGGTGAGACAGGGGTTGACCCTTCTACGGTTGGTCCATAGGTACTGTGGCATGTTATGAGTATTTTTAAAATGTGCTCAAGTGTTGAGCTCTTTGGGAAATTTTGGGTGTTTGTTGATTCGATCGGAATGTTTAACATTGTCTAGCTATCTATGGAATGTGATACAATATTTAGAATCTACACTAATTAATTTTATGAAAATTGATTAGTTGCTTGTAAATTTAACATTTCGGTCTCGGTGGGAATTGGGAATCTTGTTGAATTACCCGATTTCTTTTGAAAAGGTGTTTTCAAGAGTTAGACCCAAATGTAAGGTTTACAATATTAGGCATGAAATATGAAGTATATGATATTCCGGGTTTATGATGTCTAAGGGCTGTGTCGATTCCAAATGTTGTAGTTTGACATTTTCTTTTCTGTGACCGTAAGTGTAATATATGGTGCATCGCCGGTTTCGTTGCTATATGTCAACGATAATTGGAATACGCATATTTACTTACGTTGATGACATGTGATGTTATGTGTTGCTGGGATATCTTATATTGGATCGTCGTGTTTTGAATGGCAAGGTTTTTTTTATGTGAGATGAGAGTTTTTCATTTTCATTCATGTAAAAATTTGTATATAATATTCTTTTATTGGGGCACTTCCGGGTTAGGACGATGTCACCATTGATGTATATTATTTACTTTTCCGCATTAGGATAGACCCAAGGTGGGGAGCACAAGTAATCGGGTTCTAGAGTCCAGTGAGAGACCATCTCGAGGAGTCGAGTCCGGGTCTCCTAACTCTAGAATTGGTAGGGTTGCTTGCCGCTCTCGTAAGGGTCTAGAGATGTGAGTTTGGCTATTCATCGCGACCGTGGAATCCATGTTTTTTACTGGCTTGATATAAAACAGGGATATCCTAGTATATCCAATATTTCATAGGTGGACTTCTGCTGATGATATTCTATGATGTGGTCACTTTATATGATTGAGACGAATGCTTTATTATTATATATGATATATAATAAATGTTGCTTATGTTTTGCACCCGCGCTAGTCCCGTCCCGCTATGCCATTAGTTAAGTAACCTAACGGTGCATAACGGGACACTGTGGCGAATGCGGATGGCATAAGCGTACGTTGTATTTTCGTTTCTTCTATGATACTTAGAAAGTATAAATGATGGGACTTCATTAATGAGATTAATGAAAAGAAAAGAAACCTAAAGATGTTGTAGAATCAAATTTTCAATAAGGGTAGCTCTGGTTTTTGCTTTGCATAGCGGTATTCTTTATAGAATATCCAGCACCTCATTCGATGAGGAAAGAGCCGAGATCCCATCACCGGGAGTGATCTCTTTAGCAAAAGCTAGCAGATGCTACAACCAACTCGGTTTTGTTTTTGATTGCCCTTTTAGTTTTTGCTTTGCATAGCGGTATTCCTTGTAGAATATCCAGCACCTCATTCGATGAGGAAAGAGCCGAGATCCCTTCACCGGGAGTGACCTCTTTAGCAAAACTAGCAAAAAGCCTCAAAAACACTCCTTTTCAAAATCACTCGATTCTGCAACGATATCAAGTTCATTACGCAAAAGGTTTTCTTAAAAACCTGTCGTAGCCCTCCGTCATTTCAAATAAGTACTACTTAGTATTCGTGCTACGTTTGTTGGCCTCCGTCAAGACGTAGTGTGCGGTAGCTAACTAGTGCTTATCTGCAACATAAGATAAGATTGGATTAGGGTAGTCGTGCGACTTTGTCGGCCTCTGTCAAGGGTCATGCGGGTGGGTTTAATTCAATCATGAAATGTATGGGTTGAACTTGACTAGCAGCCTATGATTTGTTGGCCTCCGTCAAGGTCATAGAATGCTAGGGGCAAAATATTATCGGGAATTTCAAGTGTTGAAATTTGCAATGAGATTGCATACCTTCTATAAGATAGTTGGATCCCGATACCCACAGCGAGTAAGAGTTACTCCTGGGAGAGTTTTACACATCATAATTAGCCGATCAAGTAGGTGTCTAGAAAGGTGTTAATGGGGTTACGCCCCTGGGAAAACGAGGTTTATTTTAATTAGGGCCGTGCGAAAGCACAGAGAACCTCCCTCGGAGTACCGACACTGGCCTGGCTGAAAGATTGGCGAACTTGTAGGGTGTAATTAATCCCGGCCAGTCTTACCTTTTAGGATTTAAAGGAAGATTGATAAAAACAGTGGGAGCCATCCTGATTAGATAAGATAAAAACCAATCTAATTTTGCAAGAGCATACGCTAAGTGTTTTCTTCTCTCTCTCTCTCCAGACAGCGACCATGTCAGGCCTTAATCAAGATAATAATATGGATGGATTGACCGAACATGCTTATTATACTGAGATGGGGAACGTTGGTTCCGCTCTATCATATTACTGTTATAAGTCCGAGCAAGAAATTGGAGAATATCCGGATTTTCACGCAACCCAAACGAGGAATAAGCATGTTGATACATATTTTTCGGGTGTGTTCGTTACCAAGAATTGTTTCTCAGTATCCTCTACATCCTAGGTATGAGATACCGGCTCAGAATCTCACATATGTAATTTGTTACATGGGCTACAGAAAAGTAGAGAACTGGGATTGGGTGATATGTCTTTAAGTGTTAGAGAAATTGTTGCAACCAAATCAGTTGGCAGATATCATCTTGTATTACCAAATGGTAGATACATTGATTCTGAACAAATGTTATTACATGCCGAACCTGATATACAACAATACATCAGTTTCTTTATTAAGTTAAAGAAGGATATAATTTTGTATTGCAGGATAATATTGTGAACATTTTCCTTAATCAAGAATTGATTGGATCAGGCACGTTATGTAATGGCATATATGTTCTAAATCAAACCACAGTTCAAAATATATAGAACACACACAAGAGGAGTAGTTCAGAAATGAACGAATCCTTCTTGTGGCATTGTAGACTAGGTCATATCAATGCGACACGACTAGCTAAGTTACATAAGGATGAATATTAGAATCCGTTCGAATTTTCATCTTATGATATTTGCCAGTCTTGTCTCAAAAGTAAAATGACCAATACTACGTTTACTGGAAACAGAGAAAGAGTTACAGAACTCTTGGGACGGATACATGATGATGTATACGGTCCTATGTCTACAAATGTCAGGGATGGTTGTTCGTACTTCATTATATTCACTGATCATCTCTCAAGATTCGGACATATGTTTCTGTTGAAACACATATCTGAAACTTTTAAGAAATTCAAGAAATATAATCTTGAAATTGAGAACCAGAAGGGTAGAAGTATTAAAGTCCTTCGATGAGATCGGGGAGGCGAATACTTAGGCATGGAGTTCCTGGATTTTCTAAACGGAGAATGGGATTCTCTCTCAGCTTAATCCTTTGAGTACACCACAGCACAATGGTGTATCGGAGAGGAGGAATCGCACCCTATTGGATATGGTACGCTCTATGATGAGCACCGATGAGTTACCTATTTTCTTTTGGAGTTATACGCTTGAGACAGCAGCATACCTATTGAATAGAGTTCCAACCAAATCTGTGCCTACAACTCCATATGAGATATGGGAGGGGAAGAGACCGTGTCTTAATTTCGTTAAGATATGGGGTTGCTCGGCCTATGTTAAAAAGCAAAATCCGGACAAGCTCGAAACAAGGTCAGTTCTGTGTAAGTTTGTAGGATATCCCAAGCATTCGCGAGGAAATATCTTCTACCATCCTGAGGAACAAAAGGTGTTTGTTTCTCGACATGCCACCTTTTTAGAAAAGGAATTTCTTGAAAAAGAAATTAGTGGCAAAGAGGTAGAACTGAAGAAGTTCCAGCTATACAAATTACGACAGAAGATTTGGTAGAACCAGAGGATTCGATAGTTCCCAATGAACCCCGGCCTCTCCGCCGATCTAGTAGGGTTCCTCATCCACCTGAGAGGTACTATGGTTTTCTCATTAATGGTGGGAGAGAGGATTGCATCATGGAAGATGATGACCCAACTAGCTTCAAGCAAGCCATCATGAGTGGTGACTCTGTGAATGGCTGGATGTAATGCGATCTAAGATGGAATCCATGTACACCAACAAAGTATGGACTTTAGAAGATGCTCCTGAAGGGGTAAAACCCATCGGAAGCAAGTGGATCTGCAAGAAAAATTTTGGTGTAGATGGAAAAGTTGAGACTTTCAAAGCTAGACTTGTTGCAAAAGGTTTTCGTCAACGACCAGGTGTGGATTATGATGAAACCTTTTCTCCAGTAGCTATGCTTAAGTCCATCCAGATCCTACTTGCCATTGCGGCATACCATGGCTATGAAATCTGGCAGATGGATGTTAAGACCGCCTTTCTAAATGGTGATTTAGAAGAGAGCGCATACATGACTCAGCCAGAGGGCTTCGTAGATAGTGGGAGCAGCGAAAAGGTGTGCAAGCTGCTTAAATCCATCTACGGGTTAAAGAAGGCATCACGGAGTTGGAACATCTGTTTTGATGTGGTAGTCAAAGAGTTTGACTTCATCAAAAACGTAGATGAATTTTGTATATACAAGAAGGTGGCAGAGAGTAAAATTGTCTTCCTCGTATTGTACGTGGATGACATACTCTTGATGGGAAATGATGTTCCTATGCTGCACTCGGTCAAGCTCTTCTTATCACAAGGATTCTCAATGAAAGATCTAGGTGATTCCTCCTACATCTTGGGGATTAAGATCTATAGAGATAGATCTAAACGGATACTGGGATTGTCCCGATACAGGTACATAGACACCATACGAAAGAGGTTTAGTATGGAATATTCCAAGCGTGGGAATTTACCCACGATCTCAGGACTCACTCTCTCCCAAGAGATGTCTCCCAAGACTGATTTGGAGAGAGCTCGCATGAAAGGGATACCCTATGCTTTGGCAGTAGACTCTATCATATATGCGATGTTATGTACCAGACCCGATGTAGCATACTCACTAAGTGTAGTGAGTAGGTATCAAGAAGATCCAGGAGAGAATCATTGGACAGCTGTGAAGAACATTCTTAAGTACTTGAGAAGGACTGAGGAGATGTTCTTAGTGTATGGTAACGGTGAAATCCAAGTGGAGTCATTTACCGATTCGAGCTTCCAGAGTGATAAGGACGATTCTAAGTCGGTCTCGGGATTTGTCTTTACCCTCAATGGAGGGGCGGTTTGTTAGGAGAATTCCAAGCAGGAAATCGCGGCAGACTCGACGATGGAGGCTGAATACATCGCTGCCAAAGAGGCTGTCTGGATGAAGAAGTTCATAACCGAACTTGGTGTGGTTCCGTCCATCGAGCATCCAATACCTTTGTATTATGATAGCAATGGAGCAGTGGTTTTGGCCAAGGAACCCAGGTCCCATTTGCGATCCAGGCATATTCTGGGTCGGTATCACCTGATCCGGGAGATAGTTGATCGTCGGGAGATCGAGGTCAGGAGAGTTGACACGAAGAACAACACGATGGATCCACTCACAAAGGCCATACCCAAGATACAATTTGAGAGACTCTTCGGGATGTTAGGTATGAAATACTACAACAACTGGTCTTAGTGCAAGTGGGAGATTGTTAGTTATATGTATGCTTGATTGAGTGTGATTTTTATGCGCGCTTGCACTTTTAAAAGATGAATCAAAGAATATTTAACCGCAATCAAGAACGGCGTCGCTTGGTAGCTAGCCGGTGAGTACGGGTCGGTCCACAGGGATTTTGTGTATTTTCTATTTGTTCTAACGAGTTAATTCCGATTGTTGTAGGATTGATTATCACTAAAAACTGAAATGAGTTTGATTAGAATTAAAATCTTGCTAGGGTTAGGTTTAGGTTAAGTTTGGAAACTCAATATTTCTCACCGCTTTCTATGCCCTAATTAAGATTTTTTAGGTGTTATGGTAATAATTAATAAAGAGGATTAGCACGATCGGGAAGAAACTAGGTTTCTTCCTCTAGGTCCTTGTCCGTCCTTTCTTAACTCTTACCCTAACCTCTATGGAAAACATACACAACCGGTCTTTTAAACTACGGTATCACCGCTACCTCGTGGGATAGGGTGCCGTAGTGAGCGGTGTGTGTATGTATGCATAGAGTCCTATTAGAATGTATGACGGGCAAGAAAGGAGTGAGAGATTTTCATCTCTCAAACATTTCCCATTCCTAACCCTAACAAGTGAGGAACTACTCACTCATTAGGGAATTGTTAAAAGATTTCATTTTTATGATTGTTTTTAATAACCTAATTATCTAATCTACGGCAGATAAATAAAATCTAAACTAGTGCAGATAAATAAAAGTTATACTAGGGCAGAAAGGAAAATTAAACTAAGGCAAGAAAAGAAAACTTACTTTTTACTTTTTATTTGATGCACTCTTCAAACATTACAGGAATTGAAATTCTAAATTTTATAAATAAAATGAGGCATAGGAAGAGGCATCTCTAAAGAGGCACCCAAAAAGAGGCACGCTCCAAAAAGAACTGTAGGATTCGTATTTATAGAGAATAGAAACCCTAGGGTTTACATCTGATCCATATCTAGAATTAAAAAAATACTCTTAAGAAAACCGAGTCAATGCACCGACGCAGCGCACGTGCACAGCATGGCCGTGGATCCGCGGCCATAAGCATTGTTTGGCCGCGGTTCCGCGGCCATATGGTGGGCTTGCTGGCTCATTTTTCTAGGGTTGCTTTCTGTTGCTTTTTTCCTTCTGGTTTCTGTACTTGGTTCTTCAGAATGTCTTCTAGTTTCTTTCAGATTTCCACAGTGCGGAATATTGTGGACTTTTACCGTTCGCTTCGCATTGAAGTTTTGAATCTTTGTGCTGCCTTCGTACTTTGTGAAATTGTTCATTGATCTTCGTTTGTCCTTCAAACTGTAGGCATGATAAAGATTCTTCTATTTGTTGGTCTTAGTCTCACTTTTGTAACGTCTTTTCATCATTTTCACTGTTTTGTTCCGAGAACCTATAACCTGCAACTATATAACAGACATGGATCAAAAGCACCTGTTTATTTGTAAAATGAATATGAATGGGGAATATAATAATGCAAAATTATGATATAAACAAATACCCCCAAACTTATCTTTTGCTCGTTCCGAACAAATCTAGTTTTATTCTCGAAAAATCCTAACCTCACTTTCGCAGGGAAACGCGATTGCACTGAGCTCGTGCAACAAGCCGTTAAACCTCTAGGTGTCCCTAGTAGGAGGAGTGTTGTCTCCTGAGGGTTTTCAGCGGATATTACCCACAAAATCCTATCAATTTGGCCTATTGACTTTCATTTTTCAATTTGGTGTTCTAGCAAGAAATCTATTATCTTCAACTTAGAAATTATCAACTCGTATTTTTCACACTCACTTATCATTTAACTTAAGACCATATATGTTCTGCAAATTTATTCAGCTTTCAGCATCTTTTGAGTTTTCCTTCTAAGGTTCCATCTCCACTTAGGAATTTCTATCATTTCTACTAAAGATATAAGTCTTATTTTTCATTCCTACCTCTCATCCAAACCCAATCATATACCCCTACGTGTGTGTATGTATCACCCCTACACTTGGAAATTCAATTCAAGCTCCTATACTCTTGTCCATTGTCCAAAGTACTTTTAGTTGGTGAATTTTTAGATGAAATTGCTCATACATCCTTCATGCGACCGTTAATACTTCTTGAGGTACTAACGACCAATTACAAAATGTATTCGCGCATTAAGGCGTAATTCCTCGTCTTGCAATACCTAAGGCTTTAGTGGTGACTCTCAAACCAGTTGGTCTAAGGCACTAGGTGATAAGGCACCCTCGCTATATATTTTTCTATTTTTGCAACCTTAAGTAATTACAAAACCAATGTTCATTTTTTTATCTCTTTATTCACACTTGTATTTTTATTTTATTTTCCTTCATACTAAGGATTTTAGACAAGAGCATTTCAAGGTCTCATCTACTATTCCAAGTTTCAAGGTTCGTGTTTGTGCAAGTTGTAGGGTATATATTTTCAGAATTTAGACTTAAGCTTAGGGATTATTTTTCAGACTTACACTTTAATAAAAATTTCAATACTCTTCCTTTATTTTGACTTAGCCCAAGAAGTGAACTCAAAATTTGCCTATTTCTAAGTAAATTACAAAGACATATATTTTCTACCGTTAAATTTTAAGAAAGGTTAATTTTAGGGTTTTTAATTTACCAAGTTTAGGATCTAGTTTTTCCTAATTAGTCAACCGTCATGTCAAACTTAAGTTAAATATGGCCAAAATTGAACTTTTCAATTTTTATAATTTGTAGAACTTTTCAATTTTTATGGATTTTAAAATAAGTATGCAAATGCAAAAATATATACATGAAGGAAGAAAGCGTACCGAGCATACCCCCAAACTTAAACGTGACAGTGTCCTCACTGTCAGGCTACACCAAGAGGGTCAAAATTGTCGGCACTCCCCTGTTTATTATTTTTTTATATAATTTTTTTTTATTGTTAAAAGAAAAACAAAAAATATATACAAAAAGCCCCCCCCCCCCCCCCAACTTAAGTGAGACAGTGTTTCCACTATTTTAAACGTTAAAGTTCAGAGTTAGGGAGGAGAAAAATCAAACTGTACAAGGCCTTACACAGGCCAAAGGTTAGCACTAGCCATTCAAAAAATTTATCGTTATAATGGTAAGGTTGGTGAAAGAATGGAGTGTAGAGAAAGGAGATGAGAAGCACACGAAACCGTGTGGAGATAGAAGCAGTATACGGTTTCGGTGGAGGAGAAGAATGGCAGAAGAGAAAAAGAAATGGTGGTGGTTCGACTTCTTCAAGTGGAGGTTGATTAATCACAAAATCCGTGTCATTTAGGAATGTGAGTTCTTCGGCGAAAATATTTTCGAAACTTTCATCGAAGGTCCGACTGAACGATTCCATGTCAATAAGTGTCACGCCAGAATTCAACACACATGATTTTTCAAAAATTACGGAGGTAGGAGACTCGTAAAGCTCATCTACCTTATTCTCAAAAGATTTTAAATCAAGTTGTTTTTCTAAAATTATCGAACTCAAAATATCGGATTGTGATTCATCAACACTCGGTATCATTAAAGGAAGATTAGAAGAACCAAAGAAAGTGGGAATACGAACTTGAGGGTGGGGATGGAGTGTATAAATTAACACAATTTGTAATGACCGATGTGTAAAAAGCGATTGTGCTAATCTATCAACCCACGGAGAAATGAGATCAAATCCCTCAAGATTCGTGAGCAAACATGGGTACGTCGAACTTGGTAAACCAGACATTAGAGATGAAATCGTAACGGATTCTTGCGCGGTCGGAACGATGGAAAGGACGAAGGGGGGTGATTTAGGAAGGATTACCGTTAAAGGTTCAGGAGGGTGTACACAGTCAGTGGAAGGAACAGGATGAATTGGAAAATCCGACTCATCAAACAAAACTGGTTTATCCTCAATATTCTCCTCAAAATTTAGCTTATCCATGCCATTATCATCAAAATCAAGACGCATATGAAGTTCAGTAAAAACATTTAATGATTCGGGATGATGAACTGGAGAGAAAATTTCAGTCAAATCTGCGGGTTCATCATCCAAAATATTCCCGGCGTCAATATTCTCGATCGAGTGAAAATCAATTTTTTTAGACACCTCATCAAAAGCATGGATATTTATCAATTAAGGTTCTAGAGTGGAGGTGTAGAGGTCAAAAGGATTGGTGACGGTTTCACTCGAAAGGGGCTCTTCACAATCAGGTAAATCAAACACTACAAAGTCGCACAACTCATTACACGTTTTATCTTTAACTGGTGAATCATTTGGGACACTTGTTTGAAAACCTGAGTTGTGGGATTCAATTGGGGATGGGTAGGTTTGATTGGGATGTGTGTACAGCTCACTCTCACCTCTTAAATTCTCACTCTGTCCAACCGCCTCATCATACATTGGAAAATTTGGAGCTAGTTGGAAACTAGCTACCGGTTCACTAAGTTGTCTTGATGACTTAAGGGCGGCAATGGACGCATCCAAATTCCTCATCTGTTGGTTTGTCGCTACAATATAAGCGTCCAACGACTGTTCCAGACTAGACATGGGTTGTGAAGGGGTTTCAGTAAAAGATTCAAAATTGTTTGGATTCTGGAAACTCCCAAATGGCTGTGTAGAAACAATGTCTAGGGAAGGTGCGAAAGTCGGGTAGGACTGGTAGGAATTGAATAGTTGGACAAGAGTAGGATCAACATTTGGATAAAAACATAAATGGACCTGTTGATCCCAAAAACTAGAAGTGTTGAAAGGAGTGAAAAATCGGTTACGAGATTGTTCAATATGCTCAGCAATAGACATGGGTTTCGGAGTTACAACAGGAATTGAAGAAAGAGTATCAACGTAAGAAGGTGGTGAAGGTTGAAACGGTTGATACAAAGTGGATTGCGGAGTCCAGCTGTTTCTCCTAGACGCTTCTATTCGATCTTTCAAAGAAATTTTGGGCATGGAGGGGTCGTCCGTAATCCGACCAAAACAATTCGCGTAGGAAGCAAAGTTTGGTTCAGGGTACCAAAGTTCGGCAAGAGTTTTGGAAGGTGGGATACCCATGATGTGAGAAAGGAGAAGAAAAAGAATGTGATGATTAATTTTTTTAATTTTTTTTAAAATAAATTTATTTATTTTTTAAAAAAATTTGTTTTTGGAGTTTTTGAAATTTTTGAAAGTGTTTTTTTCTTTTTTTTTTGAAATAGTTTTGCAAAAATTTGTACGGAACTACGGCACAATCACAATTTATATATGCACAATCAAGTCTAGAGCTAGGGTCTCCTAAGTCAACTAGACTGCTCCTAACTGTTCCAAATGGCAAGTTGTGAGATTCTCAAATCGCCTCTTCACCGCCAATTGTGGCCAGGTAAACACAAGTAAACAAAGGAGGGATCCGCTCACGAATTACCGTGAGACGGGCCTTTTAAAATTACCTTTCCTACTTGTCTAGCCTAGGCACCACAAAGTCAGGTTTAGATAAACGATCGATGCCTACAACCTTTCCTTTGTCCTAATGAGCACGACAGTCCTTAGTTGGCTGAGTCTAATATTTTTTATCTAACTCGAGGATTGATGCAAAATGCTTTTTGTGATTTTTGGGGTCCTAGGAAGGGTAATGAAATCCCCACCCAATCTGGATTGGTGTTAAAGCACCTTAAAAGTCCGTTTAAAAAAAATGCAAAGCAGTAAACACAAAAAAAAAATCTAAAACACTTTCAAAAAATTTTTATTTTGCAGCGCAAAGAATTCTGCACAAAAACAATTTATTGGAGAGGGAGAAAGATTTTGCACAAAGAACCCTGCAGGAAAAAAATTTAGTTGAGTTCAGAGGGTAGAAGAGAGGATAAAATACTCACAGAGAAGTTTTGGGATGCTGACGTCACTGGTTGACCGCGGTTCCGCGGTCAAACCCCTGAATCTGCCGCGGTTCCGCGGCGGTTTAATTGGTTTGGATCTCCAAAATATTTCTCTGTGTTGTTTGAATTCTTTCCTGTTTGTTCAGATTTTCTGTTTCTTGATTTGTTCTCTGGGATTTTCCAAATCTGAATCTGTCCGTCTTCTTTTCCTGCACAATTCACACAATACATCTCAAGAAGAACAAGATGATTTTTTTTATTTTATTTTATTTATTTATTTTTTGTTTTAAAATTTTTCAATTTTTATAATTTTTAAATTTTATTTTATTTTTTTTTAATCCGAAATTACACAAAGAAAGAGACTACCGTCTCCCCGGCAACGGCGTCATTTGATTGAGCGTGATTTTTATGCGCGCTTGCGCTTTTAAAAGATGAATCAAAGAATATTTAACCGCAATCAAGAACGGCGTCGCTTGGTAGCTAGCCAGTGAGTACGGGTCGGTCCACAGGAATTTTGTGTATTTTCTATTTGTTCTAACGAGTTAATTCTGATTGTTGTAGGATTGATTATCACTAAAAACTGAAATGAGTTTGATTAGGATTAAAATCTTGCTAGGGTTAGGTTTAGATTAAGTTTGGAAACTCAATATTTCTCACCGCTTTCTATGCCCTAATTAAGATCTTTTAGGTGTTATGGTAATAATTAATAAAGGAGATTAGCACGATCGGAAAGAAACTAGATTTCTTCCTCTATTTCCTTGTCCGTCCTTTCTTAACTCTTACCCTAACCTCCATGGAAAACATACACAACCGGTCTTTTAAACTACGGTATCACCGCTACCTCGTGAGATAGGGTGTCGTAGTGAGCAGTGTGTGTATGTATGCATAGAGTCCTATTAAAATGTATGACGAGCAAGAAAGGGGTGAGAGATTTTCATCTCTCAAATGTTTCTCATTCCTAACCCTAACAAGTGAGGAACTACTCACTCATTAGGGAATTGTTAAAATATTTCATTTTTATGATTGTTTTTAATAACCTAATTATCTAATCAACGGCAGATAAATAAAATCTAAATTAGGGCAGATAAATAAAAGTTATATTATGGCAGAAAGGAAAATTAAACTAAGGCAAGAAAAGAAAACTTACTTTTTACTTTTTATTTGATGCACTCTTCAAACATTACAGGAATTGAAATTCTAAATTTTATAAATAAAATGAGGCATAGGAAGAGGCATCTCTAAAGAGTCACCCAAAAAGAGGCACGCTCCAAAAAGAGCTGTAGGATTCCTATTTATAGATAATAGAAACCCTAGGGTTTACATATGATCCATATCTAGAATTAAAAAAATACTCTTAAGAAAACCGAGTCCATGCGCCGACGCACCGACACGCACCGCACGTGCACAGCACGGCTGCGGATCCGCTGCCATAAACATGGTTTGGCCGCGGTTCCGCGGCCATATGGTGGGCTTGCTGGCTCATTTTTCTAGGGTTGCTTTCTGTTGCTTTTTCCTTCTGATTTGTTTACTTGGTTCTTCAGAATATCTTCTAGTTTCTTTCAGATTTCCACAGTGCAGAATATTGTGGACTTTTACCGTTCGCTTCGCGTTGAAGTTTTGAATCTTTGTGCTGTCTTCGTACTTTGTGAAATTGTTCATTGATCTTCGTTTGTCCTTCAAACTGTACGCATGATAAAGATTCTTCTATTTGTTGGTCTTATTCTCACATTTGTAACGTCTTTTCATCATTTTCACTGTTTTGTTCCGAAAACCTGTAACCTGCAACTATATAACAGACATGGATCAAAAGCACCTGTTTATTTGTAAAATGAATAAGAATGGGGAATATAATAATGCAAAATTATGATATGAACAATGCTCCATAGGCCATTATTGTACATATGATGTATATTATAGTGGATACTTGGACATATATAGAGAGGATTTTCTTGCTCGACATGATAGTATGCTATCTGCTTGATCTTTGTCTTAACATGTAGACTTGTATTGTGATACTGTCTTGCTCTCACATGTTGATAAAGCCCTTAGGATGTGTACTTGACTACTAGGACTATGATGGAGATCATACTAGTGGGGCCAGGGTAGTCTACAAGTACATCCTTTAATTGTTCCTAGTCGAGGGTGTATCGAGACAGGGCATCGATATTCCAGTGTAGACTAGCGTATACACTTCTTGAACCATAAGATGGGCGATGGATGATCCCACATCCATTGGTGTTTGACATCAAAGATGGTATATGGGTGCTCAGTGAAGACAGAGTACACTGAACGGACTCACCGAGAACTCCTAGATGGTATTATACCTAGCGTCAGATAGCAGTTCTCTGGTGACACTGGTACAGGTTAGTCTATAGACCCGAGATACTCATAGAGTATTGTGTGATTCCCACTGTGCTTAGATTTCCACCTTACCACGTTCAAGAGAACGTACAAAATGGTGGTTTTTGGGTACAGTCCCAAGTCACGTGGAGGCAATGAGCGATAGGAGGAGATTCGTCTCTCCCGGTATTTGGGGTTGATGTTGCGATGTGCTCGATTGGCCATAACAGGAAGTCCCTGGCCAGGGCTGATACGGAGATCTACTGGTAAGTGTTATCAGTGGTTTCTCGACCCGTTATAAGCCTCACATCGGCACGACTTATCGGTTACTGGGGTATGACGTTTACCACCCCTAGACTAGATATGCGACATATTAGACGAAGAGACCGAACTGTACGGTAGTGTTACTGATAGGCTTTACAAGAGTATGAGTAGGCTTGCTTATTGATCTTCTGATCGCTCAATACCTGGATAGCCGTTATGTCCAGCTGGTACCGCTGACGGCTTATGGGTGACTGATCTGATCATCACCTACTGCAGGCGTATTGACGAATCTTTAGAGTCCTACACAGAGGTTTCCTGGCTCAGGCGAAACGAAGTAGGAGCACATATGTGATATGTGTGGGACCGAGATTAATACGTGTATGTGATACCGTATTCTATTCTCACAATATGTGATATCGGTCGGTTATATGTAATATAGCCAGGTTATCGAATCAAGTGTTGATTCGATAAGTTGATACAAATGATATTAGTCGGTTATATGTGATATAGACGGATTATTAAATCAAGAGTTGATTTAATAATTTAATGTATAATTATATATTTGATATATTAGTTTACATTAACTAATATTTTCTCACTTAAGCATTTCTATTTCTCACTTATGCTTTTAATATATATGTGATATATATTAATTGTGTTTCTTTTTGTGTCATGCTTGATGATACATGCTACATGGGTGTATGAGACTTACACCATGCTCATTATAATGTAGGGTTTTATTTATTTAAAGTAAATTACAAATTAGTTGGAAATTTGTTCATGGTTGAAACTTGTGGAAGCTTGTGGAACCATTAACTTAGTCCACTAGTTTTGTTTTACTTAAAATATTTATTAACCCAACCATTACCTTAAGCCATGGTTAAGTCTCTACATGAGTTAATATGAGATATTATCTCACCCATGGTTGGTATTCTCACACACAACATTATCTTTTCATTTTCTTCTTTATCAAGAGTGAGCTCTCTAGACTTTTGAGAGGTGAAGAAAATTAGTGAGAAAATTAATTCTAAAGTGAGCAAAAATCCTACTTCATCATCATCTACTAGACTAACCATTTAGTTTAGGGTGTTAACTTCACTAACTCCAAATTAGTGGAGAGGTAGCTTGAGTTGGTGTCTCCTCGACGTAGATCATTTTCGGCCTTGAAAACTTCAAGCAAGCTTGTTCCTTTCATCTTATGAAGCCATTCTAGAGTCTGGAAGATCACTACTTTGAGCGAAGGGACTACTACACGGAGCTATAGAAGTAAAGGACCAGTCTACAAAGGTTGTATTCCTTGTTCACTTCATGTAAAGTTGTTTACATGCTTTGTTTGTCTAATTCTCTAGTTAAGATTCTACGGTTAGGGTTGTTTAGCATGGCAAATTGTTGAAAATGGCATGGACGATGCCTCCCGAAACCTTGCTGTCGTGGTAGGTAACCCTACATTTCGACACATCCGCATCCAAGGTCATGCTCCGCACCCGCTCTAGGATTTTCATGTTCATCTTTTCAGTAATGCTATTCTGTCGCGGCGTCTCCGGTACCATTTTCAACCAACAAATACCCTTCTGTAAGCAAAACGCCTCGAACTCTTGTGTGCAATATTCCCCGCAATTGTCGGACTTCAGGCACTTAACCTTCTTCCCCGTCTGGTTCTCCATCTGTGCAATCCAATGTTTAAAGAGAACAAACACATCGGATTTCTTCTATATCGTATAAATCCAGGTCTTCCAGCTTGCATCATCTATGTAAATTATGCAAGTACCGATTTTTTCCATAAGACTCCACCGAAGGCGGACCCCATATATCTGTATGAACCATCTCTAACTTTTTTGTCTTCTTAGCAACGCCTCCAATTTGAAATCTAAGTACACTTTGCTTCCCACAAACGCAGCTCTCGCAAAGTCCCAACTCCACTTTTTTCATCCCAGAAAGAAACCCCGTGCTCGGAAGAATCTTCATATTCTTCTCGCTGAGGTGACCCAATCGCTTGTGCTATAACAAAGTCTCTGAATCTGTATTCAAACTTGTCGCCGATGCAACCGAACCTCCACTGCTCCCATTGAATGAGTACAATGAACCGCTCAACTTACCCCTTGCGACCACCAACGCTCCTTTGGAAATGTTCCACTGAGAATTCTCAAACACTGTCATATAACTTTCGTTGTCTAGCTAACTTATAGAAATTAGGCTTTTCTTCAGATTTAGAATATGCCTAGTGTTCTTCAGCTTGATCTTACCTCCTCTCGACTGTTGAAAAATAATCGTCCATTTTCCAACTATCTTGCACGGCTGACTGTTTTCTATCGTCGTATGTCCAAGATTCTCTTGAATATACTCGCTAAAATGGTGACAACCTGAAGTGCAATGAAAGCATGCCCCCGAATCTAAGAACCAGGTATCCGCATTTGTGCTCTCGTTCGCCGATAGACAAAACCCATGTTCTCCTTGTTTATATGTAGACATCACATTGTCTTCCTTTTCATTTGACTTCCCATCTGAGTCTCTCTACATTTGCTTTTTCTGTGATCCTTCTTTCCGTAATTCCAATAGTTGTCTTGGATCTTCCCTTTCGATTTTCCTCGGCTCTTTGACTTGCATTTCTTCCCTTTCCCCTTTTCCATTGTTCTGCCGCGATTCTCCACTGAGAGTGCAGAAGTTTCCGAACTCCCACTGACGGTTTTTCTCCTCATCTCATCACTTAATATGCTACTCATCGAATCATTAAATGTGAGAGTTCCTGAGATCAAATTGCTTACCACCATCACGAGGTTTTTTCAACTCTCCAGCAACGAACAAAGAAATAATAGGGATCGAATCTCATTTTAAAACAGAATTGAAACAGATTTTAGTTGGCTCGTTAAGCTGTTAAATTCATTTAGGTGCTCCGTCACCGAACCGTTCTCTGCCATTTTCATGCTGAAAAGCTTCTTCATCAGATATATCTTGTTTGATGTCGAAGACTTCTCACACAACTTCGCTAATGCCGTCATTAGCCCCATGGTTGTCTTCTTTTTTGAGATATTAAAGACCACTTGCAGAGTCAATGATAGCCTAATCATTGCCAAGACTTTCCTATCCAATAGATTCCATATCTCATCGGACATCTTCTCAGGCTTTTCGACCAACAACGGAAGATACAAATCCTTTTGGTATAGGTAGTCCGCCATCTGCATGTGCCACCAATCATAATTGTGACCATTGAATTTCTTGATTCTTATCTTATCTTCCGCCATCTTTTGTCTACTGTCGCAGCAAACTCAACTTCTTTTTCGGATCTGAACCAACATCTTCAAAACTACAATCTAAGAATATGAGAAAGAGGAGACGATGTCGTTACCTACCGTTAACCTAGATTGTAGAATCGAAAGACCCTTTGGTTTCCTGACCACGCTCTGATACCAGTTGTTATGGTATCAAGCGTCAAGCCATAAGCACTGATACCAGTTGTTGGGAGATAACCTATGACGGAGAATTAACACTACAACAAACAATCACGCAGCAACAAACGTGATACCGACAGAAGATCACAAATAATAATAAAAAGTGCAAAAATAAGATAATAGAATCACAAACAAACCAAAAAAACGAGGGATTTGTTAACGAGATTCACCCACCGTATGGCTAGTCCCCGGTAAAGCGGAATCTGCAAAGTCTACTATAATTTCGAATCAAGTACACCGACGAGCAACCCTAGGAGATTTCTCTTAAATCTCACTAGATCTAAGCCTCTACTCTCTCAATACATTAATATCTCTTCATAGCAGTACATTAATCATATGAGAGGTTCCTATATATAGGTAAACCCTAATCCTACTTTAAACAGGAAATAAACTCAAATTATCAAACATAAGATTCGCACAGATTTCCCGTCGACAGACGTTTAACCAAGAAATTGTCAGTCCTTTGCAAACCCTCTATAAGGTTTCACCTTCTTGGGTAGACGTCTTCACCTTTATCATTAGACATCTGTCGTTGTTCTGGATCGGGCTTCAGCATCTCCAGACGTCTGGCACGTCTGGCTACGCTATGTACCTTTAGCTTCGATTTGACCAGACGTCTACATTCTCTCCATCATACGTCTGGCGTTGCTCTGGATTTCTAACTTGTCTCTCGTGCGTGTCCAAACGTCTATACTTCTCACATCAGATATCTGCCAGAAGTTTCTCCACAATTTTAACACATCTTACCAGAAACAACATAGGGTTTTTGATGCATAGGGTTTTTGAGGGTTTGGTAATTCGTTGAATAAATAGGTATTTCAAAACCAAATATATAATTTTAATCAAATTATGCATATGCATCTCATGGTCGTCCATATTCTTTAATTGAAAAAACTATATATTTCATGTATATGTGTTGCTTGGTTTTTAGATGGTCATATGTGACTATTGACCGGGTCAACATCTTTTTATGATTCTCTTGATGACAATTAAATTGGATTAATTTCTTTTCTTCATAATTCATTTTAATTGCAATAATCTTCTCATTTATTTCAAATTTTTTATAATCCTATATATCTTGTCTTCCCCTTGTGAATGCTACAGGCCTTAAAATCAAAATAGAGAAATAAATTTTCTTCTTTGTTCTCTATTTTTCTTTTCATCAAATCTATCCTTTCGTATTCTAATTGTGATACCCGAGCTATAAATTCAAAGCTGTTCATAAGTTGAAGTTATCGAGTGCATGGTTACTTCTAATACCGTTGAATTATGAAAAGTAGCGCGTTAGAGAACCTAATGCATTTGATTGATTCCTTGAGAGAACGAGAATCTACTCTTAATGAACAATGCTCTTCAAGCACGCCTCGGTCTTTCTACATCGAAAATCCAGGTAATTTATTTCCTTTTCATCTTTCATAATGTTTTGAAGATTATGATTTGTTTAAATTAGTTTAATTGATTTTAGTAGTGCCCTATCTATTTTTCCAACAATAATTTCAATCATCAAGCAAGGCTGCAAGGCTATCGACACTCTTTGACTCGTTCAACAACAGTAATAGAACTAGATATTTATGCAAACCCAACTCTGGAGGGATATCTTATACTTCTGACTTCATGTATATAAATATAAACCAGTAACACTTCAAGAACAATATTGTCGGTTTCTTAATCCTCCTGATGACAACAGAAACATGATGAGGACATGGGCGAAAATCATGCACCAAACTTCTTAATGTTGCATTTGAAAATTATGGATAGGGGATTTGAAATCTTCAACAACTTCATGATGTTTCCATACAGTGGAGTGTTATTGATGTTGAAAAGGCAGCCAAGCCTTGAAATATACTATAAAATTACGTGTTTAATATTGCTTTATCTTTTCTTTTTCTGAACTAGTCACTGTCATCGACAGGATTAAAAAGAAATGAAAAAAGAAAAATTAGATAAATCGCCCACTTCCTAATACAAAATGTTGGAAGGAGAATAATGCAAACACTCAGCATGATATGGTGTCCTGGGAATCTTGATGCAGGTATAAAATTGTATCATTTTTGAGTTCGCTGCTTAACATGTAATAAAAGCACATCTTTTATCAAAAAAGAAAAAACCCTAAGCACATCTAAAATCGAGCTCAGATGTCAGAACTCTACTCATAACAATTTCAACACTAACAGCATTAACACCAGTAGCAGATACAAACGGCAGCAGGGGGCTTGACTTATGTTGGGAAGCATCTCTGAAGGAATATGCTAATTTTATCAAAACAATAAAAGTAAACCTCTTCCCTGTAAAGTAATGTTTTTTTTCCTCATACATCTGTAACCTCTCCAGGAAGTCCAGAATAATCTGTAGGCTCGTCCATTTGTTTAGGAGCATTACCTTCGCTATCACGTCTCCCATCATCATGAGGAAACCATCTTTGGAATGGCAACGATTCCAAGCCGCGACGAGAGGGGAAGTCGAAAGATTGGAAGAATTTGTTGGCCATCTCTTCAGCTACTTCTAAGAATTGGCCGAGGCCCCCAGACAAGCCTCTCTCAATAGATTCGATGTCGCTGCGGAGCCCAGGGAAACTGAATGGCTCGACTCCAGATGGTCTGAAAGCAAGCCTACCATTAGTCACTTCGTCGGTAACGTCGTCTTCGGTGTGCTCGGTTTTAGATTCCACAATTTCTACAGGCCTGGAAACAAAACAGTCATCGGTAAAAGCTGTTCAAATATAGCCTTGCTATATTGTAGGAAACATCATGTTATTGCCTGTATTCAAGGACACCGTTAATTATTATTTTAAAAAAACTTAAAGCTCCATTTTGCCTCCTTTTATCAAACTGCCAGCATATTCTTCCATTTCTGTATTTTTTGATACCGTGTGGAGTACATAACAAGTATGCAATGTTTAATATAGTGGGGGTTGATTTGAAAAAATTGCACTAAAGGTTTAAGAAATGGGCAAAGAGAAGTTATCAAGAATAGAGGCGGTATACTGCTAAACAGGCAAAACTGAGCGATGTTTCATGCAATTGAGCATAGAAGTTAAGGATCTCACACCACTCTACCGTAAATATCAAACAAAGCAATATAGAAAGCTGCACAATTGGTGGAAACAATTAAATAACACCAGTTTTCAGTAAGTAATATACCTTATATTAGAGTTCAGAAAAGCATAGTACTATATTATGAGCTTGCTGAGTATTAGCATTAATTACAATTGACCAAAGAATAACACAATATCAGAAGATGAACTTATATCTGCATATATAATAAAAATTTTAGTTTTCAGATATAATGCATATGGTTACCACTTGGAAATATGATTTACAGTTAAAGTTCCAAACATATTACGAGAGATGTAGATCCATTCAACCAGATCACTTCTAACAAACCATTACAGTCATTAAGCCGGTAGGTCAGAGAGAGAGAGAGTATTATTTTCTCATGAGCATGATTAGAAATTGATAGTATACCTGATTTACCTATATCATCAAGGTTTACTGCTAACTAATTTCAAGTCCAGATAAATCAATTGGGGAATAGTACTGAACTGTTACTACTAACCACTAGTCACTATCAGTTTTGATTAAAAGTTCTAATAGATTGCTAAATTATATCAGCATATGCTGTAATTATCAATTTTGAATAGTTATAACTACTCGAACTTGCTGTTTGCATATACAAGCTACTTTAATTAGGATAGCAAAACAATAGCATATAGAAGCTATTTGCCTTGTAATAACAAGCAAAAAGAACAATTTACAAAAAGGGAATGAGATTAGACATAAGGAATGATCAGGAATGACATCAGGTTAAAATCATCAATTAATAAGAACAAAGGAATGTATTTATAATGTTAGAATGGTGGGATAGGAGATGAGGAGTGGAGAAGAGGGGTGAAATTCAGGTGAGAGATTAATAACCGATAAGAAACCCATGCACTCTTTGGTGTCTTGGCAAGTAACAAATCCTGATTATATATCCGAAAATAGATGAAAAAAGGTATATAAGAGAGCAACTGGGGTTTCTAATTTATTCAAAAGAAAGAAAGAATTAAAGTGCTTGTTCCGATGTTGCATAATGTAAAACATATCTTGCAACACATAACATAGAAAACACTTGAACCATCCTACACCATAGGCAGCCACTTTGTCAAGAACAGGTACAGATGGAGAAGTCAGACTGCTGAGTTTATAGTTATTGTTAATGAAACTGGAAGCTGCTAGTATTAGCAATAGCAAAGCTTTTGCCCACCCAAAGATAGTGAGTGAAGGGCCAAGTTCCCACAACACATCATAAATAAGAACAATGATAAAACTAATGATAATGAATATAATAATAAAAAAGATTTTATCTGTTTCATTATTATCTTATTAGTTAAGCAAAGTGTTAACACCGTTATAACCGAAAAATAAATAAATAAACTTTGCGCAAAAGTAAACAAAGTCGACGAAGAGAGCAACCTTTGCTCCGATACCAATGTTGGCGGCGGAAGAGCGGTTAACGTTCTATGTTATAAATCAAAAAAATTCTAATAATTATCGTCCCATGATAAAATAAAACTTACATTAGTAGCATGCGTGATATTGATTGCCTAGATCCGATCTATGTTACCATAATCGCTAAACCACTAGCGAATTGCGATTTAAAACGATTGTTCCCAATTCGGGAATCCTAGTGCTCCGGGTCGGAAAAATCACCGTTCCGACCAAGACTTAAATTAAATTGGGCATATAATCGGGTTTGTGTTAGATTATACTAAAACATATTTATTTTTAGAAAAAAAATTGCAGCGTTGAGAAAACATAATATTCAGCCGTATATTTGGCCGAATATTCGGATTTGCTAGCAAAACAAACAAAAACTGCAATATTCAATCAAATATGCAGTCAAACCGAATATTCGCCACACAAATTGTATATTCAAATGGATAGCGTAAATATTCGACCGAATTGGGCCATTTGGCCTAAAACAAACAAAAAACCTACAACTAAAAAAATCAAGTGTGGGACCACATTTGATTAAAAAATAAGTGGGACCCACAATTATTATTTCATAAACACCCTCTCCTCATTCTTCTTTCTCAACCGAGACTCGAACGTTCGATTTAGTTCGAACGCCTTACCTTTAGGTCATGAGTATATTAATTTTCTATATCTCTATATCTTTTTGAATATTTTATATGTAATATTTACATGAAAATATTGATGGCCGCATTGAAAATTCCTAGTGCCTTCGCCACGGCTACCGAGGCCGATGCGGAACCGAAAAACGAAAATTTCAAGAGCACTAGAAACTAATCCCTAGCGCTCTTTCCAAACACTAAAACTAAAAGCTAAGCATGCAAGGTTTAGGGATTACAACTTTTGATGCGTGTCCACCAAATCGTGAAAGAGCCCTCCAAGCTTCTCGTAGGCCGTCGGGAACAAACTTCAGAGACGACCGCCCTTGCCGAAAATGATCCACCCGAGAGAACCGATCTAGTGAAGCTGCCAATGCTCCAAGCTTGCTGGAAATGGAGAGTGGGATGTAGGAATTTCCACTCTCATTTTCACTCTCAAACTAATGCTCAAAAGAGCAAATGAAGGAGGAGGATGAAGAGGTGGCCATACTACAAAAATGAGTCAAGTGTAGAATGAATGAAAGAATAGAATGACTTCATAATTTTCAACCATCAAAAAATATCACAACAATTTTTGCTATACATAAATGAAGCCCATCCCTCTCTACATGTCCACAACCATACCCAAATCCGCCTCACCCTCCACTTCATTTTTGATTTTCCTAAAATGAAGATCAACAAATGAGGGGTCCTTCTAGAAGTATTTCCGTTTAAATACGGAATACTTTTTGGTATACGTATTGAAATACATATACATGTATCCGTATAAAAATACGAATAGCCAAGAGAGAAAATGAATAGTGAACAATAATACTAGAATATAATATATATATATATGAATGATTAAATCAAAACTAGATTTAATTATCCGGCTTAATCCTAAACCAGCTAGTATTATCAACCGTTGGATTAAAATCCGTGTAGCTTGTACACGTATTTAATCAAACCCCTGTATGTACCAACATACGTAATCTACATCATGTCGCTTGAACCGGGAAAACCCTCTATATGAGACTTTAAAGATTCGACAATACGCTGGCAGTGAATTACTGGATAAATCCATAACCATAAGCACATCAACGGCCCTAGCTGTACGTAACGGCTATCCAGATATATGTCGAAAGGGAGGTCGACAATCAAGTCTGTTCGTATCCTACTGAATCTGAATGTGACAATCTCCATACAGTACGATCTCTTCGTCTAAGAATATCACATACCGGGTCTAGGAGGTGAATAACGTCAGACCCCTAATAACCCGATAAGTTGTGTCGGAGTCAAGCTCATCACCAATCAAGAAACTACTGAAATCCTATCAGTAAATCTCATCCACGGTGGCTACGGATTTAGGATGATGGTCAACCAAACACAGCGCAATACCAACACCTAATACCAGGAGACATGAATTCCCGAAAATCGCTCACTGCCTCTATGTGGCTCAGGGCTGTATCCAACCAAAACCAGTTTGCACAACTTTTTTGAGCCGTGGTAGGATAGTAATTTAAGTGCAGTGGGAACTCACACGAGACAAATGATCTCAGGTCAAAAGACTAACATGTACTCATACCATTAGAGAACTTTTATCTGACGATAGATATAATACAATCTAGAAGTTCTCGGCGAGTCCGTCCAGTGTACTCACCTCGAATGAGCACTTGTATATTATCTTAGGTGACAACACCAATGGCTTGTGAGACTGGCCACCGTCCCTCGTCAGGATCTCAAAACGTATATACTAGTCTACTCCGGAATATCGATATCCAGTCTCGATACTCGCACGACTAGGAACATTTAAGGATGTGCTTATAGACTACCCAGCTCTCACGTATATGATCGTCGTCATAATTCTGGTAGTCAAGAAAGAATCCTACAGGCTTCATTATTATGTATTAGCGACACATAATAATAAGTAAAATGTATACACATCAATGATAAAGACAAACCAGATAGCATATTATCATTTCGATTAAGACCATTCTACTTATATAGGTCCTACCTCAATTATCATAATCGCCTTTCTGCAATTATAATAATTGCCTTGAGGGCATAATATCCAACAATCTTCCACTTGCACTTAAGGCTAATTATTGCGGTATCGTACACCTACATCTCGTTTGCTACCGAATACTTAATTTCTCTACTAATCAATTTCACAAACCATGTTTATGAAACATCTGTGTTCGAGAAATAGGCTCAGTGGATGGATCCGCTATAATGTTTCAATTTCATCTTTCCATGTCTCAACTTCACGGAGATCAACAATCTCCCGAACTGAGCGAAACCCTGCCTCAAGAATTTGTCTGGATACATGATGGGACCATGTTCATAAATGAACAATTTTATCCAACAAACTTTTTGAGTTGTATCTTCTGTTGAGTCATAACCAGTATCTTACACCATGTCTACCTCAGTATCCCTATTAGAAACATATCCAATATACTGCTTCTCAGAAAAGGGTAAACTCAAAACTCTGACAGTATTTTTGTCATCCAGGTCACTTTGAAAGCCAAAAACCAATAACTGTCACCTGGAGGAGGATGTCGTTATCATATACCAAGAACATCCTCTTATATTCTTCACTGCTTCCCTTTGTTTCTCCAGGATTAGATTATTATCTGCTTACTACAGTAAGTGCAAAATCAATATCTGGTTTAGTACAAGACATTGTATGATTGACTCAATTGCCTAAGCAAATGATATGTCATTCATATCAGCCCCTCCCCTCATCAGTCTTGAAGACATCTCTAGAGAGGGTGACTCCATCACCTGCAGGTACACTACCACGCTAGGAGTCATCCATTCTAAAACACTTTAAGAATGGTGTCCAAGTACCCGAATTGGGACACTTTCCAAATCTAGATCTATCGATATAGATCTAGTCATCAGAATCCCTGATATCTCAGCAAGTGCAAAAGCAACTTCTGGTTTGGTACATGACATCACATGAATGACTCAATTGTCTAAGCAAATGATATGTCATTCATGTCGGTCCCTCTCCTCATGAGTCTAGAAGACATCTCTTTAGAGATGGTGACACCATTACCTACGGGTAGACTACCACAGCAGGGTTCGTCTATTCTAAAACACTTTTAGAATTGTGTCTAAGCATCCGGATTGGGATACTTTCTAAATCTAGATCTAAAACCATAAATTTAGTCACCAAATTCGTGATATTTTATCCAGATCTTATGTGGAGAAACACATATGACAACCAAAGTTTAACCGATTATAGTATAGAAACATCACTTCCTATCAGGAGTGTCATCCAAATCACAGGACATAACTCCCTACATCTTTCTTACTAGGTTCATATGTTGTTTTAATAAAGTCAATCACCTTGATTATCACATCAAAACAGATGATCCATCTCCGCTATGCATGTTTTTAGTCTACGAATAGACATAAGTAACTTACACACCTTCCGCTGCTCCCACTGACTACGATAACCCCATGGCAGAGTCATATACTCGTTCCAAATTCACATTTAGAAAAACGTTATAGTTATCCTCTTACCAAATATCATAGTCTTGAACAGCAGCAGTGCAAAGTCATATCCGTATGGGCTTCAGTGTAAACACAGAAGTAAAGGTCTCACCACAATCCATACCGGTATTTGATGAAAATCTTTACATGTCTAGCCTTATTAGGTTAATACCTTTCCACCTGCACAGATCTCGAAAGATCTACTTGCTCCTAATAGATTTTACCTCTTCAGAAGCACCCAGCAAAGTCCAAAATCCATAATTTGCTGAGGTGTGTGGAGTCTAACTTGGATATAAAGCATCCAGCCATCATCCGGAAGTCGCCACTTCTCATGACCTGCTGATAACTAGTTGGGCCATCATCACCGTGATGCTGACCTCCCTATCACCGTCTACGAGAAAACCGAAATATCTCTCGGATGGCTGAGGTCGCCTACTAAATCTGCGGAGTGGCTAAAGTTTGTCAAGTCCAATTGAATTCTCAGGTTCTACTAAATTTTCGATAACTGTTTGTGGTTTTAGAATCACTTCCAGTTCTACCGTACTCCCACTAGTTTCTTTGGAAAAAGATTTCTTTTATATATAAAAAATTAGCGAGTCAAGAACAATAAACTATTGATCTTGAAAATGATAGAAGCAAAACCCTACCGAATGCTTGGGATAATCCACAAACTGTTATTACCGAAGCGTGCCATGAGTTTGTTCGGATTCTGCTTTTAAACAGAAACCGAATAACTCCATATCTTAACAACCTCAAGCTATGCAACCAATCTATGTCCACATAGAATCAAAATCACTAATTTAGATGGAACCTAATTCAAATGTCATGCAGATGTTTCCAGTGCATTTCACAAATGGAAAAAAAGGTCATAAAGCATTACTCATCATGGAGCACACCCGTGGATAAGTAACCTGAGAGAGAATCAAGTTCGCTATACGACGGGATATATAGCATAAGTATCTACATTTTCGATCACTTCGAAAAATCCTGATACTTCCAATATATGGTTCTCTACTTTATTCTTATACCTATAAAGTTCTCAAAATCTTTAGACCTTGTATTTCTATAAATGCATGTCTAAATTCAGATAACTCATAGGTAATCCTGAATTAAGTAAGAGTACTAACCCCTTGTCTTTAAGGACACCGGACAATATACATTACCATGTATAAGTCCTAAGAGTGTACTAACTCAAATTCCGTGTGTTGTAAGTTGATAACTGTATTTTGGTTAAGAATGTATTGCACCGTTACACCTTATCTTATTATCAACTGATAAAGGTAAATGTATGGAACACAATTTTCAAAATTTATCTCACTTTATCAAATAAAGATACAGATATTCAATTTGAAAAATTGGTGCATACAAGTTATTCGAGTCCAAAAATTTGTCGTTAGGCAAAACCAGACGATTTAATACAATATTACCAATTGCTACAAATTCTAATATTGAGGATCAAATCATCCATTTCCCAATTTTCTATTCTTTCTCGGCATCTGTAACGTCATACAAATGTGAGATCCAAATACGGTACATACATACCCTGAAATCGGAATTAATTAGGAAAACGGTTCTCATTTATAAGCACACAGAAATCTAAAACATGAAAATGTTTCAAGGGGTGGCCAGATATTCCAAGTAATGTCTCTTCCATTCTCCAGATTCATGTCAGTAGTCACAATTTTCTTTGCCCTCACTTCAATCCCTTTATATGTCTCTACATCTTACCTTCTGTATACCGCACTTAAGCTGATTGGTTTTCTTCATTTCGTACTTTTCGGTACCAGCCTAAGATTTGGAAGAAGACTATCTAATAAACGTAATAGGTGTACTCTTCTAATATAAGGAGCTCTCGCAACCTAAGAGAAGGTAAAGAGAAGAGACAACTGAATAATCATATATTCAATTTCTTAAGAACCAATGACCATTCTCGACTGAAGTAACTTTTTCGAGTTCGTATAACTAAACGATGGCCTTTCCAAACAATATGAATCGTCGTAGTGATACGGAGTGTTCTGGAGAAAGCAAAGGGAAAGTAGGAGTAGCAGGGAAATATGCGACTTTGTCGTGAATCATGACAATCCAAAACCAAAGTGTGTAAGAATGTTCGGTTAACTTGGTTAATGAGTTTTAGTTTAAGGTAATTCATGGGTCGTTGTAACTAGAGAGAGAAAAGAAACACTCGGTGTGCACTCTATCATGATTAAATTGATTATCACTTTATCTAATCATGATGGTTCCTGCTGTTTTCTCGAATTCTCTTTCAAACTCTAAAAGGAGAACTAGTCAGGATCATATACACCTTACAAGTTCGCTAACCGTTCAGCTATGCCAGTGTTGGTACTCCAAGGGAGGTCTCCCATGCTTTCGCACGGACCCAATTAAATAACCACATTTCCGCAGAGGCGTAACCACGTTAACGCTTTCTAGACACCTAATAGCTCAAGATAATTTGTAAAGTGAAAATCTCCCAATGAGTAATACCTACTCATCGGTGGGAATCGGGACCCAACTATCATTGTGTGATAATTTTGACGGAAGCCGTCCAAAATTACCGCATTCCGTCAAAATTACCGCACTCCAGAAGGTATGCGCAAACTTGGCAGGTTTCCGTTATTTTGAAACTCCCGATATGGTTTTTGCCTCAAGCATCTTACGGTCTTAACAAAGTCCAACAAATCATAAATCGAAAGTCAAGTTCAGCCCGTCATTATCCTGGATTACTCTAAACCCACCCGTATAAGCTCTTGACAAATGCCAACAAGACTATACGACTGTCCTAGATAATTGCATCACTATACAACAGAAAAGCACTACATAGCTACCGAACACTACGTCTTGACAAAGGCCAATAAACGCAGCACGAATACTAGGTAATGTCAATCTAAAATGACAGAAGGCTACGACTGGTTTTTGACGAAAAATCTTTAACGTAATGAATTTGATATCGTTGAAGTAACTCGAATAGCTTTAAAATGGAATGGTTTAGATTCCGCTTTTTAAAACTAGTAACATAAACTTTTGCTTATGAGCGAACTCCCTGTGGAGGGATCAAGACTCTTTCCTGTAGAATGCGGTGCGGGATATTCCTAACCGAATACCTCTATATAAAGCAAAAGAATATGACTATAGTTTTGAAGAAAACCGAGTAATTTTAAAAATTGGTACCGACATCATTTAGGTTTATTTTCTTTGTATTAAACATATAATGCAATCCCATCAATTAAGTTTATAAACCACACCAGAAACAGCTAAAATAGCATACTTTTATATGCTTTCCGCATTCGCCACGAGGTCCCGGATTTTTACAGGTTACTTAACTTACGACAGGACGGGGACGGCTGGCGCGAATGCAAAAGATATAGAAGCATCTACTATAATATATATATATACACACCACAGGCATGTAATAACATCACAGGCATGCAACAAACAATATGGAATAGCGAATAAACTAGAAGCCCCTTTTTATTTGAGCCGCAAATAAAACACGACGTTCCCCGGTCACGTGGATAGCCTGTACATCACCGATCCTAGACCCCTACGAGTGCGGCAAGCCACCTGCAAATTCTAGAAATTGGGTAACTCGTCCACAATAACATGAGTCGGTCACCCATCGCTTTCCAGAATCCGGAAACTTGGGCACTCGTTCGCGGATCGATCCTATAACCCCTACAAGTGCGACGAGCAACCCGCCAATTCCAGAGCGAGACGGTCCGGTCTCAAACACCATGAAACGGCCACCTAGCACACTAGAACCGGCTACTCGAGCATTTCTCCTAAGTTAATTCAAGTACATAAATGAAATATATACAAGGGTGACAACGACCGCGTCCTCCTGGTCGTGCCCCAATAAAAGAATATACATAATATGGGAACGGCGGCCACAAGTTAGAGCTCGTCCCGAACAAATGAATACAATATAATAAATCAAAACTGTACAAGCAAACGCACGAGGGGCTATCCAACATGACAATCCGGCTAAACCATCACAAATATATATATATATATATATATATCAGAACAAGTAACATAAGAAAGTGTGCAACCCGTCTAATTTAACATATAGCAATTTGACGACGTTCAATAACACATATACCAAGATACAAACATAAACGATATTAAAATTTCGACCGAAAACAGTCTCGAATTGCCTGTATACACAAACAGTACAAAACAAAATCTGGGACAAAAAGACGTATACCAAAAATCTAGTTTCTACAATTCCAAGCAACTAACAAAATTTAGGGATAAACAGAGAAAATTGGTCCGCAAAACTCGGCCAAAACCGTTGGATATGTATGCCCTAAAGGCCATTATTGTATGTGTGTATATATATATAGTGGATGGTTGGACATGTGTATGTACAGGACAATCTTGCTCGATATGATAGTATGTTATTTGGTTTGTCTTTATCTTAACATTTGTATATATTTTACTTGTTATTACGTATCGTTAATACATATTGATAAAGCTCGTAAGACTATTGCTTGACTATCAGTGTTATGATGGCAATCATACTTGTGGGGGCTGGGTAGTCCATAAGCACATCCTTAAATGTCCCTAGTCGTGAGAGTATCGAGATAGGGCATCGATACTCTGGAGTAGACTGGTGTATACATTTCTAGACCCCGACGAGGGACGATGGTTGGTCCCACAGCCATTGGTCTTTGGAACCTAAGATCGTATACAGGTGCTCACTGGGGATGAGTACACTGGACGGACTCATCGAGAACTGGTTAGATGGTATTATACCTATCGTCAGATAGCAGTTCTCTGGTGACATGAGTACAGATAGACTGTCGATCTGAGATCGTCATTTGTCTCGTGTGAATTCCCACTATGCTTTGATTACTACCCTACCACGGCTTTACTGAGTCGTGCAAACAGGTTTTAGTTGGGTACAGTCTCGAACCACATGGAGGCAATGAGCGATTGTTGAGAATTCATCTCTCCCGGTATCGGAAATCGATGCCGCGCTGTGTTCAGTTGGCCAACACCACAAGTCTCTGGTAAGGGTGGATTGAGAATTTCTGATAGTTAGATCAGTAGATTCTCAGATGGTCTTGATCCACATCAGCATAACTTGTCAGGTTATTAGAGGTCTGACATTTCCACCCCCTAAACCCGGCATGCAATACTCTCAGACGAACAGACCGGACTGTACGGAGATTGTCACGGATAAGTTCGGTAAGAATTCGGATGAGTTTGCTCATTGGCCTTCTTTTCGACAAGTATATAGGTAGCTATTACGTACAGCTAGTGCCGCTAACGTGTTTGCGGTTAAACCCACTGCTAGCGTACTGTCGAGTTTTTAGAGTCCCATACAGAAAGTTTCTCTAGTTCAGACGATGCGATGTAGAGACGTATGGTTATACATGCAGGGTTCCGATCATATACGTGTACTAGCTACACGGATATTTATTCGGACGGATAATACTAACGGGCTTAGGATTAAGCCGCATTATTGAATCAAGTATTGATTTAATAATGATCTAGTATTATACTATTGGATTATTTTATCTCTTGGTATTCGTATTTTTGTAGTACGAATATGGATATGTATATACGGTGGGGCTATTCTTGTATTTACACTAGAATGCTTTTAGAAGAAGACACCTCATTTTTGTGTTAATCTATTTGTTTAAATAGATAATGAGGTGGAGGGATGATGTGTATTAAAGCATGGTTTGAAGCATGGCTACTTGTATGATTCATTCATTTGTGATGACTATTCAAGCATAGTTGCAATATTTATACTGTAAATGAAATGCTTGATATTTTCTAGACTTAATCATTCTTCATTCATTCTACACTTTCCTTTCTTTTTCCTCCTTTGATTTCTTCTTTTTCCTCAAATCTCAACTCTCTCATGAGTTGAGAAACCTAGGGTTTATGAGATAAACTAATCCATTAACACATTCTACATCCACTAAACCATCTAGATAGCAAACTAGGTGCTTTAGTTGTCTCAATTTTAAGATTAGAGCTTGAACTATAGACTCTCGGATGGATCATCTTCGACGTGAGGAGACCGACTACCAAGCTCGATCCCGACGGACGAGGAGCTTAAGAAGAGGATAAGAAGATCCGAAGGACTTGAGCACATAGGTATAATCACTACCATAGTTTATTAGAACCTATGCAAGTTTTTGTTATCAAGGGCTTACTGAAGTTCTTAGGATTAATCGGTGTTGCCCGCTTTAAAATTGTTTTTTTGAAAATTCCGCCTCTACAAACCCAGTAGAGAGTGCGACATCGGCTAACAAAAACTTGTATATTTCTCCTCGAATTTTGTGCCAAGTTTTCTTTCTTAAAAAGCAATCCACTAACATATACAAAAAAAATTACAAGTTCTGTTTTGAAATGGACAAAAACTTGGAATTCGAAACCAAATACGGGTATATTTTCGATCTCGAAACTAAAAAATCGTCTAATCTAGTTCTAGTGTTTGGTTTGGCTCTGACCGCATTGAAATTTCCTAGTGCCCTCGCCGCGGTAACCGCGGCCGATACGGAACCGAAAAACGAAAATTTCAAGAGCACTAGAAACTAATCCCTAGCGATATTTCCAAACACTAAAACTAGAAGCTAAGCATGCAAAGTTTAAGGATTACAACCTTTGATGCGTGTCCACCAAATCATGGAAGACCCCTCCAAGCTTCTCATAGGCCGTCGAGAACAAGTTTCAGAGGCGACCGTTCTTACCGAAGATGATCCATTGGAGAGAATCGATCCAAGCTCCAGCTTCACCTAGTGAAGCAACCGACATTCTAAGCTTGCTGGAAATGGAGAGTGGAGATGTAGAAATTTTCCACTCTCGTTTTCACTCGCAAACTAATGCTCAAGAGAGCAAATGAAGGAGAAGGATGAAGAGGTAACCATACTACAAAAATGAGTCAAGTGTAGAATGAACGAGTATAGAATGGCTTCATAATTTTCAACCATCAAAAAATATCACAACAATTTTTGCTATAAACAAATGAAGCCCATCCCTCTCTACATGTCCACAACAATACCCAAAGCCACCTCACACTCCTCATTTTTGATTTTCCTAAAATGAAAATCAACAAATGAGGTGTCCTTGTTCTAGAAGTATTTTCGTATAAATACGGAATACTTTCCGGTATATGTATCGAAATACATATACGCGTATCCGTATAAAAATACGAATAGCCAAGAGAGAAAATGAATAGTGAACAATAATACTAGAATATATATAATATATAAATATTATTAAATCAAAACTTGATTTAATAATCCGGCTTAATCCTAAGCTGGCCAGTATTATCAACCGTCCGATTAAAGTCCGTGTAACTTGTACACGTATTTAATCGAACTCCTATATGTACCAACGTACGTCATCTGCATCATATCGTCTGAACTGGGAAAACACTCTGTGTGGGACTCTAAAGACTCGACAATACGCTGGCGGTGAGTTACTGGATAAATCCATAACTACAAGCACGTCAGCGGCACTAGTTTTTGTTAGTTATATGTATGCCCTAGAGGCCATTACTGTACATTGGATGTATATTGTAGTGGATGCTGGGACATATATAGGGAGGACTTTCTTGCTCGACATGATAGTATGCTATCTGGTTACTCTTTACCTTAACGTGTACACTGATTGTCTCTGTGTTACATGTTGGTAAAGCCCTTAGGATGTGTACTTGACTACCTGGACTATGATGTGGATCATACTAGTGGGGACATGGTAGTCTATAAGTACATCCTTCAAAGTCCCTAGTCGTGGGTGTATCGAGACGGGGCATCGATATACCAGAGTAGACTAGCGTGTACCTTCTCGACCCATATAAATGGGCGATGGATGATCCCATATCCATTGGTGTTTGACATCGGAGATGATATACGGGTGCTCAGTGGAGACTGGGTACACTGGACAGACTCGCCGAGAACTCCCAGATGGTATTATACCTCACGTCAGATGGCAGTTTTCTGGTGACACTGATACAGAGTAGTCTGTTGACCCAAGATCGTCATAGAGTCTTGTGTGGTTCCCACTGTGCTTTGATTTCCATCTTACCACGTCCAAGAGGGCGTGCAAAACGGTGGTTTTTGGGTACAGTCCCGAATCACATGGAGGCAATGAGCGATAGGAGGGGATTCGTCTCTCCCGGTATAGGGAGTTGATGTTGCGCTGTGTTCGATTGGCTATAACAGGAAATCCCTGGCCAGGGTTGTTGAGATTTACTGGTAAGTGTTACCAGTAGTTTCTCGAATTGTTATAGACCTCATATCGACACGACTTATCGAGCTATTGGGGTCTGACGTTTACCACCCCTAGGCAAGATATGCGACATATCAGACGATCAGACCGGACTGTACGGTAGTGTTACTGGTTGGATTCACTGGAGTGTGAGCGGGCTTGCTCGTCGATCTTCTGATCGCTCAATACCCGGGTGGCCGTTACGTTTAGCAGACCGCTTGCGGCTTGTGGGTGTTTGATATGATCATCATCTGCTGCCGGCGTATTGACGAGTCTTTAGAGTCCTACACAGAGGTTTCCTGGCTCGAGCGAAACGAAATAGGAGCGCATATGAGATATGTGCGGGACCGAGAATAATGCGTGTATGTGATACCGTATTCCATTCTCGCGAAGAATGTGTCGAATGGTTGTATGCGATATAACCTAGTTATCGAATTATGGATTGATTCGATAAACCGATACATTGGATATTAGTCGGTTGTATGCGATATGACCGGATCGTTAAATCAAGTGTTGATTTAATGATTTAATGCATAATTATATATTTGATATATTACTTTGCATTAACTAGTATTGGTTCACTTTAAATGGATTTTCTCACTTGGTTTGTGCACATTGTATATGTGATATACTTTTGTACACAACATTGTATCATGTTTGATGATACATGCTTTTTAGGTTAAGTGTAAAGAATTAACCTTGGTTAAGTTGTTGGTTAGGGTTTTTACTTATTCATTTATCTTATTTATTTATTCATTTTGAATAAATTGAAAGATAAATGAATGGTGGCTTCATTTGTTTTTAGTTGAAGTTTCATGAAGCTTTGACTAATTGACCTTTTTGTTCTCATCCTTAACCCTAACCATTCAACACAACCTTAGTCAATTCTCTACACTTAACTAAGGTTAAGCTTATGATAAGTGTTGATTTTTATTATCTATTTTAATTAACTTATCATAAGATTTATCATCTTCTTCCTCTTCTTCTTCAAGAAGAAAGTAAGCTCCATCAATGGTGGTTGATGGAAATGAGTGAGAAATCCAATTCTAAAGTCTACCCACTTCCTATTTCTTCATCCTCTACCTCTTGCCCAGTAGTAGAGTGTGTTTCCTTCACAAGTTTCATGACTTGGTGAAGTGAGAGCTTGATCTTGCCATGCTTCGACGTAGATCATCTTCGGCATGGACATCGACGACCTAGCTCGCCATTTCTCCGACGAAGCCGACGCTAGAGCCCGGGAATTCATTTGGACAGCGAGGGGACTTCGTTGCGGAGCTATGGAGGTGGAGCACCGGATCTACAAAGGTTGTATTTCCGTATTCTTTTAGTTAAGTGTTAACTAGATTATCTTTTCGCCTAGAAATCTAGCCGACGATCCGTATTAGGGTTTCTCGGCACCCATAATTTTTGAAATTGGCATGGTTGATGCCTTGTGAGACCTCACTAGAGTGCCTAGGAACCCTACAGTTTTTACATAACGGCTATCCAGGTATATGCCGAAAGGGAGGTCGACAATTAAGTCCGTCCGTATCCTACTGAGCCTAAATATGACAATCTCCGTACAGTCCGGTCTCTTCGTCTAAAAGTATCGCATACCGGGTCTAGGGGTGGATAACGTCGGACCCCTAATAACCCGATAAGTCGTGTCGGAGTCAAGCTCATAATCCACCGAGAAACTACTAAACTCCTATCAGTAAATCTCATCCACCGTGGCCACGAATTTAGAGTGATAGCCAACCGAACACAGCACGACATCGACTCCTAATATCAGAAGAGACGAATCACCGGCAATCGCTCATTGCGTCCATGTGATTCGAGACTGTACCCAACTAAAAACTGTATGCATAACTCCTTTGAGCCGTGGTAGAGTAGTAATCTAAGTATAGTGTGAACTCACATAAGACAAATGACGATCTCAAGTCAAAAGACTAACATGTACTCATACCACTAGAAAACTTCTATCTGACGATAGATTTAATACCATTTAGAAGTTCTCGTCAAATCCGTCCAGTGTACTAATCTTCAGTGAGCACATGTATACTATCTTAGGTGACACAACACCAGTTGCTTGTGAGACTGGCCACCATCTATCGTCGGGGTCTCAAAAAGTATACACCAGTCTACTCCGGAATATCGATGCTAGGTCTCGATACTCCCATGACTAGGGACATTTAAGAATATGCTTATGGACTACCCAGCTCTCACGTATATGATCGCCATCATAATAATGGTAGTCAAGCAAGAATCATACGGGCTTTATCATTATGTATTAGCGACACATAATAACATGTAAAACGTATACACATCAATGATAAAGACAAACCAGATAGCTACTATCATTTCAGGTAAGATTGTTCGACATGTATAGGTCTTTCCTCAATTATCATAATCGCCTTCCTGCAATTACAATAATTGCCTTGAGGACACTATATCCAACACACATAATATGAATAAATGGGATATTTTTTATTCGTCGGCCAACCGAACACACTCCGAATCCGTTCTTTACAACATTAAAAAATTGAATTATATTTATATATACTATACATAAATACACAAATATAAAAACAAACAGTCCAAAAACACTTCATTTTTTAAAGGTGTGTTTTCCATCCCATATAAGCTTATGGAAGATAACTATCCTTATCGTACTACATTCCACAACAAGTGGTGTTCCGCGTTACCGTTTTCGTCTTGCGTACCGAAACGTTCCGCGTTCCAGGTAACATTGGATCAGATCTAACCATGAACTCCCCTACCGATCTGATCAAAGTTAAGCATCTACCTCTTGTAACCTAAATACTAATTTATGTTGCAATTATTGAGAAGAGAAAGAGGAATTTCTTAGCCCTAAATAAAATAGACTGCTATATATTTATAATAACAGTTTGTTATCAGAAGAGAATTTTAAGATAAATCACATATCAAATCTCCTCTTGAGATCAAATCTCATAACAATTAGACATCTCATATCAATCAATCACATCTCGTCGTATGGTTTGAGATAAAATCTCATAACCTTAAGATATCTAATATCATTTAAAATAACTATTGGATCACTAAAAAATTTATTTAATTGTAATCAAATGAATTTCAATCGAATAAAATATTAATATCATATATTAATTAATATATCAATTGCTACATTTTTAAGTCATCTCTAGGTTAGGCTGAGTAGGACTTAATTAATTATTTGGTCTAACACATCTCATGGTCAATTCAATAATTAGTGAGGTATAGTCAATACAGATTAAATTGACATCTTTATGTAACTGTAATTATCTTTCTACTTTCTAATATTCAATATTGACTTTTGGGATAACTGGTATCTAACCTCATATTAGATATTAGGAATAATCAGACTCTCTGCAAATCTAATTTACAAAAATACCTTGCATGGAATTTGTATAAGTCTAATTAACCAATCATCCACTAATGATTGTTCATCTAAATTTGGTTAGTGGATTCTTTATTAAGAACTCATAAGGTATCGATAATGTTTGACTACACCCAATCCATTGCTTTAGCAATATGATAGTTCGACTGCTGTGCATTGGTTAATTAAAGTGCGTCCATTCATTACGATGCGTACTATAGATTTGTTAAGTCAAAGGATAAAATACATTATATATAAAACATGTCTTTACACATAACAGTGTCATTATTTCATGTGACAAGTCTTCATAGTCGGTCCGTCAATGCGTTCCTAATGCACTAGATGCACCGGTTCAAGATCTCATCTTGTATTGCGAGATTCACGAGTGTTAAAACACACTGCATGTATATGAGAATTATACTTATCAAAATCTCTGAAGTTTAATTTAGTTATGACAAAATTTAAGACAGAGATATTTAATATCTGATCCCCGCAATTTCATCTTAATGATTGCAAGATATGCATACAATACATCCTACAAATCTTGATAATTATCTCATAATTAATTAGATAAAGAAAACATATTACTGTGCACAATAAACAATAAATAAAAACGATTTTTATTGATAATCACTAAAATAAAATGGATCGCATGCAATTTTATTATCATGGCTATATTTGGAAAATCACTATTAGATTTTTTAAAATATTATACATAAATTAGAGCTCAATATTTAAAACAAATTTTAAAAATTTTGAGCTAGAATTAAATTAAGAGAAATGGTGATCTAACTCTTAGATCTTAAAATTAATAAACAATTATAATCTAACTAATAGTTAAGATCACTATGCTTCCATGTGAAACATCCACGTAAAAAGACTTTGGAGTCTTTATGGAAATTAGTCATAAGGTTCAAGAACTCGGTTTCGGTCATTTCATTTTTGACAAAGTTTCGCTGGGTTTCGGGTAGTTTTGGTGGTTTCATTCTAAGTTTCGGTATCGGTGTTTAATATTATTTTATATAATAAATATGTATTTTATATATTTTTGCATAAATATAAATATATTTATATAGAGCATATACATTTTTTATAAATATTTGTTGAAAAGCTCATATAGTTGATAAGAGAAGAAAATAGAGAAACGGAAAAAATTAAAAGTAGAAAAGGATGAGAAATGCATAATAAATATATTTTATATACCTAAACTAATCAATAACCTAGCCTGATTAACCTAGCCTGATTAGGCTATTTAAGCAACATGCAAAATCCAATACCCTTTAATTTAAAGCCCAATACCCAAAAACCTTTAATTGTAACTCCATACCCAAATTTAATTGACTCATAACCCAATACTCATTAATAAGTAATTTAAAACTCAAACCAAACCCAATTACCCACAACCCAAGCCTAATAACCCAATACATATAATCAGCCCTGAACAAAGAAACCCCTAATTCACATTCCCATTCACATTCCCTTGACGAACCGTCGCAACCCCTCGGACTTGCTCGAGATGGCCAGATCTGCTCGAAGTGATGAGATCCACTTGATTTTTCTAGAGATCCACTCAATTTTCGTATGGATTTGCTTGATCTTCTCTTTTCTTCCTCTCCTAAGCTTTGATTCTGCTCTTAAAGGTAATTTTATTGCTTGTCTTGGGTTAAAGTTGAAGTTTTCACTTGTATTTTTCTGGGATTTTTGCTCCAAAACTTAGGTATAGCATGGTGTTGGCCGAAATCGGTTTTAGGGGTTAGTTTCGGATCGGTCTCCTCCGAGACTGATTCAAAACGGCCGAAACTTTTTGGTTTCGGCCGATATCTCTAACCTTGGTCATCAGCCCCATGCAGAAGTTAAAACTTCGATATTAGATCAAATAAGTTTTGAATAAATCTTTTTACCATGTTCCACTTGCGCTACTAAAAAACACCCTGCATATTTTTGAATTGCCGGTTTTGCAGAAAAATCCTTGCAGTTTTATAATTGCTGGATTACACAGATAATGTTTTATAGCAAATCAAATTTGTAATAAAAATATGTGTTTTCTATATTTTTAATATTTAAAAGAGTTTTAGATAAATAAAAAAATCGATAATATTTTATATGGTTAGGCTTGTTTATTTTTATTTAGATAAGTGAATTTTAATGAGATTAAATTTTTTTATCTGATTTTTTTTAAAATCCAATGAGATTAAATAAAATTAAATCTTAATCGGATTAGGAAAATTTTGAAATAAGAGTTATTTCGAAATTCGAGTTTATGGCAAACAAAGTTCAATGCTGCATTTGTGTTACAAGTCAATCATTGTGGGTCATAAATAATTATTGTATTATTATTATACTCTTATGGTTGTTGTGGCATGACAATTCCCTTTTTTGTGGCTTTATGATGTAAAACTCATGATGTGGATATTATTATAATTTTAAATCCCTTAGAACAAATGTATAGAAATTGAGAGAAATTTATTGTAAAGGGAAAGACTTAAATATTTATGTGAGAGAGCGACCATCACATAATGACTTTATGGGACCATTGGTCTTAGTTACTCTTCAGGGACAGAGTGAAAGAAAGGAAGAGATTCTCGAACGAAGAAAATAATCTCAAAAGCAAGAGAATCAGGACAAATATATGGATCAAGGGATTTATAATATTTGTCATTTGATAAATATATAACGCCAATATATTGATTAGTTCAACTAAAAGGGGATGCTTAAGTGTAAGTTTGATCATTGAGGGAATGATGCAAACGTTCACTTAGCATAATTACCGATCAAAATATAAATAAATATTTAAATTTTTCCTTATTCAGATTAAAAATTTGTGCACTGATAATCATTTTGTTTTCTTAAAACTATAACCTCAAACATCACTTTTAACCCACTAGCCAGCATTCTTAAGGAAGAACGGTTCGTGGGTCCAACTTTAATGACCGGAAAAGAAAACTAGACGTTGTTTTGGTTGCTGAAAAATATGACTTTATTTTAACTGAAAATCGTCCTAAAAATATTAGTGCGAATCAGAAAAGGTAGGATGATGCGGACAAGATGGCTGATGTTGCATGTTGGCATCTAAGTCCAATCTCTTACGGCATCAGCATCATAAGATGGTGCATGCTAAAGATATACTATAGAATCTCACTGAAATGTTCGATAATCATTCTTGTCCAGTTGGAATATCTACCTTGCGCAAAATACTGAACACAAAATGCAAGATGGTTCTCCTGTAGGAGAGCATATTCTGACCATGATGTGTTACATCAATGAGCTGGAAGTTTTAGACCACAATATGACTAGTGAGTCCAAGGTTGAGACTATCTTTCAGTCATTACCCAAAAAGCAAGTTTTTACACGGTTTGCAATGAATTATCAAATTAACAAACTGTCGTATACCTTTACCTCGACTCTTAAATGAGCTTATAGCAACAGAAGAATTGCACAAGTATGAAATTGATTTATCTCTTACGACCACTCAAAATGTTCCTCCTAAGAAAAGTTCTACGAGAAAAGTAAATCACAAAAAACGGTCCAGGGAAGTCCCAAAAGACGCCTCAAAATAAAACAAAAATTACTGAAAATACCAGAGGAAATTGTTTCTAATGCGGCAAAGCGGGTCACTAGAAAAAAAACTGTTACAAGTACTTGGCCTCTCTTAAAGACAAAAGATAACTATCTTATATGGCTTATGAAACCTTAACGATTAATAATCTAACAGATGGTTGGTTCATGGATACTGGATCGACTGCATATCACCAATTCCTTGCAGAGATATCATAAGACAAGAAAAGTGGTTGAAGGTCACCTAGAGTTATTAATGGGAACCAGAGAGCACGCAAAAGTCACAACAATCGACACAGATCATTCATTTAGGATCAAATAAGTTGGTCTTAACTGAATGCTACTACGTACCTGGGTTCAGTAGAAATTTGATTCCTGTGTCGAGACTTATTTCTAATGGTTATATATTTATAGTTTGGAACAAGAGTTGTTATCAAATTGAATAATCATGTAGTTGGTACTGGTAGTTTAATTAATGGTCTATATATTATTTTATACTGAAATAATGTATCAAATTATGTATTATCTGGTAATTCATTAAATGTGAATAAATCAATGACTCTAAAAAGAGAAATGAGATCTTCTAATAATACACATCTATGGCATCTAAAACTAAGTCAAATTGGGGTTGATAAGATCAACCGCTGGATTAAGGATGGTCCGCTAAAACATATTTTAGTGGAATTTACCAACATATGAGCCTTGTTTACAAGGCAAGAGCTTCTGGGAAATGGTAAAAAAGAGCCAATGAACTATTGAGAATAGTTCATACTGACTTGTGTGGACCGATGAATGTAAAATCGAGAGAAGGTTTCGAGTATTTCATCACATTCCGGATGACTACTCGAGATATGGAATGATTTACCTGATGCGCCACAACTCCGAAGCTTTTGATAAGTTCAAAGGATTTAAGGCTGAGGTGGAAAGGTAATTGGGAAAATCTATCAAGGTTCTTCGCTCTAACAAAGGTATCTCTCGGATGAATTGTTGGGATATCTCAGAAAGGATGGTATTCTTTCTGAATGCACAGCTCCTAGAGAACCACAACAAAATGGTGTTTCAGAAAGAAGAAACCGTACCCTATTGGGTATAGTGCAATCGATGATGAGTCATACCGATTTCCCGCAATCATTTTGAGGATATGCATTAGAGACCGCTATTTATACTTTGAATATAGTACGCAGAAAGACCGTGAATGTCACGCCATATGAGTTGTGGTTTGGAGGCAAGACTAATCTACAACACATGAGAATCTAAGGCTGCCCAGCACATGTGCAAAAGCAAAACCTAAATAAGTTGGAATCTCGTTTAGAGAAGTGTGTGTTTGTAGGTTATCCTAAAGAAACATGTGATTATTATTTCTACTCACCACAGGATCATAAGGTCTTCGCAAGTAGAAATGCATTTTTATGAAAGAAGGCTTCATACTTAGTTTGACCAAAAAAGCTAATTATCCTTGCATGAGATACAAGGTCAGGATGCAAGAGTTGCACCGCGATCAAATCAAGATGTAAGAGTTACATCTGAACCCACTATGGTTCTCCCACGGAGAAAAAGTGTAAGAGTTACACAACCCCTGCATGCTTACAACATTTCGTACATTGTAATGAAGTGTTTAGCAGCTGCTAAAATATTGGATGAGGATCCAATTAGTATATTGAAGCTATGCAGGATGGAGAATTTTCTCAATAGGAAAGGGCTATGCAGTCTGAGATTGACTCCATGCATACCAGTAGTGTCTGAACTTTAGTAGATCCACCTTTAGGCGTCAAGCCCATTGGATGTAAGTGGATTTACAAAAGGAAGAGCGATGAAAATGGTAATGTGGAGATTTTCAAAACAAGACTGATGGCAAAAGGTTATAATCAAGTCAAAGGTATTGACTATGAGGAAACGTTTACACCATTAGCAATGCTCAAATACATTAGGATTTTCTTAACAATTATAGCTGCATTGGATTATGAGATATGGCAAATGGAATCCAAAACGACTTTTCTTAATGGCGAGCTGAATGAAGACATTTATGATACAACCTAAGGATTTATTACTTCAGGTGAGGAGAATAAAGTATGCAAGTGATCCAGGTCTATATATGGCCTAAAACAAGCTTCAAGAACCTGGAATTTACGGTTTGACCAAGCTGTCAAAACTTATGGTTTTGAGCAGAATCCAGAAGAACCTTGTGTTTATAAAAAGAAAAGTGAGAGCTCGATTTTCTTCTTAGTTCTTTATGTTAATGGTATACTGCTAATTAGGAATGATGCAGAAATCATGTCCACGATCAAGTTGTGATTATCGAGCCAATTTTTCACGAAGGATCTTGGTGCAACTTCTTACATCTTAGGCATCAAATTCTTGTGTGATCATATCGTAATAAGATGTTGGGTTTAGGTTAAGCTTTCCACATTAGAAAGATTTTAACCAGGTTTAGCATGACAGATTGTGTTGAAGTTGTTGTACCTTGCAGACATGGGATTAAGCTTTCTAAAAACCAAAGTCACAAGATTCTGCTAATATAGATCAAATGGGGAGGATCTCTTATGCTTCGGCTATTGGGGGTATCATATACGCCATGTTGTGTACAAGACCAGAAATTTGTCATGCAGTTAGGATTGTGAGTCGATTCCAAGGTAACCCTGGTTTTGAACATTGGACAGCTGTCAAGAATATTCTTAAGTATCTTAAAAGTACGATAGACTATATTCTGACTTACTCGGGGATCAACGGTATCTAATGGGTACACTGATGCGGATTTTCAGTCAGACCCAATGATTGTACTGCTTTTGGCTATTTTTTTACATTAGCAGGAGGAAGAGTCAATTGGCGCAGCGTGAAAGAGAAGGCTACATCGAACTCGACGACCAAGACAGAATATGTTGCTGCCTCAGCGGCCTCGAAAGAGGCAGTTTGGTATCGGGGATTTCTTCTCCAACTTGGAGTGGTCCTAGCTGTTAAGCCACCTTTGGTGTTGTACCGTAACAACAATGGTGTTGTGGCTCAAAGCAAGGACCCTAGAGACCACTCTAAGATGAGACATGTGAACAGAAGGTATCACATCATTCGTTAGTTCCAAATTGATAAGAAGATTGTTGTTACAAAAGTTGCAGAGCGGAGAATCTTGCAGATCCTATACAAAACCTTAGACCACAAAGGTTTATGCCGAGCATGTTGAGAATATGGGGTTAGATTGATTAGTGGATGGCTATAATTTGTCCAGGTGGAAGATTGTTAGTTTTAACGTCCAAATATAGCTATGAATTATGATAGTGATTATCAATAAAATAATATTTTTATTTATTGTTTATTGTGCACAGAAATAGATTTTATTTATTGAATTAATTATGAGATAATTGATTAGATATTAGATATGAGATATCAAGATCCGTAGAATGCATTGTATAAGTGTCTGGCAATCATTAAGATAAAATTGCGGGAGATCAGATATTTAATATCCTTGCACCTTAAATTGTCACAAGAGAGTTTAATAAGTATAGTTGTCATATGCATACAGTGTGTTTTGACACTGCCGTGAATCTCGCGATACAAGATGAGATCTTAAACTGATGCATCATGTGTACTAAGCGCATTGACAAGCCAACTATGAAAACTTGTCACATGAAATAATGGCATCGTCATGTAAAGATAAGTTTTATATGTAATATATTTTATTCTCTGGCATGAGAGATCCATAGTAGGTATCGTAATGAATGAATGTACTTTAATTAACCAATGCAAAGTAGTAGTATCAAACCGCTAAAATGATGAGTTGGATGTAATCAAGCATTATCGATGCCTTATGAGTTCTCAATAAGGAATCCACTAACCAAGTTTGGATAAATACACATTAGTAGATAATTAGGCAATACGGGGTTAAATATTAATTATGGGTTAGACAATGACCAGTTACCACAAAGGTCAATATCGAGTGTTAGAAAATGGAAGGATAATTACAGTTATATAAAGATGTCAATTTAATCTGTATTAACTATACCTCATTAATTATTGAATTGACCATGAGATGTGTTAGACCAAATAATTAATTAGTTCCTACTTCATCCAAATCTAGAGATGACTTGAAAATATATCAATTGATATATTAATTAATATTTTATTAGATTAAAATTTATTGCTTACAATTAAATAAATTTTTGTGATCTAATAATCATTTAAAATAGTATTAGATATCGTATGGTTATGAGATTTAATCTCAAACCATATGAAGAGATTTGATTGATATGAGATATCTTATTGTTATGAGATTTGATCTCAAGAGAAGATTTGATATGAGATTTGATCTTAAAAAACTCTTATAATAACAAACTCTTTGTAATTATAAATATAGAGTAGTCTATTTTAATTAGAACTAAAAATTATTCTCTTTCTCTTCTCAATAATTGCAACATAAATTAGTTTTTAGGTTACAAGAGAAAGATGCTCAACCTTGATCAGATCGGGAGGGGAATTCATGCCTAGATCTGATCTAGGCAATTGATTCACGCAGGCTACTCAATGTAAGTTTTTTTATCAATGATAATTTTTAGAAAAAATTAATTTATAAAATACAAGTTAACTGGTCTTTCGTTGCTAACAATAACACAGGTAAACGAATGATCAATTTCTTCTTCCTAATCTTTTTCGGTTTTTTTAGACGGGCCTAACAAGGTATTAAAGTATTGTACATGCCTATCTCAACCTAATGTAAATAAATAAATAAATCAAAAATTCATATACATCAATGATGAAGACGACAATAGAAAATAATTATAGTCTCCATCAATAATAAGAAGAGCACAGTGAGCCAGTGGAGGAGCCAGATCATTATGTCACGTAGGGTAAAATATTAAAGGGAAAATTGAAAGAAACCCCCATCATTTTGTCTGATTGGCCAAATTGAGGGAGCATCCTGCTAATAGGGCAAAAACGACGGAGGTATTCTGCAATCTAAGTGTCATTCTTACACAACTTGGATCGCAAACCACTCTTCAAACGAAATTCATTAAACATTGATAAACGTTAATTATTTTTTCGACAAAGATTTTCAAATCATTTGACTTGATACGTATAACCTAAAGTCATGGCGTGTGCGAAAGCGCAAGAGTTCTATTTTTACAGGCTAATAATAAGTGATAGTTTTTTGTCTGACAATGCGAAAAACTATTTTTTTTCATAACTAAACAAATCCTATTTAAGATAAAATTTTAGTTTTCCAATTGATAATTATGTGACAAAATATTGATTTTATTAACAATTTCTTTATAAATAAGATTTAATTAATATGATTTTTGTATTTTACCCAAATCTTTTGCATTTTCAAATTAATAGACAATATTTTAATAGAGTTAATTTTTGAAAAGCGTACAAAAATAAGTATTCTTGCTTTTGAATAGGGCGAATTATAGGGATGTACATGGATGCGGATAACCCGAATGGAATCCATATTCGTATCCGATTTTTATCAAATAAGTATATTGATTTTCATTTTCGATAAGTATTTATATCCGTATTCGTATCCGCCGACGATAACCGGATACGGATATGGTAACATATATTCCTTTCGTATCCGTATCCGATTTAATATCCAACTTTTTATGCTATATATGAATATAATTTTTACGATTTTCGTTTTACATCCGTATTCGAATTTTTAAAATACGGATAGTAAATTTCATTATCTGTATTCGTATTTGTATCCGCCAACGACTACCGGATACGGATATGGTTACACCTATATCCAATCCGTTTACATTCCTGGCAAATTATCTGTCAATTGTAAAGCAAATAAGTATACGGTGTTTCTTGAAAACCGAATTGATGAGAGCTCAAAATATGCGACTTGTGGCCTTAAAGGAATGTGTGGGACCCGCGACGAATTAATGAAAAAGATAATGTTGCCACCAACAAGTCTTCAACTTGGCACTTTTAGGAGGCAACCCTAAACACTTACTACTGGATCTACTTTTCAGGTTGGACAAAAAGGGTCAAGCATATTACTTATCTATGTAAAATTCCATACACTTGTTCCGATCCAGGTGGGTCGACCGCCTAACCTCAACCCACCCTAGATTTTCCCCTGCAGTGAGGTGGTGAAACAAAGGGTGGCATGGATAATGTGATTGCACAAGCTGCTATACCATTCTAGGCCACAACTTATATAAAATCAAGTTAATAAAACACAACATGAGGTTAACATATGAAGTAGCCCTCAACAGTTAAGCATATTAATGTGCAAGCAATTAATCTTGTTTCACTTGTCTTATTCGTCCACGCTACATAGGAAATCAATCACTTTGTAGGACATAGTATGATCATGCATGAAGCCAAATACAGGAAGATCAGAGCCATTAAAAGAAATCAAGATGGTATGCCAGAAAAAGAAGTTGCAGCATACAAGTGTAGATGGCATGGCGGTAAGATGACGGAAGAACGGAGCTGTGGAAGAGATCTCTTTAATGTGCCAAAGGGTTGACAAAATGGTGCAATATGACAGCAAAAACTTAGCAGTGGTCGCAAGATTGTGACAGAATTTTCACAAGATTACAAGATGACGTACAGAAAACCATAACACACTAAGCAACACAAATAAATGGAGGGTAGCATTCAAGCAAGCAATACATGTAACTCAAATTCACCACGTAAGAAAAGGAACGAGCAGGAAACATACAACATGGTGACAAATAGAGCGAGGGCTCCAGAAAAGAACATAACCTAACCAGGGAAATCAAGGACTAATGACCAATACACGAATCACATGTCTTGTTCTCAGCAAAGAGTGCACGTGATGACAGTCACTGACCTCACACAAAGGGATGCCAACATCCTATTAGTACAAACTCAACATAGAAGATGAAGGTATCAGACTTTAGTTATTTTGGTTGGGGAAAGACAATGGAACAACGGCATAATACAAAAGAATAAAGCACGAGCAGTATGCTATGATTGATGAAATGATGACCTTGAAATTTGCTAAGGTTGATGTATACGATATGTTCTTGTGACATGCTGAGGCAGACTAACCTTGTTTTCATCTTATTGGATCTAGGTGAAACAATCAGTAGTGAAATCCGTTTGCGACGAGGTGGCGACCAAGAGTTAGGCCAACTGATGAGGCTACAATGATCAAAGGCCGCTTTAATACTGGACATGAACTGCTCTTGGATTTAAAGAAGTTTTTTTCTTTTCTCTAGAGGAGGAAGTTCATGCAAGAAATAAAGGTTCCTATCATTTGGAAAAGCCAAGCTCTAATACCATGATACTTCCTTAAAGTAAATATTTACTCCATACATGATCAACCCAATAGAGATGAATTAGTAAAAATTCATGACTTGAACAAGTAGTAAAGGAAAACTTGGATACGAAGATACTAGCCTCGCTTCGTCGACAAGACTACTTATAGCACTAACGCCGAAAAGAAAGAAGAAAAACTCCCTTTCCAACGTTGCCATTGATTAAATCAACCTGCCATTTAAGCATCCTATCTATCAAAGTGATCTCCTATCTAGTCAATAATAATGATTAAGGCCCTACTTCCTAGAGCATCATCTTGCACTATCCTAACTCAAAGACCAACAAGCTATATCAAGCACCTTAGTCTCGTCCATCTAGTTTGTTGGCCACCATATCTATTGATCATTTGCTATCTTCTATCTATCTGCTCTTGAGTTACAAATGGGGATGGATTTGTTTCTCTTCTATTAACAATATGGGGAAATGAATAGGGCATAGATCCTCCCAAGCTAGAAATGGAACAGGTCCAAATTGCTACAAGCAAAGTGTAGGCCGTGTAGCAAAAGCGACGCGTGTTCAAATAAAGTCCTCGTTGCGATTAGCGACGACGACTGATGGCATGGGTTTGCCTTGATAGAGATGTCTACGAGATTATGTTTCCGTGCACAAATCGCAATTTTGCAACTTGCAGATGTCAAGCGGCATAAATTAATTTTTGTCATCATCCAAACTTGGTTATCGAAACCATACAATGTTCAATCCACAGTGAGCGTGAGAGGGGGTGTTTGTTGACCAAGATAGGCTAGTTTCTTCATATCCATATTTTTTCCTTTGATGTCCAAAGTTCATGGATGTCATGAAGCCTAATTGAGTTCGGATAAAACATTTCTGTTAAGCAAAAATGTAGCTATCAAAGTTTAGGGTCTTCAATAATTAGAATTTCCATCCTCCCATGATGGATCACCAAAAGCATAAGTACACCAGAGGGGTCCCCGTCTAAGAACCTCCCACTCAATCTTTTGATTTCCTTATTTCAATATGCATCTTTTCCTCCAATACCCATCAATTGTTCTTCTGTGTATTAGCTCAAATTTCTAGATTTAAACACATGAAAACCTAAGCACATAACCGATTGCAGATATAACAAATAAACACATCAAGAAACAAAAGAAAATTGAGGGAGGGAATCATGGAATACCTTGCAACACAATCCCTAAGGATCTTTTCGGTCTTGTCGCACTTCCTGATGAATCGGCCAGGCTCCACCTCCTCGGTTCTGCAGCTCGATTTCACGATCCTTCTCGTCGAGCAGCGCTCCTCCTCCTCCTCCTCCTCCTCCATCGAATCCCTAGGGCTAGGGTTAGGGTTTAATACATCGCTGCCCAATCCTTTTGGGGAATAGATCGAATTCGAGGACTCCTCGTCGTCGTCTTCCCACTTCCACCCCATGATCTCTCTCTCTCTCTCTCTCTCTCTCTCTCTCGCGGTCCAGAGGAAAATAGAGGCCATGGGTATTTTATAGTGGGCTTTGGGTGGATCTAGGGGTGCCGATGGTCTCAACTTATACTCAGATGACTCAACATCTCTTGTGAAGTTTACGAGGATATGATAGAAAACGGGATCGAACCCGATGCTGTAGCAATCACAGCTATGGTTGCTGGCCACATTCAAAACGAAACGAATTTCCGAAGCATTGGAGCTTTTTGACAGCATGAAGAAGAAATGCGCTAAACTTCACCTCAAAAGCTTACTCTGTAATCATCAAAGAACTCTGCAAAGCTTCGATCCCTGATGAGGCCTTTCAATTTTTGAACGAAATGGCAGCTTCTAACTTAAATCCAGGTGAATATATATTTGGTTTGGTTATTTCATCGCTTCTGAGAACAGGCCAAGTGGAGAAAGCAAAAAGAGTCAAGGAGATGTCTTAAGTCCTTCAAACCCGGTTAAATGCCTAGAAAACAATAGAGCATATCAAGCACTCGATGATCAGCCGATACGTTGCCCATCGAAGCATGAGGACTTAAAACCGATGCAAACACTGAAGGAATATAATAGCCGTGATATACATTGCTCATCAGATCATGAGGACTTAAAACCGAATCAAACACCGAAGGAATGCAGTGATCATGATTTTACGCAACTGTCCAGAATTTTGTCTTCTTCTACCGATTGGAATTCAATTGAACAAGTTTTAGGGAGGAGTACTATTCATTTCACCCCAGAACTTCTAGGAGCGGTTCTCAACAGCTGCAAGAAGCAAGGTCGTGTTGCTCTAAAATTCTTCGCTTGGTTGGCGAAAAAGAAAATTATAGACACACAACCGATGCGTACAATTTGGCCATCAAAATTACGGGGTATGCGAAAGATTTCAAGCACATGAGAGAACTCTATCGAGAAATGAAGAGAAACCGATGCTTGACGATTATGATAGCTCAATACGGGCAGGCTGGCCTTACAGAGATCGCTATGAAGACTTTCAAAGATATGAAACTTGATGGTTCCCAATCAAATGCGAGCACTTTCAAGTACCTTCTCATGATTTTATGTCGAAAGAAAGGCCAAAAACTTGAAGACGCCATCAAAATATTCCATGAAATGATGCAAAATGGATTCATTCCTGATGATGCTCTATATTGGCGATCTCCCAGATCAGGACACGTGGCAGATGACGTGTCCCAGAACTCAGAAAAAAGGGCCCACAGGGGCCGACCAGGCCACCCCTGTACCCGACCTACGAGCAAAAGCTGGCTCTCCTCAAGACCCCCTGCAAATTGGCCTCCTCGGCCTCTCAGCTCGTCCCGAGCTGCCACAGGACCAAGACTCCTCGGACCTCCCGCTCGTTCCCGAGCTCCCCTGCCGAGGCCATCTTCCTCGGTCCCTCCAACCGACCAACTCCACCACTCACAGGCGTAACCGCCGCTCTGCAAATCTCGCCATGCGCAAATTCTCCGCCGACAACATCCCACGTTCCACGCCATCACGATCCCCATTAACGGGCAATCCGCTCATTACGCGGGCGTGACGTCGGGAGCGTAGCTGCCGGCGAGATTCTCGCGCCTGCTGCTGCGTACTGCCGCCACTATATAAACCCCCATCATAGAGGGGTCAAGTAAGCGTTTTTAATCCCACTTAGCCATTACTCTGCTCGGATCTTGTACTAACTTGATTGTCGGAGGGTCCTCGGTGGTACCAAACCATCCCGGGACTTCCTTGCAGGTACTCGGCACAAACTCCTCAAACCATCAATCTCTTCAAAACCCATTGAGACCCACACACAACAGGAGATTACCTCCAAAATCCACCGGGAGATCGACGGAAGACAACATCTGACGGAGACCCGAAAAGGACCTCCATCAGTTGGCGCCGTCTGTGGGAAACTAAACTCCACAAAAAACAAAGTTGGCCTTCCGATCTCCATCCACATGGCAAGTGATCACCCTGAAGATCCAGGTACCAGCCGCCACCTCCCCCTCACCGGAGGCACGGATGAACCTCCTTCTGCGACCGTCATCGACGCCCTCGCCAGCCGAATAGATCGGCTACAGTTCCTCGTAGAGGCGCTCGTCCGCATCCAAACAGCCGGACCAGAGCCCCAGATCGCCACTCCTCTGCCTCCAGAAGGCTCTGCCCTCATCGGCATGGCTGACCACCGGCAAGCTACGACCCATGGCCACAGATCTCACGGGTCGATACTCCCTGAGGCCCGCTGGGTGCCCCACAGCTCCACACCAAGATCCGCCGCCAGAGCGCCTCGTCTCGAGCCTCCTCGCGACCTTTACCCCTCTGAGGAGATGTCGGTCACTCGCCTGTCCCCGGGCATGATCGACACCCCCTCCCTCGACGGGGTCGCACAGAAGGGGCTCGCCACGACGGCTCGAGGGCCACCTCGCCCGAGGATCTGAGGAACCTCATCGAGAGGAACCGGGGCCGCGCCTAGACGCAGATCTCCCACAGCAGAGGTCAGGGATCACAAGGCGCCGAATCCTCGGGGTACCACGGCCGACTCGACGCCCTCGAAAAGAATATCGAGGGCATGCGCCGGGAAGGTCACCTCTCGGGCGACGGGGCTAAGTACGCCGCCGACTCGCTCACCAAGCCATTTACCGAGGGACTGCTCGCTGTCCATGTCTCCTCACGCAACAAGCCCCCGAAGGTCTCTCTGTTCGACGGGAAAACCGACCCGAAAGACCATTTGGATGCTTTCACCGCGAGGATGAGCTTCCAGGACCATTCCGACGCCACCCAGTGCAGGGCCTTCCCAGCCACTCTGATCCGCTCTGGTCGAGACTGGTTCCGAGGACTCGAGCCTCGCTCAATCTCGACCTTTGACGAGCTGGCTACTCAGTTCCTCGGCCACTTCGTCGGGAACCGTCGGCAGAAGCGCACGGTCGACTACCTCTTCACAATTAAGAGCGGGGACAAGGAGACGTTCAAAGCTTACGTCACCCGCTTCTATAACGCCCTCCTCGAGGTCCCCGAGCACCGGGACGAGACCGTCATCACGGCGCTCTGATCTGGTCTTAGGCACAAGGAGTGGTTGCGCTCCTTTGCGTTGGCGCAGCCTAAGACCATGGCCGAGGTCAAGGCGTGGACCGAGCGCGAGATCCAGCTCAAGTCCGAGGTGAACGCGAACCTCCCTCGAGCAGAACGGTCCGACCAGAAGAAGAGGGCTCGGGAAGAGAAGCCAGAGCGTCAGCAGCCCTATCACCCGAAGTTCTAGGAGTACACCCCGCTCAACGTCTCCCTCGCAGTGTTACTAGAGGAGGCCCAGGGCGAGGGGTTCTTCAAGTTCCCTCCAATCCCGCGTCAGGCCTCGAAGCGAACCCGGGGCCCCTATTGCGCCTTCCACCGGACACTGGGCCACGCCACGGAGGATTGTAAGCAACTCCGGGACTACATCGAGGAGCTCATCCGATCAGGGCACCTCGCCGCCTACTTGAGGGATAAGCAGCAGGGCGACCGCGAGCAGGAGCAGCATCCCCCTCCCGCCGAGCTGACCATCGGCCAGATCATGCTCGTTTCGGCAGATGACCAGTCCGGAGCGCCGGGGGAGCAGCCGGCCGAAGTGGTCTTCGATGCTCCCATAGACCAACTGCACTGTGTCCTCGGTGTAGTTCTGTTCATAGAGGTATACGTCTTCGAAATGGATGATATCGGGGATCGTAAAGGGGAATTCTTCCATTCTCAACGATCTGTTTACGAAGAAAGGAAGGACTAGTGCTCCCTCATCCTTATATAGCCTACTGCGCCCCAACGGAACCCAACAGTCGCCCGTTTTCACCCACAAAGTCGGTACCGTGCGGCGATCATTGAGCCTTCTCTAGCAGAATCGAAACGACGCGACTCTGGCGCTTCGCCTCCCCGCACATTCAATACGCATGCTACGCGCACGTTCGCCGCGACCGTTCCTGTTCCCCATACCTGCCACGGGATGGCCGGGCGAAACCTCATGAAGAATCGGCCAAGCATCTACCATGCTCGGCCATCCCTGGTCGGTAGCTTCCCTAAACGCAACACCGGGGATCAAAGCCCTCGCCGAGAGGCAACTGCGCAGCTTTACTGCCCGGTTATCCTTAGCAGGTCTCCTACGGCCCCTCCAACGCTAAGGATCAAAGTCCTCCGTAGAGGCAGCCGGGCGACTTCCATGCTCGGCTATCCCTGGCCGGTAGCTTCCCTACTCGAAACGCCAGGGATCAAAGCCCTCGCCAAGAGGCAACCGCACAGCTTCACTGCCCGGTTATCCTTAGCAGACCTTGTTGGATATGTATGCCCTAGAAGCCATTATTGTATAGTACTAGTTTGTATAATACATTTTGGAAGCTTGGGATATATACATGAGTTTGTGACAGTCTTGCTCAATATAGTAGTATGCTACTTGGTTTGTTTCTATCTTAATATGTGTGTATGTATCTTTTAACATATCGCTAATACATATTGATGGAGCCCTTAGGATCTTTGCTTGACTACCAGCATTGTAATGGCGATCACACTAGTGGGGGCTGGGTAGTCTATAAGCACATCCTTATACAGGTCCCTAGTCGTAGGATTATCGAGACAGGGCATCGATACTCCAGAGTAGACTGGTGCATACGCTTCTCGTCCCAACAGGGGAGATGGTCTGTCCCACAACCATCAGTACGTCGTACTGGAGATAGTATGCAGGTGCTCGTTAGGTTATGAGTACACTGGACAGGACTCGTCGGGAACTGTTGGTTGGTATTATAACTATCGTCAGTTAACAGTTCCCAGGTGACATGAGTACAGCTTAGTCCGTTGACTTGACACTGTCACTTCGACTCGAGTGTGTTCCCACTGTTCTTAGATTACTACCCTACCACGGCTCTATTGAGTCGTGCAAACAGGTAGTAGTTGGGTGCAGTCCCGAAGCACTTGGAGGCAGTGACGGTTAGACATGATTCGTCTCTCCCGGTATTGGGAGTTGATATCGCGTTGTGTCTAGGAGAGCCATTACACAAAGTCCCTGGCCAGGGCAAGCGAGATTTGCTGGTAGTGTTTCCAGTAGTTTCTAAAGATGTTCTGGGCTGCACTCCGACATGACTTGTACTGCTATTAGGGGACTGACGTTTACCGCCCCCTAGGCCAGACATGCGATACTCTCAGACGAACAGACCGGACTGTACGGAGATTGTCACATTCAGGCTCAGTAGGAGTTCGGATGGGTTCACCTCATCGGTCTTCTTATCGGCATCTACCTAGGGACCGTTATGTACAGCTATGCGGCCTATGGTTAAACCCACTGCCAGCGTAGTGTCGAGTCTTTAGAGTCCCACACAGAAGGTTGTTCGCCTTTGGGTAAAACAGAGTAGATGTCACATGGTTTTGCGACAGGGTTCGTTCACATATGCGCACTTGTGCACGTTTAGTGTCCGGGCAGTTATTACTAGCGGGCTTTGGTTTAAGCCAGATCCTAGTATTTGTTTTGGGATTGGTTTTGTCTCATTGTATTCATGTTCCTCGGAACACGGATGCAGGTGTGTATGCACAGTTGACAGAGGCAGAAGAATCTCATTAGGGTTTTTGACAGTTGACTTTTTCTAAACTCTAATGAGAATGAGGAATATGATTAATAATATTAATTAAGGATAATTATGCTATGGTTAGGTTGACCATTTGACTTTGATTGACCGTTTGACTTTTATTGACCATGATCATTTCTTTTGCAAGATGCTTCTTGATTCTTGCAAATTGCATTAAATGTGAAATGATAATGGTCATTTCAACTAACCATCATAATTTTCTTTAGTTATTATTATTATTATTCTCATATGAGAGCATGGTTGTGATTGCTTGCTTATGCTCTCTTGCTCTTTCTCTCTCATGCTTTGCTCTTCTTCTTCCTCTCTCAAAGCTCTCTTCTTTCATGTGTTGAAAAACATGAGCTTTGTGAGATAAAACCATCAAGACAACTCTCTACTCATTCTAGGGTTCTTAGTCTAGCAAGCCAAGCACTCTAGTTACCTCTTGGTTGAGGTAGGAGCTCAAGGTAGAGACCTTCGGATGAATCTTTCTTCGGCAAAGAGAAGACGAAGAGGAGGAGCCGTCTACACCACTTTAAGGAGCTAGCAAGAAGGAGGGCCACAACAAGAAGAGAAGGAGTTCAAGATCTATGTATAACTATCTAACCTAGTAGCTAGAACTTGTAGTTAGTTTGTTAGTTTTTGTTTAGCAAAGATCCTTCATGGTTGGTCTATATTTCCTTGTGAGAAAAATTTTATTTTTACCTATTCCGCCTCTCCGAAAGAACCAGGTGTTAGTGTTTATGCCCTAAAGACCATTACTGTATCATACCAGTTTGTATATTACTTAATGGAAGCTTGGGATATTCACAGTTGTATTGACAGTCTTGCTAAAAATGGTAGTATGCTACTTGGTTTGTGTCTACTTTAATATATGCATATGTTTCTTATAACGTACCATTTATACATATTAGTAGAGCCCATAGGATCTTTGCTTGATTACCAGCGTTGTGATGACAGTCACACTAGTGGAGGCTGTGTAGTCTATAAGCAACATCCTATACAGGTCCCTGGCCGTTGGATTATCGAGACATGGCATCGATATTCCGGAGTAGACTAGTGTGTACGCTTCTCATCCCAGTTGGGGAAATGGTCTGTCCCACAGCCATTAGTACGTCGTACTGGAGATAGTATACAGGTGCTCGTTGGGTTACGGGTACACCGGACAGGACTCGCAGGGAACTGTTGGGTGGTATTATACCCGTCGTCGGTTAACAGTTCCCAGGTGACATGAGTATAGCATAGTCCGCAGACTTGACACTGCTACTTTGCCTCGAGTGTGTCCCACTGTTCTTAGATTGCTACCCTACCACGGCTCAAAGGAGTCGTGCAAACAGGTAGCAGTTGGGTGCAGTCCCGAGCACTTGGAGGCAGCGGCGGTTAGAAAGGATTCGTCTATCCCGGTATTGGGAGTTGATATCGCGCTGTGTCAGAGAGCCATTACACAAAGTCCCTGGCCAGGGCAAGCGAGATTTACTGGTAGGTTCCAGTAGTTTCTCAAGGTGTAATGGGCTACGCTCCGACACGACTTATACCGCTATTAGGAGACTGATACTTGCTCCCCGTAGGCGCGATATACGATAGTCTTAGATGAACAGACCGGACTGTACGGAGATTGTCACATCAGGCTCAGTAGGAGTTCGAATGGGTTTCCTCATCGGCCTTCTTATCGACATCTACCTGGGGACCGTTACGTACAGCTAGTGCCGCTTGCGGTCTGTGGTTAAAGCTACTGCCAGCGTAGTGTCGAGTCTTTAGAGTCCCACACAGAGGGTTTCCCTGCTCCAGGCGAAACGATATAGAGGTCGTATGGTTTTACGACAAGGGTTCGAACGCTTACGCGTTTAAACGCACGTACGACGTTCGGACAGTTTTTACTAGTCGGTTTTGGTTTAAGCCAGATTCTAGTATCGGGTTATAGGATTTAAACAGTCTAAAGTTTTTCCGTGTTTTCACGGATAGGAGGGGCGTTCTCGTAATTTGGCGGGAAGCTTCTAGAAGCATGGTGACTTGAGGGTTTAAGTGGCATTTACATTAAATGCATTTGTGACTCACTTAGATGAATCATTCAAGTGAGTTAATGAAGCATTTATTGCTTAATGACTCACTTGATGATTCATTGCATATATTTAATGAAGCATGATGATAAATCATTTAGATTTATTTATTTGATTTTCTTATGCTTCATAATATATTAGAAGTGAGAAGCTTTTCATTCATTATTCATGCTCACCTTCTCTCTCCTCAAGCTCACTCTCTCTTCAAACCCTAATCCTACCCCTCATGTGTTGAGATCAAGGATTAGATAGACTAATTAATTTATAACCTCACTCTATATCACCTAGGTGTCTTTGATTAGCAACTAAAGAAACCTAGTTATCTCAAGTTAGAGATCAAGCTTGGAGTAGGAGCTCTCGGGTGGATCGTCTTTGACTCGAGGAGGCCGTTGGGGTGCCGACGTTCCAAAGATCCTACGAGGAGTGGAAGACAGCGATGAAGACCCGAAGGACAAGTAACGTGAGGTATAACTTCGAATCCGAGTAGTTAAACCTTTCGTAGTTTGCTAGTGATGGTTTAGATACGATCCGTGTGCTCAAGCCCGTGTTACGAAGTTTTGATAATCGTTTTTCATATATTCCGCCTCCCCGCAAGCTTGTAGGGTGAGTGACATGGACTTACAGTGGTATCAGAGCCAACTAAACCTCTACTGGCTTGTTAGCAACTAATTAGAACTTCGATCGTCGGAAAAACGCGAAAACAACACCCCGAACCCCTATCAGTTTCTGTTAATTTTAAACGTGTCGAAAAAAATATTTGATATGCCTTAAAATTCACAGCAGGGGAATATAAGAATACTGGGAAAATACGAGCACTCAACTCGGCAAGACGGCCGCGGATCCGCGGCCAAAAGCAAAACGTGCTTTTGGCCGCGGATCCGCCGCGGAGTCAACCCCGAGTTGACTCGGATTTGCTCTGTAATTCATAATTTTTGGTGTTTTGTTTTCCAGTATATTCTGTTTCTGCTCAGGTTACTTTTGTGCTGGCTTGCATTTGGGGTAGACACGGAAAAAGGTTGTCGATCGATGTTCTAAGTTATTTGCTAATCAGGTTTTTATCTGTAATGTTTAATGTGTTCGTAAACCTCCCCTAACTGCTAGTATGTCGGTTGGCAGGGGGTTGCACATTTCTGTAATGATTCTACTGTTTGTGTATATGAACTGTATTGGATTGTTGTGATGATTAGCCGGGGTTTGAGATGTGTTATTAAATCCATTCATTCGATATAATTGTAATATGTTGTAATATTCTTTTGCGGGGCGCATCTAGGTTGTGGTTGTAGCCACCGTTGTATTATTTTATTTACTGTTTTTTGCTCCTAGGATATATCCAAGGTGGGGTGCACAAACTACCAGGTACTTTGAAGTGTTTAGTGGCCTACTCACGTTGTTAAGGGAGACCGCTTCACTTCGGGTACTTGGCGGGTAGTTTGTCGTACCCGTAGGGGTCTAGGATGGGGTAATGGCTATTCATCACAACTGTGTAATCCGTATTTTGTTGCTGGCTCAAAGCAAACGCGGATTGCTTGCATATCCAATAAAGTTCATCAGTGATCTGGAATGCCTATTATTGCGTCTGACGAATGTACAATATCTATATATGATAGCTATTTAGACATCACTTATGTTTTACACCCGCGCTAGCCCATCCCCCCGCTTTGTCGTTAGTTAAGTAACCTAACGGGTGATGACGGGACCCAGTGGCGAATGCGGATGGCATAAGAGGACGTTGTATTTTCGTTGTTTTCTGCAATGATAGGTTAAATGATGGGACGCATTATTATAATGCAAAGTAAATAACTAAAGTTGAGTCGTTGGAACAAATTTAAAAGAAACCACACGGTTATTTTAAAAGAGCAGAATTTTTAAATTGCGGAGCTTTAACCACTCTTTTTTTTAAAAAAGTATCAGGTTCCTTCGATTATATCAAAGTTCACTACGTTCACGGTTTTGCCAAAACCAGTCGTAATCCTCCATCATTTCATATGGATAGTCAATAGTGTTCAAGCTGTGTTTGTTGGCTAAAGTCAAGGCACGGTGTTTGGTAGCTATTGGATATTTATATGTAGCATAGATAGATGCGTTAGTTTGGGACAGTCGTACTGCCATGTTGGCTAAAGTCAAGGGTATGTACGGATGGGTTCAAATTAACCTGGAAAATGACGGGTAGAACTTGACATGTGACTTATGATTTGTTGACTAAAGTCAAGGCCATAAGAGCATGGGGCAAAAATCTACATCGGGAGTTTCTAAAGAAACTAAAACTTGCTAGTATTGCATACCATTTGGAGTTTGATGAATGTTGGTAGGATTCCTTCAGCATTATCATACGATGATATTTGGATCCCGATCCTACTGTGAGTACAAGCTACTTATCAGGAGATTCGTCACTTAAACGATCAATGCTATAAACCAAGTAGGTGTCGAGAAAGGTGTCAGCGGGGCTACGCCCCCAGAGAAAAGAGGTTATTTAATTAATGAACTTCGCGAAAGCGTTGGAAAACCTCCCTCGAAGTATCGATACTGGCCTGGCTGAATGGTTAAGCAAGTATTGTACGGTGAGAATAGTCCTGCCTAATTCTTCTTTTATGGTTTGAGGAAGGATTCGAGAAACAGTGGGAGCCATCCAGTTTAGATAAATTAAAAACCAATCTAAACTTACAAGAGCATCATGCTAAAATGTTTTCTTCTCTTTCTCTCATTGCAGCGACCTTGTGACCACGACTAGGTTACATCTAGATAACAAATTGACTGAATCTGACTTATATGACTGGCAAAGGTCTGTCCAGATGTCCATTGCCTATGACAAGCTGGACCACCCTATTACTACTCAAGATCCCGCCGTCCCAGATCCAGTTTCCATCGTCACGGATAAGGATATCTGTCAGACATGCGAAAAGGATAAAGCGAAAGCCAAGTGCCTCGTATTGGCTTCAGTTGATGGTGTATACCAGAAGCAGCACGAGAAGATGGACTCAGTTTCCATCTTTCTCCATAATAAAGATTTATATGGAGAGCAATCTCGTATCGCGAGATATGAGACCTCGAACGAATTATTTTAAGCGAGATTGGCTGTCGGGTCATCTGTAGGAGACAACATCCTTACAATGACTAGCTATATTGATGAGCTCCAGGACCTGGAGACTACATTGGGAAACATGTCATATGTTGACTTATTTCCAAAGTCCCTACCCTCTACTTACATCAGTAAAGTAGGAGGAAAGGGAAGATAAAAAGTTTCGGGACTTGGTATAGCTAAAGAGGGATGTTCCTATTGTTATGAGATTGGGCATTGGCAGAAAGATTACAGGGCTTTGGAAGCCAGTAGCCAGGATACGAAGCATATTGTGGCTTCGGCCTCAAGTGTGTTTGTTATTGAGAACTGTTTGTCAATTAACTCTACTTCCTGGGTACTAAATACCGGAGCAGGATATCATATCTGTAATTCATTACATGCTTTGAGAAACCGTAGAGTTATAAAGGTAGGTGATTTCTCTCTCAGAGTTGCAAACGGAATGAGCGTGGACGCTGAATCCGTGGGAGAATATTGCCTAGGTTTGACAAGTAGGCAGATATTGATTCTACGTAACTGTTTATATGTACCTAGTTTGACTTGTAATATCATATCGGTGTCCTCACTTTCGAGAGAGGGATATGATTTTACATTCGTAAGCGATGTAGTTCACATCCACCTAAATCAAGTTCTGATTGGGTCCGGTATATTAGATGACGGTATATACGTAATGAGTCAAGCTCAGGTTTTCAATGTCCAGAACACACTTAAAAGAAAGTCTCCAGAAATAAATCAGGCTTTCTTATAGCATTGTAGACTGGGTCACATCAATGAAACACGATTAACTAAGTTACATAGAGAAGGATATTTAAATCCGTTCGAATATCAATCTTATGCTACTTGTGAATCTTGTCTCATGGGAAAGATGACAAAGACTCCGTTTACTGGACACGGAGTAAGGGCGAGCGAGCTATTGGGACTCGTACACAGTGACGTGTGCGGTCCAATGTCTACACATGCGAGAGGTAGTTTTTCCTATTTCATTACTTTTATGGATGATTACTCTAGGTACGGATTCGTTTTCTTAATGAAATATAAATCCGAAGCTTTTGAGAAATTCCAAGAGTATAAGAATGAAGTAGAAAACTAAACCAGCAAAAGTATCAAGACACTGAGATCTGATCGAGGTGGTGAATACTTAAGTGCCGAGTTCCTAGGTTACCTAAAAGAGAAAGGAATTCTCTCTCAGCTTACTCCTCCGTACACTCCACAGCATAACGGTGTATCGGAGAGACGGAATCGAACCCTATTGGATATGGTACGTTCCATGATGAGTAACGCTGAGTTGTCGTGATCATTCTAGGGATATGCACTAGAATCAGCTGCATACCTTTTGAACCGAGTTCCAACCAAGACTGTGCCTACCACACCATATCAGATGTGGAGTGGGAAGAAACCATGTCTTAAGTATCTTAAGACATGGGGATGTCCAGCTTTTGTAAAGAAGCAGCATGCGGACAAACTCGAGGCACGCTCAGTACAGTGTAAGTTTGTGGGATATCCAAAGAACTCCATGAGGTATCTATTCTATTACGCAGTGGAGCAAAAGGTCTTTGTTTCTCATCATGCCCGCTTCTTGGAAACAGAGTTTTTAGAAAATCAGATTAGTGGAAGCGCAATAGAACTGGAAGAAATTCCAGAACCACAAACTACAACTGAAAGTTTGGTAGAACCAGTAGTTCAAGAAGAACAGGACATTCCCGCACCCCTCCGCGGGAGTAGTAGGCCGTCTCATCCGCCTGAGAGATACTACGGTTTTCTCATAAATGGGGATAGAGAGGATTGCGTCATTGATGATGATGACCCTACTAGCTTCCAGCAAGCCATTCAGAGCGACGACTCGGTAAAATGGCTGGATGCAATGCGGACCGAAATGGAGTCCATGTACACTAACAAAGTATGGACTTTGGACATTGCTCCAGATGGGGTAAAACCCGTAGGATACAAATAGATCTTCAAAAAGAAGATTGGTATAGATAGACAGATTGAAACCTATAAGGCTAGACTTGTTGCAAAGGGTTTCCGTCAAAGACCTGGTTTGGACTATGACGAAACCTTTTCTCCAGTGGCTATGCTCAAATCCATTCGGGTCCTACTTGCTATTGCTGCCTTCCACGATTATGAGATCTGGCAGATGGACGTAAAGACAACCTTTCTAAATGGTAATTTGGAAGAGTGCGTCTATATAGATCAGCCAGAGGGATTCATTCAGAATGGGAGCAGCGGTAAAGTATGCAAGTTGCTTACGTCCATTTATGGACTAAAGCAGGCATCGCGGAGTTGGAACATCTGTTTTGATAATACTGTCAAAGAATTCAACTTTATCAAAAATCCAGATGAACCATGCATATACGGTAAGATTGTAGGGAGAGTTGTAGTATTCCTCGTCTTGTACGTGGATGACATTCTCCTAATAGGAAATGATATTCCTATGTTACAGTCAGTCAAAATATTCTTGTCACATAAATTCTCCATGAAGGACCTGGGTGATGCCACCTACATTCTGGGGATCCGGATCTATCGTGATAGATCAAAAAGGATGTTGGGACTTTCGCAGTCCAAGTACATAGACACTATATTGAAGAGATTCAGTATGGAAGATTCTAAGCGCGGTAACCTACCGGCTTGTCACAGAATCACCCTCTCTAAAGAGATGTCTCCCAAGACTGATTTGGAAAGGGATCGCATGTCGATTATACCCTACGCTTCTGCGGTAGGCTCTATAATGTATGCGATGTTATGTACCAGACCAGATGTAGCATACGCATTGAGCGTTGTAAGCCGGTATTAGGCAAACCCAGGGGAGAAGCACTGGATAGCAGTAAAGAACATTCTCAAGTAACTGAGGAAGACTAAGGAGATGTTCTTGGTGTATGGCAGAAAAGACCTCCAGATCGAGGCCTTTGCCGACTCCAGCTTCCAGAGTGACAAGGATGACTCCAAGTCCATGTCGGGTTATGTCTTTACCCTCAATGGAGGGGCGGTCTGTTGGAAGAGTTCTAAGCAGGAGACCGTTGCTGACTCAACGATGGAAGCGGAGTATATAGCTGCTTGCGATGCCGCAAAAGAAGCTGTCTGGATGAAGAAGTTCCTCACAGAACTTCAGGTGGTTCCTACCAGTGTTGGTCCAATACCTCTGTATTGCGACAACAACGGCGCTATAGCTTTAGTGAAGGAACCAGGTCCCATCAGAAGTCCAGACACATCTTAAGGCGGTATCACCTGATCAGGGAGATCGTAGATCACTGGGAGATCGAGGTAAAGAGAGTAGATACAGAGAATAACACTGCTGATCGATTCACAAAGGCCATTCCTCAGACGCAGTTCGAGAGGCTATTTGAGATGATAGGTCTGCGATATGCCAGTACATGGCCCTAGTGCAAGTGGGAGATTGTTAGTGTTTATGCCCTAGAGGCCATTACTGTATCATACCAGTTTGTATATTACTTAATGGAAGCTTGGGATATTCACAATTGTATTGACAGTCTTGCTAAAAATGGTAGTATGCTACTTGGTTTATGTCTACTTTAATATGTGCATATGTTTCTTGTAACGTATCATTTATACATATTAGTAGAGCCCATAGGATCTTTGCTTGATTACCAGCGTTGTGATGACAGTCACACTAGTGGGGGCTGTGTAGTCTATAAGCAACATCCTATACAGGTCCCTGGTCGTTGGATTATCGAGACAGGGCATCGATATTCCGGAGTAGACTAGTGTGTATGCTTCTCATCCCAGTTGGGGAAATGGTCTGTCCCACAGCCATCAGTACGTCGTACTGGAGATAGTATACAGGTGCTCGTTGGGTTACGGGTACACCGGACAGGACTCGCATGGAACTGTTGGGTGGTATTATACCCGTTGTCGGTTAACAGTTCCCAGGTGACATGAGTATAGCATAGTCCGCAGACTTGACACTGCTACTTCGCCTCGAGTGTGTCCCACTGTTCTTAGATTGCTACCCTACCACGGCTCAAAGGAGTCGTGCAAACGGGTAGCAGTTGGGTGCAGTCCCGAAGCACTTGGAGGCAGTGGCGGTTAGAAAGGATTCGTCTATCCCGGTATTGGGAGTTGATATCGCGCTGTGTCAGAGAGCCATTACGCAAAGTCTCTGGCCAGAGCAAGCGAGATTTACTGGTAGGTTCCAGTAGTTTCTCAAGGTGTAATGGGCTACGCTCCGACACGACTTATACCGCTATTAGGAGACTGACGCTTGCCGCCCCTAGGCGCGATATGCGATAGTCTTAGATGAACAGACCGGACTGTATGGAGATTGTCACATCAGGCTCAGTAGGAGTTCGAATGGGTTTCCTCATCGGCCTTCTTATCGACATCTACCTGGGGACCGTTACGTACAGCTAGTGCCGCTTGCGGTCTGTGGTTGAACCCACTGCCAGTGTAGTGTCGAGTCTTTAGAGTCCCACACAGAGGGTTTCCATGCTCCAGGAGAAACGATATAGAGGTCATATGGTTTTACGACAAGGGTTCGGACGCTTACGTGTTTAAATGTACGTACGACGTTCGGACAGTTTTTACTAGTCGGCTTTAGTTTAAGCCAGATTCTAGTATCGGGTTATAGGATTTAAACAGTCTAAAGTTTTTCCGTGTTTTTACGGATAGGAGGGGCGTTCTCGTAATTTGACGGGAAGCTTCTAGAAGCATGGTGACTTGAGGGTTTAGGTGGCATTTACATTAAATGCATTTGTGACTCACTTAGATGAATCATTCAAGTGAGTTAATGAAGCATTTATTGCTTAATGACTCACTTGATGATTCATTGCATATATTTAATGAAGCATGATGATAAATCATTTAGATTTATTTATTTTATTTTCTTATGCTTCATAATATATTAGAAGTGAGAAGCTTTTTATTCATTATTCATGCTCACCTTCTCTCTCCTCAAGCTCACTCTCTCTTCAAACCCTAATCCTACCCCTCATGTGTTGAGATCAAGGATTAGATGGACTAATTAATCCATAACCTCACTCTATATCACCTAGGTGTCTTTGATTAGCAACTAAAGAAACCTAGTTATCTCAAGTTAGAGATCAAGCTTGGAGTAGGAGCTCTCGGGTGGATCGTCTTTGACTCGAGGAAGCCATTGAGGTGCCGACGTTCCAAAGATCCTACGAGGAGTGGAGGACAGCGATGAAGACCCGAAGGACAAGTAACGTGAGGTATAACTTCGAATCCGAGTAGTTAAACCTTTCGTAGTTTGCTAGTGATGGTTTAGATACGATCCGTGTGCTCAAGTCCGTATTACGAAGCTTTGATAATCGTTTTTCATATATTCCGCCTCCCCGCAAGCTTGTGGGGTGCGTGACATGGACTTACACCAGGGTGGGTAACATAGACCTTTCAATGGTATCAGAGCCTAGCTAAACAATAACTAACATGTTAGCAAAGTGATTAGAACTTCGATCCGGAAAAAATCACAAAATACGTCAAATTTTAGTGTTTTCTGCCAATTTTATAAACAGGTCCAAAAATATTTCCACAGACCTGAAAAATACGTGCAGGGTTTTCTAAGAACACCCAAGAAAAACGAACTCCTGAATTGGTCAAACCGCCGCGGAAGCGCGACGAAACCAAGCGTTTCGCCGCGGATCCGCGGCCGAGTCGACTCGGTCACGACTCATTTTTCCTGCAGTATGTTCAGACTGATGTTTTGTGATTTTTAAGATGATTTGTTTCTGCCCAGATTCTTCAGAGAACAGTATTTTATTTGGGGTAGTTTCAAATTAGAATATTGATCGAAATTCTATAAACTTAAGCTAATTGGTTATATCTGTAATGTGATATATGTGGTGAACGTCGACTAATCGCTATACGTCGATTAGTGGGGGTTGTACATATCTGTGATCTGTGATGTTGGATTGTGTATATGAACTTGTTGGATTGTCGCGGATGAATAGCCGGGGTTTGTGATATGGGAGTTTTTTTTATCTTTCATTCGATATAATAATTGTAAATTGATGTAATATTATTTTTATGGCCGCGCATCCGGGTTGAGGTTGTAGCCGCCATTGTATATTATTTCTTTTTTATTGTTTTTGCTCCTAGGATAGACCCAAGGTGGGGTGCACAAACTACCGGGTACTTTGAAGTGTCGAGTGGCCTACTCACGTTGTTGAGGGAGGTTGCTTCACTTCGGGTACTTGGCAGGTAGTTTGCCGCACCCGTAGGGATCTAGGGAGGGATTTGGCTATTCATCGCGACCGTGTAATCCGTCTTTCGTTGCAGGCTCAAACGAAACGCGGATTCCTAGCATATCCAATGTGTTCATCTGTGATCTGGAATGGCTATCATTGCATCTGACGAATATATATATCTATATATGATATCTAGTAGGCGTTGCTTATGTTTTGCATCCGCGCTAGTCCAGCCCCCGCTCTGTCGTTAGTTAAGTAACCTAACGGGTGATGACGGGGCCCAGTGGCGAATGCGGATGGCATAAGCGTACGTTATATTTTCGTTGTTTTCTGCAATGGTGGGATTAACTGATAGGACACATTATATTAATGCAAAGAAAATAAACCTAAAAGATGTTGTTGGAACAATTTTCAAAAAGATGTTATTGCAAGGACGTTCTCTTTTGTTTTGCACAGAGGTATTCGGTTATGAATACCCAGCACCTCATTCAACGAGGCAAGGGCCGAGATCCCTTCATCGGGAGTGACCCCTTGGACAGAAGTTTGCGTCAGGGTAATAATTTCACTATAGTCGATTATTCTTGCTTTGCATCGAGGTATTCAGTTTGGAATATCCTGCACCTCATTCGACGAGAAAAGAGCCGAGATCCCTTCACAGGGAGTGACCTCTTTAGCAAAAGTTTTCGCCACTATATATTTTAAAAGGGTTATCAGGTTCCTTCAACGATATCAAGTTCATTACGTTAATGTGTTTTCGCCAAAACCCAATCGTAGCCCTTCGTCATTTCGGATTGGTATTGCTTAGTATTCGTGCTACGTATTTCGTGCTCAGCCGAGGCGTAGTGTACGGTAGCTATGTAAAATTTTTCCGTAGCATACAATGCGATTGGTTGGGACAGTCGTGCGATCATTTTGGCTCAGTCAAGGACTCGTACGGGTGGGTCTAATGCAATCAAGATAATGACGGGTTGAACTTGACTAGGATCCTTTGATATGTTGGCTCAGTCAAGGTCACTTGGGTCCTAGAGGCAAAAACTACTGTTCCCCTCCGAAAGACGGGCAAGACATAGACTGTCTTGCCTGAGATTCGGGGCAGATGCTAATTGGTGTTATCCGTCTACCTCTCCGAAGATGCCAAGTTGATTTATGGCACCATGTATCGAAGGTTTAAGCGGATGCGGCCGATGTAGCAGACTTCGTCAGATTCCCCCTCGTTGAGGGGTTTTTGATTGTGGGGACGCTCTTCCCTGCAGGCGCAAGCCCCTGCAATTAATTACGCTACCGCATCGCGGTAACAACTTTCTCCTTCTCCAGCTGGTCACTTCGTGTCGTGGGTGTTTGTTTTGTTTGTGGTTGCCCGTGGATTGTATACGGAGACTAATTTATGTAGTCGCCCGTAGGACGTGGACTAGTCCAAATCCGTGTTTATCTTAGATTTGGGTTTGAGGGTTTGGTTTGAGGATACGTCAGCCATACTTGAGGCTAAGATCAACTCAAACGTTTGTTAAGGATACGTTAGTCTAACTTTGAGACTAAGATCAACTTAACGGGATCGTTTAGATCCGACAAAAGAGCATTTGGGCTCCATTGTTCCAGTTTAGGGACATAGTGGTCCATCGTATGTATGGCCGTCGGGACCCGTCACCTCTCTGACGACGTTGAAGGATTACAACGACAGATGTCAGAGGAGTTCAGAGATGTACCCTCGAACCAGAGTTAATTGGGGGAGATTCATAGCCCATTCTGTTTGAAGGTTTAAGGATACGTTAGCTATCTTTGAGGCTAAGATCGACTTAAACGGGATCGTTTTAGATCCGACAAAAGAGAATGCAGGGCTCTAATGTTTCAGTTTAGGGACGTGGTGGTCCATTGCCAGTTTAGGGACATGGGGGTCCATGGGTAGTTTAGGGACATTGCGGTCCATGGGTAGTTTAAGGACATTGCGGTCCATGGGTTTAAGGACCCCACAATCCATATGGGTGGTGTTTAAGGACGCATTAGTCCGTTAGTTTAAGGACGCATAAGTCCGCGGGGTTAAGGACCCCACAGTCCGTATCTTGGTTTAAGGACGCATAAGTCCATGAGTTTAAGGACCCCACAGCCCGTGTTGATGTGTGGTTGTCGGGACCCGTCACCTCTCTGAAGACGTTGAAGGATTACAACGACAAATATCAGAGGAGTTCAGAGATGTACCCTTGAACCAACGAGTTGGTTGAAAGAGCAGATGTGCTCAGTTCAAGATGATTTGAGGACTTATGGCCAGTTTGGGCTAAGTCCAATTATGTTTGAAATATTGGCCCTCTGTTGGTCCATTGAAGGAGAGGCTTTACCTCTAAAAACTTAGCCAATTGGGCTAAAGCTAGTGTTAAACACTACAGACCAACAGTGTTGAACACTGGGAACAGAGTTTTTAAATTAGTGTTAAACACTAAGCAAATCAGTGTTAAACACTGCAAATAGAGTTTTCCAATTAGTGTTAAACACTAAGGAGGGAGGGGTCACGTGCGGACACGTGAGAGCACCCTGATTTCCCTTATTTTATTCAGCAGGTAAGTATTTAACACCTTTAATTTCCTAGCCATCACGTGTGGGCACGTGATAGGCATCCATCCATTCGATATTAAAGGGATTCGTTAGGGTCACGTGGGGACACGTGAGGGCGCCCTAAATGTGAAGCCAGATCTCCTTTGTTTTATCCTCAAATCTGCGAATAAGTGTTAAGCACTTTTCATCTTTATTTTAGAGCATCACGTGTTGGCACGTGATGGGGGTTTATGCATCGAATATTACAGCACTTGCTGAGGGGTCACGTGGGGACACGTGAGAGCGCCCAAAGCTTCTTTTCTTTTGTTTTGCCATTAAGTGTTAAACACTTTCATTTATATTTTAGAGCATCACGTGTTAGCACGTGATGGGGATCTGTGCGCCAATTGTTAAAGCATTTGCTGAGGGGTCACGTGATAACTCGTGAGAGCGCCCAAAGCTTTCATTCCCTTTGCTTTTTCTTTCTGCGTTCTGGGAGTCACGTGGGAGCACGTGGGGTGATGCTTCAAAGTTCTTTGCAGGGGATCTTTTCAAGGGTCACGTGGGGGCACGTGACCCTAGTTCTTTTCATGAACAGAGATCTTTTAAGAATTGAATTCTTGTTTAGGATGAAACCCTGATTTCTTTTCAAAGGAATTAAATTCCCAGATATGTAAAAGAATTAAATTCTTGATTAGGGTTAAACCCTAGTTTTGTTTTAGGAGAATTAATTCTCAAAACTCAATTCCCCTTCTAAGTTTAGGATCTGCATGGCAGGATCTCGACCCGATGAGAATTAAATTCTCAAGTTATGGGGAGATGTGCTCTGTGCAGATCTTCAACCAGAAGAAGAACTAAGTTCTTCTTGTATAAGAGTTAAACTCTTGGATTTTGAGAATTAAATTCTCTGTTTGAAGTTTATCTTTTTCCCTTTTCTTACCTAGGGTTTTCTTTGTTGAGAATTAAATTCTCCTTTCTTTTCTTCCCTCTTGAGAATTAAATTCTCCTCTCTCTGTTTTTCTCTCAAAAAAGTAGATCCCCTCTCTTCTTTTCTTGGCTCCTATTTATAGAAGAAGGAAGAGAATCAATTTGTTTAGCAAATCTCTCATTGAGAGATTTGATTTGTATGTTGAGAGATTTGATTTATATTTATCATTAATCTGGGCCTTTAGATTGTTAAGTGAATTTTATTCACCATTGGATTTTAAATCCAAAGATATCCATTTGTTATCTCGGTCAGATTTAGGGGGGAAATCTTTCCAAGTCCAAGATTTTTCCATAAATTGGTGATTTTTAATCACCCTTGGATTTTTAATCCAACGGTTCCCCATGACCCTTTTCCATTTGGAAAGATTCAGAAACTTTTAGAATTTAATTCTATTAAATTATAATGCTTTTAAAGCCAGTCACGTGCTGGCACGTGACCTTTGGTCACGTGTGAGCACGTGACCCCCAATTGGGTTCCTTTCTTAGCCGCTTATTTATGTTTCAGTTTTAACCATCACGTGTCAACATGTGACCATTGGTCACGTGTAAGCACGTGATACCTCGTTGAGGTATTTTCTGACTTTTAGAATTAAATTCTATTCATTATTTTAGAGGCTTTAAAAGCCCATCACGTGTCTGCACGTGACCCATGGTCATATGCGAGCACGTGATGCCCCATTGGGGTCTTTTCTGAGTTTTTATTATATTTTTTAACTCCTCCAGCGGGTTCTTAAAAGTCCATCACGTGTGGACACGTAATTCCTCATAATTTTTGATCCCGGATGAATTACGAGGCCCATAATATATCAAATCGAAGGGTTTTTCGAGCCGCTTTCGATACCATCAGAATTTATCTGTTTCTCATTCGGGAGTTTGTCAAAAAAACAGCCCGGAAGATACTGGTTTGCATTTCCTTAAGCATATCGCTACAATTTGATACCTTGGACTCTTTTGCGCAGAAATTTTTGGCGGGAACAAATGCCCCCCACTACTTTGCCCACGTAAGTATTTACGTGGGTGAAGTAGTGCAAAGTAATGCATAGCGTATGACCAGTTTCGGGTTGGTATATTACTTTCAGAATCTTGATCTGAGAAGATAACGAGCGGACACAAGCGTCGTCATTTTTCATTGACTCAAATCTCGACTCTTAAGAGATATAGTTCCAAACCCTTAACTCCATGAGCCGCACCCTTCTATCTCTTTATATCTTACTCTGGAGTGAAGTAGTTTATATGCTCATGAGTAGCTTTTCCATTTCAGTGGCATGTAGCTTTGGCGAGTATGGCTCATAGATGGTCCCTCTTGACCTCTTTGCAGGGCAGTGATGGCTTAGGAGACAGGGTTAGGATCTGCCACCTAAGACTTTTCAACTTTATGAGCCGTGAGGGTCTCATAAAGACTTTTCTCCCTACGGATCGAGAGGATCTCGTAGGTGTATTTTCTTCTTAGGAGTCGTGAGGATTCCTAAGTGTGTTTTCTCTTATAAGTCATAAGGATCTTATGAGAGAATTTTTCCCTCTTACGAGTCGAGAGGACCCGTAAGCGGTTGTTCCCCTTGTCGAAATTCGACTTTGGAGAGTGAGACCCATGGATAGCATGCAAGAGACCATTTTGGGCCGACTTGCAGGATCCCGGTGCTTAGGAAACAGGTTTTTTAATCCCTACTGCCTAAGGCTTTATCTCACGAGTCGAGACGAATCGAGAAGTTCTCGCAAAGACATCATTTTCCTCACGAGTCGAAACGAATCGAGCAGATCTCGCAAGAATATCCTAACGTCACAGTTAACCTCTGCTCTTTATGACAGAAGTCCGTTAGGGTCTGTGGTACTTAGGGTTTTGGCCGTCGTACCGTCGCATGAGCTGATGTATTCCTCGATAGGCAATCGTGCTGTTCGAGTAGCCCTGCGACTGCCGTGTCTCTGATCCCTTCGGGGGCTGGACAAGACGTCTTCAAGCAATCCTCCTTGGCAGTTTGACCGTCGGAAGAGCAAGCGCTAGGAATTTGCCATGCCGCTTTTTACTTGAGGTTAGGCTCATTTTGGAGAGCCCCGATGAGTCATAACCACTCCGTGCTGGTGTGGGATGATCTCCGATAGTCTTTCAGGCTTTATATGACTTGCCGTTAAGACCCTGAAGCTAGGAATTTGGCCTTTGCTTCGTTTGCTGGCATTGCGTCCTCTGTATCGAGACGAATGTCCTGGTTGTCTCTAGGTTGCTGATGAACCGTCGAGATTTGGAACTAGGGATTTTGCCGTGGCTCCTTTTGGTGATGTTGCGTCTGCTGTATCGAGACGAACGTCGAGGTGGTGACCACTCCATGTGGGATGATCTCCGGTGGTCTTTCAGGCTTTATATGACTTGTCGTCAAGACCCTGAAGCTAGGAATTTGGCCTTTGCTTCATTTGCTGGCATCGCGTCCTCTGTATTGAGACGAATGTCATGGTTGTCTTTAGGTTGCTAGTGAACCATCGAGGTTTGGAACTAGGGATTTTGCCGTGGCTCCTTTTGGTAATGTTGCGTCTGCTGTATCGAGACGAACGTCGAGGTGGTGACTACTCCATACTGATACGAGATAATCTCCGATTGTCTTTCAGGCTTTATATGACTTGCCGTTAAGACATATGAAGCTACGAATTTGGCCTTCGCTTCGTTTGCTGGCATTGCGTCTGCTGTATCGAGACGAATGTCGCGGTTGTCCCTAGGTTGTTGGTGAACCGTCGAGGCTTGGAACTGGGAATTTTGCCGTGGCTCCGTTTGTTTGATTGTCGCGTCTGAACCCTGCTGGAGGAAGAACGCTGGGGTGACATCGCGTCTACTATATCGAGACGAACGTCGAGGTGGTGACCACTCCGCATTGGTGCGAGATGATCTCCGAATGTCTTTCAGGCTTTATATGACTTGCCGTCAAGACCCTGAAGCTAGGAATTTGGCCTTTGCTTCATTTGTTTTGGCGCGTCTGAATCCTGCTGGGGCGATATTTCATCTGCTGTATTGAGATGAACGTCAAGGTGGTGACCACTCCGTGCTGGTGCGAGATGATCTCCGAATGTCTTTCAGGCTTTATATGACTTGCCGTCAAGACCCTGAAGCTAGGAATTTGGCCTTTTGCTTCATTTGCTTTGGCGTGTCTGAATCCTGCTGGGGAAAGAACGCTTGGGCGACATTTCATCTGCTGTATTGAGATGAACGTCAAGGTGGTGACCACTCCGCGCTGGTGCGAGATGATCTCCGAATGTCTTTCAGGCTTTATATGACTTGCCGTCAAGACCCTGAAGCTAGGAATTTGGCCTTTTGCTTCATTTGCTTTGGCGTGTCCAAATTCTGTTGGAGGAAGGACGCCGTAGTGACATTTCATCTGGTGTATCGAACGTTGAGGTGGTGATCACTCCGCGCTAATGTGAGATGATCTCCGATGGTCTTTTAGGTTTTATATGAGTTGCCGTCAAGACCCTGAAGCTAGGAATCTGGCCTTCGCTTCGTTTGCTGGCATTGCGTCCTCTGTATCGAGATGAATGTCGCGGTTGTCTCTAGGTTGCTGGTGAACCGTCGAGGTTTGGAACCAGGGATTTCGCCGTGACTCCTTTCGGTGATGTTGCGTCTGCTGTGTCGAGACGAACGTCGAGGTGGTGATCACTCCATGTTGGTATGAGATGATCTCTAAATGTCTTTCCGGTTTTATATGACTTACCGTCAAGACGTTGAAGCTAGGAATTTGGCCTTCGCTTCGTTTGCTTTGTCGCGTCCGAATCCTGCTGGGGGAGGAACGCTGGGGTGACATTTCATCTGCTGTATCAAAACGAACATCAAGGTGGTGACCACTCCGCGCTGGTGTGGGATGATCTCCGATTGTCTTTCAGGCTTTATATGACTTGCCGTCAAGACCCTGAAGCTAGGAATTTGGCCTTCGCTTCGTTTGCTGGCATTGCGTCCTCTGTATCGAGACGAATGTCGTGGTTGTCTCTAGGTTGCTGGTGAACCGTCGAGGTTTGGAACTGGGGATTTTGCCGTTGCTCCTTTTGGTGATGTTGCGTCTGCTGTATCGAGACGAACGTCGAGGTGGTGACCACTCCACGTGGGATGTCTCCGGTGGTCTTTCAGGCTTTATATGACTTGCCGTTAAGACCTTGAAGCTAGGAATTTGGCCTTCGCTTCGTTTGCCGGCATTGCGTCCTCTATATCGAGACGAATGTCGCGGTTGTCTCTAGGTTGCTGGTGAACCGTCGAGGTTTGGAACCAGGGATTTTGCCGTGACTCCTTTCGGTGATGTTGCGTCTGCTGTGTCGAGACGAACGTCGAGGTGGTGATCACTCCATGTTGGTATGAGATGATCTCTGAATGTCTTTCTGGTTTTATATGACTTACCGTCAAGACGTTGAAGCTAGGAATTTGGCCTTCGCTTCGTTTGCTTTGTCGCGTCCGAATCCTACTGGGGGAAGAACGCTGGGGTGACATTTCATCTGCTGTATCGAAACGAACGTCAAGGTGGTGACCACTCCGTGCTGGTGTAGGATGATCTCCGATTGTCTTTCAGGCTTTATATGACTTGCCGTCAAGACCCTGAAGCTAGGAATTTGGCCTTCGCTTCGTTTGCTGGTATCGCGTCTGCTGTATCGAGATGAATGTCGCGGTGGTGATCACTCCATGTTGGTGTGAGGACCAGGATCCGCTCTGGATGTTTCCCACGGGATCGAAGAGTGACGTTGTCCGCGTTCCACGTGACCAGGAATTTTGCTCTAGATGCTTCACACGGGTTCACTGCCGTGTTAGGTGAGGACTAGGCTCCGCTCTGGATGCTTTGCACGGGTTCACTGCTATGCTCTGCGAGGACCAGGATCCGCTCTGGACGTTTTCCATGGGGTCAAAGAGTGACGTTATCCGCGTTCCACGTGACCAGGAATTTTGCTCTAGATGCTTCACACGGGTTCACTGCCATGTTAGGCGAGGACTAGGCTCCGCTCTGGATGCTTCGCACGGGTTCACTGCCGTGCTCTGCAAGGACCAGGATCCGCTCTGGACGTTTTCCACGGGGTCAAAGAGTGACGTTATCCGCATTCCACGTGACCTGGAATTTTGCACTAGATGCTTCACACGGTTTCACTGCCGCGTTAGGCGAGGACTAGGCTCCGCTCTGGATGCTTCATACGGGTTCACTGCCGTGCTTTGCGAGGACCAGGATCCGCTCTGGACGTTTTCCACGGGGTCAAAGAGTGACGTTATCCGCGTTCCACGTGACCGGGAATTTTGCACTAGATGCTTCACATGGTTTCACTGCCGCGTTAGGCGAGGACTAGGCTCCGCTCTGGATGCTTCACACGGGTTCACTGCCATGCTTTGCGAGGACCAGGATCTGCTCTGGACGTTTTCCACGGGGTCAAAGAGTGACGTTATCCGCGTTCCACATGACCAGGAATTTTGCACTAGATGCTTCACACGGGTTCACTGCCGCGTTAGGCAAGGACTAGGCTCCGCTCTGGATGCTTCGCACGGGTTCACTGCCGTGTTCTGCGAGGACCAGGATCCGCTCTGGACGTTTTCCACGGGGTCAAAGAGTGACGTTATCCGCGTTCTACGTGACCAGGAATTTTGCACTAGATGCTTCACACGGGTTCACTGCCGCGTTAGGCGAGGACTAGGCTCCGCTCTGGATGCTTCGCACGGGTTCACTGTCGTGTTCTGCGAGGACCAGGATCCGCTCTGGACGTTTTCCACGGGGTCAAAGAGTGACGTTATCCGCGTTCCACGTGACCAGGAATTTTGCACTAGATGTTTCACACGGGTTCACTGCCGCGTTAGGCGAGGACTAGGCTCTGCTCTAGATGCTTCGCACGGGTTCACTGCCGTGTTCTGCGAGGACCAGGATCCACTCTGGACGTTTTCCACGGGGTCAAAGAGTGACGTTATCCGTGTTCCACGTGACCAGGAATTTTGTTGATTATATCCGCATTTCACGGAGTTGGGATTTGACTCTCTGTGGGAGTACATCGTCGAGTCATGGAACTGGGAGTTGCCGCTGTTCCGCTTTGCTTGATGATGTGTCCGCTGTGACGAGACGAGTGCTGAGGTCGAGCTGGGATTTTGCCATCACTCTGCTTTGCTGACCATGGGGTCTTTTATTAGCTTTGCATGTACATCCTGCTGGACTGCGAAGGAACGCCGTTGTTAACATTGCGTCTGCTGTAATGAGATGAATGCTAAGGCGGAGTTGGGATTTTTCCATCGCTCCGCTTGATGGTGTAACATCTGTGTCCTGCTGGAATGAGGAGGCACGCCGTTGTTGGTCTCCAGGCTGTAGATGTGGCCATTGAGATTTGGAACTAAGGACTTTGCCATGGTTCCGTTTCGTTGCGACTCTGAGGTCGATTGTTGACGTCACGTCTGCATCTGGCTGGAGTGAGGAGAAACGTCGTTGGTGATCTCTAAGTTGTCGATGTTGACGTCGAGACCCTGAAGCTCGGGATCTTCTTTTTGCTTCGTTTGTTGACATTATGTCTGCAATATTGCGATAAATGTCGAGATTGTCTCTAGGTTGTCTATTAACCGTCGAGATTTGGCTCCGCTTTCTGATGGAGCCTGTTGGGAAGGTATGGTTCCCTTTTTATCTGTGCCCCTGGATTGTATACAGGGATCGATGTGATTTCACCTGTAGGGCAAAAAGTTTCATTCTTTCATTTTTTTTATTCTTTCCGCGATGCTCTATCATTTCAGCTTTTTATATCGCGAAAATCGCGATTGCCCAATCATTTCGGCTATTTTTCGCGGTGCTCAATCATTTCGGCTATTTTTCTTTTTACTCGCTGCTTTTTATTGCGAGTTGCCCAATCATTTCGGCTATTTTTCATGCATACATTTTTACTTGCTGATTTTGTTTGCAAGTTGCCCCATCATTTCGGCTATTTCGTATGCATTTTTTTTTGGCTCGTTGATTTTTTCTCGCGAGTGTGGAACTTGGAATCTGGTGCCAATCTCAGCATCAGCATCGCTGCGACTGGAATATAGCCAGGAGCGAATCATCATTTGCCATGAAAGGACTTGGAATTTGATACCGGTTTAGGCATCAGTATCGCTACAACTGGGATATTGCCAGGAGCGAATCATCATTTGCCTCTGTCGATGTTGAACAAAGGTGGCTTAGCAAACAGGGTTAGGATCCCGTCGACTAAGGCTTTTGACTTCATGAGCCATAAGGGTCTCACAAAGTATTTCTCCCTACAAGTCGTTAGGATCTCGTAAGTGTGTTTTCTCCTTAGAAATCGTGAGGATTCCTAAGTGTATGTTCCCCTGTAAGTCGTAAGGATCTTACAAAAGGGTTTTCTCCTTACAAGTCGAGAGGACTTATAAGGGTTGTTCACCGTATGGACATATCCCCAGTCACGGGTGGGACTTGGTTAGGGAAATGTTTATTCGTGCCCGTGGATTGTATATAAGGGTCAGTACTGAACCACTTGTAGGGCAATATCGAAGGTTGTGGGGGTTGCTTAAGAACAGGTTAAGGTTTCTGTAACTTAAGACTTTCAAATCTTATGAGCCGTGAGGGTCCCATAAGAGAGTTCTCCTTACGAGTCGTGAGGATCTCGCAAGTGTAATTTCTCCTTAGGAATCGTGAGGATTCTTAAGTATGTTGTTCCCTTGTGAGTCGTAAGGATCTCATGCAGGTGGTTTTTCCTTACAAGGTCGAGAGGACCCTGTAAGTGTCTTTAAACGAGGTTGCGCCCTTTCGGGTTTTTACAAACACTCGCCGGTAGCCCTGCTGTTTTTACTCACGGAGCCCTTTCGGGTTTTCATCCGTGCCCATTTTGCTTATGGACATACCGTTTTCTTTTTTTTTTATTCTTTTTTTTTAACGAGGTCACGCCCTTTCGGGTTTTCACAAGACTCGCCGGTAGCCCTGCTGTTTTTACTCACGGAGCCCTTTCGGGTTTTCATCCGTGCCCATTTTGCTTATGGACATACCGTTTTTTTTGTTTTTTGTTATTTTTTTTTATTTTTAACCACGCCAGCCTGAGGATGCTGCGGGTTGATAGTAGTTTAATGAAGTTTCGGTCATTTGCAAGTTTTAGGACATTGCGGTCCACCGTTAGTCTAAGGATATTTCGGTCCGACGCCAGTTTTAGGACATAGTGGTCCATCGTTAGTTTAACGACATTTCGGTCTACCGTCGCCGTATTTGAGGCGAATTTCTAGTTTACTGACTTTTCGGTCTAGAAGGCCGTCCCTATGAATGAGCATGATGCCCCCAGCATATCCACCTTTTTCGAAGCATGTTGTTGTGGCGGGTTTACTTTCCACTTTTCGGGTAATGCGAACTTGCCCTATTGGTATTGGTCTTCAACCCAGTTTTTGAAGACGTAGCAATTGTCGAGTGGGTGACCCATTAATCTGTGGTAGGGACAATAGTTAGGATTGTTAACGTCACCTGGTTGCAATGGACGTTTTGGATCTGGCAGAGTGATAAGCCCGCTGCGCACTGCTAGCTCGAACAATCTCTTTGTTTTATCTTTGGGAAATGAGTAAGGACGTTTCAACTTCTCATTGAGGTATCGCGGCTTGTTGTTTTGACGACAAAACGGTTTCGGGTTACTCGGCTGTTGTTGAGTGTTGGCAACAAAGGCCGTTTTTTCCTTTTCCTTTCTCATTTCGTTTGCTCCGTCATTTGCGGGTCCGAGATTCTTTCCGGGTAGCGTGAGATTGTACGGCTGAACATTCTCGCAACTCTCCAATTCTTTTGTTTTAGAAATGAATTCCTTGAAGAGAGGGTTAAGAGCGGCTTCTTCATCAGAATCGCTTCCAAAGGTGAGAACTCGTGATCCCCCGGGCTCGTCCTTATGACAATTGCCGGCAACTCTTTTATGCTCATCTGTCGTATTTTTTCGCTGTCTACGAGCTTCCCTCTTTATTCTATTGACGTGTTGTCTATGAGCGACATATCCTTGCCACCAACACATAAAGGAGTTGCAGTCTTTAGTAGGATGTGCGATCCTCTGATGATATAAGCAGAAGTTAGGGTGTACGTCAGTTTCATCAAAATGTATACCACCAGGAGAATTTTCTCTGAAAGAGGGCGGTCTCATCCCCATTGCTATGGCTTTGGCGAATCGTTTCCTTGTTTTGATCCTGCTTTTATTTGCAGCGGATGTACTTTCATTCGGTGGGAGTGTTTCGACCCTTTCATCTAGTCGCCGGCGTTTGGCTTTCTCGAATATGGCCATCTCGCGCTCTCGATCAGCTTTGCTTTTAAGACGGGCTTCATTTAGGAAGGCATCGATCATCTCGTCTGACGGCCACAGAAGTTCTGGTTCAGGACCCACCCCTGGTTTCTCGGTGCAAGGAGCCTCTTTATCATCTATCAATGAGTGAGAGATCACATGACAACTTGCTACGTAGTCCTCAAATTCATCTGATGAGTCTTCTCCATCATTTTCGTCCTCGAGGACGTGGCTGAGGAACTCTTGGAGCGTGATTGGAATCCGCGCCTTCTGGTTATACTCTTCCAGCACGTCAATCTGTTTCTGCCAATCCGTGCGCTTGTCGCCGGGCTTCATGGGCTTCTTGGATTTCTTCTTGTTTTTCGAAGATTTCGACGGCTGGGCGTGAATGCTTTGGCTATCACCACCGATATTTGGAATTGGGCGCGGCTTCAGCATCCCCTTGATGATCTCAGGTTCCAACGGGTTCTTCCATTTAATCGCCGGGCACGTCTGAAGATCATTCAGCATCTTTTTGGTTTTGGACGACAACACGACCTCCCACGAAGCTTCTTCGACAAAAGAACAAGTTGCCCCTGGTGTGTCCGTCTTCTTTGGAGTGTGCGGTTGTGGTGGGTTTATTTTCCACTTCTCGGACAACGCAAACTTGCCTTGTAGATACTGATCCTCGATCCATCCTTTAAAGACGAAGCAATCCTCGATCGGGTGACTTACCGTTTGGTGGTAAGGATAATAATTGGGATCGTTGACATCGTCTGGCTGCAACGGACGCTTTGGACTCGGCAGATTGATGAGTCTGTTGTGCACTGCCAGCTCGAACAGTCTTCTCGTTTTATCTTGGGGAAACGAGTAAGGACGTCCCAATCTCTCCTCGAGGGATGGGCATGGACGCACATTGTTTTGGCGAACAACCGGCTTCAAGTTGCTCGGTTGTTGTTGAGCGTTGGCGACGAAGGTTGCTTTCCCTTTGCCTTTTTCATTCCAAGGTTCCGTCTTTAAAGAGGAAGGCCTATGGCCCATCTGGTCCATTTGGGCCAGCTTGTCAATCAAGGCCTGAAAGATGGTCGGCTTGAAGAACATCATGAACTGTGAGATGGTCGTTTGCAGATCAAGGGTACCCACAAACATGCTTACTGCAGGAGCCTCTTCTATGCGTTGTTCGCATTTCGACCATAGGTTCCGCCATCGTGTTGCGTATTGGACCCACGTTTCGCCTGGCCTTATCCTGGCACTCATCAGTGCTGTTATCGGGGTGTGTTCACTGGCGCTTGCGAACCGTTGAGTGAACAGCAGCTCCATCTCCGTAAATGTCTTGATAGAGTCATTTGGGAGTTCAGAGTACCACTCAAATGCCATTTCCGACAGGCTGCCAACAAACTGGCAGAGCAGCAATTTATCATTACCTCCAGTGTTGCCGCACATGGCTCTAAATTGAGCGACGTGCTGATGTGGATTTCCTGTCCCTTTATATACGTGGAACTTAGGGACCGTATATCCCGGCGGGTAACTGATTTTGGTCGTACCAGCCCGGATAGGGTCGTCCAGTTCTAACCGTTTGCCCAGCCGCTTCACTCGCCTGATGAGTTCGTATTTGCTGATCTATATAGTCATCCAGCGCGGACTTAGAAATGGTTTCGTCTTTGGTTGCTGAAAGAGCCGGCGGAGGATTAGATGTCTCCCTTCCATCGTCTTCAACAGTGATTGGAGGGTCATCAGCTGGAGGGTCCGGCTGTAACATCATCCCTACCATATCTTGGAGGAGAAACGCCATTTGTTTTATATTAGCCGCTTGCTCTGCGGCTTCTTTGTCCTTCTTTTCGAGGACTCTGCGTAGGTAGTCAGCGTCAGTTTCTTGTTCATGACGCTGCTTTGATGATGCCTCCGGGCTTTCTTTTGGCCCGGTAAGTGCGGCCACTGCAGTCATCATCTCCTGAAGCTTCTGTTGCTGCTCCTGGGCTTTCGTCACAGATCAGGTGAGCGGTCGGTGACCCGTCGAAGCACGGCTTTCCTCCTTTCCGGAAGCCATATAAACGGTGTGCACCACCATGCCCCCAGACTTGGGGCGTTTGTGTTCGGTGTCTTTGCGATTTGCCAAAGACACAGGGGCTTTTTGCGGCCTCCTTTTTTGAGTGATTGGAGTTGAGGGGGCCGTTGTAGTGGGCACCCAAGTAGCTTTTTCTTTTTGTGGCTTGATAGAGTAATCCTTCTCCTTCCGTACCTTCATCTTTTTCTGTCGGCGGAGATAGTTTTCATCAATCACCAACCCTTGGACCTGTCGCCAGACTTTGTAAATTTTATAGGACAGCCGTTGAGAGGACTGTTCTGGCTTAGCTTCCGCAACATTTCCCACCGGAGGAGGGGATCTTTTTAGTACGGCGGTAGGAGAGTTTCTACGCACTGTGTTCAGCAATTCAAAGCTGTTCCCGGTTGGAACAGCAGCATCGATCCCAACCGTCGGAGCTGGTGGCGTAAATCCAGAGGGGGAGTTGCCCCCGGCCTCTCTTATTCGACGCCAGTGGCGACGTCGGGCGTGTCTTGCGGATGGAGTCACCTCCGTTGTTGGATAAGCTACTTCATTCCCCCTGCTTTGAGGATAGACTGTTATTGGTGCTAGTCTATCGAAGACCGACGCCCATTGAGAAACAATGTCTAATCTGTCAAAGACAGACCTCTGAGCAGGGGAAGCAGATTTGAGGACCTCGCCTGGAGCAGCAACCGGAATGGCCAGCCTCGTAAAAACTGACTTCTTGGAAGGAGGAGCCTTTCCAATGATTTCGTCTGCTTGAGCCGGGATAGCTATCCGCTTTGGGATGGCAGCTTCGGGTATCGCGGGTTTGCAGACGTTCTGGCCCAGTCTGTTGAACACTGAGGTATTGAAGCTGGGCGACCCGTTGAGAGGGGTCACGGCAGTGGTAAGCCGATCAAAGACCGACTTCTTTGGGGCTTCTTGCAACGTCATTGTGGCATTGAAGCTCAACGGTGGGAGCATGGTCCCGAAGAATAATCCAGTGGTGGCCTGAGTTACCTGCTCCACTGGCATCTTGAAAAGGGAGGCCACTTGGGGCCCATAAGTCACTCCTCCAGCAAGGACCGAGCGAGAGTTGTAGTTGCAGACAGTGCAGTTTGAAGCCATTGATCTTCTGTTTTCTGCACGGAGCAAGACACCAAATCTTAGTACCTCGAATCCACAGGCAACAACAGTAAACCGCGATTCGTTCGCGAACACGACACACGAAGTGTGGAGTGGAAAGTGGAAAAGGTCCCACCGGGCGTGCCAGAATTTGTTCCCCTCCGAAAGACGCGCGAGACATGGACTGTCTTGCCTGAGATTCGGGGCAGATGCTAATTGGTGTTATCCGTCTACCTCTCCGAAGATGCCAAGTTGATTTATGGCACCATGTATCGAAGGTTTAAGCGGATGCGGCCGATGTAGCAGACTTCGTCAGATTCCCCCTCATTGAGGGGTTTTTGATTGTGGGGACGCTCTTCCCTGCAGGCGCAAGCCCCTGCAGTTAATTACGCTACCGCATCGCGGTAACAACTTTCTCCTTCTCCAGCTGGTCACTTCGTGTCGTGGGTGTTTGTTTTGTTTGTGGTTGCCCGTAGATTGTATACGGAGACTAATTTATGTAGTCGCCCGTAGGACGTGGACTAGTCCAAATCCGTGTTTATCTTAGATTTGGGTTTGGGGGTTTGGTTTGAGGATACGTCAGCCATACTTGAGGCTAAGATCAACTCAAACGTTTGTTAAGGATACGTTAGTCTAACTTTGAGACTAAGATCAACTTAACGGGATCGTTTAGATCCGACAAAAGAGCATTTGGGCTCCATTGTTCCAGTTTAGGGACATAGTGGTCCATCATATGTATGGTCGTCGGGACCCGTCACCTCTCTGACGACGTTGAAGGATTACAACGACAGATGTCAGAGGAGTTCAGAGATGTACCCTCGAACCAGAGTTAATTGGGGGAGATTCATAGCCCATTCTATTTGAAGGTTTAAGGATACGTTAGCCATCTTTGAGGCTAAGATCGACTTAAACGGGATTGTTTTAGATCCGACAAAAGAGCATGCGGGGCTCTATTATTCCAGTTTAGGGACGTGGTGGTCCATTGCCAGTTTAGGGACATGGGGGTCCATGGGTAGTTTAGGGACATTGCGGTCCATGGGTAGTTTAAGGACATTGCGGTCCATTGGTAGTTTAAGGACATTGCGGTCTATGGGTTTAAGGACCCCACAATCCATATGGGTGGTGTTTAAGGACGCATTAGTCCGTTAGTTTAAGCACGCATAAGTCCGCGGGTTTAAGGACCCCACAGTCCGTATCTTGGTTTAAGGACGCATAAGTCCATGAGTTTAAGGACCCCACAGTCCGTGTTAATGTGTGGTTGTCGGGACCCGTCACCTCTCTGAAGACGTTGAAGGATTACAACGACAAATATCAGAGGAGTTCAGAGATGTACCCTTGAACCAACGAGTTGGTTGAAAGAGCAGATGTGCTCAGTTCAAGATGATTTGAGGACTTATGGCCAGTTTGGGCTAAGTCCAATTATGTTTGAAATATTGGTCCTCTGTTGGTCCATTGAAGGAGAGGCTTTGCCTTTAAAAACTTAGCCAATTGGGTTAAAGCTAGTGTTAAACACTACAGACCAACAGTGTTGAACACTGGGAACAGAGTTTTTAAATTAGTGTTAAACACTAAGCAAATCAGTGTTAAACACTGCAAATAGAGTTTTCCAATTAGTGTTAAACACTAAGGAGGGAGGGGTCACGTGCAGACACGTGAGAGCACCCTGATTTCCCTTATTTTATTCAGCAGGTAAGTATTTAACACCTTTAATTTCCTAGCCATCACGTGTGGGCACGTGATAGGCATCCATCCATTCGATATTAAAGGGATTCGTTAGGAGTCACGTGGGGACACGTGAGGGCGCCCTAAATGTGAAGCCAGATCTCCTTTGTTTTATCCTCAAATCTGCGAATAAGTGTTAAGCACTTTTCATCTTTATTTTAGAGCATCACGTGTTGGCACATGATGGGGGTTTATGCATCGAATATTACAGCACTTGCTGAGGGGTCACGTGGGGACACGTGAGAGCGCCCAAAGCTTCTTTTCTTTTGTTTTGCCATTAAGTGTTAAACACTTTCATTTATATTTTAGAGCATCACGTGTTGGCACGTGATGGGGATCTGTGCGCCAATTGTTAAAGCATTTGCTGAGGGGTCACGTAATAACACGTGAGAGCGCCCAAAGCTTTCATTCCCTTTGCTTTTTCTTTCTGCGTTCTGGGAGTCACGTGGGAGCACGTGGGGTGATACTTCAAAGTTCTTTGCAGGGGATCTTTTCAAGGGTCACGTGGGGGCACGTGACCCTAGTTCTTTTCATGAACAGAGATCTTTTAAGAATTGAATTCTTATTTAGGATGAAACCCTGATTTCTTTTCAAAGGAATTAAATTCCCAGATATGTAAAAGAATTAAATTCTTGATTAGGGTTAAACCCTAGTTTTTTTTAGGAGAATTAATTCTCAAAACTCAATTCCCCTTCTAAGTTTAGGATCTGCATGGCAGGATCTCGACCCGATGAGAATTAAATTCTCAAGTTATGGGGAGATGTGCTCTGTGCAGATCTTCAACCAGAAGAAGAACTAAGTTCTTCTTGTATAAGAGTTAAACTCTTGGATTTTGAGAATTAAATTCTCTGTTTGAAGTTTATCTTTTTCCCTTTTCTTACCTAGGGTTTTCTTTGTTGAGAATTAAATTCTCCTTTCTTTTCTTCCCTCTTGAGAATTAAATTCTCCTCTCTCTGTTTTTCTCTCAAAAAAGTAGATCCCCTCTCTTCTTTTCTTGGCTCCTATTTATAGGAGAAGGAAGAGAATCAATTTGTTTTGCAAATCTCTCTTTGAGAGATTTGATTTGTATGTTGAGAGATTTGATTTATATTTATCATTAATCTGGGCCTTTAGATTGTTAAGTGAATTTTATTCACCATTGGATTTTAAATCCAAAGATATCCATTTGTTATCTCGGTCAGATTTAGGGGGGAAATCTTTCCAAGTCCAAGATTTTTCCATAAATTGGTGATTTTTAATCACCCTTGGATTTTTAATCCAACGGTTCCCCATGACCCTTTTCCATTTGGAAAGATTCAGAAACTTTTAGAATTTAATTCTATTAAATTATAATGCTTTTAAAGCCAGTCACGTGCTGGCACGTGACCTTTGGTCACGTGTGAGCACGTGACCCCCAATTGGGTTCCTTTCTTAGCCGCTTATTTATGTTTCAGTTTTAACCATCACGTGTCAACATGTGACCATTGGTCACGTGTAAGCACGTGATACCTCGTTGAGGTATTTTCTGACTTTTAGAATTAAATTCTATTCATTATTTTAGAGGCTTTAAAAGCCCATCACGTGTCTGCACGTGACCCATGGTCACATGCGAGCACGTGATGCCCCATTGGGGTCTTTTCTGAGTTTTTATTATATTTTTTAACTCCTCCAACGGGTTCTTAAAAGTCCATCACGTGTGGACACGTAATTCCTCATAATTTTTGATCCCGGATGAATTACGAGGCCCATAATATATCAAATCGAAGGGTTTTTCGAGCCGCTTTCGATACCATCAGAATTTATCTGTTTCTCATTCGGGAGTTTGTCAAAAAAACAGCCCGGAAGATACTGGTTTGCATTTCCTTAAGCATATCGCTGCAATTTGATACCTTGGACTCTTTTGCGCAGAAATTTTTGGCGGGAACAACTACATCGGGAGTTTCAAACATACAGGAAACTTGCAGATTCAGCATACCTTCTGGAGTGTGGTGACTACAGTGGATTCCATCTAGGTCATCACACAATGATAGTTGGATCCCGATCCCACTGATGAGTTGGATTACTCTCGGGAGATTATTTCAGTTAACAATCAATACTATAAACCAAATAGGTGTCTAGAACGGTGTTAGCGGGGTTATGCCTCCAGGGAAAAGAGGTTATATAATTAAGGAACTTCGCGAAAGCGTTGGAAAACCTCCCTCGAAGTACCAACACTAGCCTGGCTAAAAGGTTGAGCAAGTATTGTGACGCGTGATTAATCCTGACTAGTTCTTCTTTTAAAGGTTTGAAGAAGAATTTGAGGAAACAGTGGGAGCCATCCTGATTAGATAAATTAATAAACCAATATAATCTTGCATGAGCGCACGCTGAGTGTTTCTTTTCTCTCTCTCTCTTCCAGGTAGCAACCATTTCATGCCCTAATCAAGATAACAAAATGTATCGCTTGACCGATCCGAATTCTTATTCGGGGCTGGGGAACGTCGGTTCAGCTCTAACTTATGACAACAGTCATAAGAATGAGCAAGGGAAAGAGAATTGTATGGATTCCAAGGAGACCCAGTTGAAGAAGAAATATAGTTTTGCATCTATTTCAGGTGTTCTTGTAATTGAGAACTGCTTTTCGGTCAGCCCTACCTCCTGGGTACTTGATACCGGATCAGGATCTCATATCTGTAAATTATTGCAGGGACTGAGAAAAAGTAGGAAAGTTGCACCTGGTGATATGTCCCTCAGGGTAGGGAACGGAGCACCAGTTAATGCTGCAGCTGTCGGTGAATATCACCTAGTGTTGCCAAATGGCAATACTATGATTTTGAACAATTGCTACTATGTACCTTCCATGGTTTGCAACATCATATCAGTTTCTTTACTCGATAAAAATGGATATAACTTTGTTCTTGATAGAAATATCATGAACATTTACCTTGATAAGGTACTGGTTGCAGAAGGTACACTGTGTAATGGTATTTATGTTCTAAATCAGAATACAGTTCTCAATGTACAAAACACACGCAAGAGGAAGAGTTCAGATACGAACGAATCCTACTTATGGCATTGTAGACTTGGTTATATCGGAGAGAAAAGACTAAGTAAGTTGAATAAAGATGGACTCTTGGATACGTTCGAGTTTTCATCTTATGAAACTTGTCAGTCTTGTCTCAAAGGTAAGATGATCAAATCTCCGTTCACCGGACATGGAGAAAGAGAAACAGAGCTCTTGGGACTCATACACAGTGATGCATGTGGTCCGATGTCTATACATGCAAGGGGTGGGTTCTCGTACTTCATCACATTCACTGACGATCTCTCTAGATTCGGATATGTGTATCTTATGAAACATAAATCTGAAGCTTTTGAGAAATTCAAGGAATTCAGAAACGAAGTAGAGAACCAGACTGGCAAAAGTATCAAGATCCTCCGATCGGATAGGGGAGGGGAGTACTTAAGCACGGAATTCCTAGATTACTTAAAAGAGAATGGAATTCTCTCTCAGCTTACTCCTCTTTATACACCACAGCACAACGGTGTATCGGAGCGGAGGAATCGTACCCTATTGGATATGGTTTGCTCCATGATGAGTAGTACCGAGTTGCCACTTTCATTTTGGGGACATGCGCTTTTGACAGCGGCATATCTCTTGAATGATGTTCCGTCTAAATCAGTGCCTAAGACACCATTCGAGATATGGAATGGTAAAAGGCCGTATCTTAAGCACATTAAGATATGGGGTTGTCCGGCCTATGTAAAAGTACAAAATCCGGACAAACTTCAGGCATGTTCAGTTCTATGTAAATTTGTGGGATATCCTAAAAACTCTATAGGATATCTGTTCTACCACACCGAGGAACAGAAGGTGTTTGTATCTCGCCACGCCACCTTTTTAGAGTGGCAATTTCTTGCAAAAGAAACTAGTGGGAGTTCGGTAGAACTGGGAGAAATCCATGAACCACAAAATGTAACTGAAGATTTGGAGGAACCACTAGATTCAATTATACCCAACGAACCTCAGCCACTCTGCAGATCTGGTAGAATTTCTCATCCGCCCGAGAGATACTACGGTTTTCTCATAGACGGGGATCGAGAGGATTGCATCTTGGAAGAAGATGATCCTACCAGTTTCAGGCAGGCCATTATCAGTAGGGACTCTGATAAGTGGCTGGATGCTATGCGATCTGAAATAGAGTCCATGTACACCAATAAAGTGTGGACTTGGATATTGCTCCACCTGGGGTAAAACCCGTTGGATGCAAATGGATCTACAAAAGAAAACTTGGTGTAGATGGGCAGGTGGAAACCTATAAGGCTAGACTCGTTGCAAAAGGTTTTCATCAAAGACATGGTGTGGACTATGACGAAACTTTTTCTCCAGTGGCTATGCTCAAATCCATCCGGATCCTACTTGCCATTGCTGCCTTCCATGACTATGAAATCTGGCAGATGGACGTAAAAACGGCTTTTCTAAACGGCAGTTTGGAAGAATGCGTTTATATGGATCAGCCAGAAGGTTTTGTAGACAGTGGGAGCAGCGGGAAAGTGTGCAAGTTGCTTAAATCCATTTATGGATTAAAGCAGGCATCGCGGAGCTGGAACATCTGTTTTGATGAGGCAATCAAGGAATTTGATTTCATCAAGAATGAAGATGAACCTTGTATCTATAAGAAGATTGTAGGACGAATTGTCGTATTCCTAGTCTTGTACGTGGAAGACATTCTTTTGATAGGAAATGACATTCCTATGCTACAATCGGTCAAGCTATTCTTATCACAACGGTTCTCCATGAAGGACCTGGGTGATGCCTCCTACATTCTGGGGATCAAGATCTACAGAGATAGATCCAAGAGACTACTGGGACTTTCGCAGTCCAGGTACATAAAGACCGTACTAAAGAGATTTAGTATGGAAGATTCAAAGCACGGTAATATACCCGCATTGCACGGAATCACCCTCTTCAAGGAGATGTCTCCCAAGACTGACGAGGAAAGGGTTCGCATGAGCATTATACCCTACGCTTCGGCAGTAGGATCTATAATGTATGCGATGCTATGTACAAGACTAGATGTAGCTTACGCGCTGAGCGCGGTGAGCCGGTATCAGTCAGACCCAGGTGAGAACCACTGGACGGTAGTGAAGAACATTCTCAAGTACCTGAGAAGGACTAAGGAGATGTTCCTGGTTTACGGTAATGGAGACCTCAGGGTCGAGTCCTATACCGATTCAAGCTTCCAGAGTGATAAGGATGATAGCAAGTCTGTCTCGGGTTTTGTGTTTACCCTCAATGGAGGGGCGGTGTGTTGGTGGAGTTCCAAACATGATACCGTCGCAGACTCAACGATGGAGGCTGAATACATTGCTGCAAGCGATGCCGCAAAAGAGGCGGTCTGGATGAAAAAGTTCATTAGTGAACTTCAGGTGGTTCCATCCATTGTTGACCCAATACCTTTGTATTGTGAAAATAATGGGGCTATAGCTTTAGCGAAGGATCCAAGGTCCCATCAGAAATCCAGACACATCTTAAGGCGGTATCACCTGATCAGGGAGATCATTGATCGCAAGGAGATCGAGGTACGGAGAGTGGACACAAAAGACAATACGGAGGATCCATTCATAAAGGCCCTCCCTCAAACACAATTCGAGCGACTTTTTGAGCTATTGGGTATGCGGTACGCCAGCAGCTGGCCATAAAGCAGACGTTGGGTATGCGGTACACCAATTACTGGCCTTTAGTGCAAGTGGGAGATTGTTGGATATGTATGCCCTAGAGGCCATTATTGTATAGTACTAGTTTGTATAATACATTTTGGAAGCTTGAGATATATACACGGGTTTGCGACAGTCTTGCTCAATATAGTAGTATGCTACTTGGTTTGTTTCTATCTTAATATGTGTGTATGTATCTTTTAACATATCGCTAATACATATTGATGGAGCCCTTAGGATCTTTGCTTGACTACCAGCGTTTTGATGGCGATCACACTAGTGGGGGCTGGGTAGTCTATAAGCACATCCTTATATAGGTCCCTAGTCGTAGGATTATCGAGACAGGGCATCGATACTCCAGAGTAGACTGGTGCATATGCTTCTCGTCCCAGCAGGGGAGATGGTCTGTCCCACAGCCATCAGTACGTCGTACTGGAGATAGTATGCAGATGCTCGTTAGGTTACGAGTACACTGGACAGGACTCGCCGGGAACTGTTGGTTGGTATTATACCTATCGTCAGTTAACAGTTCCCAGGTGACATGAGTACAGCTTAGTCCGTTGACTTGACACTGTCACTTCGCCTCGAGTGTGTTCCCACTGTTCTTAGATTACTACCCTACCACGGCTCTATTGAGTCGTGCAAACATGTAGTAGTTGGGTGCAGTCCCGAAGCACTTGGAGGCAGTGACGGTTAGACAGGATTCGTCTCTCCCGGTATTAGGAGTTGATATCGCGTTGTGTCTAGGAGAGCCATTACACAAAGTCTCTGGCCAGGGCAAGCGAGATTTGCTGGTAGTGTTGCCAGTAGTTTCTCAGGGTGTTCTGGGCTGCACTCCGACATGACTTGTACTGCTATTAGGGGACTGACGTTTACCGCCCCTAGGCCCGACATGTGATACTCTCAGATGAACAGACCGGACTGTACGGAGATTGTCACATTCAGGCTCAGTAGGAGTTCGGATGGGTTCACCTCATCAGTCTTCTTATCGGCATCTACCTGGGGACCGTTACGTACAGCTAGTACCGCTTGCGGCCTGTGGTTAAACCCACTGCCAGCGTAGTGTCGAGTCTTTAGAGTCCCACACAGAAGGTTGTTCGCCTTTGGGCAAAATAGAGTAGAGGTCGCATGGTTTTGCGACAGGGTTCGTTCACATATGCGCACTTGTGCACGTTTGGTGTCCGGGAAGTTATTACTAGCGGGCTTTGGTTTAAGCCAGATCCTAGTATTTGTTTTAGGATTGGTTTTGTCTCATTGTACTCATGTTCCTCGGAACACGGATGCGGGTGTGTATGCACAGTTGACAGAGGTAGAGGAATCTCATTAGGGTTTTTGACAGTTGACTTTTTCTAAACCCTAATGAGAATGAGGAATATGATTAATAATATTAATTAAGGATAATTGTGCTATGGTTAGGTTGACCATTTGACTTTGGTTGACCATTTGATTTTGGTTCACCGTTTGACTTTTGTTGACCATGATCATTTCTTTTGCAAGATGCTTCTTGATTCTTGCAAATTGCATTAAATGTGAAATGATAATGGTCATTTTAACTAACCATCACAATTTTCTTTAGTTATTATTATTATTATTCTCATATGAGAGCATGGTTGTGATTGCTTGCTTATGCTTTCTTGCTCTTTCTCTCTCATGCTTTGCTCTTTCTCTTCCTCTCTCAAAGCTCTCTTCTTTCATGTGTTGAAAAACATGAGCTTTGTGAGATAAAACCATCAAGACAACTCTCTACTCATTCTAGGGTTCTTAGTCTAGCAAGCCAAGCACTCTAGTTACCTCTTGGTTGAGGTAGGAGCTCAAGGTAGAGGCCTTCGGGTGGATCTTTCTTCGGCAAAGAGAAGACGAAGAGGAGGAGCCGTCTACACCACTTCAAGGAGCTAGCAAGAAGGAGGGCCACAACAAGAAGAGAAGGAGTTCAAGATCTAGGTATAACCATCTAACCTAGTAGCTAGAACTTGCAGTTAATTTGTTAGTTTTTGTTTAGCAAAGATCCTTCATGGTTGGTCTATATTTCCTTGTGAGAAAATTTTGATTTTTACCTATTCCACCTCCCCGAAAGAACCGGGGTGGGTAACATAGACCTTTCAGACCTACTACGGCCCCTCCAACGCTAAGGATCAAAGTCCTCCATAGAGGCAGCCGAGCGGCTTCCCTACTCGGCTATCCCCGGCCGGTAGCTTCCCTACTCGCAATGCCAGGGATCAAAGCCCTCGCCGAGAGGCAACCGTGCAACTTCACTGCTCGGTTATCCTTAGCAGGTCTCCTACGGTCCCTCCAACGCTAAGGATCAAAGTCCCCCGTAGAGGCAGCCGAGCGGCTTCCATGCTCGGCTATCCCTGGCCGGTAGCTTCCTTGCTCGCAACGCCAGGGATCAAAGCCCTCGCCAAGAGGCAACCGTGCAGCTTTACTGCCCAGTTATCCTTAGCAGGCCTCCTACGGCCCCTCCAACGCTAAGGATCAAAGTCCTCCTTAGAGGCAGCTCAGCAGCTACCCTGCTCGGCTATCCCCGGTTGGTAGCTTCCTACCACAACCGACAGGAACCAAAAGCCCTCCCAGAGGCAGTCGAGCCCGACCCTCGCTCGGCTATCCTTCAGGACCAAAAGCCCTTGCCAAGAGGCACCGGGCAGTAACCCTGCTCGGCCAAGGGTCCTTGGTAGGCTTCTTACAGCCCCTCGTGCACTAAAGACCAAAGTCCTCCTTTGATGCGGTCGAGCTCGACCCTTGCTCGGCTATCCCTGACTGGTAGCTTCCTACTACAACCGATAGGGATCAAAGTCCTCGCCAAGAGGCACTGTGCAGTAACCCTGCTCAGTCCCCGTCCTGAAGGATCAAAAGCCCTCGCAAGAGGCAACCGAGCCCGACCCTTGCTCGGTCATCTCCGGCTGGTAGCTCCCTACCCATGACGCCAGGGATCAAAGCCCTCGCAAGAGGTATCCGAAGGACTACCCCGCTTAGTCATCCCAGGCTGGCAGTTACCTACCCACGACGCCAGAGATCAAAGCCCTCGCCAAGAAGCAACTGCGCAACTCCACTACCCGGTTATCCTTAATAGGCTTCTTACAGCCCCTCCAATGCTAAGGATTAAAGTCCTCCTTAGAGGCAACCAAGCGGCTTCCCTGCTCGGCTATCCCCGACGGGTAGCTTCCCTACTCACAACACTAGGGATCAAAGCCCTCTCCAAGAGGCAGCCGCGCAGCTTCACTGCCCGGTTATCCTTAGCAGGCCTCCTACGCCCCCTCAACGCTAAGGATCAAAGTCCTCTTTAGAGGCAGCTCAACAGCTACCTTGCTCGGCTATCCCTGGACGTTAGCTTCCCTACTCGCAATGCCAAGGATCGAGAAGTCCTCCCAGAGGCAGTCGAGCCTGACCCTATCTCGGCCATCCCCAGCTGGTGGTTGCCTGCTCGCAACGCCGGAAATCAAAGCCCTCGCCAAGAGGCAACCGAGCAGCTTCCTTGCTCGGTCATACCCAGCAGGCGTCCTCCTACCCAATAGACGCTGCGAGCTTGTAGCCCTCATAACGAGGCCTCTGAGCCCATTCATGCTCAGCATAACTACGGCGGATGTCCTCTGCCCATCACATGCAGCGGATCCGAGGCCCCAATAAGGGACATCAGGTCTATCCAAGTCTGAGCGATCCCCTCTCGACTTCGAGGCCATGGAGATGCCTCCTTCTCAGCAGCGCTTGGGACACTTGGCAAGTGATCGATCAACTCAACGAACGATCGCTAGACAGATAGCCGACCTGACATGGAATCCCAACTGTGCAAGCAAAGATATTTTACGAGCATTCTTCTCAAACAAAACATAAAGTGCAAACTGATGAAACAAAAAAAGTTTTACTACCGAAAGCGAAGTCTTTACAAAGGGTATTTTGGGCTCCCCAGCCTTACAGACTGCCCTGAGGCTTACAAAATAAAAGGAGGAGAAAGACGAGGGCTTTAGGCCTCGGGGCCAGGCACGACCTCGGGGTCCTCGATATCTACCACGAGCTGAGCAGGGTCTTCGGCCAACTCCTCGTCAGGAATCTCTTCCCCCTGCTCATCGGCGTCCGCGAGGGGGTATTCGGCCCGGAGCTCTTCATCGGCGAACTCCGGCATCCGGGCCTTAACGGCGTCGAAGGCCTCGTATCAGATGCGGGTGGTGGCCACGGCTAAGTCATTGTAGAAGTCCTTCGACTTCTTGTAGCCCTCCACCGCCTTCGCCGCCGAGAGGTCGGCCCGCTCTGCCGCCTTGACCGCCGCCCTTAGCTCCTTCCGGACGGTCCTCACCGTATTCTTCAGGTTGCCGGCGAGCGCCTGAGCGTCCTCAAGCTTGACCTCAGCAGCTACGGCAACCTCGCGGTGCCGGGCAACCTCCCATTTCCCGGCCTCCACCTCACCCTCCACGGCGGCAACCCTCGCCATAGCCGTCTCCAGCTCCCGCTTGGAGCTATCTTCCAGCGAGGCAAGCTGGTCCGCGGCCTTCATCGCTGGGGCTATCACCTCGGCCTCCATGCGTAATGCAAGGGCGACGTGTTGGAGGACCTAGAAAGGAAAAAAAAAGGCCAGGAAGACGAAGGAAGCACCAAATCTCACAAGCAACCAAGCACTTACCTGCACGGACTCCTGGGCGATGGACGCCACCTGGGCCCTGAAGGTCCCCCCGGGAACCCTGCCCCCTACTGACCTCTCTATTTCGTGCAGCAGGCTATCTGCGACAGATAGCCCCGAGGGCACCGCGAACCGAAGGCCCCCATCCTCCACCATAATTGGTGAGGGCGGGCCCTGAGGAGACCTCCGGGAACCCCTCTTGAGTGGCTCCGATGGAGAGCCGGTCTCCTCCTCCAAGACCGGGTCCTCCAGAATTCGAGCCTGCTTCCGGCCCGGCACTCTGCTAGGCCCCGGGGCGGGATCTGCCCCCGAGCGCTTAAGGGACCCAGCCACCGGAGGCACCGAGACGGAAGCCGGGGCAGGCTTCGAACGGGAAGAGCTGGCGCCTCCAGCCTTCGTGACCTTCCTCGGCTGGCACATAGAGGCTCGGAGCCCGTCCATATCCATGGGTCCTGCACAAAACCAAATGCAAAGAAGTCAGCGACACGTGCAATATACAAACCCAAAAAGCAAGCTTAACTTACCGACGAACTCGACGGGGCTGAGCCCATCCTAACTCAGGACCCTCTCAAACAGCAGCACGTCAAATTGGGAGACCGGCTCCCACGACGCCACCCTCACCGCGGTGGGGTCATTGGACTGGTTCCCCGGCAAGCATTTTTCCCTTGACCACTTGGTGGGCACGGGCCAGTCCTCGCCCTCGGGCGGCGCGACGAAGAAAAACTTCTTCTTCCAGTCATGAATGGAAGAAGGCAGGGCTACAACCCCTGTCCCGTCAGCGCCCCCCTGTCGCTTTCTAAAAGAGAGGTAGACCCACCTCGGGTAGCCCGCTCGGCCCCCAGGATGATTTTTGAAAACAAGGGAGGAATCAAGGATGGAGAGACTGAAGGGAACCGCCTGTAGCTTCAGGCGGATCAGGAACCCAAGGAGAATCCTCCATGAGTTCGGCACTAGTTGGCCAGGGGCTAACCCGAAGAAGTTCAGCGCTTCGACGACCTCGGAAGAGAAGGGCAGGCGCATTCCACCCCAAAAAGCTTCCAAATACAGGGCGATCTCCCTACCCGAACTTAGTCTACCCTTTCTCCCTCCTTGGCCAGACGAAGTGTATAACGTGAGGGGATGTGGAAGCGAGCCCGAGAATTGGCAAGCTCGTACTCATGCCTCACCCAACACGACGCGCCTGGGGTAGCGTCTACCGCCTCCTCCCCGGGGGCTGCCCTCACCGCGCGATCCCGGGAAGAGGATCTGACCCCTCCTCCCCGGGAAGACTCAGGCTCAACTAGAGGGTCCCTGGAACCGACTTCTATGGTATCTATAGATTCTATGAAAGAAGACATCTAACCTGAAGAAGAGAGATCCTCAGGATATGAAAGCAGAAGAAAGAGCACGAACGTCGAGCAACCGGACTTAGAGCGAGGAAATATGAAGGAGTAGGGGCCCTGGAGTAGGCCCCACCCCTATTTATCACTACAATCGCCCTCATCCAATGGCACCCTCCATTTCCTGCCAAAACTCCTCCTCGCGTCCAAAGGCCCCGATCGCTCCACTTGTCATTCCCACACTAGGCCGCATTCCATCAGACGCCGCAGGTCTGCACACGTCGTGTCGGCCAATCGACGCTTGACACACGGACCGCCGCTTTAGTGACAGGATGCCCGAACCGGCGCACCTTCCTTAAATGCAGAGATCTCTCTCTGATTCGCTGGCAGAAAAGACAGCTGACAGCACGGGGACGCGTCCCGACGAAATCCTGAAAGGGAGCTCACCCCGAGCGGCCCGGCAGTCCACTCTTGACCCGACCCGCCATCAGGTCGGGACAAGTGATTGATCTTTTTCTCGGTGTGTTGGTAGAAAAGTGTAAAGATCACAACCAAAGAAATTTGTAAACCGCAATCAATAATGGTGTCAATTGTAGGTTCGTTAGCGAGTGTGGATCGTCCACAGGGAAAGTGAGATTTGATCGTAATTGTTTTAGTCGAGATGAAAATGTTGGAGATAGTGCCCTCAGAGTCAATTATTGGATCACAGGCACATGATTGTAATGATTGAGGGAGGACCTATCCCGGTAGGACAGTCTTACTCGAGATGATGGTATGCTATCTGGTTTACCTTTATCATCGTGTACTGCTTCAGGTGACCTTACAGGTCGCTATTACACGCTGATAGAGCCCCTAGGATTCTTGCTTGACTGCCAGCAATATGAGGGCGATCATATACGTGAGAGCTGGTGGTCTATAAGCACATCCTTAAAAGGTCCCTAGTCGTGGGAGTTTCGAGACAGGGCATCGATTCTCCAGAGTAGACTAGTGTATACAGTCGAGACCCCGACGAGGGGCGGTGGCCGGTCGCACAAGCCACTGGTGTCTGTTGGTTCACCTAAGATGTATACAGGTGCTCATTGGGTTATGAGTACACCGGACAGGACTCGCCGGGAACATGCTAGTTGGTCTTATACTTGACGTCAGATAGCAGTTCCCTGGTGACATGTGTACAGGTTAGTTCATCGACCTGAGATCGTCATTTGTCTCGTGTGAGTTCCCACTGTACTTTGATTACTACCCTACCACGGCTCAAAGGAGTCGTGCAAACAGGTTTTAGTTGGGTACAGTCCCGAGCCACATGGAGGCAGTGAGCGGATCTGCAGGGGTTCGTCTCTCCCGGTATTGGGGGTGAGGTCGCGCTGTGTCTAGGAGAGCCATTACACAGAGCCCTCGGCCGAGGCAGGAGATTTACTGGTAGGTATTCCAGTAGTATCTCAGGGTGTTCTGGGCTTCGCTCCGACACGACTTGTACCGCTTTTGGGGGTCTGACTTTTACCAACCCCCTAGGCCCGCCATGCGATGCTCATAGACGAACGGACCGGACTGTACGGATATTGTCACTGACAGGCTCAGTAGGGTGTCAGGATGAGTTCGCTCATCGACGTCCCTTTTAGTCAATAGCTGGTGGCCCGTCACGTATGGCTAATACCTCTGACGTGCTTGTGGTTAAATCCACAGCCATAGTATTGACGAGTCTTTAGAGTCCACCACACAGACAGTTACTCAAGTTTCGGGCGAAACGCTGTAGAGGCCGTATGGAGATATGGCAGGGTCCGATCAGATACGTACGGTATTGCACGGATCAGGATCGGACGGTTTGTACTAGAGGCCGTATAGATATATGGCAAGGTTCGATCAGATACGTGCGGTATTGCACGGATCAGGATCGAACGGATATTACTAGCCGGCTTTGGTTTAAGCCGGATCCTAGTTTAGTACAGTGTAGATTTTGTTTCATTGCATTTGTATCCGGTCGGAATACAGATGCGGGTGTGTATGCATAGTATCGGGGTTTTCTTGTAATTTATTACGGGACCAGTTTTCTAGAGTTGCCAGTTTGCATTCCGTTCCGGCCGGCTTTTCCTTTGTTCTTTCCCGGCCGGACTTTTCCGATGGAGGGGGTTATTTGCAAGTTTGCAAATAACTTTTTGAGGAGGGGTTTCTTGCATATTGGTGGCATCATGATAGTTATTCATCATGAGATTCTTTTTCCTTCTTATCACTTGCATTGTTTATGATGGTTAATGAGAAGAGATTGATTTGTTTAATGATGTGAGGTTTGCTTTGGATGTGGTCACCCTCCACCTTTTCCTACACTCACCTTCCTTCTTGTTTTTGAGTTTTCCTCCACCATTTTGTTAGAGGGGGGGGGGGCGGCCACATAGAAGAGAAAAAAAGAGAGAGGTTCATTTTTGCATGAGGGAAATTATTCACCTCTCAATTTCTCTTGCTACACAATTTCTAGCTCTCTCCAATGTTCTTCATCCCTCCATCACCATGGCAACTACTACCCCAAATGAGACAAGCATTTCTACACTACAATCTACAGCAAACCTTGGGCACGTCGACTAGCCAGCTTCGTGCCCGAGTTGCCTCGGTATTAAGGTGGGAGCCCGTAAAAGATGCAGACGATGTGGTGCCCTTTCCGACGAGAAGACGACGAATGGTGATTCCGCGGGAGATCGGGACGACGACGAGAAGACCGAAGGACACGGATCGCTCGGTATATCTCTCACCCCATCTCTAGTTAGCTAGTATCGGTTAATGGTTACGATCCGGGTTTTTATTGTCCGCGGTAGCGCCAGTTTAAATGTTAAGAAATTTTTGATTCCGTATTTTGGCCTCGGAAAGACGGCCGGGGCGCTGCCGTGGCGCAACATGGTATCAGAGCCACGCCATTAACCTTGCCTAGCTTGTTCTAGTGTGTTTTACATTTCCGATCGAACAAAATCCCAAAAACCGTATTTCGTGTGCATCAGTTTTCTGTCGAAATATTTTGGACTCTAAAAATTTTTCTGGTTGTTGCAGAATGATGTACATGGTATTCTAAGATCACTGGAAAAATTTGGTAACGTGATCCTTCAAAATGACCGCGGAACCGCGGCCTTAACCCCACTTTAGCCGCGGTTCCGCCGCCGTATTTAGGCTTCATCTCACCAATTTTTTCCAGTGTGCTTCTGACATGGAATTATGGGTTTTGGGACATTATTTTTCGGCCCAGATTTTCTGTAAGTGCTACAGTAAGTACTTGGGGGCCCACTTGGTAAAATTCGATTGATCGGATATTTTAAACACATTGGTTCACAGTATTTACATTATATCTGCGACCGTGAATGCCACTTGATCGGTAAATCCTGTCTAACTGCTATAGCCCAATTAGACGGATTTGCGAACGTGACATTCACGTTGATGTTCTATGCATTGCTGTGATGTTGCGGATCGGTCGTGGGGGATAGCCTGGATGCAATGCTAGTACAGTTTTGTTTTATATGTACATTTGATATTGCGGGGCGAGCGTCCGACATGTGGACTGCCGTCACTGCCTGTTTGTATTATTCTTTTGGGTGCACGACCTGGTTGCGGTCGATGTACCCGTTGTATGTATATTTTACTTTCTGTACTAGGATTACCCCGCGGAGGGGTGCACGGATAGCCGGGTTCTAGAGGGCAACGGGCCTGCATCTCATGGCATTCAGACGGAGGGGGCTTCACTCTAGGATTGGCGGGCTATTCGCCGCACTCGTAGGGGGTACAGGTTGACCCAGGAGGGGTGCCCAAGTTACCGGATTCCACGAAGTGCTGGGTGGTCCATTCACGGTGCTGAAGGGGGCTGCCTCGCTTCAGGTTTTGGCAGGTGACTTGACGCGCCCGTAGGGGTCTAGGATTTCATTGCACAGGCTATCCACACGACCAGGGGAACGTCGGGTTTCAGCAGCGGCTCTGTGAAACCCGGGACTTTCAGATATCTGTATTGTTCTGTGATGCTGTATATTTCTGTGATGTTGCATTTTATCACGCCTTGAGCGAAATATAATATATTGGTATATATATTAGTAGATGTTGTATATGTTTTGCATCCGCGCTAGTCCAGTCCCCGCTCTGTCGTTAGTTAGCTAACCTAATGGGTAATGACGGGACCCAGTGGCGAATGCGGATGGCATATACGTACATCAGTATATTTTCGTTCTTTGTGGTGTGATCAATTGATGGGACCGCGTTGATTCGGATCAATGCAAGCTAAACAAACCTATTCTGATGTTGTTGGAACATTTTTCAAAAGCTGTTATTGCAAGGGCGTTCTCTTTTGTTTTGCATCGTGGTATTCAGTTGGAATATCCTGCTCCTCAGTCGACGAGGCAAGGGCCGAGATCCCTTCACCGGGTGTGACCCCTTGGACAAAAGTTTGCGTCAGGGCAATAACTTCACTATAGCCAATTACTTTTGCTTTGCATCGTGGTATTCAGATGGAATATCCTGCACCTCATTCTACGGGGAAAGAGCCGAGATTCCTTCACCGGGAGTGACCTCTTTAGCAAAGGTTTTCGTCACTATATTTTTTTATAAAAGGCTATGCAGTTCCTTCAACGATATCAAGTTCATTACGTTAAAGGTTTTTCGCCAAAAACCAGTCGTAGCCCTCCGTCATTTCTTACGGGTATTATTTAGTATTCGTGCTGCGTTTGTTGACCTAGTCAAGACGCAATGTTCGGTAGCTAAGTGGTACTTGTTTGTTGCATAAATGGGATTGGTTAGGACAGTCGTGCGGCCTTGTTGACCTAGTCAAGGGCACGTACGGGTGGGTTTAATGCAATCCAGAATAATGACGGTTGAACTTGACTGGCGGTTTATGGTTTGTTGACCTAGTCAAGGTCATAAGCCGCTTGGGGTAAAAATCACATCGGGAGTTTCTAAAGAAACTGAAACTTACCAGGCATGCGCATACCTTCTGGAGTGTGGTGATTTGAGTGGATTCCGTCAAGTTATCATGCGATGATAGTTGGATCCCGATTCCCACTGATGAGTTGGTTTACTCCTCGGGTGATCCCGACTAATTCTTCTTTCAGGTTTGGGGAAGAATTTGAGGTTATAGTGGGAGGTTTCCAGATTAGATAAAGTGATAACCATTCTGATCTAAGTTAGAGTGCACGCTGAGTGTTTCTTTTCTCTCTCTCTTTGGCAGCGACCATTGACCCGACCCTAGACTATGACTCGGTGACCAAGTTGACCGAACCTTCTTACAAGACTGGCTTTTGGATTGTCAGAATCGCTAACCTCATTGCCACTCCTACTTTTACTCTTTTCTCCAGGACATCCCGTATTACTACGAACGTCCACTTCCATTGGACAAAACCATCGTATGGTTAGATACGAACTCGAAGGAATTTATTCGAAGATGGTTTCCGGTTCTGGAGAAAACGAATAGGACTATTCAGTTGTCTTTTCCTTTTACCTTCTCTCTCAGATTGCGAGTACTCCTTGGCTTAGGAGATAGTACACCTATTACGCAAATTGGATAGTCTTCTTCCAAACCTTAGGCTGGTGCCGAACGGTGGGGAATGAAGAATACCAATTAGCCTAAATGGTGTACAGAAGGTATTAAGTAAAGACGAAGAAAGGGATTAGTAAGAGGGCAAAGTAAATTGCGACTGCTATTCACGACCATACCAAATATTTCTTCGCCAATCCTAAATCACCTTTGTATTTCTCCAGGACACTCCGTATCACTACGAAGATCCCAAGTTTATTGGATACTCCATCGTATGGTTATATACGAACTCGAAAGGAACTTGTTCCAGTTCGGGGATGGATTCTGGTTCAGGAGAAATAGGAATAAGGTTTATTCGGTTGTCTTTTATCTTCACCTTCTCTCGCATTGCGAGTGCTCCTAGGATTAGGACAGTACACCCTTTATGCTTATTGGATAGTCTTCTTCCAAACCATAGGCTGGTGCCGAACGGTAGGGAAGGAAGAAAACCATTTGGCCTAAAGGGGTGTACAGAAGGTAATGACTAAAGACATATAAAGGGATTCGGAGAAGTGGCAAAGAATTACACGGTTACAGTTGTGAATATGGATAATGGAAGAGGCATTACTACGAATACCAGGATACCCCATCGAAACATTTCAATGTTTTAAGTTTCACTGTGTACTCTTAAAAGAAAACTGATTTCCCGATTGGACACTTACTCCAGGGTATGTATTTACCAGGTATGATTCTCACATCTGTATAGTTTTACAGATGATGAGTGGGAGTAAGTTATTGGGAATTAGGTGATCATCCTCATAATATCGGAATTCGTTGTAATTGATGATATTTGAGGAAATCACCTGGGTTGTTCGCCGGTCGGCAAATATTTGGTTTTGAATATCCGTTGTTATGCACCAATTTCAAATTGATATATCTGTACGTCTATTTTTATAGAGTGAGAGATACCTTTTTGAAATTATGTCTATGACATTTACCTATATCAGTGGATGGTTAGGTAAGGAGCATTGAACAGCGGTGTAATTCTTCTTAGCCATAAGTACAGTTTTCAACCTACGACACACAGTGAATGAGTTATTAGACTCAAGGGACTTATACAGAGTATTGTATATTGTCCAGTGTCCATCAGGACAGAGGGGTTGGTCCTCGTACTATATTCTGTTTACTTATGACTTCTCTGGTTCTTAGACAAGTGTTTCGTAGAAACATAGAGTCTAAGTTTTGAGAAGTTATAGGTATAAGAATAGAGTGGAGAACCAGGTGTTACAAGTATCGGGATTCTTCAAGGTGATCGAAGATATAGATACCTGTGGATGGTATTCAGTTGATAGTAATGATTAAGAGAACTAGCTTCTTTTTCAGGTTACTCATAATTGGAAGCATTCCTAAGTTGAGTAACGTTGATCGGCCTCCTTCTATTTAGTTGACATGCACTGGAGACAGCTGCATGATTTGAATCTGGTTCAATTAAATCAGTGCCTCTGGTTCTATATTGGATATAGAACAGTTCATATCTTAACGATGTTAAGGTACGGGGAGTTGTCCGGCTTATGCTTAAAACCAGACTCCGGATAACTCAAGGCACGTTTCTGTAATGGCTGTTTGTGGGTTGACCCAGGCTATGACGAGGGTTGATTTTCTACCATCTGGAAGATCAATAGTGATATTGTTCTTGACTCGCCACAGTTTTAACAAAAATGGATTTTTTCAGAAAACAGCAGTGGGAGTATGGTAGAACTGGAAGTGATTCCAGAACCGCAAACGATTACTGAAAATTTGATAGGAACCTAAAGATTCAATCTGGCTTGACATTCCATTAGCCACTCCGCAGATATGGTGGGTAACCTCAGGCACTCGAGAGGTACTTCGGTATGCTCAAGGATGGTGGCAGGGAGGTTCTTGTTTACCCAGACTTGCCATTGCTGTTGTTCCAGACTGTGAGACCCGGCATGAGGATGAGTATAGCGTCATTCTAAACTGGCTTTAGAAGTGTACGTATATATGGCACTGCCAGAGGGTTGTCGTGGTCAGTGGGAGCAGCAGAAGCATTGGTGGACATGTGGCTTATGTCTATTTATAGACTAAAGCAGATATAGCGGAGATAGATTATCTATTTCTGACATGACAGTCATAGGTTTGACATCATCAGAATAGGGGATGGATCTGTTGAGAAGGTAGTAGGGTGTGATGCCCTGGTTTTGGATGACATACACAGAGTAGGAAAGGAAACTCATATACTACGATCGGTTATACTTTGGTTGTCACAAAGTGTTTTCTCCACATAGGACTTGGATATTATATCAGACATTCTGGTTACTAGATCTATAGATCTAGATTTGGGTGATTTTCCTAATTTGGGTACCTTGACAGCATTCTATGAGTATTTAGAATGGACGACTCCTGGCACGGTAGTACACCTGCAGGTAATGGAGTCACCCTCTCTAAAGGTGTCTTACAGACTAATGTGGAGAGGGATGTGCATGATTGGCAGATCACTTGCTTAGGCAATTGAGTCAATCATGAGATGTCAAGTACCACACCAGATGTTGTTCTTGCAGTAGATGCAATAAGTTGATATTAATCCAATCCTGGAGAGACAATTGGAAGCAGTTTTAGGACATAAGTGCGTGTTCTAGGGATATGATAGCGGCTTTCTCCTTCGGGAGACAGTTATCATTCCAGGCTTCCAAGGTGACATGGATGGTAGAGTGGCTGTCAGAGTTATAGTTTCTCCTTCTGACGAGGGGCAGTATTTTGGACAGGTGGTCCAAGGCAATACTGAGGGAGGCATGGCGCTGGGTACTGATTAAGTTCAGTTATCGATACAGTCTAAGAAGTTTGGATTTGGAGTTCATTTATGAGCTAGGTCCCATCAGATATCCAGACATACTCTAAGACAGGTATTGCTCATTTCGGGAGAAGGCTTTCTCTGCGAACTTGAGATATAGAGAGACATAGAAAGAAACATCACAGCGGATCCACTCACTGAGGCTATTCCTCGAACGCAATAGTTTCGCAAACGAGCTTTGTGAGACTGACTAGTAGAGGAGTTGGGTGTTCGGTATCACACGGGCTGTGAGTATGCGACATCGCAATAATTAGCCTTGAGTGCAAGTGGGAGATTGTTGGAGATAGTGCCCTCAGAGTCAATTATTGGATCACAGGCACGTGATTGCAATGATTGAGGGATGACCTATCCCGGTAGGACAGTCTTACTCGAGATGATGGTATGCTATCTGGTTTACCTTTATCATCGTGTACTGCTTCAGGTGACCTTACAGGTCGCTATTACACGTTGATAGAGCCCCTAGGATTCTTGCTTGACTGCCAGCAATATGAGGGCGATCATATACGTGAGAGCTGGTGGTCTATAAGCACATCCTTAAAAGGTCCCTAGTCGTGGGAGTTTCGAGACAGGGCATCGATTCTCCAGAGTAGACTAGTGTATACAGTCGAGACCCCGACGAGGGGCGGTGGCCGGTCTCACAAGCCACTGGTGTCAGTTGGTTCACCTAAGATGTATACAGGTGCTCATTGGGTTATGAGTACACCGGACAGGACTCGCCGGAAACATGCTAGTTGGTCTTATACTTGACGTCAGATAGCAGTTCCCTGGTGACATGTGTACAGGTTAGTTCATCGACCTGAGATCGTCATTTGTCTCGTGTGAGTTCCCACTGTACTTTGATTACTACCCAACCACGGCTCAAAGGAGTCGTGCAAACAGGTTTTAGTTTGGTACAGTCCCGAGCCACATGGAGGCAGTGAGCGGATCTGCAGGGGTTCGTCTCTCCCGGTATTGGGGGTGAGGTCGCGCTGTGTCTAGGAGAGCCATTACACAGAGCCCTCAGCCGAGGCAGGAGATTTACTGGTAGGTATTCCAGTAGTATCTCAGGGTGTTCTGGGCTTCGCTCCAACACGACTTGTACCGCTTTTGGGGGTCTGACTTTTACCAACCCCCTAGGCCCGCCATGCGATGCTCATAGACGAACGGACCGGACTGTACGGATATTGTCACTGACAGGCTCAGTAGGGTGTCAGGATGAGTTCGCTCATCGACGTCCCCTTTGGTCAATAGCTGGTGGCCCGTCACGTATGGCTAATACCTCTGACGTGCTTGTGGTTAAATCCACAGCCATAGTATTGACGAGTCTTTAGAGTCCACCACACAGACAGTTACTCAAGTTTCGGGCGAAACGCTGTAGAGGCCGTATGGAGATATGGCAGGGTCCGATCAGATACGTGCGGTATTGCACGGATCAGGATCGGACGGTTTGTACTAGAGGCCGTATAGATATATGGCAAGGTTCGATCAGATACGTGCGGTATTGCACGGATCAGGATCGAACGGATATTACTAGCCGGCTTTGGTTTAAGCCGGATCCTAGTTTAGTACAGTGTAGATTTTGTCTCATTGCATTTGTATCCGGTCGGAATACAGATGCGGGTATGTATGCACAGTATCGGGGTTTTCCTGTAATTTATTACGGGACCAGTTTTATGGAGTTGCCAGTTTGCATTCCGTTCCGGCCGGCTTTTCCTTTGTTTTTTCCCGGCCGGACTTTTCCGATGGAGGGTGTTATTTGCAAGTTTGCAAATAACTTTTTGAGGAGGGGTTTCTTGCATATTGGTGGCATCATGATAGTTATTCATCATGAAATTCTTTTTCCTTCTTATCACTTGCATTGTTTATGATGGTTAATGAGAAGAGATTGTTTTGTTTAATGATGTGAGGTTTGCTTTGGATGTGGTCACCCTCCACCTTTTCCTACACTCACCTTCCTTCTTGTTTTTGAGTTTTCCTCCACCATTTTGTTAGAGGGGGGGCGGCCACATAGAAGAGAAAAAAAAGAGAGAGGTTCATTTTTGCATGAGGGAAATTATTCACCTCTCAATTTCTCTTGCTACACAATTTCTAGCTCTCTCCAATGTTCTTCATCCCTCCATCATCATGGCAACTACTACCCCAAATGAGACAAGCATTTCTATACTACAATCTACAGCAAACCTTGGGCACGTCGACTAGCCAGCTTCGTGCCCGAGTTGCCTCGGTATTGAGGTGGGAGCCCGTAAAAGATGCAGACGATGTGGTGCCCTTTCCGACGAGAAGACGATGAATGGTGATTCCGCGGAAGATCGGGACGACGACGAGAAGACCGAAGGACACGGATCGCTCGGTATATCTCTCACCCCATCTCTAGTTAGCTAGTATCGGTTAATGGTTACGATCCGGGTTTTTATTGTCCGCGGTAGCGCCAGTTTAAATGTTCAGAAATTTTTGATTCCGCATTTTGGCCTCGGAAAGACGGCCGGGGCGCTGCCGTGGCGCAACAGAAAATTAAAGAAGAAAAGAAAATGATTCAAGAATTTTGAAATTTAGTTTCAAGAATTGTAAAGAACTAGATCTAATATCAAGAAATACTAAAGATCAAGAATCAAGAATCAAGAATCAAGAATTGTCCAAATCAAATGAATTATCAAGATTTGTAATGAGGCTCGTAGGAATCAATCGAATCGATAGTGATGATGAAGACTTATGATTACGTATTCTTATCTATTGAAGATTTGTTGCTAGATCGATGACGATCAACGAGAATTAGGGATCTCTTGAAGAAACTAGGGTTTCTTTATCATATCCCTTGTCCTTTCGTTTGCTAGCATTCAAATTCTAGCCTCTAGAAAATTCAATCATCGATCGTTGATCTCTAATTAAGAGCGAAAACATAAAAGAAAGCATCTCTCTTGAAACTAGGTTTTCGATGATTCAATTTACTAAAGTTTACAAAACTCATAAGACTTAAGAATCACTCAAGAATGTAATCATCATCATCTATCTATTTTCTCGATTCCTACACGAGCGGAGTTTTCACTCAAACATCATGACAAAGAAAACAATCAAGAATTGAGAACTCATCATAATGCTCAAATATAAAGAAAAGCAAGATCAAGAGTTTTCACCTTTCATTATTCAACATGTCGTTACAATTCGCTCAAAAACTACACGAATTGAGGAAAGAACTCGATCGTCGAATTAGCTTCGCATCGTCTTCGTGAGTCGCGGATCGTCTTGGATCACTTGCTCGGTTGAAGATCGGCGTCGCTTCAAAAAGGATTGATAGCTTCTTGCTTGATTTTGTACTCGGAGATCTTGAATTGGCTTTTGGAATTGGATTAGGGTTTGGATGCACAAGTTGTGTCACTCAACTTTTGGATGAATTGATGTGGAATGATCAATGAACTTTTGAGAAGAAGCCTTGGGTCCTTTTATATAGCCCTTTCCTTAGCTTCCCCTAGAAGCTTGATTAGGATTAGCTTCCTTTAGAAGCTAAGCTAGGTTGTTAGGTTGAAGCTTCTAGAGTTAGTTAGCTAGCTAGCTTTCTTGATAAGCTTGGTTGTTGGGAAGAACCTTCTAGGTTTAGCTAACTTGTTTGAGAAGCTTGGAGGTGCTTAGCTTGTACAAGAAGCTTAGCTGTTCGGACAGAAGCTTCTGGAGATCTCTGGAATTTAAAGTGGCTTGAAGATGTTTTGATCTTGGATGGAGAAACCTGAGATGGCAATTTGCTGACGTCATGATGACGCGGTCGCGGATCCACGGCCCTTTGATAGCCTTTGTGCATGAAATTTCCATGGTAATGTTGGTGCTGATCCATAGGGCCTTATTTTATATCTGGAATATTTTTATACTCTCTTGTTCACTGCCAGATCACAAGTCTTGGACTTGGCGTATTTTATCAGCACTTTTGACAGTTTCGGTTCTTTTCCTGGAATTTCCTGCACACATTCTCGAGACAAGTGTTGCGATATACAAAGATCATGCGTGCAATGATAAACACTCAATTTCCCTCAAAATGCCGGTTATAACGTATAACACATGTTATTTGGTATTTTACAGTCAAATTGCTAATATGTGCTATATTCATACTGAACACTTTTAGATGATTGCAAATAGTAGGGAAATTGATGTGTTAAAATGCAATATTTTTGACTGATCATATTCCCCCAAACTTATTTTTGGTCGTCTCGAGCAAACTTGTTTATTAAAAAGAGAAGGAGAAAATATAAAAAAAAACTAATTAGCACACTTTCGTAGGCAACACGATTGCACTGAGCACGTGCAACAAGCCTTTAAACCTCTAGGTGTCCCTAGGAGGAGGAGTGTTATCTCCTGAGGGTTTTCAGCGGATTGCACCCATAAAATCCAATAATAAAAGGAAGACCGTGAAAGTTACATATAAAGATAAGAATTAAAAAAGAAAGACTTTGAAAATTAGAGTTTCCAACTACACTAGCTTTTCGGTTGTTATGAGCCCTATCTTAATAGTCATGAAAAGAAATCAGAAATCACATCAACTCTCAATAAAACATCGTAGTTATTCTTCATTCCTACCTTTCTTCCAAACATCGATCATATAACCCTACGTGTGTGTAAAGAACGTCCCTACACTCGGAGAATTCAATTCAAGCTATCATACTCTTGTCCATCTGCCTCAGTACTTTTTAATTTGATGAATATTTAGATGGATTTGCTCACACATTTTTCATACGACTGTTAATACTTCTTGAGGTACTAACCGACCGATTACTCATGTGCTTTCTTATTAGGTGTATTAGTATTTTCCTCGTCTTGCACCACCTAAGGCTTAGCAGTGACTCCCAGACCAGTTGGTCTAAGGCACTAGGTGATGAAGCACCCTCGCTATATTTTTTATTGCTGCCTTGGCGATAACAAAACCAGTGTTCATTTTTCTTCACCATTTTTATATTTTATTCATTTATAATTTCCTTCATACTTTGGCTTTTAGACAAGAGCATTTCAAGGTATCCTCTACTATCCCGAGTTTCAAGACGTGTGTAAGTGCGTATAGTAGGGAATCAACATTCAAATGTTTGGCTTCCAGAATAGGAACTACTTTTCACACTTATTTTTATCCTCAGATTAGTGACTTCCTTCATCTTACTAACCCTTGGGACAACGGCTCATAACTACTTATTACTAGTTTCGTTTAAGAAAACTTCTAATTTTCTTGGTTTTCTTAAATTTTTCCAATCTTTTGGATGTAATTTTTCACTATCTAATCTTTTATTATCTTATGTATGTGCACAATTTTTTTTATTATTATGTTTTGTTTTGTGCTTATGCAAAGTATGATACAAATGATGCTCAAATAAGCACAAACCTTCCCCAAACTTGTTTTCAACAATGTTCTCACTGTTGCCATCCGCTAGATCACAAAAACCTGTAAGCTTGGGAGGAAATTTATTAATGGGGACAATAAATATGATCGTGAAAAATCCTCCCCCAAACTTATTTTTGGCTCACAATTTTTGAGCAAAAATTTTCTTTTCAAGAGCCAGATTACCCCCCCCCCCAAACTTGAGTTAAAGAATGTTAAGCTTTGAAAATCACAAGAGGGGGTAAAAATTACTGGTCAATGCCAAGCTTTGCAAAGATCGAAAGTCAACACCAACCATTCGAAGATTTTATCAATGTAGTGCACCGGTTGGTGGAATAAGAAATAGGGAAAGGGTAAGTGGTGGAATAGAATGTGTTTGCGTCTCATTTTGGAGAGACGACACAGTGGTTGTGATGGATTACTCGCATTCTCTTTACAGTCCAGAAGAAGGGGTGGAGGTTTAATTTCTTTGTTTTGAGGTGGATTCATCTCAACACCCATATTTGTTAAAAATGCGAGCTCATCAGTGAAAATTTCCTCAAAACTCTCATCGATATCCCGAAGAATAATATCATCACAAAGTGCGGGGTGATCTTCAGACTCCAAAAACGGCTAATAATCAGTGTTAGTTGTTGACTCGGACAACTCGGTGGAAGAGTATGTATGTGTATGATATATAGTTGGGTCAAACAACAACATATGAAAAGAGTCAAGATCAGTATCATGAGGTTGATCAAATTCGCTGCCGTCGTCATTCATTAATTCGACAGAACAAACCTGAGCAGTAGGTTCGGAGGGTACACTTCCCAACTTGTAAATGTTAAGCTCTATTGACATCTTCCCGAAGGATAGGGTCATAGAGCCATTACGACAATTGATTATAGCATTGGAAGTGGCCAAAAAAGGGCGACCAAGAATCACCGGAATTTGATTCCGTGGGTTTGCTACAGGCTGTGTATCAAGTACAATAAAGTCCACAGGGAATACAAATTCCCTGATTTTTATCAATACATCCTCCAGTTCACCCCTAGGTTTGGTGATTGATCGGTCAACCATCTGGAGAGTCCAGGGAGCTGGTTTCAATTCTCCGATCCCTAACTGCTCATAAACCGAGAAAGGAAGCAGGTTAACACTTGCACCAAGGTCAAGTAGAGCACGATTAATGTGTTTATCCCCAATAGAAATAGAAATAGTAGGACAGTCAGGGTCCTTACGTTTCCTTGGTAGTTGTTGGGGAAAAGCTGTGTCTACAGTACTTGGCATGAATACCTTCTTTGGCACTTGAGTCTTCCTCTTCCTAGTGCACAAGTCTTTGAGAATTTTCGCATAAGCGGGGACTTGTTGTATAGCATCTAAGATAGGGATGTTGATGTTAACCTGTTTAAATATTTCAGTGATCTTCCCCATTTGCGGACTTGGTCTGTTTCCCCTTAACCGATTCGGATAAGGAGCTTGAGAAATAAGAGCGGGGTCCAACATTGAAGAAGATCATGTGTGTGAGAACGATCTAAGAATAGGAGTGGGGATCGTTTTTGGTGGACTAGAAGAGGTTTTCTGAGGTGTCGAGCCTTGGGGAAAACGGAGAATAGGCTCGGAAGAAAATGGTGGGGTAGACGAACTGGGGTCAGAAACAGAAGTAGAAGTGGAAGGAAAAGTCTCAGCCAGGGTTTCATCGATTGATTCTTCATTATTAGTATCAATTTCCTCACCAACATGATTGTCAAGCACTCTTCCAGATCTCAACGTGGTGATAGCGTTCATATGATGTGAATATCCAGGATTGGCTAAAGGTTGAGCTGGAAGTTTTCCTTTTTCTTTCGCACTCAATTCGGCTTTTAATTGTGCAATTTCTGCTTCCATCGATTTTATATTCTCACTTTGGGAGTCAAAGTTTTTCTGGATTTTATCGACGGAAGACTTTATTTCAGCCGAAACTTGCATGAGATTTGTCAGAAGCAAATTCATGAGTGAAGAGGATTCATCAGTACCGGTCAACTGCAAAGGATTATTTGGTGCAGGTGTGTTGACCGGATTTTTAAAGTTTTATGATTGGTAGGGGTGCTGACTCAGTTGAAGTGGTTGCTGTTGTGGTGGAGGAGCCCTTTGGAAATTGTTTTGGGTTGGAACCGTGTTTTGATTTTGTGATTGTTTCCAAGCAAAGTTAGGGTGATTCCTCCAACCCTGATTATAAGTGGAAGAAAATAGATCGTTTCTAGGTCTTTGTTGGAAAGCAGCATTGATATGCTCATGACCTTAAAACGGAGAATTCAATGGACATTCTTCCGTGAGATGTGATGGATCAGAATAGCATCCACATACAGTTTTGGAGAGTGACATTTGATTTAGGCGTCTGCTAAAAATTTATTTTCCATAGTTTTGAGTTTCTTTTGCATTGCTGACATTTCAGCTCTAACTCCTATGGAAACATCAGATTGGTTATTGCCACCCCTAGACGATGACTGACTCACACTCTCCCACTGTAAGGATTTTTCAGCGAAATCTTCTAAAAATCTCCAGGCCTCACCATCATCTTTAGTCATGAAGGTGCCTTGACACATGGATTCAAGGGTCTGTTTTGTGGTAGGATTAATGCCCTCATATATGATTCTGCATAGATCCCATCTAGGGATTCCGTGATGTGGACATTGAACTAACAGATCCTTGAAGCGTTCAATACACTTTGAAAATGGTTCATTTGGAAGCTGGGTAAATTGATTTATTTCGCTATGGACTCGAGCTGTTTTATGATTCGGGTAAAATTTCTTTAGGAATGCTTTTACAAATTCTTCCAAGTTTGAAATAGAATGTGCGGCTGTGTTATAAAGCTACTTCTCGGCTATATCGCACAAGGTGAATGGGAGAAGACGTAAACGCATAGCATCCACAGAAAGCTGTGAAGTACTCATCACAACGCATACATTTTCAAATTTGGTAATAAAGACATATGCGTTTTCAGACTCGAGACCGTGATATTTGGGTAGAAGATTGATGTATTGGGGTTTTATTTCAAAATTGTCCCCGTTGGCTGGTGGAATGGTGAGACAGATCGAAAGGGGGCCTCGCATAGGGTATCATCTCTCTTGGAGAGAGATGCGGGGTGGATTCTACGCACCTGCGGACGGCGGCAGATTAGTGTTAAAGAAGTTCGATGGAGAATTGTCCATCGAAGTAGGTGTGGTGGTGGGTAAAGAAGAATTAGACGTAGAAATACCGACTTTGGAGTCGATAGGAGGAACGCGGACAAGACGGGCACTAGAATCCCGTGTCCAGCTGAACATGCACTAAAGGGTTTAGTACAAGTGGCAGCGTTAAGATAATTAGAGAAAAGATGAGTTGATGTTTGTTTTGAAAAAGATACGGATTTTTGAAAAATGCAAATCACAAACAATGCACAAGCAACCCTAACTCTAGTGGTCACTTAGGTCAAATTTCTAGACCGCTCTTAGACTTCCAGAAGACAAATCGCAGGATCAATCCTCTACTATCTCTTTGTCCCTCCTGTGACCAGGTAAGTGCCAGGTAAGTGGGAGGTTCTCCACTACGTAAGTAGTGGGCCTAATTAAGTAACCACTTGCCTTAGACACCACAAAAGAAACGCGGATAAGCAATAGATTACCCACAACCTCCTTCTGTCCTAAGTGAGCGCGACGGTCCTTAGAGTCTTGTCTAGATATTTTTTTAATTAATGAGGGTAATGCGGATACAAGTTTCATGATTTTTGGGGCTTAGGAAGGGTAATGAATTCCCCGCCTAATCTGAATTTGGTCTTTGCCCCTTAATTTCCGTATTAAAAATGCAAACAACCAAGATCAAACACGCACAATTTTTATTTTTGCGGCGCTGCGAATTTTTGCAAAGAATCCTGCAGAAATTGGTTAAATGAGCAGATCAAGGAAGAGATAAGAAAGTGAGAATTATACCGGAGAATTTTTGAACAGTGACGTGGTTATACCGCCGTGGATCCGCAGCAATTAGCGCTATTCGACCGCGGATGCGCGGTGAGATAATGCGATACCTGCACAAAAATTCTTGCAGCTGCTCCCGTTCAATCCCTGAACTCTCTGGAATATTCAGAAAAGTTTTCCTCAAGCTCCACAGATTCCAGATTTCCTCGTAAAAATTCATAACAAATCGTTTAGTGTTTGTGCGAATTTTGATCTAAAAATTCTGATGGAATAAATTTTTCAACTCAAATTTCAAAAACGAAAAAATTAGCACACTATCCCCGGCAACGGCGCCATTTGATTGATCTTTTTCTCGGTGTGTTGGTAGAAAAGTGTAAAGATCACAACCAAAGAAATTTGTAAACCGCAATCAATAACGGTGTCAATTGTAGGTTCGTTAGCGAGTGCGGATTGTCGACATGGAAAGTGAGATTTGATCGTAATTATTTTAGTCGAGTTGAAAATTAAAGAAGAAAAGAAAATGATTCAAGAGTTTTGAAATTTAGTTTCAAGAATTGTAAAGAACTAGATCTAATATCAAGAAATACTAAAGATCAAGAATCAAGAATCGAGAATTGTCCAAATCAAATGAATTATCAAGATTTGTAATGAGGCTCGTAGGAATCGATCGAATCGATACTGATGATGAAGACTTATGATTATGTATTCTTATCTATTGAAGATTTGTTGCTAGATCGATGACGATCAACGAGAATTAGGGATCTCTTAAAGAAACTAGGGTTTCTTCATCATATCCCTTGTCCTTTCGTTGACTAGTGTTCAGTTGATAAAACTGCACATTTGTTACTACATTTTTCCTACTATTTCTATACTAGAAAAGGTGTTTATTATAATATATGATACATATGAGGGGTTATCTGTAAAAATACTATTTTTCATGTGTTGATATATTATAATTAACATTTGGTAGGAAAATGTATGCAAAAATATCATTGACGAAATCTTAATGATAAAATTAATATCTCAATAAAACAAACTCTACTAATATTGTTTGCGGAGTTGTTGTGCAGAATTTTCAGGGCTAAAATCAAGGGAATCAAAGTTGTTAAAGCAAACCCGCATAATTAAGAAAGCAAACTAAGAAATCAAGTCTGGCAGCAACTACGAGAAGATTTTCAATTTCCTGAGATTCAAAAGATTGCCACATGTCACACAGATGAAAGCCCAAAAGCCCAAATCCAACAAGCTTACTATTTGGCCGCGGATCCGCGGCCAAACCCACCATTTGGCCGCAGATCCGCCGCGTGACAGAGGAATTGTGAGCTGGGATTTTTTCTGTTGAATCTTAACTTCTTGCTTCTAAATTTGGAAGCTAGGTTTCTGGCTTTTGGAGTATAAATAAGGACCGAGAGCCTCTTGGAAAAATCATCAAGTCGACGTGATCACGAAGTCCAAGACGGCTCACGCATCCAGGCTGATCATCAACGGTTCATCTACCTCCTTAGAAGAGATTGAGAAGCAAACTAGTATTTGTAATCATTTTCTAAGGGAACAAAGTGTAAATGAGTTTTGTTGATTAATAAAGGTAGTTCTTTTTCTTATTCTATTTCTTTGTAGTTCATTATGATTTCTCTCTCGATCTCTTCTTCTCCCAACATGCGCTAGTAATTCTCCGCTTGTTAGGGTTCGTAGGATTAGGGTAGGTTAATGGATGATGAAGATCCTTAAACCCTTTTTACGTCCTATAAAGTTTATAAACTTTATCAAAAGAATCATTAACATCCTAATCGGGCGCGCTACCAATTTATTGTTAGTCTCGACCGCGATTAGAGATTAGATTAATGATTGTTTTGGCAAAGGCTACATATGAACGGAGTTCCATGTCGAGATAGGGGTTAAGAGTGGGAACCATTTTCCCTCTAGAAACCCTAATCTACATGCATCACCGTCGTTCTAGTTTTAAATCTATTAAAGGATAAAAAGGGTAATCTTTAATTAATCATCCATAACTACTAAATCCTAATGAACTCTACAATCCCCCTTTTTATATAAACTTACCTCCGTAGTTAATCTAGATCTATATTTTGCATTAGTGTTTAAACGTAGATCTAGATCCTACAACCATTCTTCAATATTCTTTATTCTTCCTCCTCTCTTTCTCAACACATCTAAAGTAAGATTAAAATATTCAACGTTTCCCTGAGGACGACCCGTACTCATCTCGGTCTAGCTACGCCCGACAACGTTCTGATTGCGGTTATTCTACAAATACTTTTTCAGATCAATCAAATGGCGCCGTTGCCGGTGATACGTGCGTAATTTTTATTCTTACTATTTGTGTTGAATTCTTATTCGATCTATATCATAATTAATACAAAACTGCAAATCGTATATTTAACGAAGTGTGTGAATTTTTGCAAGGAGATTTGGAGTCACAGACTTGAGGAAACAGGAGACAGAGACATTCATCTAGATCCAGAAGAGCACAGAAGGCCACAGAAAAAAATTCATCAATTGATCCCTCTCTCTTGCGGCGGATCCGCGGCAGAAGGTGCATCTTGGCGGCGGAAGAGCGGCGGGTTAGAGGATTCAGGGTTTCACACTTCTCTGGTAAGATTCTAAACTCTTTCTCTCTCCTCTCAAATCCAATAATATATCTTTTCTGCAGGATTCTTTGCAAAATATCGCCGCTCAAAAATCTTTTTGCAAAGTTTTATGATTGGTTTGTTTTGCATATTTTAATACGGACTTTAAGGGGCAAAGACCAAATCCAGATTAGGTGGGGATTTCATCACACTTCCTAAGCCCCATAAATCACAAACCGAGCATCTGCATCAACCCTACAATAATTTAAAAAATATCTAGACCAGACTCTAAGGACTGTCGCGCTCATTAAGGACAGAGGAAGGTCGTGGGTAATTTATCGCTTATCCGCATTACTGTTGTGGTGCCTAAGCAAGTGTGTCTAAGGCAAGTGGTTACTTAATTAGGCCCGCTATTTTCAGTGATTCGTATAGCGGATACCTCCCACTTACCTGGCACTTACCTGGCCACAAGAGTAGTAAAGAGGTAGTAGAGGATTGATCCTGCGGCTTGTCCTTTGGAAGTCTAGGAGCGGTCTAGAGACTGGACCTAGGTAACCTTAGTTCTAGGGTTGCTTGTGCATTTTTATGTAATTTGTCTTAAAGTCCCAATTTTTCAAAACAGACCAATTTTAAATCACACACACGCTGCTACTTGCGCTAAACCCGCTTAGTGCATGCTTGGCTGGACACGGGATTCTAGTGCCCGTCTTGTCCGCGTTCCTGCTATCGACTCCGAAGTCGGTGCTTCTTCATTTTCTTTTCCCCCACCACACACCACATCGACCGAGATGGACGGTACTCTATCAGATTATAACACCATGCTGCCACCGCCCGTAGGTGCGCAGAATCCACCGCGCATCTCTCTCCAAGAGAGATGTTATCCTATCCGTGGTCCACTTCCCACTTGTCTATCTATTCCACCAGCTAACGGGGATAATTTTGAAATTAAACCCCACTACATCAATCTGTTGCCCAAATTTCACGGGATTGAATATGAAGACGCGTACGTTTTCATCACTAAATTCGAAAACGTATGCGCAATGATGGGAACTTCACAACTGACTGTGGATACTATGCGCTTGCGTCTTCTCCCATTCACTTTGTGCGACTTGACAGAAAAATGGCTTTATAACACTCTATCACTAATTGGGATGAATTCGTAATAGCATTTCTTAAGAAGTTTTACCCAAACCATAAGACCGCCCGTGTTAGGAGCGAGTTCAACCAGTTAACCCAGCTTCCCAATGAACCATTTTGGAAGTGTTTTGAACGTTTCAAGTATCTGCTTGTCCAATGTCCTCATCATGGAATAAATAGATGGGATTTGTGCTGAATTATATATGAGAGCATTAATCCAGCGATAAAGCAGATGCTTGAAACCAATTGTCAATGCAATTTCATGTCTAAAGATGATGGAGAAGCTTGGAAATATCTGAAAGATCTCGCTGAACACACTTTGCAGTGGGAAAGCATAAGACCACCTTCATCTAGGGGAAGTATTCATCAGCTCGACGTTTCCATCGTAGTAAAAGTCGAAATGGCAGCGATACAGAAGAAACTCGACGCTATTGAGAGCAAATTCTCATCAGTCTCCCTAAACCAGGTCACGCTACCCAAAACCGTGTGTGGTTGCTGTTCAGATCCTTCACACTTGACGGAGGAATGTCCTATGAATGCATCGTTTCAAGGTCACGAGCAAACTAGTGCTGCTTTTCAGCAGCGACCTAGAAACGATCCTTATTCTTCCACGTACAATCAAGGATGGAGGAATCATCCTAATTTTGCTTGGAACCAAAACCAACCCCAAAATCAAAACCAGTTCCAAAGCAATTATCAAAGACCTCCTCCACAGCAACCACAACCACAAAGTCAGCACCCTTTTCAGTCATAAAATTTTCAAAATCCGGCCAACACTTCTGTACCACAATTGGCCGGTACAGATAACTCTTCACTCGCACAAACTTTGGATTTGTTTATGAAACATTCCATTCAAATGTCGGCTGATATGATGTCTTCTATTGATAACATAAAGAAAGACTCCGCCTCCCACGGTGAGAGTATTAAATCAATAGAAAACCAAATTGCATAATTGAAAGCCGCAATGAGTGCGAGAGAGAAAGGGAAACTCCCATCTCAACCCTTACCGAATCCTGGCCACTCACAACATCATAATGTGAATGCCGTTACTACGTTGAGATCGGGAAAAGTGCTGAATAACCGAGTGGGTGAGAAATTTGATGATGTTAGTGACACCAATGATACCCCAGCTTCTACTTCTTCTCCTAATTCGTCTAGTCTCCCACCTTCATCCGAGCCTATTCTTCGTTTTCCCGAAGGCTCGAACACTTCGCCAAATCTATCTAAGTCGATTCCCACTCCAATTTTGGGATCGAATCCGTCCCCACAATCTTCTCCACAAATGTTGGACCCAAAACTTATTGATCAAGCTTCGTTTCCAAACAGATTAAGGGCCAACCGACCTAACCCACAAATGGAGAAGATTGTGGAAATGTTTAAGCAAGTTAACGTAAATATTCCTCTCCTAAATGCTATTCAACAAGTCCCATCTTATGCAAGAATCCTTAAAGACTTGTGCACTAGGAAGAGAAAAACTCAAGTGCCTAAGAAGGTTTTTATGACGAGTAATGTTAGCACAGCTTTTACCCAGCAAATACCAAGGAAACGTAAGGACCCTGGCTGTCCTACCATCTCTATTTCTATTGGGGGTAAAAATATCAGTCGTGCTTTACTCGACCTTGGCACTAGCGTTAACTTGCTTCCTTATTCAGTATACGAGCAGTTAGGGATTGGAGAGTTGAAACCAGCCCATTGTACTCTCCAGATGGCAGACCGATCTATCACCAAACCACGGGATGAACTAGAGGATGTGTTAATTAAAGTCGGGGAATTCATATTCCCTATGGACTTTATTGTTTTAGATGCACAGCCTGTGGCAAACCCACACAATCAAATCCCGGTGATACTTGGTCGACCCTTCCTAGCAACTTCTAACGCTGAAATTAATTGTCGTAACGGTTCTATGAACTTATCCTTCGGGAAAATGACAATTGAGCTTAATATTTACAAGCTAGGGAGTCAACCATCAGAACCTTCTGCTCATTTGCTGGATGTTTGTTCCATCCACGAGATAGCTCCCGAAAGCTGCATGGATGAGGAACTTTGCTTTGATGATCTCGACAACACCAGTGAGACATCGTTTGATCTTGCACAACTTCATAGTGAGGACATGTTCAATGAGTCAGTCCCAGAGTTTGAACCCGTTGACTCGTTGCAAAAGTCAGCAGCACTTTCCGAGTCAATATCTTATGCAAGTTTTGAACCTCTTAGGGAGTCCGAATATCATTACCTTACCCCACCTTCTATTGTCTCTCCGCCAATTCTTGATCTCAAACCGCTACCTTCTCATCTTAAATATGCATATTTAGGAGAGAATGAGACTTTTCCAGTGATTATATCCGCTTCTCTAGTCTCAGAGCAAGAGAACGCACTTTTGGCAGTGTTGAGATCGAATCGGCAAGCATTTGGTTGGACAATGGCTGACATCAAAGGGATTAGTCCCTTAATTGTTGAACATTATATACATCTGATGGATGAAGCCACACCAAACTGAGACCCACAAAGACGGTTAAATCCCGTTATGAAGGAGGCGGTAAAGAAAGAAATCGTCAAGTGCCTTGATAATAGAATAATTTACCCTATATCTGATAGCCAATGGGTAAGTCCAATTCATGTGGTCCCTAAAAAGACTGGCATCACAGTCATAACTAATGAGGCTAATGAGTTAATCCAAACACGCACCCAAACTGGGTGGCGTGTATGTATTGATTACAGAAAACTCAATGCCGCGACAAGGAAAGATCACTTCCCTCTACCTTTCATTGACCAGATGTTAGAACGATTAGCTGGACACGAATACTACTGTTTCTTGGACGGATACTCTGGCTATAACCAGGTCCCCATCGCCGAAAAGGATCAAGATAAAACCACATTTACTTGTCCTTTCGGTACTTTTGCTTATAGATGTATGCCCTTTGGGTTATGCAACGCTCCCGCTACATTTCAGCGGTGTATGATGGGGATATTCTCAGATATGGTGGAGAATTTTCTGGAAATTTTTATGGACGATTTCTCCATTTTTGGGGTCTCTTTTGAGGATTGCTTTCGTAATCTTGACGCGGTTCTTACCCGCTGTAAGGATAAGAACTTGACTTTGACTTGGAAAAAATGCCATTTTATGGTCCAAGAAGGTATTGTCCTTGGACATATAATTTCACGAAAAGGCATTGAGGTTGACAGAGCTAAAATTGATGTCATTCAAAACCTCCCTCGTCCCAAATGCGTCAAAGATATACGATCCTTCCTTGGTCATGCAGGATTTTATAGGAGATTCATTAAGAACTTTAGCAAAATTGCTAGATCCTTAACTCTTCTATTGGCCAAGGATACTACATTTCACTTCGATTCGGATTGTGAGGCTGCTTTTGAATTGCTTAAAGGATCGCTCACTACAGCCCCCATTCTATCATCTCCGGATTGGAACCACCCGTTCGAGCTTATGTGTGATGCATCAGATTTTGCTATTAGTGCTGTCTTAGGACAGCACATTGATAAGATGCCACATGTAATTTACTATGCAAGTAGTACCTTGAATGATGCACAAATAAATTACACAACTACCAAAAAAGAACTCTTGGCAGTTGTATTTGCATTAGAGAAATTCAGGCCCTACTTGATTGGCTCGCCAATTGTGGTTTACACTGATCACTCCGCCCTACGACATCTTTTATTGAAGAAGGATGCTTAGGCCAGGCTAATACATTGGATCCTATTGTTACAAGAATTTGATCTTGTCATCCGAGACAAGAGTGGATGTGAAAACGTTGTAGCCGACCATCATTTACGCATCACTTCTTCGCCAACTTTGACCGTGCCGATAAATGACTCATTTCCTGACGAACAGCTCTTGACTGTATCCTACGAACCTTGGTTCGTGGATATTGTGAACTACCTTGCGACGGGACTTATTCCTAGCGATTGGTCGAAACAAGACAAACTTCGATTTCTATCCCAAGTAAAATACTTTTACTGGGATGAACCTTATCTATTTAAGTATTGTTCCGATCAAATCATTCGCAGGTGTGTCCCTAATGATGAATTCAAGAGTGTGTTATTATTTTGTCATGATCAGGCATGCGGCGGTTATTTTGGTCCTCGAAAAACGGCGGAGAAAGTTTTGCAATGTGGCTTTTATTGGCCAACATTATTTAAAGATGCATATGAACATTGCAAAACTTGTCCGCGATGTCAGCATTTGGGTCGGATTTCACGAAGAAACAAGATGCCGCTCCAACCTATATTGGTTGTGGAAATATTCGATGTTTGGGGTATTGATTTTATGGGCCCTTTTCCCAACTCCTTTGGGAATTTATACATATTGTTAGTGTTGGAGATAGTGCCCTCATAGTCAATTATTGGATCACAGGTACGTGATTGCAATGATTGCGGAGGACCTATACCGGTAGGACAGTCTTACTCGAGATGATATTATGCTATCTGGTTTGCCTTTATCAGTCGTGTACATGATCAGGTGACTGATTACATGTTATACTTTGATAGAGCCCTTAGGATCTTGCTTTACTACCAACAGTATGATGGCGATCATATACGTGAGAGTTGGGTAGTTTATATGCATATCCTTAATTGTGGTCCCTAGTCGTGGGAGTTTCGAGACAGGGCATCGATACTCCGGAGTAGACTAGTGTATACAGTCGAGACCCCGACGAGGGGCGGTGGCCGGTCTCACAAGCCACTGGTGTCAGTTGGATCACCTAAGATGTATACAGGTGCTCATTGGGTTATGAGTACACCGGACAGGACTCGCCAGGAATCTGCTAGTTAGTATTATATCTATCGTCAGATAGCAGTTCCCTGGTGACATGTGTACAGGTTAGTTCATCGACCTGAGGTCGTCATTTGTCTCGTGTGAGTTCCCACTGTGCTTTGATTTCTACCCTACCACGGCTCAAAGGAGTCGTGCAAACAGGTAGCTTTTGGGTACAGTCCCGAGCCATATGGAGGCACGTGAGCGAATCGGCAGGGGATTCGTCTCTCCCGGTATTGGGGGCGAGGTCGTGCTGTGTCTAGGAGAGCCATTACACAAAGTCCATGGCCATGGCAGGAGATTTACTGGTAGGTACTCCAGTAGTATCTCAGGGTGTTATTTGGCTTCACTCCGACACGACTTATACTGCTATTGGGGGTCTGACGTTACTAGCCCCCTAGGCAGATATGCGATACTCATAGACGAACGGACCGGACTGTATATACATTGTCACTGTTAGGCTCAGTAGGGTTTTCCGGATGAGTTCGCTCATCGGCATCCCTTGAGGTCAGTCCATGGGCAGCCGTTACGCATTGCTAGTGCCGCTGACGGTTTGTGGTTAAACCCACTGCCAGGGTACTGACGAGTCATTAGAGTCCCCCACAGACAGTTTCCCAAGTTCGGGCGAAACGTTGTAGAGGCCGTATGGTTTTATGGCAGGGTTCGGAAAATGCACGTGCGTTTACGCACGTGTTATTTTTCGGGCAGATGATACTGGTCGGCTTTGGTTTAAGCCGGAACCGAGTATTATATTGAGTAGGTATAATATCTTTGTCTCAGTTGCATTTGTGTTCGGTCGTAATACAAATGCGGGTATATTTATACAGTTTCGGGGTTGTCCTGAAATTCGTTTCAGGATCACTTTTGGAAGTTGCCAGTTTCCAGTTTTCTATCAGCCGTCTTTTAACATTCGGTTAAAGACGGATTTATCTTTTCTTCAGTTGAGGTGAGTCAGTGTTCTAGAAGATTCTAGATGAGGTGACTAGGATTAATTGGTGTTGAGTTTTCATTGGTTGCATTAATGACTTGATGAGGTGTTTATGTGAGTCATTGTTTTCATTAAAGAGTTTTGTTAAGCTTAAGATATTTTGTGAGAAGCTTCATGTCTTATGGTCACCCCCCCTTCTCCTACACTCACCCCCTCTCCATATATGAGGCCGTCCCCCTCTCTCTCTCTCACAACTTGATGTTTTCATTTGTAGAAAAGATATGATAGTATTTGGGGTGCATGGAATTTCACAGTTCATTTCATTCCATCACCCAATTCCCACGGCAACTTCATTAACCGATCGTCCACGGACTTGGACGAAGTGAGACAAAGTCATCTACTCATTCTCTACATCATTCTTGGTCGTCTCTTTTAGCAAACTTGACGATCGAGTTGCCTCAAGTCAGAGGCGGGAGCCCGTTTAAAGAATCGTCGATGTGGTGCCACCTCGACGAGGATATCGGAGATCGATGAGATCGGAGCAGCCGCAACGGAGCGTGGGATGATGGTTGAAGAACGAAGGACTTGGATCGTTCGGTATAACCTTTCTACACTCTTTACAGATTGTTAGTTTAGCAATAATGGCAGATCCGGGTTAAAGTATACGATAGCGCCAGTTAAAAAATTTTTGTTCCGCATTTGGCGTCTGTAGACTACCGGGGCGCTAGCGTAGACTTACAGTGGTATCAGAGCCTAACCATTTTGCTATACTAACTTGTGCTAACGCGTTTAAAATATCGATCCGACCGGAAATCGAAAATTGCAAAATCCAAGCTTGACAGTTTCTGTTGATTTTAAATGGCCTCCTAAAATTTTTCTGCATGTCTCAGAAAACTGTGCAGGCTTTTCTAAGAACCACGTAGAAATTTGGGCACGTGATTCGATGATACCGCCGCGGAAACGCGGTCAAACCTATGGTTTGACCGCGCTTCCGCGGCCATACAGTGAGATCGTGGCCCCAAATTTTCACAGTGGGTTCTCTGTTGGATTTTGTGGTTTTTGGTAAATATCGTTTTGGCCCAGATTTTGTTACTGTTCACCAGTAAGTCGTGGGGCCCACTTTTTGATATTTGGTCGATCAAAATTTAAACATGTTAGTTTACAGTGCTTACATTATATCTCCGACCGGGAATGTCATTTGATCGGTAAACCGCGTCTGATTGCTATAGTTCTTTTAGACGGGTTTGCGAACGTGACATTCGCGTTGATGTTCTGTGTTGTTGTAATGACCCCAAAATCTTTATACATTTGTATTATCCCTCTTCAATAATATACCGTATTTATTTGTACTTGGTATTTTCCTTTTTTCTATTAAATTTATTATTATTTTATTTCTCAATCTATTATGTATTTTTTTTTAGGTACAATTTCTTTTTCTTATATTTAAGTTTTTAACTTCTCATTCTTATTTTTCCTTTCATAAATATTTAACCCAAATCCATTATTCTTATTCTTTACAGCCCATCTAAAAAGCCCATTTTCTTTTTAAGCAACATCATATATTTAATTCTAATTAAATATATGTATGAACAACCTTGTAGCTCATTGGTTAAGTCCTTGCATTGTTATTCCATAAGTCACATGTTCAAATCCCCATTCTTGCAATTATTTTTTATCATTTTTTATTCTTCTCATAACCTACAAATGAGACCTTTCATTTCCAAAATGAATGGTGGCTTTTCATTTCTCTTTTAATTCTCATGTTAAATGCATATATTATTATTCACCATTACACCATCCTTATTGTCCTCCTCCATCTTTTCCTTCCTCATATTTTTCTATCTCTCACTTCTTTCTCTTCACCTAGAATTCAAGAAGAAGAACAAGAAGAAGTCTTCAAGAAGGTCTCGCTAGTAACGCGAGGCTATCGGCGGATAGACAAGCCCGGTGACAATACCGGCTTGTGCATGTAAGTCCCTTCACTTTTTCCTTCCTCCATCTCTTTCTTTTTCTCTTTATATTTCTCTTGTTTTATATTGCCATGAAAAACTTCACTTGACATATCATAATTCCTAATAATTAATTAAATGGATACATATATAAATAATGAACACACAAACATACATACATATATAGTTTGTAAAGTCTTTTTCATTACTCTCAATTCACATGTTAAGATTTCATAGTGACCAATTAGGATTGTATGTTTGTTGTTTTATTTTAAATCACTTTATTTAATGTTTGTAAAAAAAAATGAAGTTACGAATAAATACCTTAGTTTTCTCATTTCTCACATATGACATATCAATACCTTTAGCTTTAAAATAATTTTTAGAAATTAATTTTTACTTCTGAAAATTTCACGGAATTTACATATGATATACTATATTATTTTTTACACGCTGTAAAAATTTAAGATCGATCCGCATAACGGTTTAGGAATTACATCGTATTTATTCACTGATCGTAAAACAGAAAACTGCAGTTATCGGTCAATTTCTAGGACACATAACTTGGTATACCGGTATCCAAATTGAGCAAACTCAGGTGTTTTTGATATCTACATCGAATGATCTAGATTTTCTTAGTTTTATATTTTTACTGAAAATCGACGTAAAATATAGAAAACTGTGTTACAACATTAAGTGACGGAGCTGGACAGAATCTGTTCCGATTCACACACTGGTTTTAAATTGGACATAACTCGAACACCCGATGTCCGTTTGTGACAAAATTTAGATGTGTAGATGCACCATTGATAGAACTATAATTTTCTGTATATTATATTACTTAGGAATGCATGAAACAGGAATGCATGAAACAACCTGATATAGGCTTTGCAATAGAATATATAGTTGCTGTCCAGAAATCTGAATTTCTGTTTTAAATGCTGATATTAAAATGATCATAACTAGAGCTTCAGAAATCCAAATCATGTGAATCTTGGTGTTTTAGATAAGTACATCGAAATACCTACAATTTTCTAATAATTTTCGTAACCTGAAACCCGATAGAAATTAACTCAAACTGCGTTTTAAAAATATGTGACGGTGCCGAATAGATTCTGATCTGTTTTGCGCGACGATACGAAAACATATATATCTCTCAAACCGGTAGTCGTATTTAGGTGAAACTGGAACTTACGCATGCAAAACATTTAGAGCCATATTTCTGTTTATATTCCGCATTCGTTCAACTTGATTAATTAGTCGTACATAATATTTCTTTACAGCATTGTTTATGGTAGTTACTCGAATAATATACTTGACCCATTTCATGCTATTCGAACATGTATACATATTTATCTTGATCATTAAATTGTTGTATATATATAAAGACGAATAACAAATACTTGAGGTGTATTTTGCAAACTATACAATATTACTTTTTACAATAAACCCCCTCAAGTTTTTATAAATTACAATTAGGCCCCTAACAAATGAAGAACTTCAAATTATCTTCTCTAGTCTGACTCGGGTTAGAGTCTGACTATTTCTGACTTGAATATAATTCAAGTCAATCTATATTCTTTATATTTCAACTTAAGATGAATACATGAATCCCAGAATCCAGTTAACAATCTATATAACTTGACTGAACCGAACCATGGATATTCCTTTTACATGTTTCCCAGTATTCCATTTACATGACTGTATGGTTATAGCCGTTTCCTGATATCATGGTTTCGGTCAGTCAGTTAATCAATCTTACAATTAATACAATTTTACAAGATAACAATACAAACAAGACATCGCGGGGTTTAAGGGGTAGACTGGTACGGAATATGTTAAAGGTGGCACGAGGTGGTCACTTAAGACGTAATTACATCCATGCCGTTGTTCCGTGGTATTATCGACGGAGCCTTGTACTACAGGTTACCAAAGTCCCCGGTGTAAGTGGGACTCCCCTCGTATACACTGGCATCTTCTGTACCAGGCTACAAACAACAGCGTTAATACAACATTACAATATTATAATACAACATTAAAAGCTACACTCTCCCTCTCTTACTCTCTGTCTATTCCTCTCTTATCTTTGGGACTTACCGAGCGACCTGTTCGCTGACGACATTCTGTTTCTCTCTTCTTTGAATGTCGTCAGGTGATTTAGACCCGGCAGAGATTGAGCCATCACAAGAAGACTTGGAGCAGTTTACTGAAGACCCTGCACTGTAGTTTCATTGTACACTTTTCCTTTCTGTACTTTTCATTTCCTGTTATGCCACTGGTTAGGCATCTTTTATTTCAGTTGTATTTCCTTTCATGTATTGTACAAAGAATGTTAATAAATAAAAGTTGCTGTTCTTTTATACTCTTGTCTCTTGTGTAATATTTTATATTGCTTAGCTACGCTTAGCGTATGTACTTCTGAGTACATACGTAGCGGACCTCGTCGCGTCCACTTCGCCGTACACTGGGAAGCGGGGCGTGACAGTTGTGCTGTGATGTTACGGATTTGTCGTGGTGGATAGCAGTGTGCAATGGTAGTACAGTTTGTGTTTATTTGTACATTTGATATTGCGGGGCGAGCGTCCAACTTGTGGACTGCCGTCACTGCCTGTTGTATAATATTCTTTTGGGGCACGAGCAGGTTGCGGTCGATGTACCTATTGTACTATTTTTCATTACTGTACTAGGTTTTGCCCCGAGACGGAGTGCACGGATAGCCGGGTTCTGAGAAGCAACGGGTCCGCATCTCATGGCTTTGAGAGGCAAAGGGGCCCCACTCAAGAATTGGCAGACTATTCGCCGCACTCGTAGGGGGTACAGGTTGACCCAAGGAGGGGTGCCCAAGCTTACCGGATTCCGTGGAGTGCTGGGTGGTCCATTCACTATGCTGTAGGGGGCTGCCTCGCTTCAGGTTTTGGCGGGTAACTTGCCGCACCCGTAGGGGTCTAGGTTTCATTGCACAGGCTATCCACACGACAGGGGAACGTCGGGTTTCAGCAGCGGCTCTGTGAAACTCGGGGATCCCAGATTATCTGTATTGTTCTGTGATGCTTATTACTTTTCTGTAATGTTGCATACTATCACGCCTGGAGCGATTATTGTATATTGGTTTATATACTATTAGATGTTGTATATATTTTACACCCGCGCTAGTCCAGTCCCCGCTCTGTCGTTAGTTAAGTAACCTAACGAGTGATGACGGGACCCAGTGACGAATGCGGATGGCATATACGTACATTTTATTTTCGTTCTTTTCTGGTATGATAATTGATGGGACAGTGTTGATTCTGATCAATGCAAAGTAAAACAAACCTGTTTGCAGTTGTTGGAACAAGTTTAAAAAGTGTTATTGCAAAAACGTTTTCTTTTGTTATGCATAGCGGTATTCAGTGGAATATCCTGCACCTCATTCGACGGGGCAAGGGCCGATATCCCTTCACCGGGACTGACCCCTTGGGCAGAAGTTTGCGTCAGAGTAATAACTTCACTATAGTCGATTACAAGTTGCTTTGCATAGCGGTATTCAGTGGAATATCCTGCACCTCATTCCACGAGGAAAGAGCCGAGATCCCTTTACCGGGAGTGACCTCTTTAGCAAAAGGTTTTCGCCACTATATTTTAAAAAGCTATCAGGTTCCTTCAGCGATATCAAGTTCACTACGTTAAAGGTTTTTCGCCAAAAACCAGCCGTAGCCCTCCGTCGTTTCTTATGGATGGTCAGTAGTATTCAAGCTATGTTTGTTGGCATACGTCAAGGCATAGTGTTTGGTAGCTGCTGGGTATTCATTTGTTGCATAGATAGATGAGTTGGTTTGGGACAGTCGTATTACCTTGTTGGCATACGTCAAGGGTATGTACGGGTGGGTTCAAATTAACAAGATAATGACGGGCAGAACTTGACATGTGACTTATGATTTGTTGACATGCGCCAAGGTCATAAGAGCATGGGGCATAAATCACATCGGGAGTTTCTAAAGAAACTGAAACTTGCCAAGTATGCGCATACCATCTGGAGTATGAGTAATGTGGATGCATTCCATCACGTTATCATGCGATGTGAGTTGGATCCCGATTCCCACTGATGAGTTGGTTTACTCTTCGGGTGATCCCGATTGATTCTTCTTTAGGTTTGGAGGAGAATTTGACAGGACAGTGGGAGGTTTCCGGATTAGATAAAGTGATGACCATTCTGATCTAGGTTAGAGTGCACGCAGAGTGTTTCTTTTCTCTCTCTCTTTGGCAGTGACCTTTGACCGACCCTAGACTATGACTCAGTGACCAGGTTGACCGAACCTTCTTAAAATACTGGCTTTTGGATTGTCTAAGTTGCATAAGTCATTGCCACTCCTTCTTTTACCCTTTGAATTTCTCAGAACACCCGTATTACTACGGATATCCACTTCCATTGGATAGATCCATCGTATGGTTATATACGAACTCGAAGGGACTTCTTCGAGGATGGATCCAGGTTCAGGAGAAAAAGAATTGGTTTATTCAGTTGTCTTTTATTATCACCTTCTCTCAGGTTGCGAGGGCTCCTTGGTTTAGGAGAGTACACCTATTACGCTTATTGGATAGTCTTATTCCAAACCATAGGCTGGTGCCGAAAGGTAGGGAATGAAGAAAACCAATTAGCCTAAGTAGGGTGTGCAGAAGGTAATATGTAAAGACAAAATAAAGGGATTAGAAAGAGGGCAAAGTAAATTGCGACTGATATCATTCACGACCAAAACCGCGTACTTCATCGCCGCTCCTATTTCACCTTTAAAAGAATAAGGTATTATTCAGTTGTCTTTTATCATCACCTTCTCTCGAGATGCGAGTACTCCTTGGTTTAGGAGGGTACACCTATTATGCTTACTGGATAGTCTTCTTCCAAACCATAGGCTGGTGCCGAACGGTAGGGAAGGAAGAAAACCATTTAGCCTAACGATGGTGTACAGAAGGTAACGACTAAAGACAAATAAAGGAATTTGGAGAGATGACAATAAAATATACGGTTGAAGTCATGAATTGGATTAAGAAAGAGGCATTGCTATGAATACCAGGATACCCCTACGAAACATTTTCATGTTTCAGTGCATTGTTAAAGCAAAACTGTTTTCCCGATTAGACACTTACTCCAAGGGTATGTATTTACCAGGTTTCATTCTCATATCTGTATGGTTTTACTGATGATGAGTGGGAGTAAGATGTTGGGAATTAGGTGATCATCCTCATTATATCGGAATTCGTTGTAATTGGTGATATTTGAGGAAATCGCCAGGGTACAGTTTTCCACCGACAACGCACAGTTTTTGAGTTGTTTAACTCAGCGGACTTATACAGAGTATTGTATGTTGTCCAAGTGTCCATCAGGACAAAGGGGTAGGTCCTCGTACTATGTTCTGTTTACTTATAACTTCTCTAGTATTTAGACAAGTGTTTCATAGAAATACAAGGTCTAAGTTTTGAGAAGTTATGGGTATAAGAATAAAGTAGAGAACCAGGTATCACAAGTATCGGGATTCTTCAAAGAGATCGAAGATGTAGATTCTTGTGATTGGTATTCAGATGATAGTGATGGTTTTGAGAAACGTGTTTCTCTTTCAGGTTACTCATAATTGGATGGATTCCTAAGTTGAGTAATGCTGATTAGCCTCTTTCCATTAAGTTGATATGCACTGGAGACAGCTGCATGGATTGAATCTGGTTCCAATTAAATAAGTGCCAAAGTTTCTGTATTGGATATAGAATGGTTCGTACCTTAAAAGTTGTTAAGGTACGGGGAGTTGTCCAGCTTATGCTTAAAACCAGACTCTGGATAACTCAGGGCACGTTTCTGTAGTGGCTGTTTGTGGGTTGACCCTGGCTATGACGAGGGCTGATATTCTACCATTTGGAAGATCAATAGTGATATTGTTCTTGACTCGCCACAGTTTTAGTAAAAATGGATCTTTTTCAGAAAACAGTAGTGGGAGTATGGTAGAACTGGAAGTAATTCCAGAACCGCGAACGATTACGGAAAATTTAATAGGACCTATATATTCAATCAGGTTTGACATTCCAATAGCCACTCCGCAGATATGGTAGGTAACCCCAGACACCCGAGAGGTACTTCGGTAGGCTCAAGGACGGTGACAGGGAGGTTCTTATCTACCAAGACTTGACACTACTGTTGTTCCAGGATATGAGACCCGGTAGGAGGGTTGTCGTAGTCAGTGGGAGCAGCGGAAGCATAGTGGGCAAGATGCTTATATCTATTTATAGACTTGAGCAGTTATAGCGGAGATAGATCATCTAATTTTGATGTGACAGTCATGGGTTTGACTTCAATCAGAATAGGGGATGGATCTGTTAAGAAGGTAGTAGGGTGTGATGTCATGGTATCTGGATGACATACACAGAGTAGGAAGTAAAATTCCTATACTACGATCGGTTGTACTGTGGTCGTCACACAGTTGTTTCTCCAGACAGGATATGGATATAATATTTGACATTCTGGTTTCTAGATCTATGGTTTTAGATCTAGATTTGGGTAGTTTCCCAATGTGGGTACTTTGACAGTATTCTAATGGTTTTTAGAATAGATGACTCCTAGCATGGTGGTGTACCTGCAGGTGATGGAGTCACCCTCTCTAAAGGTGTCGTGTAGACTAAAGGGGAGAGGGATGTGCGTGATTGATAGATCACTTGCTTAGGCAGTTGAGTCAATCATGAGATGTCAAGTACCACACCAAATGTTGGTTTTGCACTAGATGCAATAAGTTTGTATTAATCCAATCCTAGAGAAACATAAGGAAGCAGTTTTAGAACATAAGTACATGTTCTACGGATTTGATAATGGCAGCCTCCTTCGAGAGACGATTATCATTCCAGGCTTCAAAGGTGACATGGATGACAGAGTGATTGTCAGAGTTATAGTTTTCCCTCTGACGAAGAGGGACAGTATTATGGACAGGTGGTTCAAGAGGATACTGTGGGTGGCATGGTGCCGGATACTGATTAAGTTCAGTGATCGATACAGTCTAAGAAGTTTGGATTTGAAGTTCATTTATGAACTAGGTCCCATCAGATATCCAGACACATTCTAAGACAGGTATTACTCAATTCGGGAGATGGTTTTCTCCGCGAACTTGAGATTAAGAGAGATATAGAAAGAAACTTCTAGGCGGATCCACTCACTAAGGCTATTTCTCGAACACAATAGTTTTACAAACGGGCTTTGTGAAACTGATTAGTAGAGGAGTTGGGTGTTGGTTTCACACGGGCTGTGAGTAGTCGACATCGCAATAATTAGCCTTGAGTGCAAGTGGGAGATTGTTGGAGATAGTGCCCTCATAGTCAATTATTGGATCACAGGTACGTGATTGCAATGATTGCGGAGGACCTATACCGGTAGGACAGTCTTACTCGAGATGATAGTATGCTATCTGGTTTGCCTTTATCAGTCGTGTACATGATCAGGTGACTGATTACATGTTACACTTTGATAGAGCCCTTAGGATCTTGCTTTACTACCAACAGTATGATGGCGATCATATACGTGAGAGTTGGGTAGTTTATATGCATATCCTTAATTGTGGTCCCTAGTCGTGGGAGTTTCGAGACAGGGCATCGATACTCCGGAGTAGACTAATGTATACAGTCGAGACCCCGACGAGGGGCGGTGGCCGGTCTCACAAGCCACTGGTGTCAGTTGGATCACCTAAGATGTATACAGGTACTCATTGGGTTATGAGTACACCGGACAGGACTCGCCGGGAATCTGCTAGTTATTATTATATCTATCGTCAGATAGCAGTTCCCTGGTGACATGTGTACAGGTTAGTTCATCGACCTGAGCTCGTCATTTGTCTCGTGTGAGTTCCCACTGTGCTTTGATTTCTACCCTACCACGGCTCAAAGGAGTCGTGCAAACATGTAGCTTTTGGGTACAGTCCCGAGCCATATGGAGGCACGTGAGCGGATCGGCAGGGGATTCGTCTCTCCCGGTATTGGGGGCGAGGTCGTGCTATGTCTAGGAGAGCCATTACACAAAGTCCATGGCCATGGCAGGAGATTTACTGGTAGGTACTCCAGTAGTATCTCAGGGTGTTATTGGGCTTCACTCCGACACGACTTATACTGCTATTGGGGGTCTGACGTTACTAGCCCCCTAGGCAGATATGCGATACTCATAGACGAACGGACCGGACTGTATATACATTGTCACTGTTAGGCTCAGTAGGGTTTTCCGGATGAGTTCGCTCATCGGCATCCCTTGAGGTCAGTCCATGGGCAGCCGTTACGCATTGCTAGTGCCGCTGACGGTTTATGGTTAAACCCACTGCCAGGGTACTGACGAGTCATTATAGTCCCCCACAGACAGTTTCCCAAGTTCGGGCGAAACGTTGTAGAGGCCGTATGGTTTTATGACAGGGTTCGGAAAATGCACGTGCGTTTACGCACGTGTTATTTTTCGGGCAGATGATACTGGTCGGCTTTGGTTTAAGCCGGAACCGAGTATTATATTGAGTAGATATAATATCTTTGTCTCAGTTGCATTTGTATTCGGTCGTAATACAAATGCGGGTATATTTATACAGTTTCGGGGTTGTCCTGAAATTCGTTTCAGGATCACTTTTGGAAGTTGCCAGTTTCCAGTTTTCTATCAGCCGTCTTTTAACATTCGGTTAAAGACGGATTTATCTTTTCTTCAGTTGAGGTGAGTCAGTGTTCTAAAAGATTCTAGATGAGGTGACTAGGATTAATTGGTGTTGAGTTTTCATTGGTTGCATTAATGACTTGATGAGGTGTTTATGTGAGTCATTATTTTCATTAAAGAGTTTTGTTAAGCTTAAGATATTTTGTGAGAAGCTTCATGTCTTATGGTCACCCCCCCTTCTCCTACACTCACCCCCTCTCCATATATGAGGCCGACCCCCTCTCTCTCTCTCACAACTTGATGTTTTCATTTGTAGAAAAGATATGATAGTATTTGGGGTGCATGGAATTTCACAGTTCATTTCATTCCATCACCCAATTCCCACGGCAACTTCATTAACCGATCGTCCACGGACTTGGACGAAGTGAGACAAAGTCATCTACTCATTCTCTACATCATTCTTGGTCGTCTCTTTTAGCAAACTTGACGATCGAGTTGCCTCAAGTCAGAGGCGGGAGCCCGTTTAAAGAATCGTCGATGTGGTGCCACCTCGACGAGGATATCGGAGATCGATGAGATCGGAGCAGCCGCAACGGAGCGTGGGATGATGGTTGAAGAACGAAGGACTCGGATCGTTCGGTATAACCTTTCTACACTCTTTACAGTTTGTTAGTTTAGCAATAATGGCAGATCCGGGTTAAAATATACGATAGCGCCAGTTAAAAAGTTTTTGTTCCGCATTTGGCGTCTGTAGACTGCCGGGGCGCTAGCGTTGACTTACAGTTAGCGGTTGATTATGTCTCGAAATGGGTGGAAGCTATACCGTGTCTCACTAATGACAACAAAGTTGTCATTAAGTTCCTTAAAGAAAATATCTGTTCGCGATTCAGACACCCTCGCACTATAATTAGCGACAACGGGACACATTTCTGTAATTGGTCTTTCGAGACTTTGATGCGGAAATATTCAATCACTCACAAGCTTTTTACGCCCTATCATCCCCAAACAAGCGGGCAGGCTGAGATCTCAAATAGGCAGATCAAACAAATTTTGGAGAAGACGGTTTCTAAAAACCGTAATGATTGGTCAACCAAATTAACGGATGCTCTTTAGGCATTCCGCAGCGCTTATAAGACCGATCTTGGTATGTCTCCATACCGCCTAGTGTTTGGGAAGGCATGCCACCTTCCTGTCGAGATCGAACATAAAGCAATGTGGGCTATTAAAGAGCTTAACTTCGATTTTGATCATGCATGCAGCTATCGGAAGCTGCAATTGAATGAGCTAAGCGAACTCTGCGATGAAGCTTACAATAATGCGATGATAGTAAAGAACATGACTAAAGTGTTCCACGATAAAAATCTTTTTAGAAAAACCTTCACATCGGGGTAACAAGTCCTTCTTTACGATTCCCGTCTCCATCTTCATCCGGGTAAGCTTAAATCTCGTTGGAAAGGACCTTTTGTGGTGCGGTATATACACCCGCACGGGGCAGTAGAAGTTGAAAATTTGAAAAACGGTTCAATTTTTAAAGTAAATGGGCATAGATTAAAACCGTATTTCTCTGCTGACCCCGCGGAGGAGCTCCTGTTTTTACAGGAGCCGCTTTATCTGAACTGAATTTCCTCCGCCCCGCCTCCATGTTTTGGTAACAATTTCTCATTTTAAGAATGGAGGTGAGTTAAAATGGATTTAACTGAATATTTGTGCGTGCCAAAGATCAAGTTTGGGGGTAGTTTTCAATTAACTATTATTTTACCATTTTTATCTCTCCCCAAGTATATAGGTCCTTGCTCTCAAAAGACAACATCAGTGAGGACATTGCTGAAAATAGGTTTGGGGGGGGGGTTTGTATTCACTGAATTATCTTTGACACTGGGCATTCAAATTTTTTTTATATAACAAAAGAGTAGAAAGTGAAAACTTACATCCAAAAGATAGGAGTAGTTTAAGAAAACCAAGAAAATTAGAAGTTTTCTTAAACGAACTAGTAATAAGTAGTTATGAGCCATTGTCCCAAGGGTTAGCAAGATGAAGGAAGTCACTAATCTGAGGATAAAAATAAGTCTGAAAAATAGTTTCTATTATGGAAGTCAAACAATTGAATGTTGATACTCTACTATATGCACTTACACACGTCTTGAAACTCGGGATAGTAGAGGATACCTTGAAATGCTCTTGTCTAAAAGCTAAAGTATGAAGGAAATAAAAAAATGAATAAAATATAAAATGGTGAAGAAAAAAATGAACACTGGTTTTGTTATCGCCAAGGCAGCAATAAAAAAATATAGCGAGGGTGCTTCATCACCTAGTGCCTTAGACCAACTAGTTTGAGAGTCACTGCTAAGCCTCAGGTGGTGCAAGACGAGGAAAATACTATCACCTAATCAGCAAGCACATGAGTAATCGGTCGGTTAGTACCTCAAGAAGTATTAACGGTCACATGAAAATTGTGTGAGCAAACTAAATATTCATCGATTAAAAAGTACTGAGGCTGATGGACAAGAGTATGATAGCTTGAATTGAATTATCCGAGTGTAGCGATGTTCTATACACACACGTAGGGTTATATGATCGATGTTTGGATGAAAGGTAGGAATGAAGAATAAAGACGATGTTTTATTGAGGGATGATATGATTTCTAACATCTTTTCATGACTATTAAGATAGGGCTCATGACAACTGAAAAGCTAGTGTAGTTGGAAACTCTAAATTTTCAAAGTATTTCTTTTATGGTTCTTATCTTTATATGTAAATTTCACCATCTCTCTTTTATTATAGGATTTTGTGGGTGTAATACGCTGAAAACCCTCAGGAGACAACACTCCTCCTACTAGGGACACCTAGGGGTTTAACGGCTTGTTGCACATGCTCAGTGCAATCATGTTTGCCTACGAAAGTGTGCTTAGTTTTCTCCTTTCTTTTTCTCCTTCTCTTGAATAAACTAGTTTGCTCGGGACGATCAAAGAGAAGTTTGGGGTATTTGTTCAGTTGATAAAACTGCACATTTGTTATTACATTTTTCCTACTATTTCTATACTAGAAAAGGTGTTTATTATAATATATGATACATATGAGGGTTTATCTGTAAAATACTATTTTTCATGTGTTGATATATTATAATTAACATTTGGTAGGAAAATGTATGCAAAAATATCATTGACCAAATCTTAATGTTGAAATTAATATCTCAATAAAACAAACTCTACTAATATAGTTTGTGGAGTTGTTGTGCAGAATTTTCAGGGCTAAAATCAAGGGAATCAAAGTTGTTAAAGCAAACCTGCCTAATTAAGAAAGCAAACTAAGAAATCAAGTCTGGCAGCAACTACGAGAAGATTTTCAATTTCCTGAGATTCAAAAGATCGACACATGTCACACAGATGAAAGCCCAAAAGACCAAATCCAACAAGCTTACCATTTGGCCGCGGATCCGCGGCCAAACCCACCATTTGGCCGCGGATCCGCCGCGTGACAGAGGAATTGTGAGCTGGGATTTTTTCTGTTGAATCCTAACCTCTTGCTTCTAAATTTGGAAGCTAGGTTTCTGGATTTTGGAGTATGAATAAGGATCGAGAGCCTCTTGGAAAAATCATCAAGTCGACGCGATCACGAAGTCCAAGACGGCTCACGCATCCAGGCTGATCATCAACGGTTCATCTACCTCCTTAGAAGAGATCGAGAAGCAAACTAGTATTTGTAATCATTTTCTAAGGGAACAAAGTGTAATTGAGTTTTGTTGATTAATAAATGTAGTTCTTTTTCTTATTCTATTTCTTTGTAGTACAATATAATTTCTCTCTCGATCTCTTCTTCTCCCAACATGCACGAGTAATTCTCCGCTTGTTAGGGTTCGTAGGATTAGGGTAGGTTAATGGATGGTGAAGATCCTTAAACCCTTTTTACGTCCTATAAAGTTTATAAACTTTATCAAAAGAATCATTAACATCCTAATCGGGCGCGCTACCAATTTATTGTTAGCCTCGACCGCGATTAGAGATTAGATTAATGATTGTTTTGGCAAAGGCTACATATGAACGGAGTTCCATGTCGAGATAGGGGTTAAGAGTGGGAACCCTTTTCCCTCTAGAAACCCTAATCTACATGCATCACTGTCGTTCTAGTTTTAAATCTATTAAAGGATAAAAAGGGCAATCTTTAATTAATCATTCATAACTACTAAATCCTAATGAACTCTACAAGCCCCCCTTTTTATATAAACTTACCTCCGTAGTTAATCTAGATATATATTTTGCATTAGTGTTTAAACGTAGATCTAGATCCTACAACCATTCTTCAATATTCTTTATTCTTCCTCCACTCTTTCTCAACACATCTAAAGTAAGATTAAAATATTCAACGTTTCTCTGAGGACGACCCGTACTCACAGCTATGCGCGACAACGTTCTGATTGCGGTTATTCTACAAACACTTTTTCATATCAATCAACTAGCATTCAAATTCTAGCCTCTAGGAAATTCAATCATCGATCGTTGATATGTAATTAAGAGAGAAAACATTCAAGAAAGCATCTCGCTCGAAACTAGGTTGTCGATGATTCAATTTACTAAAATTTACAAAACTCATAAGACTTAAGAATCGTTCAAGAATGTAATCATCATCATCTATCTATTTTCTCGATTCCTCCACGAGCGGAGTTTTCACTCAAATATCATAACAAAGAAAACAATCAAGAATTGAAAACTCATCATAATGCTCAAATATAAAGAAAAGCAAGATCAAGAGTTTTCACCTTTCATTATTCAACATGTCGTTACAATTCTCTCAAAAACTACAAGAATTGAGGAAAGAACTCGATCGTCGAATTAGCTTCGCATCGTCTTCGTGAGTCGCGGATCGTCTTAGATTACTTGCTCGGTTGAAGATCGGCGTCGCTTCAAAAAGGCTTGATAGCTTCTTACTTGATTTTGTACTCGGAGATCTTGAATTGGCTTTTGGAATTGGATTAGGGTTTGGATGCACAAGTTGTGTCACTCAACTTGTGGATGAATTGATGTGGAATGATTGCCATGTCACTACATAGTCGATGATGCGTATGCTCCTCCACGTACACCTGTTTACCGGCTCACACACTTCATCATCGATAATTGCCATGTCACTACATAGTAGGATTGTTGCATCAGGATATGACTCCTAGCATGACATACTTGCGTACATACATATTGTATACCCATACTTGCGTACATACATATTGTACACTCATACTTGCGTACATACATATTGTACATACATATTTGCACATCCATAGATGATTTTGGCTAGATTTTGGAGATTTGGGAACCGCATGATATATTTTTAAACTGGATTCATTTAAAAGAGCGGTTTTTCCCTCGATATGTGCATATTACTGTTTTATATTGCATGATATACTGGTATGCTTACATTTCTATTATATGTCGCATACATCATGCTTTATGATTGTACGCATTGAGATATGTTGTTTCCATGATATTTCTGGATTTGAGAATCGTGGTGATTTCAAAAGAAATTATGTATTGTTTTAAAAACCCGGTTTCTCTTGATATGATATTTCAGTGCATCCACCATGTGTTTTCTCGGTTCTGAGAGTGGCATGTGAAACCCGATTCGAGGAGCGGTAGGCACCGTCTGCGGGTACATGGTGGACCCGGTGAGGTACCCCGGGGCAAGAAGACTCATATTATTAGACGGTGAGCCTGTCAGGGGAACACTACCTACCGGTGATAGTATTTGGGCTCGGCGGATATCCGGAGGATACCGACCGGAGACGAGAGATGATATGGGCCGATCCGGACTGACAGAGCTTGTGGGCCGATCCGGACTAACGGAGCCCGATATATGAGGATTTACGTGCCGATGCTGGGCATAGATTTCATGATGTTTTCGGGTGTCGATGCTGGACACTCAGAATCCATGATTTTGATGTGTCGCGAGAGACACACGTTGATTTATATCCTCATACTTTCATGTATATGCTTTTATGACTTCTACATGCATGATGTTGTTATGTCATTGGTTGACACGCGGATGAGATCCACATGCATGCAGGTATTGATTACATAGTTGGATGATATCCACATACTTATAGACTTCATGATATAGTTGACACTGATTTCATGATGATTACATCGATCGCACCTCATGTTTATGATATGTTGTTACCTGGGGCATTGACACGAGCACTTGGTATTACACTTACCCTTGCCACCTTATCATACTTCAGACTTTATCATATTGAGGATATATATATTACTGATCATATTGACCTAGGATTGAGTCATATATACGATTTCTTCTTTGTGATATTTTCTACTCACGAGTTGGCAACTCGCCCCCGTTGTGCCACAATTCTTGCAGGTTTTGCCGTACAGGTTTCATTGCGGCTTCTGGCACACTGCTTCCATTCCGGGTGATTGCTTGGTAGGTGGGTTCACTTGTATCATGACCACCATTGTACTCTATTTATTTCTGTTGTATCTAGAAACTCCATCAACCAGACTTGTATATTGTTTCAGACTTAGAAAACCAGTTGCTTATTCTTTCGACCTTAGAGTCGCGCGTTGTATTATTATGGTTTTCTTGATATTTTGAGTTCCTTTTGAGTTTTGATCCTCCCCCTTCGGCGTTATATATTATACTGCTTGCGTGGTTCTGACCGTCGATTGATGAAGAGCTAGCTCCCGCTTGGGGATGCCTTTTACCATTGTGCATATATTATTCATGTTGTACCCCGTTTGGGGCCAGTATTTACAAAGGAAATTCTGCCGAAATTTTCAGAAAAGACTTGAGATTTTAAAATGCATATTCGGCATATGTTATTTAAAAACCCATTGTTTTAAAACATGTTTTCTTCACTTCTTTCTTTAAATGGTTTAGATTTCTGGGATTTCTTGGCTTACTTAGATGGGGACCTATAGATTTCATATGATTCAAGTGCCAGTCGCGTGCCATTTCGGGTCGTGACAAATCGCGTTCCCCCGTTAACGGGCGTATCTCGCCATTAATGAAGGATCTCGCCATTCGCGCTGGCGCGGCTCCAAGGACGTAACTGCCGGCGTAAATCTCGTGCCCGCCAGCCTATGGCTACCACTATTTAAACCCCCTCTCAGACGACTCAGGTAAGGCAATTTATTATCCAATAGGCCGCTACTCTGCCCAAATACCTCAACTAACTTGATCATCGGAGGACGGTTCACGGTGGTACAACTACCCCGGGACTTTCTTGCAGGTAGCTCGGCTTCATTCCAAATCAAGCCCATTGAGTTCCACACGCTTCAAGAGGCAACCCTCAAAACCAATCTCAGACATCCATCAGCGCTCGTTACAGATCAACGGAAGACAACATCTGAAGGACATCCAGCCTCCATCAGTTAGGGCTTGTCACGACCCGAAATTTGGCACGTGATGGCCCTTAAATCACGTAATGTCTACAGGCGTAACACAATTCAAGTAAGCCGAAAAACCCAGCAATCTAAGCCATCAAAAGTAGTAAGTGATAAGAACATTGTATAAAGCTTTTGGGAATCTCAAGTAAAAATTCTTTAAAGTCCAAATTTACTTTCTTAAAAATTTCGGCAGCACCTCCTTTGTAAAAACTAGCCCCGAAAACGGGTACAACAAATAATATAAGTAAAGCATCCCCAACGGGAGCAAATCCACGCCCAAAAGCGGCAAAAACCACCACAACAGATATACGACGCCATAGCGAAGAAAATGGACGATATAAAGTTACAACAGCATAAAAGACATCCAAATTCACAAAATAATATACAATATTGTCCTCACATCTCGTTTCTAAGTCAATACATAAAGTGGTAGACGGAGAGTACTAGATACAATGAATATACAAATGAGTATCATCGGATAACCACAAAACCCACCTATAGTAAAACTGCACACAGTCAGCCATAGCGGTATCCGCTGCAAAAGATGATATGATAAGAAGAAGCCCTGCCGCTACCAATCTGAGGGACACCTGCAAAACACTGTAGCACAACAGGGGGTGACTTGCCAACTCGTGAATAGTAAATAACATATGCAGGTAATCGCAGGTATGCACGTACTGCGATAATCTATCAACAGCTAGTAATATGGCAATATGTATATGCATCAGTCATGAAAGGTACTCTATCAGGTACTACTAAAACATGAAGCAATGCATATCAAATAAATGCTGAGTATGGGATAAAACAAATCATCAACACGGAAATCCTCATCGAGGAGAAACTAGTGTCCATCAACGACACTCCAAATCCCAATACCTCAAGCACCGCATTCTCAGATCGGCCCTCATATCCTGTAAGTCTCATGGAACCAGAGTGTCCAATATCGACATCCGAAAACATCATGAAAACTAGTGTCCAGCATCGACACATAAATCCTCATATAATAGGCTCCGTCTGCGGGATCGGCCCGCGGGCTCCGGCAGAACGGGTCGGCCTAAATCCATCTCATAACTCCGGTCGGTATCCTCCAGATAACCGCCGAGTCCAAATACTGTCACCGGTAGGCAGTGCACCCCCCTGCCAGGCTCATCGGCTAATCCATCGACATACCTTTCTTGCCCCGGGGTACCATACCGGGTCCACCATATACCCGCAAACGGCCACTCTACTCCTCGCATCGGGTTTCTAACACAAGTCTCGGAACCGAGAAAACTCATGGTGGACGCACTGAAATATCATATCAAGAGAAACCGGATTTTCAAACAATAAATAATTTCTTGAAATACCCCTATAGTTCTCAAATCCATAAAACATCAAGTAATGAATAAGAATACTTGCATAGATCTTTATGATGATATATATTATATATATGTACATATATAACAACGTCTCATACCACTGATATATATATATATATATATATATATATATATATATATATATATATATATACACACATATATAACAACGTCCCATACCACTGATATATATCCTTAGGAGTAAAACATCCAGAAAACATCATATGAAATTCATATTTCAATGCGTAAATCCATGAAATATAATATATACAACATAAAACAGTAATATGAGTATATAAAGGAAAACCGTTATTTAAATGCAATAAGTTATTAAATATATCATGCGGTTCCTAAATTCTCCAAAATCCAACGCAACATCATATAAGGGTGAACATGTAGCTATAGCAAGATATATGTGTGTACATGCAGGTATGTATGCAAGATGTACATGTAGCTATATCTCATATGTGTATATATCTGTCAATAATGATAAAATACCCTATAGGTATATGTGTAGCTATAGCAAGATATGTGTCTATACCTGTCAATAATGATACAATACCCTATAGGCATATGTGTAAGCATGTAGGTATATGTGTATGCTATCTCTCATATACACAATGGAAATAAGGATCAAGTCTCAACGTCCCTAACCAATACAATATCACGTATGTATGTGTCAGCTACCTCTCATATGCACAAAGGAAATAAGGATCATGTCTCAATGTCCCTAACCAATACAATATCTCATATGTATATGTGTTGTGCGTGTCATGGCAATTTTCGACGGAGTGTGTGATATACAATTAGTACTCGTGCAACATGAACCGTCAATAATAGTGCAGTGTCCAATGGGTACAAGTCCCAGCACAACAAGTAATAATATGAAATGAAGTTCATGCACAATCTCTATATATGCAATACTTGTAACTGATAATCATGTCATATAATCCAGCCCAGATGCATAACACCATGCGGGCGATTCCCCTGTAGATGTTAAATCTACTCACCGATGACCTCGAACTAAGTAAATCTAACCACCCGCTTCCCATTCTTCACAGCGTCCGAAGTCCCTGCTCGCGATCCTAAATTTCACAAACACAACACATAAGGTTAAATATCCTGCGCCGACACAAAGAAAACGAAACGTAAGGATAATGTCCACAAGATATACACACTGTTCACCTAATGCACAAAACGCGCACGATATCGGCACATCCCTAACTAGGATGACACAACCACCAAGCCTAGACCCCCGATCGTACCGATCGCGCATTCACAACATAATATATATCGTGGAATCTAATATATATAACATCGCAACGTCATTAGAAACCCACGTCTAAATTAACCGAAAACATAGTAAGCAACTTTTAAATCAATTTAGCTCAAATGTAGAAGTTTAACCAAATCCAGCGATCATAATCATCACATAATAGCTTGATTAAATCACTCAAACCCTCACTAGAATTTTAATCTCACTCATATAAGATTGAGTAAAAGTTTAGTTTGCACTTGAGCTTAATTAGACAATTAGGAAAATAACAAATAACATTCTCATATCTAGGTTAAGTTTTCCAAGTCTAAACCACTCACTTAACCATTACAAACAATCAAAACCTCAACTTGATCTGCAAAAACCTTTTCTTGAATTTCTAAACATGCAAATTAAAGCTTTATTTAAACATCTAATAAGCTAGCTTAATGTATTGAAACAACAACTAAGCTTAGGGTTAGGATTTTATACCTCAAACTTGAATCACAAACTTGCAACAAGAATTCCAAGATAGCCTCCAAAATGCTAACTTTCCTCATGCATCAAGCTAGGTTAGGGTTAAAGAATAATGGGTATGGATTTTTATTCGAGTTTGTGGGATTATTTGATGATTTTTGATGATTTAATTGAGCTTGAAGAAGTGAAAATGGGGTGAAATAAAAGAATGGACAGCAGGGGGGCTCGGCCAACACTAGATGAATGAGGAGGTTAGGAAAAAGTGTGGAAATTTCTAGTCTAAAACACCAATTAATGCTCATTAAAGCACCTCCCATCAATGCCACCTCTTAAACATTTTCTTTAAAACATTTCTTTTAATTCACAATATCTAGATATTTTTGAGAGAAGGTTTAAAACTTAATCTTGTGATTAAATTAGTATAGATTCACATTAGCATAATTAACCCAATCCAAATAGTAATTACCACTAATTAAGTGCATAATTAAAAGCATAATTAAAAGCTTATAATAATATTTTAATTAAGGAAAAATAATAAAGTGAACTAAAATTTTCAAGTGACTACTAAAAACCGCAAACTAGCAATTTTCTAGTTAAACTAGGTGCAGTTAAGTCTATACTGAAAAATGACCACTTCAGGGTTTTTACGGAAAACACAGCTTATTTTACCTATTAACGGAAAATTTGCCTAAACGATTTCTAAAACGTTACAATCTTCCCCCTTAAAGAAATTCGGTCCCCGAATTTAAAATTCTTACTATACATACCTTCAAAAAGATGAGTGCAAATCATCCACATCTCTCTCGTAGCCTCCCAAGTGGTCTCCTCACTAGATGGCTACGCCAAAGAAAAGCTCCATAGATGGCAAGACCTTTGACCGAAGTTTCTCCACTTGTTGATCCACTATTACTATCGGCTGCTGGTGAACGAAAAATCGCGTCCCAATCGAATGGCCTGGTGCTGAATCATGTGAGAAAGGTCATCAAGGTAATTGCGAAGTATCGACAAAAGGAATACGGAGTGAATATTCAGAAATCTGAGCGAAAGTGCCAACGATAGGCAACAGTACTAACTAGCTCGAGGATCTCAAAAGGACTTACAATTTGGGGCTAAGCTTCCCCAAAACTTAACACGCTATTCATCGGAAAAATCCGTAAGAATACATGATCTCCTACTGCGAACTCAAGTCTGCGACAACTACGGTCGGCATAAGACTTCTGTCTGCATTGGACTGCTCTCATCCTGACCTGAACTACTGGATCTTCTCTGTAGTCTCATGACTAGCTGGGGTCCAAAAATCCTGCTCTCGCGGAGTCGGTAAAACAAACTTGCGATCGACACAACCTACCGCACAAGGCCTAAAAGTTGCCACTTGAAATGTCTCCTGATAACTGTTATCGTAGGAGAACTCCATCAATGGCAAGTGACGATCCTACAACCAACAAACATTTAGTACGTACGCACAAGCATATCCTCCAGAGTCTGTATAGTCCGCTCTGTCTGACCATCAGCCTATGGATGGAAAGTGGAGCTAAAGCTCAACCAGGTACCCAAGGCCTCCTGAAGCTTCTGCCAACGACGGCTAGCGAACTGAATGCTTCTATTGGCTACGACGCATGAAGGAACTCTGTGCAAACGCACAAACCTATCGAAAAACAACTGAGCAAACTGAGCATACTGAGCATAACCGGACAACAATCACCTAAATGGAGTCATACCCTTGACTAGACCTGGATAGACCCACAACGAAATTCATGGAGATCTGCTCCCATTCCTACTTTGGAACGGTTAAAGATTGCAACTCTCCTTCCGGTCTCAAATGCTCAATCTTAGCTCGCTAACAAGTCAGGCACTTCAAAACGAAATCTGAAATATCACTCTTCATCCCTATCCACCCGTAACTATCTTTTAAGTCACGTTACATCTTGGTGGCACTTGGGTGAACACTGTAAAATGACTGATGTGCCTGCTCTAGGATCTCGCGTCTCTACCCATCAGTATCTGGTATACACAAGCAAGTCCCGCAACATAGCACACCCTGGTCATCAATCAAGAACTCCGAATTTCTACCCTGCCGAACATGCTCAATAATCTCAGACAAACGAGCACCGACGGGCTGTGCCTCACGAAAACGATTAATTAGAAGTGGACGGGCTTGGAAATGAGCAAGCTGTCCCCTAGTAGAGGTTAACTTAAGCTGTACTCAACGGTCGCACAAGAACTGCAAATCTGCAAAAGACTGTCTCTGAACTGTGCTCATCTGGGATAAGCTAACCCCGGGCCTACGACTAAAAGCATCAGCTACCACAATCGTCTTGCCATAGGTAATAAAGGATCTCACAATTACAATCCTTCACAAGCTCCATCCAACGGCACTGTCTTAAACTCAGATCCCGCTGAAGGAAGATGTACATAAAGCTTTGGTGGTCTGTGAAAATCTGACATGACTCTCCGTACAAGTAGTGTCTCCAAATCTTCAACGCACAACCACCGCAGCCATCTCCAGATCATGAGTGGGATAAATCTGCTCGTGCTTCTTCAACTGTCGGGAAGCATAGGCGATAACTCTATTGTACTACATCAGTACACAATCGAGCCCCACTCGCGAAACATCACAATAATCGACACAGTCGCCCGATCCAGAAAACAAAGTTAGAACTGGTGCAGTCGTCAACCGAGTCTTCAACCGCTGAAAACTCAGCTCGCATACCTCAGTCCAAGAAAAGGAACCCCTTTCCTGGTCAGTCCGATCGGCGGTGCAGCGATACTCAAGAAATCCTGCACGAAACGGCGGTAAAAACCGGCTAAGCCTAAAAAGCTACGGACCTCTGTCACTGATACAGGTCTGGGCCAAAGCTGTACGACCTCGATCTCCCTCGGTTCCATACGAATACCGTCTCCTGTAACCATATGACCTAAGAAGTCAACACAATCAAGCCAGAAGGAACACTTCGAGAATTTAGCAAACAGCTGGTGCTCTTTCAATGTCTGCAAAGAAATCCTCAAGTGCTGCTTCTGTTCCTCTCAACTCTTAGAATAGACCAGAATGTCATCAATAACACAATAATAACTGGTCGAGGAACGGCCTGAAAAAAATCTGGTTCATCAAATCTATAAACGTTGCTGGGGTATCGGTGAGTCCAAACGACACCACCAAAACTCATAATGCCCATACCGCGTACGAAAAGCAGTTGTCGGAATGTCATCAATCCGAACCCGCAACTGATGATGACCTGATCATAATTCAAACTTAGAAAAATGCCCCGCACCCTGGAGCTGATTAAACAAATCGTCAATGCGAGGCAAATGATACATATCCGCACCGTAACTTAGTTCAATTGACGATCAATCAATGCACAATATCAAATTTCCGTCCTTCTTCTTGAAGAACAGAATAGGAGCTCCCCAAAGCAAAACACTTGGACGTACAAGCCCCCCATCAAGCAACTCTGCAGCTGATCCTTAAGCTCCCTAAGCTCAGCCGGCTCATCTGGAACAACATCGAAAAACTCTCGCACGATAGGAACCCGGTCCAATGAATCCACTGTGGCTCTGGTATCACGAATGAAAGCCAAGAATCCTCGACATCCTCTCCTCAAAAGCCGACTAGCGAAAAAAGCTGAAATCAAGCTGTGAAGGGCGGCACCACAGTCCCCCTGCACAACAAGAACTGACTCGTCGGGAAAACAAAACCTGACTGTTTTCTCGCGGCAGTCCACAGACGCATAGCACGTAGCTAACCAGTCCATGCCTAGGAGAACGTCAAAGTCCAACATATCTAGAAAGATCAAATCGACGGACGAATCTCTATCTCCTATCCGATTGGCACATGACCGAAACACGTGTCGCGCAACAAAAGAATCGTTAACATGAGTAAACACAACAAACTGCTGATTTAGCATACACGCCTCTCGGCCCAACCACGACACGAAGTGTGTAGAACAAACGAGTGCATAGATCCCGAATTAAACAAAACATGCGCATCAGAAGATCATGCGAAAAGATTACCAGAAAACTCTGCATTGTACGCCTGCGCGTCCCGATGAGTAGAAGCAAACGCTAGTGCCTGCCCTCTACCCGCAACTGGCTGTACTCTTCCTCCGCCATCCCATTCTCTCTGAACGAACCCTCCCCGACCATGACCTCTCTGAACATAAGTCTGACGCGGTGCGACAACAGGCGCAAGGGGCAACACTCCCTGAGGTGAAGGTGGTAAGGTAAAATATGGTACTGCTGCCCTCCTCTGGCGTACCAAGGTACAATTTCTGACGAGGTGATGGAAACTCCCGCACCGGAAACATCCATACAATGACTGCTGATCCTCATGGGGATAAGAGCTAAACCACTGACCTCGTCCCAAGCCTCTGCTACTCTCGCGAACCGAACGAAATCTGTCGCGGCGTCTAAGCATCTGTCTCTGGGCTGATACACCTATAGGAGCCCTCCTGGGTTCCGGAACTTCCAAAGTCTTGGGAAGACGTGCCTCATCTAGTAGGGCTGCATCCACTGCTGCTGTATACGTGACACAATACTGTGTAATAATTGGGTAACAGGGGTGGAAACCTCCTGTCGCTGTGCTCGACTGGCCTCAACCAACGATCTCATTATCTGGCGCATATCCTGCATCTCTGCCTCAAGCCTAGCGATACGATCTATCAAAGGCGGATCAATCTGCTCCTGTACAGCAAGCGTACTGTCCTGGTCAGTCCTCGTCCCAAACGAGTCAACTCTGACCTCGGCTCTCGCTGCCTCTCTCTGAGCCCTCATAGTCATCGGCGGCATAAAGGCTAGAAATAGAAATAGGATTCGATATGAACACAGAAATCGAATCACAAAGATATGTATCATCATGGGAGGAATTTCAAGCAATAAGTACTAAGGTCACTTAGGCGGAGTACCGCGTCGTAAGTATGCCGCGGGCATACACACGCTACGTCACTCTGTTTAAATTACCTACTCCATCATACCAAGGTCATCCTACACTTCGAAAGGTAAAACCTAGCGCTCTGATACCAACTTTGTCATGACCCGAAATTTGGCACGTGACAGTCCTTAAACCACGTAACGTCTACAGGCGTAACGCAATTCAAGTAAGCCGAAAAACCCTGCAATCTAAACCATCAAAAGTAGTAAGTGATAAGAATATTGTTTAAAGCTTTTGGGAATCTCAAGTAAAAATTCTTTAAAATCCAAATTTACTTTCTTAAAAATTTCAGTAGAACCTCCTTTGTAAAAACTAACCCGAAAATGGGTACAATAAATAATATAAGTAAAGCATCGCCAACGGGAGCAAATCCACGCCCAAAGGCGGAAACAACCACCACAACAGATATACGACGCTGTAGCGAAGAAAATGGACGATATAAAGTGACAACAGCATAAAAGACATCCAAAGTCACTAAATAATATACAATATTGTCCTCACATCTCGTCTCTAAGTCAATACATGAAGTGGTAGATGGAGAGTATTAGATACAACGAATATACAAATGAGCATCATCGGATAACCGCAAAACACACCTATAGCAAAACTGCACACAGTCAGCCGTAGCGGTATCCGCTGCAAAAGATGATATTGTAAGAAGAAGCCCTGCCGCTACCACTCTGAGGGACACCTACAAAACACTGTGGCACAACAGGGGGTGAGTTGCCAACTCATGAATAGTAAATAACATATACAGGTAATCGCATGTATGAACGTACTGCGATAATATATCACATGCAACAGATAGTAATATGGCAATATGTATATGCATCAGTTATGAAAGGTACTCTATCAGGTAATACTAAAACATGAAGCAATGCATATCAAATAAATACTGAGTATGGGATAAAACAGATCACTAACACGGAAATCCTCATCGTAGAGAAACTAGTGTCCATCATCGACACTCAAAATCCCAATACCTCAGGCACCGCATCCTCAGATCGGCCCTCATATCCTGTAAGTCTCATGGAACCTGAGTGTCCAACATCGACACCCGAAAATATCATGAAAACTAGTGTCCAGCATCGACACATAAATCCTCATATAATAGGCTCTGTCTGCGGGATCGGCCCGCGGGCTCCGGCAGAACGGGTCGGCCTAAATCCATCTCATGACTATGGTTGGTATCCTTCAGATAACCGCCGAGTCCAAATACTGTCACCGGTAGGCAGTGTACCTCCCCTGCCAGGTTCATCGGCTAATCCATCGACATACTTTTCTTACCCCGGGTACCATACCGGGTCCACCATGTACCCGCAAACGACCACTCCACTCCTTGCATTGGGTTTCTAACACAAGTCTCGGAACTGAGAAAGCTCATGGTGGACGCATTGAAATATCATATCAAGAGAAACCGGATTTTCAAACAATACATAATTTCTTGAAATAACCTCACGATTCTCAAATCCATAAAACATCAAGTAATGAATAAGAATACTTGCATAGATCATTATGATGATATATATTATATGTACATATATAACAACGTCCCATACCATTGATACACACACACACACACACATATAACAGCGTCCCATACCACTGATATACACACACACACACATAACAGCGTCCCATACTACTGATATATATCCTCAGGAGTAAAACGTCCAGAAAACATCATATGAAATCCATATCTCAATGCGTAAATCTATGAAATATAATATATGCAACATAAAACAGTAATATGAGCATATAAAGAAAAACCGCTATTTAAATGCAACAAGTTATTAAATATATCATGTGGTTCCTAATTTCTCCAAAATCCAACGCAATATCATATAAGGGTGAACATGTAGCTATAGCAAGGTATATGTGTGTACATGTAAGTATGTATACAAGATGTACATGTAGCTATATCTTATATATGTATATACCTGTCAATAATGATACAATACCCTATAGGTATATGTAGCTATAGAAAGATATGTGTCTATACCTGTCAATAATGATACAATATCCTATAGGTATATGTGTAAGCATGTAGGTATATGTGTATGCTATCTCTCATATACACAATAGAAATAAGGATCAAGTCTCAATGTCCATAACCAATACAATATCACGTATGTATATGTGTCAGCTACCTCTCATATGCACAAAGGAAATAAGGATCATGTCTCAATGTCCATAACCAATACAATATCTCATATGTATATGTGTTGTGCGTGTCATGGCAATTATCGACGGAGTGTGTGGCATACAACTAGTGCTCGTGCAACATGAACCATCAATAATAGTGCAGTGTCCAATGGATACAAGTCCCAGCACAACAAGTAATAATATGAAATGAAGTTCATGCACGATCTCTATATGTGCAATACTTGTAACTGATAATCATGTCATATAATCCAGCCCAGATGCATAACGCCATGCGGGCAATTCCCCTGTAGATGTTAAATCTACTCACCGATGACCTCGAGCTAAGTAAATCCGACCACCTGCTTCCCATTCTTCGTAGCGTCCGAGTCCCTGCTCGCGATCCTAAATTTCACAAACACAACACATAAGGTTAAATATCCTGCGCCAACACAAAGACAACGAAACGCAAGGATAACGTCCACAAGATATACACACTGTGAACCTAGTGCACAAAACGCGCACGATATCGGCACATCCCTAGTTAGGATGACACAACCACCAAGCCTAGACCCCGATCGTACCGATCGCGCATTCACAACACAATATATATCGTGGGATCTAATATATATAACATCGCAACGTCATTAGAAACCCACGCCTAAATTAACCGAAAACCTAGTAAGCTACTTTTAAATTAATTTAGCTCAAATGTAGAAGTTTAACCAAATCTAGCGATCACAATCATCACATAATAGCTTGATAAAATCACTCAAACCCTTACTAGGATTTTAATCTCACCCATATAAGATTTAGTAAAAGTTTAGTTTGCACCTAAACTTAATTAGACGATTAGGAAAATAACAAATAACATTCTCACATCTAGGTTAAGTTTTCCAAGTCTAAACCACTCACTTAACCATTACAAACAATCAAAACCTTAACTTGATCTACAAAAACCTTTTCTTGAATTTCTAAACATGCAAATTAAAGCTTTATTTAAACATCTAATAAGCTAGTTTAATGTATTGAAACAACAACTAAGTTTAGGGTTAGGATTTTATACCTCAAACTTGAATCACAAACTTGCAACAAGAATTCCAAGATAGCCTCCAAAATGCTAACTTTCCTCATATATCAAGCTAGGTTAGGGTTAAAGAATAATGGGTATGGATTTGTATTTGAGTTTGTGGGATTATTTGATGATTTTTGATGATTTAATTGAGCTTGAAGAAGTGGAAATGGGGTGAAAGAAAAGAATGGGCAGCAGGGGACTCGGCCAACACTAGACGAATGAGGAGGTTGGGAAAAAGTGTGGAAATTTTTAGTCTAAAACACCAATTAATGCTCATTAAAGCACCTCCCATCCATGCCACCTCTTAAACATTTTCTTTAAAACATTTCTTTTAATTCACAAATATCTAGATTTAAAGCTTAGAGAGAAGGTTTAAAGCTTAATCTTGTGATTAAATTAGCATAGATTCACATTAGCATAATTAACCCAATCTAAATAGTAATTACCACTAATTAAGTGCATAATTAAAAGCTTATAATAATATTTTAATTAAGGAAAAATATTAAAGTGAACTAAAATTTTCAAGTGACTACTAAAAATCGCAAACTAGCAATTTCCTAGTTAAACTAGGTGCAGTTAAGTCTATACTGAAAAATGATCACTTCAGAGTTTTTACGGAAAACACAGCTATTTTACCTATTAACGGAAAATTTGCCTAAACGATTTCTAAAACGTTACAGCGCCATTTGTAGGAACCTCGAAAATCCCGCTCAACGAAAGTTGATCTTCCGATCTCGAACTCATGGCAAGTGATCACCGCGACGATCCAAGCATTAGCCGCCATCCTCTCCACAATGGAGGCGCGGATGAATCCCCTCCTCCCCCAAACGCCATTCACACACTGTCTGCGTGAATAGATCGGCTCGCGTCCGTCGTGGATGCGCTTGTCCATGTCCAAACGGCAGGACAAGCTCCCCAAGTCGCCGCTCCCCCACCTCGGGAGCGATACATAGGGAGAGAAGACACTGCCCGCGCCGGCACATCCGAGCACCGCCTCGCTATCTCCGGCGGCCATAGATCCCCCGTGGCGACCAATTTGATGACCCGGTGGACACCTCACAGCTCGAAGCCGAGGTCTTATGAAAGAGCGCCCCGCCCTGAGGCCCATCATGTTCCTGTCCCTCCCGAGGAGGTGTCGGTCAGCTCGCCTGCTCCTAGGCATGGTCGACGCCTTCTCCCTCGACAGGTTCGGGTGGACGGGACTCACCGTGGTAGCTCAAGGACGACCTCGCCAGGGGACCTGAGGAACCTCAATGAACGGAATCGGAACCGCGGCCAGGCGCAGGTCGCCAGCAGCAGGGGCCATAAATCCGATTTTGCCGAATCCTCGAAATACCATGACCAACTCGATGCCCTCGAAAAGAAGATCGATGGTATAAATTGGGAGAGTCGTCCTTCAAGCGATGGGGCTAGATATGCCGCCGACTCACTTACGAGGCCCTTCATTGAAGAGCTGCTCACCGTCCACATCTCTTCCAGGAACAAGCCTCCAAAGGTATCGCTCTTTGACGGAAAGTCCGACCCGAAAGACCACTTGGACGCGTTCACTGTAGGGATGGGCTTCCAGGACAACTCCGACGCTGCACAATGCCGTGCATTCCCCGCCACACTCATCCGCTCTGGACAAGACTGGTTCCGAGGACTCACGCCATGCTCTTTTTTCTATCTGGATTTTTTATGCTCCTAATGTTTTGGGGCATCCCGACAACCATCTCTACCTTTGATGAGCTGGCCGCCCAATTCCTCGGTCATTTCGTCGGGAACAGGCGGCAGAAGCGGACCGTCGACCACCTCTTCACCATAAAGAGCGGGGACAGAGAGTCTTTCAAAGGATACGTCACCCGCTTCTACAACGCTCTTCTTGAAGTCCCAGAGTACCGAGACGAGACGGTCATCATGGCCCTTACGTTGGGTCTTAGGCACAAGGAGTGGCTCCGCTCCTTTGCATTAGCGCAACCTAAGACCTTGGCCGAGGTAAAGCCTGGACCGAGCGGGAGATCCAGCTCGAGTCTGAGGTGAACGCGAACCTACCCCGGACCGACCGGGCCAATCAAAAGAAAAGAGCCAGAGAAGAGAAAAATAAGATTGACCGGCCAAAGCCATGCTCCCCGAAGTTCCAGGAGTATACCCCACTCAACATCTCCCAGGATGAGCTATTGGAGGAGGCGAAGGGCGAGAGATTCTTCAAACTCCTCCCGATCAACAATAAGGCGGCCAAACGGACACGATGCCCTTGTTGCACTTTCCACAGGTTGCAGAGATACCCCACCGAAAACTAGAAACAACTCCGAGACTACATTGAGGAGTTAACTCACTCGGGGCACCTGGAAAAATACTTACTGGAAAAGCGACAAGCAGACCGAGAGCAAGAGCAGCGTCCCCCTCCAGGCGAGTTGACGATCGGCCAAATTATGGTTGTATTAGCGGGGGGTGCGCCTAGAGTCGGCAAGATCCAACACCTCCTGCCGGTCGAAGGGACAAGAAGCCAGGCCATGAAGAGAGCTAAAACAGCCGAGCACATCACCTTTACCGACGAGGATCTCCACAGGATATCCTTGCCTCACAACGACCTCCTGGTGATTACAGCGCAGGTCCAACACTACGAGGTTCAAGGGATACTGGTCGACTCAGGAAGCTCAGCAGACATCCTCTTCTACGACTGCTTCCTACGTATGAGGCTTAGCCCGTCAGACCTGAGGCCGACCGTCCACATCTTATCGGGGTTTACTAATCACTCCATCCCGGCGGAAGGAGTGGTCACCCTCCTACTTAACATCGGGGAGGCAGGCTATACACGTACCATGCCTGTGGAGTTCATCATCGCCAGAATTCCATCGACCTATAATATCCTCCTAGGACGCCCGACGCTAAACTCCCTCCAGGCCCAGATATCGACCTACCACCTCGCGATCAAGTTTCCTCTCGACCAAGGCGGAATAGGCCGGGCCTACGGGAACCAACAAACCGCAAAAATTTGCTTCACAATGACATCTATGCCCGAGGAGCGAGGCGATGACCTTGAAGGCGCGGAGGATTTCAGGGGGTCCTTGGATACTTGGGACGAGCAAAAAGAGATCCAAAGAGCCCCGGTGGAGCCGCTAACGGAGGTTCGTCGAAGGGGACAATGAACGAACCGTACAAATAGGGTCGCTCTTAACAGGGGCCCGACCTTGTCTGCTTCCTTAGGGGGAACTCGGACGTGTTCGCTTGGACGCCCGCCGACATGCCTGGGATCGACCCCAAAGTAATCTCACATAAGCTCGGGGTCGACCCGACAGTCCGACCCGTCAAGAAAAAGAAACGAAGTTTCACCCTGATCAAACAAAAGGCGATCGAGGACGAGGTAGACATATTGTTGCAGCCAACTTCATTCGAACCTTAGCCTACTCAGAATGGCCGGCGAATGTGGTAATGGTTAAAAAGGCGAGCGGGAAGTGGCGCATGTGCGTCGACTTCACAGATCTCAACAAGGCCTGCCCGAAAGACAACTATCCCCTCCATCGGATAGATCATCTTGTCGACAGCTCGGCAAGACACGAGTTACTCAGCTTCATGGATGCTTTCTCTGGCTACAACCAGATCCGTATGAATCCGGCAGACGAAGAACTCACCGCATTCACAACGGACCGGGGGTATACTACTATAAATTGATGCCCTTCGGCCTCAAAAATGCCGGGGCAACATACCAACGCTTGGTCAAAAATGCCCTTGCCTCTTCAGCCCGCTCTCGCTGATGCTGTTCATGAACTCAGGATGCCACGGAAACGCCGGGCGGTCCATCTGCCGAGCCCTAGCTCACGATCTGTCTCTTTTGGAAGCACTCCAAAATAAGGGCCAAAGATCGGTCGTGCCTGCTTTTCGAGATGAGGCCAATCACATAGATCATACGCATCTTGTCAAGCGCCCCGTCCAACAACTCTTCGGAGAGGGGGTTGTACAACCCCAGGGACCTCCTCCAGATTGCGTACATCAGCAATTGGAGGAGGGATGACTGACGAGGAAGAAGACAGCCGATGTGATCCGCGATGCACTGGACCACACCCCAATACCTCTCCTAAAAAATGGACTGGTCGTACAGGTAGACATAATTGGGAGTGATGATCTTTTCAATCGCGTAAATACGCCCGGCCATCTCAGAGAAGCAACGTTGAAACAAACACATCTCCTTCTCTATTTATAGCCTCCGCAGAATCCCTAAGAGTCCAAATTTGCGTGTGCAGGGCGAGAATCCTGGGATTCGCTCAATTCTTCCAACACTGTACTACCGCGTGGCAGGTATCTCGTATTTCTCGGCGAATCGAAGTTGGAATGACGCGAATCTTGGAACGCCTCGTCTCACTTATGCGTTTCTGCCGCGTGCCGCCTGCGATTGTCACTCTTCTAGGCATTCACAGGTCTAGGAAGGCCGGACAAAACTGAGCAACTTCACTGCTCGCTCCATCCTTGGCTGGTAGTTTCCTACCCACTGATGCCAAGGATCGAAGCCCTCATCAAGTGGCCACCGAGCAACTTTCCTGCTCGGTCCATCCTTAGTGGGTAACTCCTTACCCGTCTACGCTAAGGATCGAAGCCCTCGTCAAGAAGCCACCGAGCAACTTCCCTGCTCGGTCCATCCTTGGCTAGTAGTTTACTACCCACCGACACCAAGGATCGAAGCCCTCATCAAGAATCCACCGAGCAGCTTCCCTGCTCGGTCCATCCTTAGCTGGGAGTTTACTACCCACCGACGCCAAGGATCGAAACCCACATCAAGAGGCCACCAAGCAGCTTCCCTGCTCGGTCCATCCTTGGCTGGTAGTTTACTACCCACCGACGCCAAGGATCGAAGCCCTCATCAAGAGGCCATCAAGCAGTTTCCCTGCTCGGTCCATCCTTAGTGGGTAACTTCTTACCCGTCTACGCTAAGGATCGAAGCCTCCGTCAAGAGGCCACCGAGCATCTTCCCTGCTCGGTCCATCCTTGGCTGGTAGTTTACTACCTACCGACGCCAAGGATCGAAGCCCTCATCAAGAGGCCGCTGGGCAGCACCCCTGCTCGGTCCATCCTTGGCTAGTAGTTTACTAGCCACTGACGCCAAGGATCGAAGCCCTCATCAAGAGGCCTCCGGGCAGCTTCCATGCTCGGTCCATCCTTGGCTAGTAGTTTACTACCCACCGACGCCAAGGATCGAAGCCCTCATCAAGAGGCCGCCGGGCAGCTTCCCTGCTTGGTCCATCCTTGGATGGTAGTTTACTACCCACCGACACCAAGGATCGAAACCCTCGTCAAGAGGCCGCCGGACAGCTTCCTTGCTCGGTCCATCCTTAGTGGGCAACTCCTTACCCGTATACACTAAGGATCGAAGCCCTCGTCAAGGGAACGCCGGGCAGCTTCCCTACTCGGTCCATCCTTGGCTAGTAATTTACTACCCACCGACGCCAAGAATCGAAACCCTCATCAAGAGGCCACCGGGCAACTTCCCTGCTTGGTCCATCCTTGGCTAGTAGTTTACTACCCACGGATGCTAAGGATTGAAGCCCTCATCAAGAGGCCGCCGGGCAGCTTCCTTGCTCGGTCCATCCTTGGCTAGTAGTTTACTACCCACCGACGCCAAGGATCGAAGCCTTCATCAAGAGGCCGACGGGCAGCTTCCCTGCTCGGTCCATCCTTGACTGGTAGTTTACTACCCACCGACGCCAAAGATCGAAGCCCACATCAAGAGGCCACCGAGCAGTTTTCCTGTTCGGTCCATCCTTAGTGGGTAACTCCTTACCCGTCTATGCTAAGGATCGAAGCCCTCATCAAGAAGCTATCGGGAAGCTTCCCTGTTCGGTCCATCCTTGGTTAGTAGTTTACTACCCACCGACGCCAAGGATCGAATCCCTCATCAAGAGGCCACCGGGCAGCTTCCCTGCTCGGTCCATCCTTGGCTAGAAGTTTACTACCCACCGATGCCAAGGATCGAAGCCCTCATCAAGAGGCCATCAAGAAGTTTCCCTGCTCGGTCCATCCTTAGTAGGTAACTTCTTACCCGTTTACGCTAAGGATCGAAGCCCTCGTCAAGAGGCCACCGAGCATCTTCCCTGCTCGGTCCATCCTTGGCTGGTAGTTTACTACCCACCGACGCCAAGGATCGAAGCCCTCATCAAGAGGCCGCCGGGTAGCATCCCTGCTCGGTCCATCCTTGGCTAGTAGTATACTAGCCACCGACGCCAAGGATCGAAGCCCTCATCAAGAGGCCGCCGAGAAGATTCTATGCTCGGTCCATCCTTGGCTAGTATTTTACTACCCACCGACGCCAAGGATCGAAGCCCTCATCAAGAGGCCGCCGGGCAGCTTCTGTTGGAGATAGTGCCCTCAGAGTCAATTATTGGATCACAGGCACGTGATTGCAATGATTGAGGGAGGACCTATCCCGGTAGGACAGTCTTACTCGAGATGATAGTATGCTATCTGGTTTACCTTTATCATCGTGTACTGCTTCAGGTGACCTTACAGGTCACTATTACACGCTGATAGAGCCCCTAGGATTCTTGCTTGACTGCCGGCAGTATGATGGCGATCATATACGTGAGAGCTGGTGGTCTATAAGCACATCCTTAAAAGGTCCCTAGTCGTGGGAGTTTCGAGACAGGGCATCGATTCTCCAGAGTAGACTAGTGTATACAGTCGAGACCCCGACGAGGGGCGGTGGCCGGTCTCACAAGCCACTGGTGTCAGTTGGTTCACCTAAGATGTATACAGGTGCTCATTGGGTTATGAGTACACCGGACAGGACTCGCCGGGAACATGCTAGTTGGTCTTATACCTGACGTCAGATAGCAGTTCCCTGGTGACATGTGTACAGGTTAGTTCATCGACCTGGGGATCGTCATTTGTCTCGTGTGAGTTCCCACTGTACTTTGATTACTACCCTACCACGGCTCAAAGGAGTCGTGCAAACAGGTTTTAGTTGGGTACAGTCCCGAGCCACATGGAGGCAGTGAGCGGATCTTCAGGGGTTCGTCTCTCCCGGTATTGGGGGTGAGGTCGCGCTGTGTCTAGGAGAGCCATTACGCAAAGCCCTCGGCCGAGGCAGGAGGTTTACTGGTAGGTATTCCAGTAGTATCTCAGGGCGTTCTGGGCTACACTCCGACACGACTTGTACCGCTTTTGGGGGTCTGACTTTTACCAACCCCCTAGGCCCGACATGCGATGCTCATAGACGAACGGACCGGACTGTACGGATATTGTCACTGACAGGCTCAGTAGGGTGTCAGGATGAGTTCGCTCATCGACGTCCCTTTTGGTCAATAGCTGGTGGCCCGTCACGTATTGGCTAATACCTCTGACGTGCTAGTGGTTAAATCCACAGCCATAGTATTGACGAGTCTTTAGAGTCCACCACACTTTCAGTTACTCAAGCTTTCGGGCGAAACGCTGTAGAGGCCGTATGGAGATATGGCAGGGTCCGATCAGATACGTGCGGTATTGTACGGATCAGGATCGGACAGTTTTGTACTAGTGGCCGTATAGTTATATGGCAGGGTTCGATCTGATACGTGCGGTATTGCACGAATCAGGATCGAACGGATATTACTAGCCGGCTTTGGTTTAAGCCGGATCCTAGTTTAGTACAGTGTAGATTTTGTCTCATTGCATTTGTATCCGGTAGGAATACAGATGCGGGCGTGTATGCACAGTATCGGGGTTCTCCTGTAATTTATTACGGGACCAGTTTTCTGGAGTTGCCAGTTTGCATTCCGTTCCGACCGGTTTTCCTTTGTTCTTTCCCGGCCGGACTTTTAGGATGGAGGGTGTTATTTGCAAGTTTGCAAATAACATATTGTGGAGGGTTTATTTGTGAGATAAGAGATTATGAAAGCATCTTTTTTATTCCTTTCTTTTCTATCATCATTTCTTGTAAAAGGTGATTAGGATTGATTTGGTTTTGATGTGAGATTGTGATGATAATGTTTGGCTATGGTCACCACTTGCTTTTACTACCATTACCTTCCTTCTAAGGTTGTGGTTTTGTATTCCTTCCTCCACCATTCTCATTTTGAGAAGAGAGAACTCACTTGAGAGAAAAGAGAAGAAGAGGTTTTCATTCTTGATCTCATTTTCATGCTAGAAAAATGCAAGCACCATTTTTCTAATCTTGATTCCTCCATCATCTTCAAAGGCAACTACATAAACTCCAAGAGATAAAGTTTCTACACTACATTCTACAGCATTTCTTGGGCATGTCGACTTGCCGGCTTCATGCTCGAGTTGCCTCGGTATTGAGGCGGGAGCCCGTAAAAGACGCAGGTGATGTGGTGCCCTTCCGGCGAGGAGGCGACGATGTGGAGACAAGACTTTCCGCGGGAGATCGGGACGATGAAGAGAAGACCGGAGGACTCGGATCACTTGGTATACTTCTCTTCCCATCTCTTGTTTGCTAGCATTAGGTTAATGGTTACGATCCGGGGTTTCATTGTCCGCGGTAGCGCCAGTTTCCAAGTAAGGAAAATTTTTGATTCCGCATTTTGGCCTCGGATAGGCGGCCGGGGCGCTGCCGTGGCGCAACATGGTATCAGAGCCACGCCATTAACCTTGTCTAGCTTGTTCTAATGTGTTTTGCATTCCCGATCGACCAAAATTCCAAAAATATGCGTTTTCTTTACATCAGTTTTCTGTTGATTTTTTTCTTGCTCAAAAATTTTTTCGGGTTGCAGAAAAATGATGTATTGGAAAATATAAGGCTACTGTAGAAATTCGACAGAGTGATTCCTTAGTTGGAGCGCGGAACCGCGGCCAAAACCCCCTTTGGTCCGCGGTTCCGCCGCACTATGGTCAGGTCACTTGGTCGTTTTTCTTCAGTTGCTTTCTGGGCAGAAAATAGGGCTTTTGGAATATTAATATTGGGCCCAGAATTTCTGTGAGTGCTACAGTATTGCTTTGGGGCCCACTTGTTAATTTTTGATCGATCGGATATTTTAAACACATTATTTCACAGTATTTACATTATATCTGCGACCGTGAATGTCACTTGATCGGTAAATCCCGTCTAACTGTTATAGCCCGGTTAGACGGATTTGCGAATGTGACTTTCACGTTGATGTTCTGTGTTTATGCTGTGTTGTTGCGGATCGGTCATGGGGGATAGCCTGGATGCAATGTTAGTACAGTTTTGTTTTATATGTACATTTGATATTGCGGGGCGAGCGTCCGACATGTGGACTGCTGTCACTGCCTGTTTGTATTATTCTTTTGGGGCACGACCTGGTTGCGGTCGATGTACCCGGTGTATGTATATTTTACTTTCTGTACTAGGATTACCCCGCGGAGGGGTGCACGGATAGCCGGGTTCTAGAGGGCAACGGGCCCGCATCTCATGGCATTGAGACGGAGGGGGCTTCACTTTAGGATTGGCGGGCTATTCGCCGCACTCGTAGGGGGTACAGGTTGACCCAGGAGGGGTGCCCAAGTTACCGGATTCCATGAAGTGCTGGGTGGTCCATTCACGGTGCTGAAGGGGGCTGCCTCGCTTCAGGTTTTGGCGGGTGACTTGCCGCGCCCGTAGGGGTCTAGGATTTCATTGCACAGGCTATCCACACGACCAGGGGAACGTCGGGTTTCAGCAGCGGCTTTGTGAAACCCGGGGATCCCAGATATCTGTATTGTTCTGTGATGCTGTATATTTCTGTGATGTTGCATTTTATCACGCCTTGAGCGAATATAATATATTGGTATATATATTAGTAGATGTTGTATATGTTTTACATCCGCGCTAGTCCAGTCCCCGCTCTGTCGTTAGTTAGCTAACCTAACGGGTAATGACGGGACACAGTGGCGAATGCGGATGGCATATACGTACATCAGTATATTTTCGTTCTTTGTGGTGTGATCAATTGATGGGACTGCGTTGATTCGGATCAATGCAAGATAAACAAACCTATTCTGATGTTGTTGGAACATTTTAAAAAAAAAACTGTTATTGCAAGGACGTTCACTTTTGTTTTGCATCGTGGTATTCATTTGGAATATCCTGCTCCTCAGTCGACGAGGCAAGGGCCGAGATCCCTTCACCGGGAGTGACCCCTTGGACAGAAGTTTGCGTCAGGGCATTAACTTCACTATAGCCGATTACTTTTGCTTTGCATCGTGGTATTCAGTTGGAATATCCTGCACCTCATTCTACGGGGAAAGAGCCGAGATCCCTTCACCGGGAGTGACCTCTTTAGCAAAGGTTTTCGTCACTATATTTTTATAAAAGGTTATCCAGTTCCTTCAACGATATCAAGTTCATTACGGTAAAAGGTTTTTCGCCAAAAACCATTCGTAGCCCTCCGTCATTTCAGATTAGTATTACTTAGTATTCGTGCTGCGTATGTCGTGCTTAGCCGAGGCGTAGTGTTCGGTAGCTATGTAGTGCTTTTCTGTTGCATGGATATGAGATTGGTTAGGACAGTCGTGCGGTCATTTTGGCTCAGTCAAGGATTCATGCGGGTGGGTCTAATGCAATCAAGATAATGACGGGTTGAACTTGACTAGGATCCTTTGATATGTTGGCTCAGTCAAGGTCACTTAGGTCCTAGGGGTAAAAATCACATCGGGAGTTTCAAAAGAACTGAAACTTGCCAGGCATGCGCATACCTTCTGGAGTGTGGTGACTTGAGTGGATTCCGTCAAGTTATCATGCGATGATAGTTGGATCCCGATTCCCACTGATGAGTTGGTTTACTTCTCGGGTGATCCCGACTAATTCTTCTTTCAGGTTTGGAGGAGAATTTGAGGTTACAGTGGGAGGTTTCCAGATTAGACAAAGTGATAACCATTCTGATCTAGGTTAGAGTGCACGCTGAGTGTTTCTTTTTTCTCTCTCTTTGGCAGCGACCATTGACCCGACCCTGGACTATGACTCAGTGACCAAGTTGACCGAACCTTCTTAACACAGGCTTTTGGATTGTCAGAGTTGCAGACCTCATTGCCACTCCTACTTTTACCCTTTTCTCCAGGACACCCCGTATTACTGTGAACGTCCACTTCCATTGGACAAAACCATCGTATGGTTATATACGAACTCGAAGGACTTCGAGGATGGTTTCTGGTTCTGGAGAAAACGAATAGGATTATTCAGTTGTCTTTTCTTTTCACCTTCTCTCATTGCGAGTACTCCTTGGTTTAGGAGATAGCACACCTATTACGCAAATTGGATAGTCTTCTTCCAAACCTTAGGCTGGTGCCGACCGGTAGGGAATGAAGAAAACCAATTAGCCTAAACGGTGTGCAGAAGGTATTAAGATTAAGACAAAGCAAGGGATTAGTAAGAGGGCAAAGTAAATTGCGACTGCTATTCACGACCGAACCAAGTATTTCTTCGCCAATCCTAAATCACCTTTGTATTTCTCCAGGACACTCCGTATCACTACGAAGATCCACAGTTTATTTGGATACTCCATCGTATGGTTATATACGAACTCGAAAGGAACTTGTTCCAGTTCGGGGATGGATTCTGGTTCAGGAGAAATAGGAATAAGGTTTATTCGGTTGTCTTTTATCTTCACCTTCTCTCGCTTTGCGAGTGCTCCTAGGATTAGGACAGTACACTTTTTATGCTTATTGGATAGTCTTCTTCCAAACCATAGGCTGGTGCCGAACGGTAGGGAAGGAAGAAAACCATTTGGCCTAAAGGGGTGTGCAGACGGTAATGACTAAAGACATATAAAGGGATTTGGACAGATGGCAAAGAGATATACGGTTACAGTTGTGAATCTGGATAATGGAAGAGGCATTACTAAGAATACCGGAATACCCCACCGAAACATTTCAATGTTTCAGTTTCATTGTGTGATGTTAAAAGAAAACTGATTTCCCGATTAGATACTTACTCCAGGGTATGTATTTACCAGGTATGATTCTCACATCTGTATGGTTTTACAGATGATGAGTGGGAGTAATTCATTGGGAATAGGGTGATCATCCTCATTATATCGGGATTCGTTGTAATCGGTGATATTTGAGGAGATCATCTGGGCTGTTTGCCGGTCGGCAAATATTTGGTTTTGAATATCCGCTGTTGTGCACCAATTTCAAATTGATATATCTGTACGTCTATTTTCATAGAGTGAGATATACCTTTTGATATTATGTCGATGACATTTACCTATATCAGTGGATGGTTAGGTAAGGAGCATTAAACAGCGGTGTAATTCTTCTTAACCATAAGTACAGTTTTCAACCTACGACACACAGTGAAAGAGTTGTTAGACTCAGCGGACTTATACAGAGTATTGTATGTTGTCCAGTGTCCATTAGGACAGAGGGGTTGGTCCTCATACTATATTCTGTTTACTTTTAACTTCTCTAGTTCTTAGACATGTGTTTCGTGGAAACACAGGGTCTAAGTTTTGAGGAGTTATAGGTATTTGAATAGAGTAGAGAACCAGGTATAGCAAGTATCGGGATTCTTCAAAGTGATCGAAGATGTAGATACTTGTGTATGGTATTCAGTTGATAGTAATGATAAAGAGAAATTGCTTCTCTTTCAGGTTACTCATAATTGGAAGCATTCCTAAGTTGAGTAACGCTGATCGGCCTCCTTCCATTTAGTTTACATGCACTGGAGATAGCTGCATGATTTGAATCTGGTTCAATTGAATCAGTGCCTCTGGTTCTATATTGGATATAGAACAGTTCATATCTTAACGATGTTAAGGTACGGGGAGTTGTCCGGCTTATGCTTAAAACCAGACACTGGACAACTCAAGGCACGTTTCTGTAATGGCTGTTTGCGGGTTGACCCAGGCTATGACGAGGGTTGACTTTCTACCATCTGGAAGATCAATAGAGATATTGTTCTTGACTCGCCACATTTTTAAAAGAAATGGATTTTTAGAAAACAGTAGTGGGAGTATGGTAGAACTGGAAGTGATTCCAGAACCGCAAACGATTACTGAAGATTTGATAAGGAACCTAAAGATTCAATCTGGTTTGACATTCCATTGGCCACTCCGCAGATACGGTGGGTAACTTCAGGCACCCGAGAGGTACTCCGGTAGCCTCAAGGACGATGACAGGGAAGTTCTTGTTTACCCACACTTGCCATTGTTGTTGTTCTAGGTCGCGAGACCCGGCAGGAGGATGAGTATAGCGTCGTTCTGAACTAGCTTCAGAAGTGTACGTGTATATGACTCTGCCAGAGGGTTGTCGTAGTCAGTGGGAGCAGCGGAAGCATTGGTGGACAGGTGGCTTATGTCTATTTATAGACTAAAGCAGATATAGCGGAGATAGATCATCTATTTCTGACATGACAGTCATAGGTTTGACGTCATCAGAATAGGGGATGGATCTGTTGAGAAGGTAGTAGGGTGTGATGTCATGGTATTTGGATGACATACACAGAGTAGGAAGTGATATTCCTATACTACGATCGGTTATACTTTGGTTGTCACACAGTTGTTTCTCCACACAGGACTTGGATATTATATCAGACATTCTGGTTACTAGATCTATGGTTTTAGATCTAGATTTGGGTGGTTTCCCAATCTGGGTACCTTGACAGCATTCTATGAGTATTTAGAATGGACGACTCCTGGCACGGTAGTGCACCTGCAGTTGATGGAGTCACCCTCTCTAAAGGTGTCTTATAGACTAAAGGGGAGAGGGATACTCATGATTGGCAGATCACTTGCTTAGGCAATTGAGTCAATCATGAGATGTCAAGTACCACACCAGATGTTGTTCTTGCACTAGATGCAATAAGTTGACATTGATCCAATCCTGGAGAAACAGACGGAAGCAGTTTTAGAACATAAGTGGATGTTCTAGGGATATGATAACGATAGCCTCATTTGGGAGACAGTTATCATTCCAGGCTTGCAAGGTGACATGGACGACAAGGAGGTTGTCAGAGTTATAGTTTTCCTTCTGACGAGGGGCAGTATTTTGGACAGGTGGTCCAAGGCAATACTGAGGGTGGCATGGCGCAGGATACTGATTAAGTTCAGTTGACGATACAGTCTAAGAAGTTTGGATTTGGAGTTCATTTATGAGCTAGGTCCCATCAGACATCCAGACATTCTAAGACAGGTATTGCTCATTTCAGGAGATGGCTTTCTCCGCGAACTTGAGATATAGAGAGACATAGAAAGAAACATCACAGCGGATCCACTCACTGAGGTTATTCCTCGAACGCAATAGTTTCGCAAACGAGCTTTGTGAGATTGACTAGTAGAGGAGTTGGGTGTTCGGTATCACACGGGCTGTGAGTATGCGGCATCGCAATAATTAGCCTTGAGTGCAAGTGGGAGATTGTTGGAGATAGTGCGCTCAGAGTCAATTATTGGATCACAGGCACGTGATTGCAATGATTGAGGGAGGACCTATCCCGGTAGGACAGTCTTACTCGAGATGATAGTATGCTATCTGGTTTACCTTTATCATCGTGTACTGCTTCAGGTGACCTTACAGGTCACTATTACACGCTGATAGAGCCCCTAGGATTCTTGTTTGACTGCCGGCAGTATGATGGCGATCATATACGTGAGAGCTGGTGGTCTATAAGCACATCCTTAAAAGGTCCCTAGTCGTGGGAGTTTCGAGACAGGGCATCGATTCTCCAGAGTAGACTAGTGTATACAGTCGAGACCCCGACGAGGGGCGGTGGACGGTCTCACAAGCCACTGGTGTCAGTTGGTTCACCTAAGATGTATACAGGTGCTCATTGGGTTATGAGTACACCAGACAGGACTCGCCGGGAACATGCTAGTTGGTCTTATACCCGACGTCAGATAGCAGTTCCCTGGTGACATGTGTACAGGTTAGTTCATCGACCTGGGGATCGTCATTTGTCTCGTGTGAGTTCCCACTGTACTCTGATTACTACCCTACCACGGCTCAAAGGAGTCGTGCAAACAGGTTTTAGTTGGGTACAGTCCCGAGCCACATGGAGGCAGTGAGCGGATCTTCAGGGGTTCGTCTCTCCCGGTATTGGGGGTGAGGTCGCGCTGTGTCTAGGAGAGCCATTACGCAAAGCCCTCGGCCGAGGCAGGAGGTTTACTGGTAGGTATTCCAGTAGTATCTCAGGGCGTTCTGGGCTACACTCCGACACGACTTGTACCGCTTTTGGGGGTCTGACTTTTACCAACCCCCTAGGCCCGACATGCGATGCTCATAGACGAACGGACCGGACTGTACGGATATTGTCACTGACAGGCTCAGTAGGGTGTCAGGATGAGTTCGCTCATCGACGTCCCTTTTGGTCAATAGCTGGTGGCCCGTCACGTATTGGCTAATACCTCTGACGTGCTAGTGGTTAAATCCATAGCCATAGTATTGACGAGTCTTTAGAGTCCACCACACTTTCAGTTACTCAAGCTTTCACGCGAAACGCTGTAGAGGCCGTATGGAGATATGGCAGGGTCCGATCAGATACGTGCGGTATTGCACGGATCAGGATCAGACAGTTTTGTACTAGTGGCCGTATAGTTATATGGCAGGGTTCGATCTGATACGTGCGGTATTGCACGGATCAGGATCGAACGGATATTACTAGCCGGCTTTGGTTTAAGCCGGATCCTAGTTTAGTACAGTGTAGATTTTGTCTCATTGCATTTGTATCCGGTAGGAATACAGATGCGAGTGTGTATGCACAGTATCGGGGTTTTCCTGTAATTTATTACGGGACCAGTTTTCTGGAGTTGCCAGTTTGCATTCCGTTCCGACCGGTTTTCCTTTGTTCTTTCCCGGCCGGACTTTTAGGATGGAGGGTGTTATTTGCAAGTTTGCAAATAACATATTGTGGAGGGTTTATTTGTGAGATAAGAGATTATGAAAGCATCTTTTTTATTCCTTTCTTTTCTATCATCATTTCTTGTAAAAGTTGATTAGGATTGATTTGGTTTTGATGTGAGATTGTGATGATAATGTTTGGCTATGGTCACCACTTGCTTTTACTACCATTACCTTCCTTCTAAGGTTGTGGTTTTGTATTCCTTCCTCCACCATTCTCATTTTGAGAAGAGAGAACTCACTTGAGAGAAAAGAGAAGAAGAGGTTTTCATTCTTGAGAGTTTTCATTCTTGATCTCATTTTCATGCTAGAAAAATGCAAGCACCATTTTTCTAATCTTGATTCCTCCATCATCTTCAAAGGCAACTACATAAACTCCAAGAGATAAAGTTTCTACACTACATTCTACAGCATTTCTTGGGCATGTCGACTTGCCGGCTTCATGCTCGAGTTGCCTCGGTATTGAGGCGGGAGCCCGTAAAAGACGCAGGCGATGTGGTGCCCTTCCGGCGAGGAGGCGACGATGTGGAGACAAGACTTTCCGTGGGAGATCGGGACGATGAAGAGAAGACCGGAGGACTCGGATCACTTGGTATACTTCTCTTCCCATCTCTTGTTTGCTAGCATTAGGTTAATGGTTACGATCCGGGTTTTCATTGTCCGCGGTAGCGCCAGTTTCCAAGTAAGGAAAATTTTTGATTCCGCATTTTGGCCTCGGATAGGCGGCCGGGGCGCTGCCGTGGCGCAACAGCTTCCCTGCTCGGTCCATCATTGGCTGGTAGTTTACTACCCACCGACGCCAAGGATCGAAACCCTCGTCAAGAGGCCGCCGGGCAGCTTCCTTGCTCGGTCCATCCTTAGTGGGTAACTCCTTACCCGTATACGCTAAGGATCGAAGCCCTCGTCAAGAGAACGCCTGGCAGCTTCCCTACTCGGTCCATCCTTGGCTAGTAGTTTACTACCTACCGACGCCAAGAATCGAAACCTTCATCAAGAGGCCAACGGGCAACTTTCCTGCTCGGTCCATCCTTGGCTGGTAGTTTACTACCCACCGATGCCAAGGATCAAAGCCTTCATCAAGAAGCCACGGAGCAGTTTCCTGCTCGGTCCATCCTTAGTGGATAACTCCTTACCTGTCTACGCTAAGGATCAAAGCCCTCGTCAAGAGGCCGCTGAGCAGCTTCCCTGCTCAGTCCATCCTTGGCTAGTAGTTTACTACCCACCGAAGCCAAGGATCGAAGCCCTCATCAAGAGGCCACCGGGCAGCTTCCCTGCTCGGTCCATCCTTGGCTGGTAGTTTACTACCTACTGAGGCCAAGGATCGAAGCCCTCATCAAGAGGCCGCCGGGCTGCTTCCCTGCTCGGTCCATCCTTGGCTGGTAGTTTACTACCCACCTACACTAAGGATCGAAACCCTCATCAAGAGGCCGCCGGGCAGCTTCCTTGCTCGGTCCATCCTCGGCTGGTAGTTTACTACCCACCGACGCCAAGGATCGAAGCCCTCATCAAGAGGCCACCGGGCAACTTCCCTGCTTGGTCCATCCTTGACCTTGGCTAGTAGTTTACTACCTACCGACGCCAAGGATCGAAGCCCTCATCAAGAGGCCGCCGGGAAGCTTCCCTGCTCAGTCCATCCTTGGCTAGTAGTTTACTACCCACTGACGCCAAGGATCGAAGCCCTCATCAAGAGGCCGACGGGCAGCTTCCCTGCTCGGTCCATCCTTTGCTGGTAGTTTACTACCCACCGACGCCAAGGATCGAAGCCCTCATCAAGAGGCCACCGAGCAGTTTTCCTGTTCGGTCCATCCTTAGTGGGTAACTCCTTACCCGTCTATGCTAAGGATCGAAGCCCTCATCAAGAAGCCGCCGGGAAGCTTCCCTTCTCAGTCCATCCTTGGTTAGTAGTTTACTACCCACCGTTACCAAGGATCGAAGCCCTCATCAAGAGGCCACCGGGCAGCTTCCCTGCTCGATCCATCCTTGGCTGGTAGTTTACTACCCACTGACGCCAAGGATCGAAGCCCTCATAAAGAGGCCATCGAGCAGTTTCCCTGCTCGGTTCATCCTTAGTGGGTAACTCCTTACCCATCTACGCTAAGGATCGAAGCCCTCGTCAAGAGGCTACCGAGCAGCTTCCCTGCTCGGTCCATCCTTGGCTAGTAGTTTACTACCCACCGACGCCAAGGACCGAAGCCTTCATAAAGAGGCCACCGAGTAGCTTCCCTTCTCGGTCCATCCTTGGCTGGTAGTTTATTACCCACCGATGCCAAATATCGAAGCCCTCATCAAGAGGCCACCGAGCAGTTTCCCTGCTCGGTCCATCCTTAGTGGGTAACTCCTTACCCATCTACGCTAAGGATCGAAACCCTCGTCAAGAGGCCACCGAGCAGCTTTCCTGCTCGGTCCATCCTGGCTGGTAGTTTACTACCCACCGATGCCAAGGATCGAAGCCCTCATCAATAGGCCGCTGGACAGCTTCCCTGCTCGGTCCATCCTTAGTGGGTAACTCTTTACCCGTCTACGCTAAGGATCGAAGACCTCGTCAAGCGGCCACCGATCATCTTCCCTGCTCAGTCCATCCTCAGCTGGTATTTTACTACTCACCGACGACAAGGATTGAAGCCCTCATCAAGAGCCCCCCGAGTAGCTTCCCTGCTCGGTCCATCCTTAATGGGTAGCTTCTTACCCGTCTACGCTAAGGATCGAAGCCCTCGTCAAGAGGCCACAGAGCAGCTCCCTTGCTCGGTCTATCCTTAGTGGGTAACTTCTTACCCATCTGTGCTAAGGATCTAAACCCTTCTAAGGGGTCACCAAGCAGCTTCCCTGCTCAGTCTATCCTTACTGGGTAACTCCCTATCCATGAGGATCGAAAGCCCTCAACATTGTCTACGCCGATCTATCTTCAGAGAAATGGTCGCCAGTCCAACTCGGGGAAATGGGCGAGTCTATGCCTTTCTACTCAGAGATACCAATCGACATACCTTCAACATACGATCGCCACCTTGACTTCGGGGTCATAATGACACCGACCTTACACCGGCCATTTTACACTGACAAATAATTGGGTTTAACTTGACGTGCGATCGCCAACTAAAGGATCGGTCGCCGACCTAACGCTCATCAGGCGAGCAAAATGAAGACAGTATCGCGAAATGGAAACATTGCCACAAAAATTTCTGCAAAAGGGTTTTATTTACAACTCAGGAACCTTTACAAAGGTATTGTGGGCTCCCCAGCCTTACAAAATTGCCTGAAGGCTTACAAAATTCCAAAACAAGAAAAAAATTAAAAAGAAGCCAGGGAGACTCAGGCCTTAGGGCCAAGGAGGACCTCGACGTGCTCCGCGGCAGCGTCGGGAGCCGAGGTGACCGCCTTCTCCCCAACGTCCCCACCAGGGGCCTTCCCCCCGGCGACGCTTCCGGTGGCATCCCCCTGCACCTCAACCTCGAGGGGGTACTCGAGCCCGAGCTTACAGTCGGAAAACTCCGACATCAGCGCCTTGACGGCATCGAGGGCATCATGCCAGACAAGGGCCGAGGCTTCTGCGAGGTCGGCGTAGAATTGATCCGACGTCTTGTAGCTCTCCACCGCCTTCGCAGTCCGAAGGTCGGCATGCCACGTTCCTTCCTTCATCGCCTCGTTTTCCCTCTTGAGGGTGTCCCGTGTCTTCTTCAGAGTGGCGATGAGCACCCTGGCATCCTCCAACTTGGCCTCAACGATCTTGTTGGATTCCATCAAAACTCGGATGGACTCGCGGCAGTTGGCGTTCACCCCCTCCTCGGCAGCCACCCGGTCTTCGAGGGCAGCGATCCTCTCCCTTGCCTGACGCGGCTCTTGGCTCAAGCTCTCCTCCCGCGAGGAAGACTCGCCTGCTATCTGCAGCGGAGAAGCGATTTCCTTGTGCTTCATGTTAGCGATGAGGGCGCAGTACTGGAGGACCCGAGGAAAACAAAAGGAGGGGTTAAAAAGGTATACGATCCTGCAAATAAAAAGATTTAATGAAAAACCGAACGGGAGGTAGACACTAACCTATATGGCCTCCTGAGCTATGGCCGCGATTTGGGCCTTGAGGGTCCCCTAGGGGATTCTGCCCCCAGCCGACCGCTCCATCTCGGAGAGCAAGCTATCGGCGACAGAAATCCCCGAGGGCACCTCGTATCGAAGATCCCCCTCCTGCACGAAGGTCGGGGAAGACGGGGCTTGGAACACCGTCCTCTTGCGCCGCTTAAGGGGGCCACGGTAGGGTCGGCCTCATTCTCCACCTACACAACCCGGGGTTCCTGCTCCCGAGCATGTTTGCGGCTCTCCCCGTGGCTGGTCTCCAGAGCCCGAGGAGTAGTGGAACGCCTAGCCGAAGCGGCCGCCGACGGGGCCAGGCTCGCAGCGGGGCTTGACGGGACGGCGCCTCCAGCCTTCCTCCCTTTCTTCTCGGCCATGGCAACCCGAAATTTAGATCGGTCCATCGGTTCTGCAAAAAAAAAACGAAAATACAAATAGGGGGTTAGCAATGCCAACAAAATGGAAGAATACATAAGTCTAAACAGGTCGCCTAAGCTCCTAACTTACCCGCAAACTGAGCAGGGCTGAGCCCGGCCCAACTGAGGGCCTGCTCAGGCAGCAACACATCGGCCCGATGGACGGGCTCCCATGCCGACACTGCCATCGCATCGGGATCGGACAGCCGCCTTACCCTTGGGTAGTTGGACCTGTGCCACTGGACAGGCACATGCCAATCCTCACCCTCGGGTGGCCTGACAAACAAGAACTTCTCTTTCCATTCTTGAATGGAAGAAGGTACCACTACGACCCCCGACCCAGCCGCCCCTCCTCTGTGTTTTCTAAAAGAAATGTATACCCAGCTAAGCTCGTCCTTATGAGTGCCGGGGTGATTTTTGTAGCAGAGGGAGGAAAGGAGAAGGTTTAGGCTGAAAGGGATCTCCTGCAGTCTCAACCGGACCAGGAACCCGAGGAGAATCCTTCACGAGTTTGATAGCCCAGGGCAATTGAAAGCAACGCAGCGCCGCACTCACCTCGGGAGAGAAGGGCGGATGCATTCCGGCCTAAAAGGCATCCAAGCACAAGGCAATCTGCTCGCCTCGTACCTGGTCTGCCTTCTCTCCCTCCTCGGCTAATCAAAGCGAGTAGCCGGGGGGAATGTGGACGCGAGCCCAGATTGTGGTGAGCTCGTCCACATGCTTCAGGAGGGAAGGCGCGTCACGGACACTCCTGACACGCGCTTTGGGGGCCGTCCCCACCGCGCGACCCCGGGTGGCAGGACTAACCCTAACTCCATGGGGAGATTCCGACTCGGACGAGGAAGAGGAAGAAGTGGCAGAAGACTCCCTAGAATCTACCTCTACTACCTCAACGAACTCCCCAGAGGAAGTCATCTAACCTGAGCAAAGGAAGGAGACGTCCGAGAAAAGAACGCAAGAAATACGACCTAAAGGAAAGAGCGCCAAGCTAACACATGCAGCGATGAGGAAATTATAGCGAAGTGTGGACTCTGAGAGGGTCCCACCTCTATTTATAGCATTCGGCAAATGCATCCAACGGCGCCGATCGATTCCCGCCAAAACAGACTCTTCGCATTCGACGGCCATCAACTTTCCACGTATCACAAGAGCATTGGACGCGTCCCTTCTGTTAGTTGTATGTATGCCCTAGAGGCCAGTATTGTACAGATGATGTATATTATATTGGATGCTTGGACATATATAGAGATGACTTTCTTGCTCGATATGATAGTATGCTATCTGGTTGCTCTTTATCTTAACATGTACACTTGTCTCTTTAAACTGTCTTATAGTTACATGTTGGTAAGGCCCTTAGGATGTGTACTTGACTACCTGGACTATGATGTAGATCATACTAGTGGGGACATGGTAGTCCATAAGTACATCCTTCAAGGTCCCTAGTCGTGGGTGTATCGAGACGGGGCATCGATATACCAGTGTAGACTAGCGTATACGCTTCTCGACCCATGAGATGGGCGATGGATGATCCCATATCCATTGGTGTTTGACATCAGAGATGGTGTACGGGTGCTCAGTGGAGACTGGGTACACTGGACGGACTCGCCGAGAACTCCCAGATGGTATTATACCTCACGTCAGATGGCAGTTCTCAGGTGACACTTGTACAGGTTAGTCTGTAGACCCTAGATCGTCATAGAGTCTTGTGTAATTCCCACTGTACTTTGATCTCCACCTTACCACGTCCATGAGGGCGTGCAAAACAGTGGTCTTTGGGTACAGTCCCGAGTCACATGGAGGCAATGAGCGATAGGAGGGGTTTCGTCTCTCCCGGTATTGGGGGTTGATGTTGCGCTGTGCTCGATTGGCCGTAACAGGGAAGTCCCTGGCCAGGGCTGATCAGAGATTTGCTGGTAAGTGCTACCAGTAGTTTCTCGACCCGTTATGAACCTCACATCGGCACGACTTATCGGTTATTGGGGTCTGACGTTTACCACCCCTAGACTTGATATGCGACATATCAGACAAACAGACCGGACTGTACGGTAAGTGTTTCTGGTTGGATTCACAGGAGTGTGGGCGGGCTTGCTCATCGATCTTCTCATCGCTCAATACCCGGGTGGCCGTTACGTTTAGCAGACCACTTGCGGCATGTGGGTGCTTGATATGATCATCATCTGCTGCCGGCGTATTGACGAGTCTTTAGAGTCCTACACAGAGGTTTCCTGGCTCAAGCGAAACGAAATAGGGGCACATATGAGATATGTGCGGGACCGAGAATGATGCGTGTATGTGATACCGTATTTCATTCTCGCGATGAATGTATCGACTGGTTATATGCGATATAACCTAGATATCGAATCAAGGATTGATTCGATAAGCCGATACATTGGATACTAGTCGGTTATGTGCGACATGACCGGATTATTGAATCAAGTGTTGATTTAATGATTTAATGTATAATTATATATTTGATATATTACTTTGCATTAACTAGTATTGGTTCACTTTATATGGATTTTCTCACTTGTATGTGCAAGTTGTATATGTGATATACTTTTATACACTTGATTGTATCATGTTTGATGATACATGCTTCTTTGGTTAAGTGTATAGAATTAAACCATGGTTGAATGATGATTAGGGTTTTGCTTATTCTTTTATTTATTTATTTATTGATTTATTTGGAAAAGATTTTGAAGAGAATGGTGGCTTTCTTTGTTTCTAGTTGAAGCTTCATGAAGCTTTGACTTTGTAACCATTCTTGTCTTCATGCTTAACCCTAACCCTTTCAAGTAACCATGGTCTATTCTCTACACTCTACCATAGTTAGTATATGATAAGTATTTATTTTCTTTTCCTTTTTTAATAAACACTTATCATATTCTATTTTCTTCATCATCTTCTTCTTCAAGACAAAGCTTAAGTCCATCAATGGCAACTTGAGCAAAAGTGTGAGAAATCCAATTCTAAAGTGAACCCACCTCCTATTTCTTCACCTTCTACCTCTTGCCAAGTAGTATAGGGTGTTTTCTTCACAAGTTTCACAACTTGGTGAAGTTGGAGCTTGAACTTGTGATGCCTCGACGTAGATCATCTTCGGCACAAAGCCGACGACCTAGCCCGCCCATTTCTCCGATGAAGCCGACGATTGAGTTCGGGATTCAAGACGGACAGCGAGAGGACGCCTACGTGGAGCTAAGGAAGTGGAGAAACGGATCTACAAAGGTTGTAGCCTCTCTCCTTTAGTTAAGATGTTAACTAGTTTCGTTTTTCGCCTAAACTCTAGTCAACGATCCGTATTAGGTTTTCTCGGCACCCGTAAAATTTGAAATTGGCATGGTTGATGCCTTGTGAGACCTCTTGAGAGTGCCTAGGAACCCTACACCTTCAAGCGCCAAGGACACCGGCGGCCCATCACGTCAGCCAACCAACGCCGGACGCGTAGCCTGGCGCATCAACGAATGTACGATCGGATCGGCGCTTCCTCTTTAATGCACGATCTCTTCTCTGATCCACTGACGCCATCGAAAAAATACGACTAATTGCCGGGAATCCGCGCCGACGATGTCTTCAAACAGGAAGTTAGCCCAGGTGACCGATCAGACCACTCTCGACCCGACTCATAAATAGGTCGGGACGAGAGTGGGAGGCTAATGATGATGCTCAATACTGAGAACTCCTCAGATCATGACACGTGGCAGATGATGTGTCCCAAGGCTTACGAGAAAGGAGTAAGAACGATACGTTAAAGGCATACCCCGAGCCTTCCTCCCGAGGATGTTCCCGACCCTCGGTGGCCTTCCAGACCACTCCTATGCTTGTCTTATAAATAAACATTGGCTCGCCTCCGAGCCCTCCTACACACTGAGCTTCCTCAGCCCTCCCATCTCGCCTCCGAGCTATCACAGAACCAAGCTTGCTCGGCCTCCTGCTCTCCTCCGAGCCTCCCGCCGAGCACAGCTTCTTCGGTCTCATCGACCGATCTGGAACACAGATCATCAGCGTCCCGGATATGGACCCGCGAATCTCACTATACGCGAGATATCCGCCGCCCCACGATCCCGCGTCCTACGCTATCACGTTCCCCCATTAACGGACGTATCTCGCCATTAATGGAGGATCCCATCATTCGCGCTGGTGCGACTCCAAGGACGTAACGGCCGGCGTAAATCTCGCACCCGCCGGCCCATGGCTACCACTATATAAACTCCCTCTCAGACGACTCAGGTAAGGCAATTTATTATCCAATAGGCCGCTACTCTGTCCAAATATCTCGACTAACTTGATCTTCGGAGGGTCCACGGTGGTACAACCATCCCGGGACTTCCTTGCATGTAGCTTGGCTTCATTCCAAATCAAGCCTATTGAGTTCCACACGCTTCAAGAGTCAACCCTCAAAACCAATCTCAGTCATCCATCAACGCTCATTACAGATCAACGGAAGATAACATCTGAAAGAGATCCAGACCTCCATCAGGATGTGATGGAGCTCCTTTTCGAGCCTCCGTCAGATGTCGTCTTCCGTTGATCTCGCGGTGAACTTAACCGATTATCCTTCGTTGCGTATGGGTCTCAATGGGTTTTATGAGGAAGAGATGAGGTGAGGAAGCTGTTGCCGAGTACCTGCAAAGAAGTCCCGGGGTGGTTTGGTACTACCGAGGACCCTCTGACGATCAAGTTAGAGGGGAAATCCGAGCAGAGTAACGGCATAAAAGTGTCAAGAATGGCTTACTTTACCCTTCTATGATGGGGCTTTATATAGCGGTGGGGCACGTAGCAGCGGGCACGAAAATCTCGCCGGCAGTTACGCCCTCCCCCCCCGATGTCACGCCCGCGTAGGAAGCGGATCTCCCATCAATGGGGATTGATGGCGTGGAACGTGGGATGTTGCTGGCATGAAATATGCGCATGGCGAGATTCGCGGAGCGGTGGTTACGCCAGTGAGCGGTGGAGTTGGTCGGAGGTCCGAGGAAGACGGCCTCGGCCAGGAGCTCGAGGTCCAGTGAGGAGGCCGAGGGGTCTTGGTCTGGTGGCAGCTCGGGGCGAGCTGAGGGGCCGAGGAGGCCAATTTGCAGGGGCCCCGAGGGGGGCCAGCCCGTGCTTGCAGGTCGGGCGCGTGGTGGCCTGGTCGGCCCCTGCGGGCCCTTTCTTCTGGGTTCTGGGATACGTCATCTGCCACGCGTCATCATCTTAGGGATCGCCAATATAGAGCACTATCATTAGCCCTCCACTCTTGTCCCAACCAGCTAGTGGTCGGGTCAGGAGTGGACTGCTGGGCCTCCCGAGGTGAGATCCCTTCTATGGTTTCGTCGGGATGAGTCCTCGGGCCGTCGGTTGTCTTTTCCGCTAGCGAATCAGGGTGAGATCTTTGCATTTAAAGAAGGTGCGTTGGTTTGTGCACTCTGCAGTCGAAGCGACTGCCCACGTGTCGAGCGTCGATTAGCCGATGCGACGTGCGCAGGTCTACGGCGTCTTATGGGACTCGGTCCAGCGCTGGGCCGCCACGTGGAACGATTGGAGCCGCTGGGCGCGAGGAGCCCTTTCGGCGGGAGACGATGGGCGCCGTTGGATGCGGTAATAAATACGGGTGGGGTCCGCCCTAGGGCCCTTACTCTTTCATATTTTCCTCTCTCAAGCTCCAGCTGCTCGGCGCTCGTCTCCCCTCTTTCGTTTCCAACCTTCGAAGAGTTTCTTTTTCCAGGTTAGATTTCTTCCTCCGTAGAATTAGTAGATGTTGTAGGAGTAGATGCTAGGGTTCCTTTAGATGTGTCTGAGTTTCCTCGGGGAGCAGGGGCTGGGACCTCTCCCCGGGGCCGTGGGGCGGGGGTCGCCTCCAGGGAGGAGGCGGCAGATGCGGCCCCTAGCACCTCGTGTTGGGTGAGGCATGAGGGCGAGCTCGCTAACGCTCGGGCTCGCTTCCACATTCCCCCGCACTACACGCTTTGTCTGGTCGAGGAGGGAGAGCGGGCAGACCAGGTACGGGGCAGGGAGATTGCCCTGTATTTGGAATCTTTTTGGGGAGGAATGCGCTTGCCATTCTCTCCTGAGGTCATCGCCGCCCTGAATTTCTTTGGTTTGGCCCCCGGCCTGTTAGTGCCGAACGCATGAAGGATTCTTCTTGGGTTCTTGATCCGTCTGAGGCTGCAGGTGGTTCCTTTCAGTCTTTCCCTTCTTGATTCCTCCCTCGTTTTCAAGAGTTACCCTGGTGGTCGAGCTGGCGACCCGAGATGGGTTTACTTTACTTTTAGGAAGCGGCCCGGGGTCGCTGCCGGGACCGGGGTCGTGGCCTTGCCCTCTTCCATCCATGATTGGAAAAAGAAATTTTTCTTCGTTTCCCCTCCCGAGGGCGAGGACTGGCCGGTGCCCACCAAGTGGTCGAGGGAGAAGTGTCTGCCGGGATCCTGTCCGATGACCCCGCCGCGGTGAGGGTGGCGTCATGGGAGCCCGTCCCTCGACATGACGTGCTGTTGTCCGAGAGGGTTTTGAGCTGGGTGATCGCACGCTTTTGGCGTGTCGGATGTTCAAAGATTTAAGTGTAACCGCGATCAGGACGGTGTCGCTTTGCAGCTAGCCGGTGAGCACGGGTCGGTCCACAGGGAGATGGTGTTATCTTACCTTCTTGTTTTAGACGAGTTAATAAAGAATCTGTATGTTTGTTTGATCTAACCTATGTGTTTATTTGCAAGTATAAAGTTGTTAAGAAAAGATACGAGATTGTAAGCTAAGAAATCCGTACTCAAAACCTTTGAGCCGAGTCTTGACCAATTGAAGCTAAGCAATTGGCAACAACGGGGATTAGGGGATTTAAGCGCGGTATTCGTGGAATCCGGCTTATTTACCCTTGTCCTTCCGTTCTTGTCTCTTGCTTTCGCCTCCGGCCAAACCGGACGCAACCGGTCGCGGTTAGGAATCACCGTTACCTTGTCAGGGTACGGTGCCTAACGGAGCGCTTGCGTATGGTTTGGGCGAAGTTCAAATGGAAAATAACGGGAAAAGGAATTGGCAAAGAAACGTTAACTTACAATACCGTATTAATTCTTAACAACAACAATAATTACAACATTTACAAAATGAACAAAAGAAACCAAAAGGAAAAGAACAAAGAAAAGAAAAGATACAAGTATTGAAGTGCATGAAAAAAATTGCATGAAAGAAAATGCAAGTAAGAAAAAGACAAGTAATAAAAAGCGAGTAATAAAAAGAATACGGAACTAGGACCCAAGCCAAGCATGTGCTCAATAGCCAACCCTTAAATTTGCAAGCTCAATGAAGAACTTGCAAGATCAAGGGAAGGGTAGAAAACGCATGTGAAATGAAGTGCTAGTCCCGGAAGAAAATACGACCCTTGAGATCAATAACTAACCCTTAACCATTCAACCTCAATGAAGAGATTGAATGAGCAAGAGAAAGCAGAAATCTCAAGGGGGAGCCGAACTACAAAGAAAGATACAAATCCCTCATCTTCATTAACATCCACTCAAAAGCTCTCACTACAATTTAATGGAGGAATGAAGAAGAAGAAGAAAGAAACTAAAAAAAATGAGGCTAAAACAAAACTCAAAAATTGCTCTCTTGGCTCAGCCCTGATCTGCTGTATTTATAGGCAGGAGAATGGATTTCTAGGGCAACCAGCAGACTACATATGCAAAGACCAAACTGCCCCCAAAAGATGATGCACTGTCTAGACCGTACGGCCGCGGATCCGCCGCCTATAGGCCCCTATGGCCGCGGATCCGCGCCCCTATTGTCGATTTAGGGTGTGGGCTTCTGTGTACTTTCCTGGTCTCCTGTCCCCTCTTGTCTGGTACATGTATTTTCTGATAATTTCTTCCAGAATATCAGCAGAATTCATAGTCCAAGATTGTTATCTTTTCTTCACTTTTGACTTTATCTCTCTTGAGCTCCGCGCACCCAATGGTTCTTGTGCAGCCCCTCTCGTGCTCCGTGTTTGTCCGAGACACGAATGACTGCTGTCATATGTGTTGTCCCTGGAACCGGTACGCAGCACCGGACGGATATGGATGACCGGAATCCGGCTTTTATCTGTTGTCAACAGATGTTCTGTATTTGGTGTAACTGTGGAGATTTTGTCATGATTTGCAATATTTGGACTGAAAACCTGTACTCTGTAAATATGTAACAAACACAGATCAAAAGCACCTACCTATAAACACACGAGCGTAAGAATGGGCGGTATAAAATGCAGTATTCTGTTGTGAATAAATACCCCCAAACTTAACTTTTGCTCGTCCCGAGCAAAACCAATTATTCACAAAAATAAAATGATAACCGCACTTTCGCAGGGAACGCGATTGCACTGAGCATGTGCAACAAGCCGTTAAACCTCTAGGTGTCCCTAGTAGGAGGAGTGTTGTCTCCTGAGGGTTTTCAGCAGATTACACCCACAAAATCCCGTCAAGCTAGTTTGTAAAATGACTAAGATTCAAACCCTAAAGTTTTGTTTTAGAAAATAACAATTCTATAATCCTAGGTCTAGACTATCGAACCTTTATTTTTCACATCTCTCTTCTTATTTAACTACAGATTTTATATGTCTTTACGTGCAGTGCAAAATAGTGCCGTTAAGTTCCAGAAAGGTCGATTAAAGTCCTCATGTCGCACAATAAAGCCCAGATAACAATTTTAAAAGGATCACATAAGTTGTATAGAGAGTTAAGCATTTTTCAAGTTTCGTTTTCCAGTAAGGTTTCAACTTCAGAATTTCTATCTTCCTTAACGGAAACTAAGTCGTATTTTTCACTCCACCTTTTTCTTGTTTTCATTTCATACACACCTCTGTGAACGTGCAATACTCTTTATCATAGAATAAAACCTTCATATCTCCGTTAAATTTTTTTATAAAAGCCTGTCTTTTATCAAAATTATTCTCACACAAAGAACCGTTAGGAATTTTAACTCGGAGAGAACACTTGCTTGACTTTGTTTTTATCTGGACTTTCTAGGCTTCTTAGCGAGCTTTGGGCCAATGCACCCAAACCAGTTGGTTTTAGGGCATTAGGTGTAGAAACACCCCAGCGGACTTAATTACTCAAGTTACCTAGGTCCAAAAACAAAAGACAGTTTGGCGTGAAAAACATGATGATTCAATACGAACGGAGATATAACCGGTAGTTCAATTATTTTTGGATAAAAGACGTGTTTAGTGGGTTTGGTGTGTAATCATTCCAATCAAGTTTCAGATGGGTTATTTTTCAGACTTAGTTCCAATTAAGGCATCAATAACATTCCTTCATATTCACTTACTTCATAAACTATTCTTGATATATTACTTATTTCAGAACAAACCTATTTGATCCTCAGAAAATCATTTATCTATTTAAAAGTTTTTTAAACATAAAAGACTTGTCATCTAATTTCCAAGACTCACAACACGTGTAGTGTAATGTAAAGACGTATATCAGCCATAGTTAACTTCAAAGGAGAGTTATCTTTCAGGTTTTCAAAATCCAAACATAGGATTTAGTTATTCCTATCTTTTCAAACAAAAACCGTCGAATGTTGAATCAGAGTTCTTCCACAAGCTAACTTGACAAAGAAGTTTTTTTATATTTTTGGAAATTTTTTGATTTTTATGGGTTTTTAATAAGGTATGCAAATGCAGAATATACAAATGAATGCGAAGGAAGAAAGCTTACCGAGCACACCCCCAAACTTAAACTTGACAGTGCCCTCACTGTCAGGCTATACCAAGAGGGTCAAAATTGCCGGTGCTTCCTAAAAACAAATTATATACAAAACAACAAAAAAAAAGGAAAACCAAAAAAATATATACAAAAAAAATGTCCCCCCCAAACTTAAGTAAAACAGTGTTTCCACTGTTAAGCGTTGAAATTCAGGATTAGGGGGGAAAGAACAGTATCCATCTATACAAGGCCTTACACAGGCCAAAAGTTAACACCAACCATTCAAAGATTTTATCATGGTAAAGCAGTGGTTGGTGAAAGAAGGTGAAGAGGAAAGAGATGGAAAATACGCGAGACCGCTTGTGGAGAGAAGTGGAATGCGGTCTCGGTAGATGAGAAGAAGAATGGCGGAAGGGAAAAAGAAGTGGAGTACGAACTTGAGGGTGCAAATGGAGTAAATAGATTAGCACAATTTGTGATGAGCGATGTGTAAAAAGCGATTGTGCTAATATATTTACCCGTCGAGAGATTGGGTCAAATCCCTCAAGGTTCGTGAGAAACCATGGGTACGCCGAACCTGGTAAACCAGACATATGAAATGAGAGCGAGATGGGTTCTTGCAAGGTCGGAACGATGGAACGGATGGAGGGAAGTGGTTGAGGAAGGTTATCGGTTAAAGGTTCAGGAGGGTGTACACAGTCAGTGGAAGGGACAGGATGAATTGGAAAATCCGACTCATCAATTAAAACTGGTTCATCCTCAAAACTATCCTCAATATTCTCCTCAAAATTTAGCACATCCATGCACATTTCTTCAAAATCCAGACGCATATGAAGTTCGGGAAAAACATTTAATGACTCGGGATGATGACTTGAAGAGATAAACTCAGCCAAATCTACGGTTTCATCATCCAAAATATTCCCAGCGTCGATATCCTCAATCAAGTGAAAATCAAAATTCTCCGACACCTCAACAAAAGCATGGATATCAATCAATTCAGGTTCTAGAGTGGAGGTGTAGAGGTCAAGAGGATTGGGTATGGTTTCACTCAAAAGGGACCCTTCACAATCGGGCAAATCAAACACTACAAAGTCGCACAACTCATTAAACATTCTATCTTCAATTGATGAATCGTTGGGAACACAGGAGTTGTGGGATTCAATTTGAGATGGGTAGGTTTGATTTGGAAGGGGGTACATCTCACTCTCTCCACTCAATTTCACAGCCTGTCCTGCCGCCTCATCATACATTGAAAAAGTTGGAGCTAGTTGAAAACTAGCTACCGGATCACTAGGTTGTATGAGGGCGGCCATGGACGCATTCAAATCCATCGTCTGTTGTGAAGCTACCCTAAATTCCTCCAAGGACTGTTCTAAGCTAGACATAGGTTGTGATGGGGTTTCAGTAAAAGATGCGAAGTTAGTTGGATACTGGAAACCCCCAAACGGCAGTTCTGAAGCAATGTCTAGCGAAGGTGCAAAAGTAGGGTGGGATTGGTAGGAATTGAATGGCTGGACAGGAGTGGGATCAACAGGTGGATAAGACGGAGAATGGAATTGTTGATCCCAAGAATTTGAAGTGGTGAAAGGAGTGAAAGATCGGCTGCGGGATTGTTCAATACGTTCAGCGATGGACAAAGGACGACTTGCAGAAGGGGTATCAACATAAGCGGGAGTAAATGTTTGAAACGGTTGATACGAAGTGGACTGAGGAGTGCAAGTGTTTGTCCTAGACGCTGCTATGCGATCTTTCAGTGAAACTTTTGGCATGGAGGGGTCGTTTGAAGTTCGACCAAAACAAGAACCGTATGAGGTGATGTCTGGTTGTGGGTACCAAAGTTCGGCAAGAGTTTTGCGAGGAGGGGTACCCATGATATGAAGAGAGAGAGAGAGAAAGGTAGAGAAAAGGAGGGGAAAAAGAATTTGATTTTTTTTTTTTAGTTAGTTGTTAGCAAAAAAATGAAATATACACAAAAAAGAATATGGACAAAAAATAATCACGACACAAAAATACCACACACCTAATCGTTCTAGGGTTCACCTAGGTCAACTAGACTTGCTCGAGAACTTGATTGTCGAAGTAAAACTGTGTCGAGAAACAGGCTCAAGATACACTGATCACGAGGCCAGGTAAGTGCAGAGATAAGGGGAGGTTTTTCAACGCTTTCGCGAAGTTCCTTAATTAAATAACCCTTTCTCTTTTGGCGGTTTCGCCGTTAACACTTTCCTAGACACCCCGTAAACAATATACCGTTAAGCAAGCTTCTAAATACAGTTAACTTCTCCTAGTGAGCGCGAAGTCCTTAAGGCTTAAAGTCTAGTTTCTTTTAAAATTTTGTGCGGGTTATCGTTATGCTCAAGTTCGTGATTTGTGGGCCACGGAAAAGGTGATGAAATCCTTTACCGTATGTTGTGGGGTTCGCTTGCCCTTAAGTCCGTATTAATGTATGCAATGCGCAATTCAAAAAATTCTATAAAGAATAAAACATTCGTTTTTTAGTTTAAGCGCGGCGCTGCAACAAATACAGGTGAGTCAAGTTTTTAGCGTTTGCTAGCGAACTTGCAAAGAATCCTGCAAAAGAATAGTATATTGGAAGCGTCGGATTTGAGAAGAAGGTGTTAGTAAGTACGTACCGTTATGTTTTGGGTTAGGAAACCCCTGTTGAATCGAGTCCGGTAAGCTTGAAAGGTTCGCTTGCGCGGGTCAAACTACCCGGATCTTTGGCACTGTACTCCGTAATCACCTTAACTTTGAATGTACACTTTGCTCCCACAATCGCAGTTTGCAAATCTGCAAAAATCTGCACACTTGCCCACAAAAATATTGTCCAAAAAAAAGAAACAAAAAGAATAGTTTTTTTTTTATATATATACAAAAAGAATATTAACCCGAATAACAAGAAAGAAAATACGCTACCGTCTCCCCGGCAACGGCGCCATTTGATCGCACGCTTTTGGCGTGTCGGATGTTCAAAGATTTAAGTGTAACCGCGATCAGGACGGTGTCGCTTTGCAGCTAGCCGGTGAGCACGGGTCGGTCCACAGGGAAATGGTGTTATCTTACCTTCTTGTTTTAGACGAGTTAAGAAAGAATCTATATGTTTGTTTGATCTAACCTATGTGTTTATTTGCAAGTATAAAGTTGTTAAGAAAAGATACGAGATTGTAAGCTAAGAAATCCGTACTCAAAACCTTTGAGCCGAGTCTTGACCAATTGAAGCTAAGCAATTGGCAACAACGGGGATTAGGGGATTTAAGCGCGGTATTCGTGGAATCCGGCTTATTTACCCTTGTCCTTCCGTTCTTGTCTCTTGCTTTCGCCTCCGGCCAAACCGGACGCAACCGGTCGCGGTTAGGAATCACCGTTACCTTGTCAGGGTACGGTGCCTAACGGAGCGCTTGCGTATGGTTTGGGCGAAGTTCAAATGGAAAATAACGGGAAAAGGAATTGGCAAAGAAACGTTAACTTACAATACCGTATTAATTCTTAACAACAACAATAATTACAACATTTACAAAATGAACAAAAGAAACCAAAAGGAAAAGAACAAAGAAAAGAAAAGATACAAGTATTGAAGTGCATGAAAAAAATTGCATGAAAGAAAATGCAAGTAAGAAAAAGACAAGTAATAAAAAGCGAGTAATAAAAAGAATACGGAACTAGGACCCAAGCCAAGCATGTGCTCAATAGCCAACCCTTAAACTTGCAAGCTCAATGAAGAACTTGCAAGATCAAGGGAAGGGTAGAAAACGCATGTGAAATGAAGTGCTAGTCCCGGAAGAAAATACGACCCTTGAGATCAATAACTAACCCTTAACCATTCAACCTCAATGAAGAGATTGAATGAGCAAGAGAAAGCAGAAATCTCAAGGGGGAGCCGAACTACAAAGAAAGATACAAATCCCTCATCTTCATTAACATCCACTCAAAAGCTCTCACTACAATTTAATGGAGGAATGAAGAAGAAGAAGAAAGAAACTAAAAAAATGAGGCTAAAACAAAACTCAAAAATTGCTCTCTTGGCTCAGCCCTGATCTGCTGTATTTATAGGCAGGAGAATGGATTTCTAGGGCAACCAGCAGACCACATATGCAAAGACCAAACTGCCCCCAAAAGATGATGCACTGTCTAGACCGTACGGCCGCGGATCCGCCGCCTATAGGCCCCTATGGCCGCGGATCCGCGCCCCTATTGTCGATTTAGGGTGTGGGCTTCTGTGTACTTTCCTGGTCTCCTGTCCCCTCTTGTCTGGTATATGTATTTTCTGATAATTTCTTCCAGAATATCAGCAGAATTCATAGTCCAAGATTGTTATCTTTTCTTCACTTTTGACTTTATCTCTCTTGAGCTCCGCGCACCCAATGGTTCTTGTGCAGCCCCTCTCGTGCTCCGTGTTTGTCCGAGACACGAATGACTGTTGTCATATGTGTTGTCCCTGGAACCGGTACGCAGCACCGGACGGATATGGATGACCGGAACCCGGCTTTTATCTGTTGTCAACAGATGTTCTGTATTTGGTGTAACTGTGGAGATTTTGTCATGATTTGCAATATTTGGACTGAAAACCTGTACTCTGTAAATATGTAACAAACACAGATCAAAAGCACCTACCTATAAACACACGAGCGTAAGAATGGGCGGTATAAAATGCAGTATTCTGTTGTGAACACTGGGCCGGGCTTAGCCTCGTCGAGTTCGTCGGTAAGTTAGGCTTTCTTTTTGGGTTTACATTTTCCTCGTGTTGCTGATCTGTTGGGTGTTCGTTTCATACAGGATCCATGGACTTCGGCTCTCTCCGAGATGCTATGCGCCAGCCGAGACAGACTACTAGGACCGGGGGCGCCAGCTCTTCTCGGGCGCAGCCCGGTTGTCACGACCCGAAAAAAAGGAACATGACCGGCACTTAAACTACGAAACGTCTCGAGGCGTACGTAATCTAAGTAAGCCGAAAACCCAGAAATCCAAACCAAGAAAAGTAGTAGAGTGAAGGAAAACCAATTTAAAACAAGTAGTTTTAATAGCATAAGCCGAATTATGCGTTTTTAAAACATCAAGTATTTTCTGAAAATTTCGGCAGAGTCTCCTTTGTAAATACTGGCCCCTAAACGGGATACAACATGAATAATATACGAAATCAATAAAAATGCATCCCCAAGCGGGAGCTAGCTCTTCGTCAATCGACGGTCACAACCACACAAGCAATATAATATACAACGCCAACGGCGAGGTTCAAAATTCAAAAGGAAACTCAAAACCATAAGAAAACCACAGAAATACAACGCGCGACTCTAAGGTCGAAAGAATAAACATCACTGGTCTCTATCTGAGATAAATACGAGTTTGGTTGATGGAACTTCTAGATACAACTGAATAATAATATACAAGTTATATAATGGGGGGTACGATACAAGTAAACCCACCTACTAGCAAATCACCCGAAGGAAACTATGCCCGCAAGCCGTAATGAAACCTGTACGGCAAACTTGCAAGAAACTGGGGCACAACGGGGGTGAGTTGCCAACTCGTGAATAGAAAAACATCTACGCACAGAAATCGCATAAATAACGCAATCCTAGGTCAATGGTCATAATATATCCTCCATTATATATAACATGCAGCCTATAACAAGGCTAGGGTAAATATCTAACCCGAGTGTAATCTCATGTACCCGTGTCAGTACCTCAGGTAGCAATATATCATATGAATGAGGTATGAATGCATGAAAATAGAATACATGTAAATGAAGAACTGTTTTCATAGTTTAGTGAGATTTCCTTATTTTTAAATAGGAGGTACCAAATGAAATCAGCATAAACAGTGCCCAGCATCGACACAAAACAAGTATCCAAATATCTCGATATCTCTGTGTCGTAATCTCTGTACCTCAAAATCTCAAAAATCTCAATGTCTCAATCACAATATCTAGGGCGCCGTCAGTCCAGACCGGCCCCTACCATCTATCTCAAGACCACGACGGTATCCTCCGGATATCCGACGCGTCAGGTAAAATCACCGGTCGGTAGTGCTCCCCTGCCAGGCTCAACGTCATCACCACATTCATCTTGCCCCGGGGTACCGCACCGGGCCCACCATGTACCCGTGACGGTTCCTCCACTCCTCGACACGGATCTCCAAAACCACAGCAAACTCATGGTGGACGACACTTTACATCACTAGAAAACCGCAACATTTTATATTTTAAAAGATCATAAGTTGTAAATTTTGCGGCTTTCCCCGAAATCCAGAAATATCATAAATCTCAAGAAATCATCACAAGTGCATATGTCAATGATAATGAACTAGGCATGAACAACTGAATAACAGTATGCATGAAGTGGTAGGTAATAACTACAATGTCTAATATGGCATATAAGGGAAGTACACTAATATCATGTCAAAACTACCAGCTAACAATCTAAGTCAAGCAATTATATTCTCTAAAGTGTACGTGACATGGCAATTACCGATGAAGATGTGTGTGAGCCGGCAAGTAGGTGTACGTGGTACATACGCATCATCGGTAATGGTGCTGGTGTCCTAACAGCATGATATCAATAATGGAATATGCAGCAAAATAAATATGCGAGGCAGAGCGAACAGCAATAATGTGCGGGAGCTGAATACTAGACACAACGATAACTAATCAGCAATAATCTAATATAAGTCCTACGAATGGTGCCTTTTGAAATAACACGAATCATGGGGTTTTGAAAATAGGGGCTACGGTGTTTTTATGAAAAGATACGTCGTTTTTGAAATATCCGTAGATTCCCTTGAGCTGTCTTTAAAAATGCCCACGATTCGTTAGTTTTATAAATAGATAAGAAGTCTAATCTAATCTAACAACTACACTGAACTATACGGCTGAACTAACAAGCTGAACTACAGGTAAGGAAACCGCCTATCATCTGAGTCGATACATATACATACCTGTATATGTATAGTCGGTGATCCCGCCTCAATAATATCATATCCGATACCATATCTATAATCAGGCATCCCAAGTCAAGAGTGCGGATCAATCATCAATATAGCTCGTACGTAAATCCGTCGTACGGCATCCCAATCTGGGTACGGGTCAATATCACATTCATCATACTATTCACCTGGTATCCTCTTTATCAAATATCATGATCGGGGTACTGATCTACGTCTAGTACCATACTGATACCGCCTACGTATGCATGGACGTGTGTGAAACACTACGTCAAGGACCCGCTACAACGTCATGTCGTATCTAAGATATGAACCCTGCTATATCACCGATCTCACGGCCTCAAATCAAATCTCATCGACTCAGCTCAATCCCAAGTATCATCCTCAATCCGTATGTGAACACATATCCCATACCCATGTGAACACATAACTATAAAGAATCCCATGAGCACATATCAAAAGGCATGTATGCAAGTATGTATGTGTGTATGTGTGTGTAACACTACTCTAGGGTTCGCAACACTAAAGTAATTCAACACACCAATATCCATCCTAAGCATCGTTATTAATCCCAAATAACATATAATAATTGTTGGTGTGTATACGCATCCGTATACACCACCACGGACTGCGGGGGTGCTATACGCCATCCACCCGACTTCTCCCCGTAGATATAAATCTACTCACCTGGTCCTCGCTAGCCGGTGCCGACGTCGCCACGCGCTTGCTTGTCGTCTCGAAGTCCACATGGGGGTACCTACATATCATAACGTACCATATCGCATTAGAACTAAATTCGAAATCGAAACGGCATACGAAAATCAAATCCGCACGCGTATCACGCATAGGTCCAAACTTATCGCCCACGCATGTAGGAATAGTCAAACCAACGCTCGATGTCGATGTACGAACATTAAACCATCGAGAAAATCCAATCACACTCATTTGCACATTCACGAACACTAATTTTAATATAAACTAGGTTAAAACTCACAAAAACGCCAATTTCACTTAAAAAGTCATTTTTCCGAAAATCTAGCAAGCACAATTCGCCGTTTTTGTACAAAACACGATGTTTAAATGAATGTAGCGGCCAATATATTTATTAAATATCTTAAATAAGTCGTATAAACAATTTCCAGAATTTAATCTCATTAAATTCCAAAAATCCTAATATTCTAGTTTACAAAAATACCCTTTTTAACAATTTCAAAGCAAAATGCACAAACTACAATCTAGCTTAGAATTGCATGATCCAAAGCATTAAACCACACTTAATAAAGTTAATGAAGCCAAGAAAAACCTAATCACATTTTTAATCCCAAGAATTTAACAAATTTCAAAAACCTAATAAGCAAATTAGCAAAATAACAAAATTTTTAAGCTAGCCATTAGCACTAGCTACTAAACTTGTATTAACATGACAACAAAGCCTAATTATAACACACAACCATACACCAATTTTATAAACCCTAACTTGCATTCAATTTCACAACTTGAATTCCAAAACTTGCAATTAAACTCACATATCCAAATAACACTTAATTAAATTAGCTTAAGAAATTAGTAACAATTTAAGCAACAAAAAGTTTTAGAATTATACCCAAAAATATATGAAGGTCCACAAGACTCCATGGCCTCCCAAAATGGTCTCTTTTCATAAGGATCCATGCTAAACGGGCTAAGCTAAAATGGGTAGGACTTTGATTTTGATTTTGTGGGATTTTTGGTGGATTTTTGATGCAATTTTTCATGAAGTTTTGAAGGGAAAAGAGAGGGGGAAATGGAGGGGGGCTGCTGTGGGGAGAAGGAATTTTCGGCCAGAAAAGTGGGCGGGGGAGAGAGAGGGAGGTGAGGAAAATGGGGGGGGGGGGACAAGGTCAAGGTCAAACAAAGTCAAAAGTCTAACTACTTCACTCATTTTCTTTTCTTTTCTTTCATTTCTTTTTCCTTGAAAATCAAGTGGGGAAAAATATGGTGGGTGCTGAATTCAGCCATGGGGAGGAGTAAGTGGGGGTGTGTGGGTGTGGGCACGGGTGTGGGTTGATGAAAAATGATAAATACAATACCCCAAACATCCATTTACGCTAAAAAAAAAGCCTTTTTTCTTCAATAATTTCTAAACCGTTTTGGCAAATGATTTCGTTCCAAAAACCACATGATAAATTTTTATTTAATGTTTTATGATGCACAAAATTTGTTTCAACTCATTCCAATTTGTAATTTTCTCTAATTAAATGTATTAGTGACGGCTTAAAATAATAATAAATAATATTTTTTTCAGAAAATTTGAAATTTCACCAGCGGCTCAATAAACACCAAATAATAGCAATTACATAGCTAGAATATGTATATTTAATTTTTATAATAAGATATTTGTATTTTGACTTTTTACAGAAAACCCCCTCATTTTACCGATTTTTCCGAAATTTCACCGAAACGATTTTCAAAACGCTACACCGCTCCGGCTTCTACTGCCTCGGAGGCGGCGCCTCGAGGACGCTCGGTGGAGGATCCCGCCCTAAGCCCCAGCAGAGCATCGGGTCGGAAGCGGGCCCTAATTCTGGAGGACACGGCTTCGGAAGAGGAGATCGGCTCTCCCTCGGAGCCGCTTAAGAAGAGTTCCTAGAGACCCTCCCCGGGTCGGTCCTCGCCAACCATGGTGGAGGAAGGGGCTCCGGTTCACGGTGCCGTCGGGGCTGTCGGTCGCGGATAGCCTCCTGCACGAAATAGAGACCTCGGCCGGGGGTCGATTTCCTGGAGGGAACCTCAGGGCCCAGCTGGCGTCGATCGCCCAGGAGTCCGTGCAGGTAAGCCCCCAGTTCATCGTCAGGTTTGGTGCCCTTTTCTGTTTTCTGACCTTTTTGTGTCTTCCCAGGTTCTCCAGCACGTGGCCCTCGCCCTCCGCGTAGATACCGAGGTGGTAGCCCCGGCGTTAGAGGCCACGGGTCAGCACGCCTCGCTGCAAGAGAGCTCCAGGAGAGAGCAGGAGGCGATGTCGGCGAAGATCGCCGCCCTGGAGGGCGAGGTGGTCACCGGGAAAAAGGAGGTCGCCCGGCATCGCGAGGCTGCCGTGATCGCCAAGGGCAAGCTCGAGGACTCCCAGGTGCTTGCCGGCAACCTGAAGAGGACGGTGAAGGCCCTCCGAAAGGAGCCCGGGGGCAGCGGCAGAGGCGTTTAAGTCGGCTGAATCGAGGGCCGTGGCGAGCTATAAGGGGTCGAAGGATTTTTATAACGACCTGGCCGTAGCTACGACCCGCATTTGGCACGATGCCCTCGACGCCGTTAAGTCCCGAATGCCCGGGTTCGATGACGCGGATCTTCGGGCTGAGTTCCCCCTCGTGGGCGCCAATGAGCAAGGGGAAAAAGTTCCCGACGAGGAGGCGGCCGAGGACCCAGCGCCCTAAGTGGTGGGGGACCAAGTGGTGGAGGTCGAGGACCCCAAGGTCGCACCCGTCCCCGAGGTGTAGAGCCCCCGTTCTCCCCTCTTCAATTTGTTTTTCTTTTGAATTTTGTAAGGCTGGGGAGCCCAAAAAATACCCTTTGTAAAGAATTTTTTTTGTCTTTGGCAGTAGTAATAAAGTTTTTCTTCAGCTCCATAGAATTGCGCTCTGCCATCTGTTGAAGAATGTTCGTGAGACATTGTTTGCTTGAACCGTTGTGCTTTTACGTCAGGTCGGCCATCTGTCTAACGATCGCCCATCGAGTTGACTGCAATCACCTGCCGACTGACGAGCGTTTCCGAGGAGGTATCTCCCTGGGCCTCGGAGTCGAGGGGAGATCGTTTCGACCTGGATAGACCGGATGCCCCTCACTGGGGTCTCGGTTGCTCCGCGGGCCACAGAGAATCTCTGATTTAGAGCATTGGCCACCATCCGGGGGTGACTGGGCATGGCAGCTATACCGTCACCCCCTGCAAAGGCTTTAAGCTTCCTGGAGTAGTGGCAGGGGAGTCTCCCGCCAGGGATGGCCGAGCAGGGTAGCTGCTCGGTTGCCTCTTGCGAGGGCTTGGGTCTTCAACGTTTGAGGGGCTGTAAGAAGCCTACTAGGGATGTCCGGGCAGCGAAGCCGTGCGGCTGCCTCTTGGCGAGGGCTTTGGCCTCTGGCGTCATGGGTAGGCAACCACTGGCCTAGGACGAATGGGCGGAGTTTTTACCGAGCAGGGTAGCTGCTCGGTTGCCTCTTGCGAGGGCTTTGATCCTTCAGGACGGGGACCGAGCAGGGTTACTGCCCAGTGCCTCTTGGTGAGGACTTTGATCCCTGTCGGTTATGGTAGGAAGCTACCGGCCGGGGATAGCCGAGCGAGGGCCCGACTGCCTCTGGGAGGACTTTGGTCCGTGGCACGGGAAGAGCTATAAGGCTGTAAGAAGCTTACCAAGGACCCTTCGCTGGGTAGGGTTGCCGCCCGGTGCCTCTTGGCGAGGGCTTTTGTCCTGAAAGATAGCCGGGCGAGGGAACCTCGGGCTCGACTGCCTCTGAGAGGGGTTTTTGATCCCCGGCGTTGTGGCAGGGAAGCAGCCCGCTGGGGATAGCCGAGCGAGGGAACCTCAGTCTCGACTGCCTCTAAGAGGGCTTTTTGATCCCCGGCATTGTGGCAGGGAAGCTGCCTGCTGGGGATAGCCAAGTGAGGGAACCTCGGGCTCGACTGCCTCTGAGAGGGCTTTATGATCCCCGGCGTTGTGGCAGGGAAGCTGCCCTCTGGGGATAGCCGAGCGAGGGGACCTCGGGCTCGACTGCCTCTGGGAGGGCTTTATGATCCCCGGCGTCGCGGCAGGGAAGCTGCCCGCTGGGGATAGCCGAGCGAGGGGACCTCGGGCCCGACTGCCTATGGGAGGGCATTTTGATCCCTGGCGTCGCGGCAGGGAAGCTGCCCGCCGGGGACGACCGAGCAGAGAAGCTGCTGGGTTGAATCTTGCCGTGGTGTATCCCGACCGTTCAGCTGCAGGTATGGGGAATAGGAACGGTCGGGGCAACGGCGCACGTAGCTAGCCTATCGAAAGCGGGGGGAAGGCGAAGCGTCAGGGGAAGGCGAAGCGCTAGGGGCGCGTCGCTTCGATTCCACCGGAGAAGGCTTGATGGTTGCCGTGTGGCAGCGATTCCCTAGGCGAAAGGGTGCGGCGATTGGGCTGCGCATTGGGCTATATAAGGCTGAAGGAGTACTGGTCTTTTCATCCTTCATAAATAGGTCGCCGAGAATGCAGGACTTCCCGTTCACCATCCCCGACATCGTCCGCTTCGAAGACGTGTACCTCTACGACCCGTGCTGCACCGAGGACACGGTGCAGCTGGTATACGGGAGCATTGAGGACCATTTTGGCCGGCTGCTCCCTCGACGCTCCTCCCTGCTGCAGCTGCTGATGTACTCCATCTGGAGGGTATCGCCGGGTCTTTACAACCCCCTGTCTGAGCTACTCTTTGACGAGGCCGTGGGCAAGCTGCGGTCTTTGAGGCGCTTCGGCTTAATCTCCGTGAACCGGCTGGCCCGCTCAGAGGCGCTCGTCCGCGAATGCTACGAGCTGAGGCTCGGGGTCAATGCCCACGGGGGGAACCGGGGACAGAGGCTGGAACTGGCGAGGCCCCGTTTGGCGGAGATTTTTACCGAGTACCATGAGCAGTGCTCGCTGCACCCCCTTCCCCCACTATTGTAATTTTCCTTTTTTTTTGCATATACGGCTGAGGAGCCTATAATACCCTTTGAATAAACAAAGCTTTTCTTTCTTTTTCGCAACACTCTATTGATCTTTATTAAATTAACAATAGATCCTAGGAAGAATTTACATTGCTTTAAAAGAAGGGTACAAGCTAGAAGATGACTTTATTGGCTGGGGCCGAGCTCCCTGAAGGGCTATCTGCCCCCGCTCTTGGTATAGGGCATGGGGCTCCCTGAGCTCCGGGCTGGCCGTCCGCTGAAGCAAGCATGATCTGACCGATGGTCAGGTCGGCGGGAGGGCGATGTTTCTCCTGCTCGCGGTCGGCCTGCCGTTTGTCCCTCAAGTAGGCGGCGAGGTGCCCAAACCGGATGAGCTCTTCGATGTAGTCCCTCAGTTGTTTGCAGTCCTCGGTGGCATGGCCCAGTACCCGGTGGATAGCGCAGTAGGGGCCCCGGGTTCGCTTCACGGCCTGACGCGGGACCGGAGGGAACTTGAAGAACCCCTCGTTCTGGGTCTCCTCTAGCAACACCGCGAGGGAGACGCTGAGGGGGGTATACTCCTGGAACTTCGGGTGGTAGGGCTGCTGACGCTCCGGCCTCTCCTCCCGAGTCCTCTTCTTCTGGTCGGGCCGTTCTGCCCGGGGAAGGTTAGCATTCACCTCGGATTCTAGCTGGACCTCGCGCTCGGTCCACGCTTTGACCTCGGCCATGGTCTTAGGTTGCGCCAGCGCGAAGGAGCGTAACCATTCCTTGTGCCTCAGACCAGATCTGAGTGCCGTTATAACGGTTTCGTCTCAGTGCTCGGGCACCTCGAGAAGGGCGTTGTAGAAACGGGTAATGTATGCCTTGAACGTTTCCTTGTCCCCACTCTTAACCGTGAAGAGGTAGTCGACCGTGCTCTTCTGTCGACGGTTCCCTACGAAATGGCCGAGGAACTGAGTAGCCAACTCGTCGAAGGTCGAAATTGAGCGGGGTTCGAGCCACCGGAACCAATCCCGACCTGCGCGGATGAGGGTGGCCAGGAAGGCTCTGCACTGGGCGGCGTCGGAGTGATCCTAGAAGCTCATCCCCACGGTGAAAGCATCTAAGTGGTCCTTCGGGTCAGTTTTCCCGTCAAACAGAGAGACCTTTGGGGGCTTGTTGCGCGAGGAGACGTGGACGGCGAGCAGTTCCTCGGTGAACGGCTTTGTGAGCGAGTCGGAGGCGTACTTAGCTCCGTCGCTCGAGAGGCGAGCTTCTCGGCGCATGCTCTCGATCTTCTTCTCGAAGGCGTCGAGCCGACCGTGGTACCCTGGGGAGTCGGCGCCTCGGGATCTCTGGCCCCCGCTGTGGGTGACGTGCGTCTGGGAGCGTCCCCGGTTCTTCTCAATGAGGTGCCTCAGGTCCCGGGGTGAGGTAGCTCTTGAGCCGCCTGGGCGGACCTCTGCTGTGCGGCCCCGCCGAAGGTGGTGGGGTCGACCACGCCCGTGGACAGGCGAGGTGACTGACATCTCCTTAGGGGGATAGGGGTCACGAGGAGGCTCGAGGCGAGGCTCCCTGTCGGCGGATCTCGGTGTCGAGCCCTGGGGCGCCCAACGGGCCCCAGGTAGCACCGGTTCGAGAGACCGGCGGCCAGAGGACGCGACCTGTTGGTGATCGGCCATCCAGATAGGGACAGAGCCTTCTGGAGGCGGTGGAACGACGATCTGGGGCCTGGGCGCGACCGTTTGGACGTGGACGAGGGCCTCCACGAGGGATTGCAGGCGATCTATCTGGCCTGCGAGGGCGTTGATGACCGTCATGGGAGGAGGTTCATCCCCGTCTTCAGTGAGTGGAGGACGGTGGCTGGTACCGGGATCCCCAGGATGGTCGTCTGCCATGAGGGTGGAGATAGGAAGGCCAACTTTGTATTTTGTGGAGTTATGTTTCCCATAGACGGCGCCAACCGATGGAGCTCCTTTTCGGGCCTCCGTCAGATGCTGTCTTCCGTTGATCTCGCGGTGAACTTAACTGATTATCCTTCGTTGCGTGTGGGTCTCAATGGGTTTTTTGAGGAAGAGGTGAGGTGAGGAAGCTGTTGCCGAGTACCTGCAAAGAAGTCTCGGGGTGGTTTGGTACCACCGAGGACCCTCCGACGATCAAGTTAGAGGGGAAATCCGAGCAGAGTAACGGCATAAAAGTGTCAAGAATGGCTTACTTGACCCCTCTGTAATGGGGGTTTATATAATGGTGGAGCACGTAGCAGCGGGCATGAGAATCTCGTCGGAAGTCACGCCCCCCTCCCCCACGCCCCCCTGACGTCACGCCCGCGTAGGAAGCGGATCGCCCATCAATGGGGATTGACGGCGTGGAACGTGGGTTGTTGCTGGCGTGAAATCTGCGCATGGCGAGATTTGCGGAGCGGTGGTTACGCCAGTGAGCGGTGGAGTTGGTCGGAGGTCCGAGGAAGACGGCCTCGGCCAAGAGCTCGGGGTCGAGCGAGGAGGTCAAGGGGTCTTGGTCTGGTGGCAGCTCGGGGCGAGCTGAGGGGCCGAGGAGGCCAATTTGCAGGGGCCCCGAGGGAGGCAGCCTGTGCTTGCAGGTCGGGCATGGGGTGGCCTGGTCGGCCCCTGCGGGCCCTTTCTTCCGGGTTCCGGGACATGTCATCTGCCACGCGTCATCATCTTGGGGATCGCCAATATCGAGCACTATCAGGATGACTTCATATGCTTGGGGGATTTTTCGACATTTCAAAGCCGAAGGCCCGAATCCTGATTTCGGGACTTATTCGATGTTTATATCTTGTTTGTGTAAAATGGGAAAATCTGAAGATGGGTTGGAACTTGTTCATGAAATGATCAAAAGCGGGATTATTCCGAGCACGGTTAATTTTCGGATTGTGTTTCATGGATTGAATAGAGAAGGCAAGCAAGAATTAGCTCATTCTGTGCTCCAAACAAAATGGGAACTTAAGAGACAGAGAATGTATTCGATGTAAGTTAATAAGAATGTTCATTTGTTATTTGATATTTTTTTATGATAAACATCATCTAATTTGTTGTAAATTATCCCACATTTTATGGCCTATTTTTAACTATTTACACTGGTCTTAGTTATGGCTATATTATTTTAGGCCATAAACAGTTTCAATTTAAGCCTTTTCTTCTTAATTCTAGTAGCTCATGAGAGGGTACAGACCATTGTTTAAAATAGCTCACTATTTTGCGTTATATAGCGTTGTTTAATCTATTCGCTACGTAGCATTGGAAAATAGCTTAAATACAAAGTAGCTTACATTTTTTCTTCAAATAGCTTACGCCTTTTAACAAATAATATACGCTGCGCTATGTGTACGCTATTTTCACATAAGATTTTACTTTTGAAGTTCTTAAAATTTCAGTATTTATTCATAAATTATATGAAGATGGTCTCATTGAAATTCTAACCTCTTAAATTGAAATCATATTTAGTAGACATGTTTCTCAAATAAAGATTATTTGATTGATTTTCAATACATTTAATACTATTATGAAGGATTGAAAATTTAGAAAATATTGTTATATTACTTATTATCTTATGTTCTCAAGCTAATTTTATATCTTTATAATTTATTGTAAATGAGATGATCATATTAATTAGTAATAATTAATAAATTATGTAGCTTACGCAATGTGCAATGCTGTTTGCACTTTTCGCTATTCAGTAATGGAACGCTATACCATATGCTATCGCTATTTTTAACATTGTTACGAACATATGTTGTCAACAATTATAATTATGAGGTGCATAATTGAGAATCTTTGATTTTTATTTTCCTAATTTATTAAGGATATTCCGATCATGATTTTTTATTATCATATCAGCCTTCAATATATATTAGAGAAGAACAAATATTTTGGCATTGACATTTTTTTATTAATTTGATTGTATGATGTAGAGCAAATCTATATGCTTGATCTTTTCACTTTCCTTATTTACAAAGATCTTCACTTCACATACTTAGCACTTGCTATATAAAAATATTTTGCAGTTTAACGAGCTAAAATGTTTTGATATCAAATACTTATGCTATAGCACTATAGCCATGTTATGTTTATGTATGGATTAAAAAGTAATACTCCTATTTAATAATCATTTTCTATTCAATCGTCTTGGATTGATATCCTCTTGGCAAATTAAGATGGATTTTCTTCTCTTTTTTTTTGGGAACGGGCCGTGCGCCTAACTCATGCACGCAACACACACAAGTACTGCACATCACTCATATGCATCGAGAGACTCATGAATATGCCCTGAAAGCGTTAAATTGTGGCCACTTTCCTTCCTGAGTATTTAACCCCCCACTCTTTTCAAGAAGAAAAGTGTCATACCAATTTAGCTATTGATCATTGGTATTAAAATTAACTACCCCATGTAGCCTAGTTCTTAAATTGCATATGTGATAACTGATATATAACTTTTTTCCACTAGTTTTGTTATTACTATATATGCATAATATAGTTCTTGTATATGTAAATGAATTGCAGTAATCAAACAAATTAAAGACACCAGATCGTTTTAATAAAGATTAACTCGGTGGATAGAAAACTTCCAAAAACAAACTTAATTTCGATGCATGCATGAATTTAATACTAGTCAAAAAGAAAATAACATTAATTCATTAGAAAGTCACTAACATGTTTACATGGCTAATAATTAGAGAAACGCAAATGAAGCACCCAAAACCTAGCTAACTAATGATTAACTACTTGATTGTCTGCTGAGCGAGTTAAAAGACAGCTAACTGAAAATTCAAAGATGCATGCAACCAATTAACTACGTGCCTTAAACCTAAACTAAGCATATGATCGAAGAAGTGACTGGTTAAGCTTCAATCAAAAAGTAGGATAGTAGGATGTTGTATCCCATAGTTGTGGCATCTCCTCCAATGCACTTTCCCCATAGTACCCAACCACATTCTCCCTAGGGTTAGGGTTAGGGTTTGGGACGTAGCTAGGGCTGAAAATAGGGTTAGGGTTAAGGTTAAAGTTAGGGTTGCTCACATCCACCATCCACCCCTCCCCCTTCATTGCCGCCTCCATCGCCATCTTCCCCTTCGTTTGCTCTATCCTCTCTCGCACCGCCTTTGCCTTCTCCTCCAATACCCTCTCCAAAACCACAACATCCTCGTACCCAACAACATCCTTAACGCTTCTTCCAGCGATCCCTTGATGCATTAACAAGGTCATCTCGAGCTCCTTGTTCTCCCCCTTTTGTCTCCTAACTTGCTCTTCAAGCTTGAATATCCGTTGGCGCAAAAACCCTTCTTGATCCACCATCTTCTTGCATTGCTCCATCTCGGGCATTGCCTTGAATCGGACAAGCGTGTTTCTTGCTTCGGATTCCGATGGCCAAACCTCAGGACGAGGCTCATTGGGCTCATACACGATTGCGCACGCCTCCACCCCACAAAGAGTTGATAGCTCGCTAATTTTTTTTAGGAGACCCTTGCGACGCTTTTTTAGGGTTGCACGTCTTGTTGCATCGTTAGCGATCCATGCAAGGTTCACCTTCTTTCTTGCCATTGCCTTTTCTCCTTAACCTGTTTTAATAATTTCTCTCTGAGTTTTTGAAGCTTGTTGTTATTGTTGGGTGCATATATAAGAGATGATGGAGAGAATCAAAATCTTTGACAAGGGATACATATTACCAAGAGATTTGTAATTAAAAAGATTCATGAGATTAATTGCTTTATTTGGTTATAAATTGATCTTTGGAAAACATTTGAATAATTGGAAATAAACTATAATTGATGGATATATTTCCTTAATTTGTGGCTAAGATGTATGCTGTAGAGGGACATACTTTTTTTTAACCTTTGCAATTAATTTCGGAAATAATAATCATATGTAGTTAATCACAAGGAAGAAAAATAAATTAGTGGGAATTATACAATTTCAGTTTCCAAGACTGCTTGCGAGATTCACGATTTCTTTACAATTTCTTCGACCGCACGTTCATAATATCTCATTCGTTGAGTAGCAGAAATTGCATCATCGAGGTTTCGTTTCTTGAATGCCTCATTAAAAGAATTCGACCAGGTCTCAAGCTTCGATTGAATCTACATCATAAGTATGGAAGAACAAGTTACTTATTATTCTAATTCTAAATTTTAAAAGGGCAGATATGTAGATGATAATTATGATTAACGCAAATAGATGACCTGGGATTCGACCTGCTTTAATGCTTGAGAATCAGCAGCCTCTTCTACTGCTTCTCTAATATCCATCATCTGCAACCATGATATATGTAAGTTCATAATCAGCACAACAAAAGTTTATGAAGCTGTAGATCAATTATCGTATGACATCGTAGAAAATCACCTAGGCAAGCAACTCTGGATCTGTAATGATTTTTTCTTCATCGACATGTACGCCCTCAAGTTGCAGCTGCCAGTAGCCAATTCAATTTCAAACCGGTAACAAATGTTTTAACAAAGGCTCTTGTTTTGTTGAAATTCAGTAAAACAGCTCGACTCTTTTATATATTTTTTACACCATATAAATACAGTAAATTACAACATAGCTGCTGGATACAATTTACCCAAGAATTAACTACTCCTTGACAACTATTAGTCTCCAGAGGGACTTTCCTTGTTAAAACCCTTTTCTGGTTCATATTGGGCCTGGAGACTCATGGGTTTAGACCCAATTTGAGCCTGAGTTTTAATTGATGGGTTCAGGTCAAAGTTCATATATTATCTCTTTTACAGTTTTACTATCCACATGACTCGTTCTGTTGCAACTTAGAAATACACACCGACTCTTTTATTTTTTTATTTTTTTTTGTAAACCATATAAATACAACAAATTGTAACATAGCTGCCCTATACAATTTACCCTGATGAATGTATCAAGAAAAAACCGCTCCTCGACACATACTGATACCTCACTACAATATCGATTTGGCTTCGATTAAAAGGTGGTTAGGCAGACGACAAAATAAGGCAAATATTACAAACTTCTGGAAAAGAACAGCTTACCCTATAGCCCTATTGTCTGGTTCACTTCAACCTGTTTCAGCTGTGGCAAAGCCAGCTGCCTTCCAATTCTGGGAACAATTAAACCTCAAGAATAGCCGTGCAAAACCATACAGTTCCAATTCTTTTTATTGTTGCTTCAGTTCTTAAGCAAAGGTGATGACGCTCGATATCGGTGATCTCCCGGATCATGACACGTGGCAGATGGCGTGTCCCAAAGCTCACAAGAAAGGACCTACAGTGGCCGACCAGACCACTCCTGTGCCCGACCCACGAACAAGCGCTGGCTCACCTCTGAGCCCCCAGCACAATCGGCCTCCTCGGCCTCACAGTTCGTCTCCGGGCTACCACGGAACGAAGATACCTCGGCTCTCCCGCTCGTCCGCGAGCTCTCCCGCCGAGGTCATCATCCCCGGTCTCATCGACCGACCAACGGCACCGCTCACAGGCGCAACTTCCATCCCGCGAATCTAGCCATGCGCGAGATATCCGCCGGCCACATCCTACGTTCCACGTCATCACGATCCCCCATTAACGAGTCTGTCTTGCCATTAATGGGGATCCCACTCATCACGCGGGCGTGACGTCGGGAGCGTAACGGCCGGCGTGATTCTCGCGTCTGCCCTGCCTGCTGCCACCGCTATATAAACCCTTCTTCCAGACGGTTCAAGTAAGCCATTTTTACTCCACTAAGCCGTTACTCTGCTCGGATTTTCTCTTTAACTTGACCGTCGGAGGGTCCTCGGTGGTACAACCACCCTGGGACTTCCTTGCAGGTAGCTCGGCGCCAACAGCCTCAAACCCATTGAGATCCACACGCCTGAGGAGCCTGCCTTCAGATCAAACATTAGCCGTCCATCGCCGCCATCAGCAGATCAACGGAAGGGAACATCTTGGCGTGATCCAGGTCACGTCAGCTGGCGCCGTTTGTGGGAATCCTTGAAACCACAAAAACAAAAGTTCTTCTTCCGATCTTACTCTAATGGCGAGCGATCATCACGACGATCCCAGCACCAGCCGCCGCTTCCCCCTCAATGGAAGCGCGGATGAACCTCCTCTGCCGAATGCCATCAACGCCCTCGCCGGCCGGATAAACCGACTCACGTCTGTCGTGGAGGCGCTCATCCGTGTCCAAACAGCAGGGCAAGTTCCCCAGGTTGCCGCTCCTCCACCTTAAGACCGGGGCCCCTACAGGGGGAGAGAAGACTCCGCACACGTCGACACTGCCGACCACTGCCTCGCTACATCCCATGGCCACAAATCTCCCGGGCCAGTACCTTCTGCGACTCGCTGGGCACCCCACAGTCCAACACCGAGGTCCGTTGCCAGAACACCTCGCCCCGAGATCCTTTGCGCACCTGTCCCTCCCGAGGAGGTGTCGGTCAGCTCGCCTGTTACCAGGCATGTCCGACACCCCCTCCCTCGACGGGGTCGCGCGGACGGGACTCGCCACGGCGGCTCGAAGATTACCTCGCCGAGGGATCTAAGGAACCTCATTGAGAGGAACCGGGGCCGTGGCCAGATACAGGCCTCCAACAGCAGAGGCCAGGGATCAGAATGTGTCGAGTCGTCGGGGCACCACGTTTGACTCGACACCCTCGAGAAGAAGATCGAGGGTATGCATCGGGAAGGTCACCGATCGAGCGACGGGGCTAAGTACGCCGCCGACTCTCTCACCAAACTATTCACCGAGGAGCTGCTCACCGTCCACGTTTTCTCTCGCAACAAGCCCCCGAAGGTCTCCCTCTTCGACGGTAAATCTGACCCGAAGGACCATTTGGACGCGTTCACCGCGGGAATGAGATTCTAAGATAACTCCGACGTCGCCCAATGCCGAGCATTCCCGGCCACTCTCATCCGCACCGGATGAGACTGGTTCCGAGGACTTGAGCTTCGCTCGATCTTAACTTTCGACGAGCTGGCCACTCAATTCCTAGGCCACTTCGTCGGGAACAGGAGACAAAAACGCACAGTTGACCACCTCTTCACGATCAAGAGCGGGGACAAGGAGACGTTCAAAGCATACGTCACCCGCTTCTACAACGCCCTTCTCGAGGTCCCAGAGCACCGGGACGAGACCGTCACCACAACACTTAGGTCTGGTCTTAGGCACAAAGAGTGATTATGCTCCTTTGCATTAGCGCAACCTAAGACCATGGCCGAGGTAAAAGCCTGGACCGAGCGCGAGGTCCAGCTCGAAACCGAGGTGAATGCAAATCTTCCTCGGGCAGAGCAAGCCGACCAGAAAAAAAGGGCAAGGGAAGAGAGAAGGGGACCTGAGCGGGCAAAGCCCTATCTCCCGAAGTTTCAGGAATACACTCCGCTCAACGTCTCCAAGACAGTGCTACTAGAGGAGGCCAAGAGCGAAGGATTCTTCAAGCTTCCTTTGATCTCGCGAATGGCCTCAAAACGAACCCGAGGCCCCTACTGCGGTTTCCACAGGTCGCTAGGCCACTCCACGGAGAGTTGCAAGCAGCTCCGTATCTACATCGAAGAGCTCATCCATTTTGGGCACCCCGCAGCGTACTTGAGGGACAAGCGACAGGCTGACCGCGAGCAGGAGCAGCGTCCCCCTCCCACCGAGCTGACCATCGGCCAAATCATGGTCGTGTCAGCGGAGAATACGTCCGGTACCCACGAAGCTCGGTACCCTATACCGGACATAGATGCCAATGGACATCCGAGGGGCTCAAACTGCACGAATAAGAACATCTACTAGCGTGTATTTTCTTTCCAAAGCAATGTACACCTTTCTTGAGATCTTTTGTTTATATAATAAAGGGATCAATAAAGCGTTGCAGAAAAGAAAAAGAATCTTATTCATTCAAAAGGTACTATAGGCTCCTCAGCCGTACAAAAAAAAATTATTACAACAGCGGGGGAATGGGGTGCAGAGAGTACTGCTCGTGGTACTCTGAGAATATTTCCGCCAACCGAGCCCTCGCGGTGTCTAACCTTTGCCTTCGATGCCCCCCGCTAGCGTCGGCATCGAGCCTCAATTGGTAGCACTCAAGGACGAGCGCCTCCGAGCGGTTCAGCTGGCTCGCAGAGATCAGGCCAAAGCACCTCAGAGATCTTAGCTTGCCAACGGCCTCGTCTTTCGGCTGCTCGGATAAGGGGTTGTAGAGCCCTGGCGACGCCCTCCAGATGGAGTACATCAATAGCTGAAGTAGGGAGGAGCGCCAGGGGAGCAATTGGCCGAAACGATCCTCGATCCGGCCTATCACCAACCGCACCGTGTCATCAGTACATTACTGATCGTAGATGTACACGTTCTCGAAGTTTATGATGTCTTGGATGGTGAAAGAGAAGTCCTCCATTCTTGCGTTTTGGATGTAAAGAAAGGAGCGATCGACGCTCTCTCCGTTTTATAGCCTACAACGCTTCCGGAGTTCAACGGCCGCCCGTTTCACCCGCAACTGTGCCACCATGCGACAGACATCACGCTGCTCAATGCGAAATCGAAACGACACTCTAGCGCTTCGCGTTCCCCACGCGGTCATGACACGTGTCGACAACGATTGTCCCTCTTCCCGGTCCCCGCACCAAGGAGGATGGACAAAGCCCTCTCCAAGAGGCAACCGAGCAACATCACTGCTCGGTCGGTCCTTAGCAGGCCTCCTACGGCCCCTCCAGGGCTAAGGTTCTAAGCCCTCACGAAGAGGCAACCGAACGGCTACCCTGCTTGGCTATCCCTGGCTGGTAGCTCCCCTACCCCACAACGCCAGGGATCAAAACCCTCGCGAAGAGGCAACCAACTAGCTTCACTACTCGGTCGGTCCTTAGCAGGCCTCCTACGGCCCCTCCAGCGCTAAGGATCTAAGCCCTCACGAAGAGGCAGCCGAGCGGCTACCCTGCTCGGCTATCCCTGGCTGGTAGCTCCCCTACTCTACAACGCCAGGGATCGAAGCCCTCACTAAGAGGCAGCCAAGCGGCTACCCTGCTTGGCTATCCCTGGCTGGTAGCTCCCCTACCCCGCAACACCAGGGATCGAAGCCCTCACTAAGAGGCAGCCGAGCGGCTACCCTGCTCGACTATCCCTAGTTGGTAGCTCCCCTACCCCACAACGCCAGGGATCAAAGCCCTCACCAAGAGGCAACCAAGCAGCTTCACTGCTCGGTCGGTGTAACACCCTAGTTCATTTATACCAATTCTATATTGAGTATTTCTTTATTTGTGGCTATTCTTGATTTATTGTGTTTTGGGTGCGAACAGTGTATTGGTATCCGTCTTTGCATCCGACCCGACCCGCTTGCCGGAAACCCGACTTGATTCCTATTTAAGATTTATCCTGGCTATTTATGGGGATCCGTGCACTTTCATATTTTTATTATATACCGCATACTGGCATTATATCTGGCATATGCATTTTTTTAATATAACATTTAAAGTCGAATAAAACATTTTAAAAATATCTAGCATGGCTTGTATCATACCCTTGACCCAGTGGTAGCATCCTCACCTCGTATTCTCGTCCCGTTCAGTGAAACAGACTCGTTTGGATAGCGACGTGCACGCTACGTGCATCCGTTCTTGGGGGTATACTTTTTCATTACTCGGATATCGCATTTTGGTTTTGATTTATACGTATATTATCCGTATTTTAAAACTAGATTTTTAGACACAATCCGGGTATTTTTCAGAATAATTTTAATGTTAGCTAAAATCCGAGGTTTATATTATAATATATATTTTTAAACTAAACATCTAAATTTCAATCTATATATACCTTTATTTATATATACTAAATATTTTATTTAACTAAATTATATTTTTTCCTTATTATCCCTGCACACTCTCTCTCTCTCTCTACAGATGCATACACTTATATATATAATATTTTCTTTTACCTAATCCTATTCAAATCCTATTCTATCCTAACACCTCAGCTCTTTTTCTCTTTCCTCTATTTTCTATATATATTTGTTACTCACGTTCATCTCTCTCTCTCTCTCTCTCTACATTCCCTATATATATTTAACACCCCACGTCACTCTCCCTCCTCCAACTTCTTCTTCTTCTTTTTCAAGAGATTCGAACCCACGCCCGTGCCAGCTGTTCATATCAGATTTTTGCATTTTCATACCGCCCAATTTTTATCACATTGCATATCGGTAGGTACTCTTGAGCCGTGTTTGCTAGTCAATTGCAGGATACAGGTTCTCGGCTAAACGGTGAAATCCATGGAAAAACACGACAAAATCTGGGTTCCTGCTACCCACAGATAAAACACGGATCTCCGCTCTTTATCCGTCTGTTGCCACACACCAGTTTAAGAGACGAAATGTCAAATCAATGTCGTTTTCATGCACAAGGCTTAATGGCAGCACAAGATCCAAGAAATCTACGCGGAGCTCGAGGAAATCATGACAAAAAGATACACATCAAATCACCTTTTGCTCAACAGAAATTCTGGAAAAATCGAGAAGTAAATATGAGAAAAGATATATACCAGAATAAAGGTCCTACAGAACCAGGGAGCACCACCAAAATTGAAGCCACAAAGCCTCTGAACGGCCGCGGAACCGCGGCATAAGCAGTCTTAGGCCGCGGTTTCGCGGCCGTACGGCCTTGTCGGCTGAAAATCTTCCGGGGGCAGATTGGTCATTCCATGTTAGTTCTGCTTGTTGCCCTAGGTTTTCATTTTTCAGCCTATAAATAGCCCAGAACTTTGTGAAGGGTGGGGGGCATAATCTTGTATTTTATTTTCTAGGTTTAGTTGTGTTTCTTCTTCTTCCTCTCATCTCTTCTCCATTAAAACTTGTAGTGAGCTTTGTGAGTGAAGAATGGTGAATAAAGAAGATCATTTACTTATCATGCTTGTCTTGTTCTTTTATAATTGCTTGTAATTTTAATATGTTAACTTAGCTGTTGTTATTTCTTGTTGTTTCTTTCTTTTCTCTTTTCCTTTATCATTAAAACAACCATGATGCTTACGCTTGATCCTTGCCAAGGTGAGGTCGCAAATAGCTAGTTGTTATCTTCTAATCTCCTTCTTTCTATCTTCCTCTTTTGTTTTGTTTTCTTTTCATTATGATGTGTGAGTAGTTTCATACTTGTTAGGGTAGGATAAGAGAAGTTTGAGAGAAGGAAATCTCTCTCACTCTTTCCTTGCCCAACATCTTAAAATCGACTCCCGTTAATTGAACCACAATCCGCTCCTTACGGCACCCTATCCTACATGATAGCGGTGATTCCGTAGTGAGACCGGTTGTGGTTGAATTAACCGGAGGTTATGGCTAAAAGCCAAGAACGGACGGACAAACACCAAAAGGAAGAACTTATGCGTTGGAAAGCCTAGCTTATACTCGCAAGTTCCTTCCTAATCGTGCTAATCCCCGTTGTTGCCGATTACCGTAACACGATATTAAGAAGGGCAACGAAAGAGGTGAGCGACTCCTAACTCAAACTAACCTAATTCTAACCCTAACAAGCTCTCTTTACATATCATTTTAACACTTAGATAATCACAAACAAAATCTGGACCTTCGGACTTAACTCGTTAAAACACATAGAAAAATATTCCCATCTCCCTGCGGACGACCCCTACTCAACCGGCTAGCTACAAGCGAAACCGTCTTGATTGCGGTAATTAACTAAACTTGAACACGCAGAATCCCTAACAATCAAATGGCGCCGTTGCCGGGGAGACGGTAGTTTATTTCTTTGTGTAATTTCGGGTTAACTTGTGAATATAACCGAAAAACAAAACAAAAAAATATACTTTGTAAAAAAAAAATCATCTTGTTATTTTTGATTAGTTTTTGTGCAAGTGTGCAGGATAATACGGAGTTCAAGTTCAGTGCCAAAGACGTGGGAAGATAGACCCACATTTCGCGGCTACACCGCGACGGACAAAACGAAGCAAACGGTCTACTTTAAGATTCTGGAGCAGTTCCAGTGAGCAAATCCAGATTCAGGGTCTTAAAAACAGCAGAGGACACCCAAAGCAGCCCACACCAGAAAACTGGAGCCCCAATTCCTTAACATAGCCGCGGAACCGCGGCATTAGAGCCCTATTGCCGCGGATCCGCGCCCACTTGGTGGCCTCAGGCTGCCAAAAATTTCTGGGTAAGTCTTTCTTCTTCTCCCCACTCCTCTGGACTCCAATAAACTGTGTTTTCTGCAGATTTCTTTGCGCAAACTCTTCTCCCCCTTCCAATAAACTGTTCTTGTGCAGGATTCTTTGCGCTGCGCTAAAAATAAAAATTGTTTGCAGTTGATTTGTTATCGCTTTGCATTAATTAATACGGACTTAAGGGGCTTGAAACCAATTCAGATTGGGTGGGGATTTCATCACCCTTCCCAGGACCCCAAAAATCATAAAAAGCATATGCATTGACCATTGTTAAAATTAAAAAATACTAGACTCAGCCCTAAGGACTTCGCGCTCAATAGGACAGAGGACTAGTTACAGGCATCGGCCGTTTATCCTATCTGACTTTTGCGGTGCCTAGGCAAGTGTGACGAAGGCAAGTGGTTATTTAATTAAGGAACTTCGTGAAAGCGTTGGATAACCTCCCACTTACCTGGCACTTATCTGGCCGCATTAGACGGAGAAGAGGCGGTTTGAGGTCCTTTTTCTAGCCCTCTGGAACAGTTAGGAGCAGGTCTAGTAGACCTAGGTGACCCTAGATCTAGGTGAGATTGTGCATATCTTATTTGTGATTGCTTAAAGCCGTAAGTCCGTACATATTTCTGTAAAGCTCTTTCTAAAAAGAAAAAAAAAGAAGAAAAAATCAAAAACTTTTATAAAAACTTGCCCTTTGTCGCCAAATCCATTTTTACCCTCCACCCATCGTTTTCTCCATTGACGTTTTCTTACCCTCACCTTCTCCGCTTTGACTATACTAAACTCGTTTAGTGTATGTCCACTTGGACTCGGGACACTAGCGCCCGTCTAGTCCGCGTTACATTAGTCGCTACCGACTACGCGATCGACTCCGAAGTCGAAACTCCGTCCACTCCTCTTTCACCCCTTCCTTTGCCGGCCAACTCCGACGTTGACCGGAATTCTGTTCATACATCTTCACCTTCACCTTCACCAACCTCTTCTTCCGTGATGTCAGGATTTAATCCGAACATCTCTTTGACTCCCGCTGGATTGGCTCCACCTCCTACGGAGACCAATATCCCACCACCACCGCCTGTTGTAGCGCCGCAGCGAATCGCGCTCCAGGATCGTTTCTATCCCACCCGTTCTGCACTTCCCACCTGCCTTTCTCTTCCACCGGCTAATGGGGACAACTTTGAAATTAAGCCCCACTTCATCAACATGCTTCCTCGATTTCATGGGTTTGAATCTGAAGATGCCTATATCTTCATTAATAAATTTCAAAACGTCTGTGCCATGATGAAAACCACCCAACTGTCGGACGATGCTATACGTCTACGGGTCATTCCGTTCACTTTATGCGATCTTGCTGAAAAATGGCTGTATAGCACCGCTTCCCATTCCATAACCAGTTGGGACGAGTTTGTTAAAGCGTTTCTAAAAAAATTCTATCCGAATCATAAGACCGCAAGGATTCGAAATGAAATCAACCAATTCTCTCAGCTTCCTTCTGAACCCTTCTGGAAGTGCTTTGACCGGTACAAAGACCTTCTTGTTCAGTGTCCTCACCACGGTATAGAGAAATGACAACTTTGCCAAACCTTATACGAGGGCCTGAACCCAGCAACGAAGCAGTTGTTGGAAACCATCTGTCAGGGCCACTTCCTATTGAAATCTGACGAGGAAGCGTGGCAGTTCTTTGACGACCTTGCGGAGCAAACGCTACAATGGGAGAGCACCAGACCGACTTCTTCTTCTTCTACCTCCACTTCTACCGGTCAGTCTAGGGTAGGAATTCACCAACTTGATGTCTCTATTGCAATGAAAGCTGAAATGGCTACAATAACGAGAAAGCTTGAAGCAATAGAGAGCAAATTTTCTTCTCCTGCTCCTGCCCCTGTTCTCCCCCTTCGTACCATTTGCGCCTGTTGTTCCGATCCTTCTCACTTGACCGAAGAGTGTCCTTACAATCCACCCTTGCAAGGACAGGATCAGGTTAATGCTGCATTTCAGCAAAGACCGAGGAATGATCCATACTCTTCCACCTACAATCCCGGTTGGAGGAACCACCCCAATTTCGCCTGGAATCAGAATCAGAATCAATTCCAAGGCAACAATTTCTAAAGGGCCCCTCCGCCGCAACAACAAGCACAACAACAAACTCAACATCAATATCAGCAGCCCTTCCAACCCCAACCTTTTCAAAATCAGACGAACAACTTTGCACCGAACAATTCTTTTCCACCAAACAACTTTGTTCCGTCAAACAACGATAAGGTTTCCTCGCTCGAACGAAGTCTGGAGGTGTTCGTTAAACAATCGACACAATCCACCGCAAACATCCAGTCTTCCATTCAGTCCTTAGTGCAACACACTGCCGCTCACGGGCAAAGCATCAAGACCATCGAGGCCCAGATTGCACAACTGAATGCGGCCTTAAGCGAGCGAGAAAAGGGGAAGCTCCCGTCCCAGCCACTCCCAAATCCCGGTCACCCACATAATGCACATGTTGCTCTTGAACAACAAAACCATAATGTGAGTGCCGTGACCACACTGAGATCGGGAAGGATGCTGCAAAACAACATCGGCACACGAATCAACGAAGACACCCCGGCCGCTTCTTCTTCTTCGTCTTCTGAGCCTATTCTCCGTTCTTCACAAGGCTCTCCTTCCTCTTCTTCTGCTCTGAATGGATCCACTTCTCACTCCACGAAAACACCTGTTCTGGGATCCGTTCCAACTCCACAATCTCCTCCTCCAGCATTAGACTCAACCAATTTTAAAAATGTTCCATTTCCAAACCGGTTGAGGTCTAATAAACAAAATCTTCAAATGGAGAAGATTCTGGAGTTATTTAAGCAGGTTAACATTAACATTCCTCTTTTAGATGCTGTCCAACAAGTCCCGTCCTACGCGAAAATCTTAAAGGACTTGTGCACGAAAAAGAGGAAGTCTCAGGTACCCAAGAAAGTTTTCTTGGCTAGTGCTGTGAGTGATGCCCTTACCCAATCTTTACCACAAAAACGGAAGGACCCTGGCTGTCCAGCGATTTCAATTACCATTGGGGATAAGAACATCAACCGCGCACTATTAGATCTTGGTGCCAGTGTTAACCTGCTTCCGTATTCAATATACGAGCAATTAGGCGTCGGAGAGCTGAAACCCACACACTGCACTCTCCAAATGGCCGACCGATCGATCACCCATCCTAGGGGTGAGCTAGAGGATGTGTTAATAAAAGTCGGGGACTTCATATTCCCCGTTGACTTCATTATACTAGACACACAGCCTGTAGCTAACCCCCGGAATCAAATTTCGGTGATACTCGGTCGCCCATTCCTTGCAACCTCAAATGCTGTGATCAATTGTCGCAATGGTTCGATGAACCTCTCTTTTGGAAACATGACGATTGAACTCAACATTTTTAGGTTGGGGAATCAGCCCGCCGAACCTAATGCTCATATACTGGACGTCTGCTCGATCCAGGAGATCACCCCTGAAGAGTGTGAATTCGAGGAGTTTCTGTTCGAACACGATAATCTTAACGCCACTAGTGCGTTCCTCCTCGAACCTGCTGCTGTTTCTGCGCCCGACAACGACTACGAGTGTTTCACATTGTCGAACGATCTTAGCCGCGTACAACCCGAGTTTGAATCTTTCGAATTTCCGGATGAGTTACCTGAACCATCCGACTCGGTCACCTACACTCGTTTTGAACCTTTGCTGGAGTCCTTTGAGTTCGAGACCTCTGCACCAATCTTGCCTTCCATCGTTTCACCTCCAATGCTCGAACTCAAGCCTTTGCCGTCTCACCTTAAGTATGCTTACTTAGGTGAGAACGAAACCCTCCCTGTCATCATTTCGGCTTCTCTAGCTCCAGAGCAAGAGAAAGCCCTTCTCACGGTCTTGCACAGAACAGGCAAGCTTTTGGCTGGTCCATGGCGGACATTAAGGGGATTAGTCCCCTGATCGTTGAGCATCACATTCATCTGATGGATGATGCCAAACCAGCCCGGGATCCACAAAGACGTCTCAATCCAGTCATGAAAGAGGCTGTGAAGAAGGAGATCGTCAAATGTCTAGATAGTGGTATCATTTACCCTATCTCTGATAGCCAGTGGGTTAGCCCTATCCACGTTGTCCCCAAGAAGTCGGGCATCACGGTTATAACCAACGAGACGAACGAGTTAATCCCTACTCGCACCCAAACTGGGTGGCGAGTATGCATTGATTACAGAAAACTCAACGCCGCAACACGGAAAGACTACTTTCCGCTACCTTTCATTGACCAGATGCTTGAACGATTGGCCGGACACGAGTACTACTGCTTTCTTGATGGCTACTCCGGCTATAATCAGATTCCCATCGCCGAAAAAGACCAGGACAAGACCACTTTCACTTGTCCTTTCGGCACGTTTGCATATCGTCGCATGCCCTTTGGGTTGTGCAATGCGCCCGCTACCTTCCAGCGGTGTATGATGGGAATCTTCTCAGACATGGTGGAAAAATTTCTGGAGATTTTCATGGATGATTTCTCCATCTTCGGCGATTCCTTCAACGAGTGTTTGCTGCATCTTGACGATGTCCTTACCCGATGTAAGGACAAGAATCTCACTTTGAATTGGGAGAAATGCCACTTCATGGTGCGCGAAGGTATTGTCTTAGGACATATCATTTTGCAAAATGGCATAGAGGTTGACAAAGCAAAGATTGAGGTCATTTCCAATCTACCTCCTCCCCGATGCGTCAGAGATATCCGAGCCTTCCTTGGCCATGCCGGTTTCTATAGACGGTTTATCAAGGACTTTAGCAAGATTGCTAGGCCCTTGGCTCTTTTGCTGGCCAAGGATACGCCATTCGACTTCAACTCGCGTTGTGTGACTGCATTCGAGTCACTAAAACGCTCACTCACTTCTGCTCCCGTTCTTTCTTCACCTGACTGGACGCACCCATTTGAGATTATGTGCAATGCATCCGACTTTGCCATTGGTGCTGTCCTTGGACAACACATCAACAAGATGCCGCACGTAATCTATTATGCGAGCCGAACCCTGAACGACGCACAACTCAATTATACAACAACTGAGAAGGAATTCTTAGCTGTTGTATTTGCTTTAGAAAATTTCAGGCCCTACCTCATCGGCTCTCCAGTCATTGTCTACACTGACCATTCTGCTCTGCGCCATCTTTTTGCGAAGAAAGATGCAAAATCTCGGCTAATACGTTGGATCCTCTTGCTTCAAGAGTTTGACCTTGTCATTAAGGACAAATGAGGATGTGAAAACGTAGTTGCCGACCATCTCTCACGACTTCCTTCTTCGCCTTCGCTTCCAATTCAGATCAACGACGTTTTCCCGGATGAACAGCTCTTGACTGTATCTTGCGAACCCTGGTTCGCAGATATTGTGAACTATTTGGCCACGGGATTACTACCGACTGAATGGTCAAGTCAGGACAGACTTCACTTCTTATCCCAAGTAAAACACTTTTACTGGGGCGAACCCTATCTGTTCAAGTACTGTCCCGACCAGATTATTCGTCGGTGTGTCCCTGACGAGGAATTCAAGAGTGTGCTGTCATTTTGCCACGATCAAGCGTGTGGCGGGCATTTTGGCCCCAGAAAGACAGCTGAGAAGATCTTGCAATGTGGTTTCTACTGGTCACAACTCTTCAAAGACGCTCACGACTATTGCAAGACTTGCTCCCGGTGCCAACACATGGGCCGGATATCCCGGAGGAACGAGATGCCGCTCCAACCGATCTTGGTTGTGGAGATTTTCGATGTTTGAGGGATAGATTTCATGGGGCCGTTTCCCAGCTCTTTCGGGAACTTGTACATCCTTCTCGCTGTTGATTATGTCTCTAAATGGGTCGAGGCTGTGCCCAGCCGGACTAACGACAACAAGGTTGTCGTTAGGTTCCTTAAAGAAAACATTTTCTCCCGGTTTGGGCACCCCCGAGCGATCATTAGCGACAATGGAAGTCATTTCTGCAATAAGACTTTCGAGGCCTTGATGCTGAAATATTCCATTAATTATAAGCTTTCTACGCCCTACCACCCCCAAACCTGCGGGCAGGCCGAAGTTTCAAATCGGCAAATCAAGCAGATACTGGAGAAGACGGTTTCCAAGAACCGTAAGGATTGGTCGCTGAAACTCACTGATGCCCTTTGGGCATTTCGAACCGCTTATAAGACCGACCTTGGCATGTCTCCCTATCGGCTTGTGTACGGAAAATCCTGCCACCTACCTGTCGAAATAGGGCATCGCGCATTTTGGGCGATAAAGGAGCTGAATCTGTCTCTCGAAGATGCGGGCAGCCATCGGAAGCTGCAGTTGAACGAACTGAGCGAGCTTAGGGATGAGGCTTACGATAACGCGGTTGTCGTTAAGAACCGAACGAAGGTGTTTCACGATAAATACCTTTTGCGCAAAACCTTCGTACCTGATCAGCAGGTACTGCTTTACGACACCCGACTTCACTTCCATCTAGGAAAGCTCAGATCTCGCTGGAAAGGGCCGTATTTTGTGCGGAATGTGTATCCGCAGGGCGCTGTGGATTTGGAAAATCCAAAGGACGGTTCATTTTTCAAAGTGAACGGACACCGACTAAAACCGTACCTTAGCGCCGAACCAACAGAGGAGCTCCTGTTCTTACAGGAGCCGGTTTACCCTGCCTGATCTTCCTCTGCCTACCTCCAAACTTCGGTTATCCAGCCAAGAACAGTGGACACTGTTCCAAATAAGTTTGGGGGTATGTATAAACCATTTTGTATATATTTGTGGATATTCTTTTTCTTTTCTTTAAAAACAAAAACATAAAAAAATTGTGTATCGCTAACCGACAATTTTGACCCTTCAAATGATCTCTTCATGCAATGACAGTGAGGACACTGTCCAGTTTAAGTTTGGGGGTACGCTCGGTACGCATTTCTTACTTTCGCATTCATATGTATATTTTGCATCTGCATATTAAAATCCATAAAATCCATAAAAATCTGAAAATTTTCTAAAAACATAAAAACTTTTCTGTCAAAATAGCTAGTGGGAGGACTCTGATTCAACATTTCGACGGTTTTGTTTGATAAAATAAGAATAACTAAATCTTATGTTTAGATTTTGAAAACCTGAAAGATAACTCTCCTTTGAAGATAACTATAGCTGATATACGTCTTTACATCACACTACACGTGTCGTGAGTTTTTGGGAATTAGATGACAAGTCTTTTATGTCGAAAAACTTTTAAATGGATCAATGATTTTCTGAGGATCAAATAGGTTTGTTCTGAAATAAGTAATGTCAAGAATAGTTTATGAAGTAAAGAAAATATGAAGGAATGTTATTGATGCCGTAATTGGAACTAAGTCTGAAAAATAACCCATCTGAAACTTGATTGGAATGATTACACACCGAACCCACTAAACACGTCTTTTATCCAAAAAAAATAATGGAACTGCCGGTTATATCTCCGTTCGTATTAAATCATCTGATTTTCACGCCAACTGTCTTTTGTTTTTGGACCTGGGTAACTTGAGTAATTAAGTCCGCCGGGGTGTTTCTACACCTAATGCCCTAAAACCAACTGGTTTGGGTGCATTGGCCCAAAGCTCGCTAAGAAGCCTAGAAAGTCCAGATTAAAACAAAATCAAGTAAGTGTTCTCTCCGAGTTAAAATTCCTAACGGTTCTTTGTGTGAGACTAATCTTGATAAAAGACAGGTTTTAAAAAAATTTTAGCGGAGATATGAAGGTTTTATTCTATGATAAAGACTATTGCACGTTCACAGAGGTGTGTATGAAATGAAAACAAGAAAAAGGTGGAGTGAAAAATAAGACCTAGTTTCCTGTTACGGAAGATAGAAATTCTGAAGTTGAAACTTTACTGGAAAACGAAACTTGAAAAATGCTTAACTCTTTATAAAACTTATGTGATCCTTTCAAAATTATTATCCGGGCTTTATTATGAGGACTTTATTCGACCTTTCTGGAACTTAACGACACTATTTGCACTGCACGTGAAGACATATAAAAGCTGTAGTTAAATAAGAAGCGAGGTGTGAAAAATAAAGGTTCGATAGTCTAGATTTAGGATAATAGAATTGTTATTTTCTGAAACAAAACTTTAGGGTTTGAATCTTAGTTATTTTACAAAACCAACTTGACCGGATTTTGTGGGCAGTATCCGCTGAAAACCCTCAGGAGACAACACTCCTCCTACTAGGGACACCTAGAGGTTTAACGGCTTGTTGCACATGCTCAGTGCAATCGCGTTCCCTGCGAAAGTGAGGTTAGGAAATTTTTTTGTCAATAAATTGGCTTTGCTCGGGACGAGCAAATGATAAGTTTGGGGGTATTTGTTCATATCAGATTTTTGCATTTTCATACCGCCCAATTTTTATCACATTGCATATCGGTAGGTACTCTTGAGCCGTGTTTGCTAGTCAATTGCAGGATACAGGTTCTCGGCTCTAAACGGTGAAATCCATGGAAAAACACGACAAAATCCGGGTTCCTGCCACCCACAGATAAAACACGGATCTCCGCTCTTTATCCGTCTGTTGCCACACACTAGTTTAAGAGACGAAATGTCAAATCAATGTCGTTTTCATGCACAAGGCTCAATGGCAGCACAAGATCCAAGAAATCTACGCGGAGCTCGAGGAAATCATGATTAAAAGATACACATCAAATCACCTTTTGCTCAACAGAAATTCTGGAAAAATCGAGAAGTAAATATGAGAAAAGATATATACCAGAATAAAGGTCCCACAGAACCAGGGAGCACCACCAAAATTGAAGCCACAAAGCCTCTGAACGGTCGCGGAACCGCGGCATAAGCAGTCTTAGGCCGCGGTTCCGCGGCCGTACGGCCTTGTTGGCTGAAAATCTTCCGGGGGCAGATTGGTCATTCCATGTTAGTTCTGCTTGTTGCCCTAGGTTTTCATTTTTCAGCCTATAAATAGCCCAGAACTTTGTGAAGGGTGGGGGGCATAATCTTGTATTTTATTTTCTAGGTTTAGTTGTGTTTCTTCTTCCTCTTCTCATCTTTTCTCCATTAAAACTTGTAGTGAGCTTTGTGAGTGAAGAATGGTGAATAAAGAAGATCATTTACTTATCATGCTTGTCTTGTTCTTTTATAATTGCTTGTAATTTTAATATGTTAACTTAGTTGTTGTTATTTCTTGTTGTTTCTTTCTTTTCTCTTTTCCTTTATCATTAAAACAACCATGATGCTTACGCTTGATCCTTGCCAAGGTGAGGTCGCAAATAGCTAGTTGTTATCTTCTAATCTCCTTCTTTCTATCTTCCTCTTTTGTTTTGTTTTCTTTTCATTATGATGTGCGAGTAGTTTCATACTTGTTAGGGTAGGATAAGGGAAGTTTGAGAGAAGGAAATCTCTCTCACTCTTTCCTTGCCCAACATCTTAAAATCGACTCCCGTTAATTGAACCACAATCCGCTCCTTACGGCACCCTATCCTACATGATAGCGGTGATTCCGTAGTGAGACCGGTTGTGGTTGAATTAACCGGAGGTTATGGCTAAGAGCCAAGAACGGACGGACAAGCACCAAAAGGAAGAACTTATGCGTTGGAAAGCCTAGCTTATACTCGCAAGTTCCTTCCTAGTCGTGCTAATCCCCGTTGTTGCCGATTACCGTAACACGATATTAAGAAGGGCAACGAAAGAGGTGAGCGACTCCTAACTCAAACTAACCTAATCCTAACCCTAACAAGCTCTCTTTACATATCACTTTAACACTTAGATAATCACAAACAAAATCTGGACTTTCGGACTTAACTCGTTAAAACACATAGAAAAAGATTCCCATCTCCCTGCGGACGATCCGTACTCAACCGGATAGCTACAAGCGAAACCGTCTTGATTGCGGTAATTAACTAAACTTGAACACGCAGAATCCCTAACAATCACCAGCGTCCGCGCCCGCGCCCATCGCTCATACGCGTCACCGTCGCCATCGTCACAACCGCGCCCCTTCGCTCTCCTCCTCAACCTCACATCCTCCTTCATCTCGCCGACAAAACCAAACCCAACGAGAACCCACGTCCCCGGCTGCACTACACGTCCTCGTCGCCGCGGGTCGCCGTCGTCGCCTCCATCGTCGACCTCACCTCCATCTCCTCCACACCTCTCTCCACTCTCCTTTACCGACTCTCCACTACAACACATCACCCAAACCGCGCCTCCAATCCATCGCCTCCCCTGCACCCTCGCATCGCCGGAGCTCCGACCCCCGTCGGCCTCACCCCTCACCACCACTTCTCTCCCCCACTCCTCTCTCCTACTCCCCAGATTCCCGACTCTCCTTCCTCCACACCCGCAACCTTACAGCCACCTAGAACCCCACTGCCTCATTGCCGGAAAAGCCCTCGCCTGAATCCTCGCCGTCGACGGCCCATCGTCGACGTCACCCCCTCGCCTTCCTCTCTGATCCCAGTGCATCCAAACCCAGAACACAAAACTTCTTTTTCTTCTCTTCTTCTTGTTTCTTGATTTCGTATTTTCTCGATGATCGCCGGAGCTGTGCCGCCGCCGACGATCTAGGCGACCCAGTCGACGTTCCCAGCCAGCGTGGTCGTGTTCTTACTTTGCCTGGTCCTGTTCTGTACGCCCGTGTGTGCATCGAGACAGTTACCGATATTGGACGCGGCGTACGCATTCCGTATTGAGATCTGATCAGGCAAGTTTATCTTGCTACATGCTATGATACATATGTTGCATCCATATGAATAAAAATATTACATGTTTATTTCATTGTGCATCTATATTACAATTTTACAGTTTTTCGATACCCGTATGCATCCATACCGTTATTTACATATCTATTCGCATGCAAGTTTATCTTGCAACATGCCATGTTATATATTTTGCATCCATATGAATAAAAATATCACATGTTGATTGCATTGTACATCCATATTAATGTTTACTGTTTTCGGATATCCGTGTGCATCCGTATCATTTATTATATATCTAGTTGTATCTACAGATCACATTATTTCATGTTACTGTTATATTAACACCCCATGCTTGATAATGTGCATCTTACGTAATCATGGAGTTGTAGATGTAATCCCTGATAGTTATCGTGCATCCGTACTTTTATCGTGCATCCGTACTTACTACAGTTTTATTATGAGCATCCGTTTGATACCTGTGCACTACCTGACATGACCTAATACACCACTGCTTGACTTGATACCTGACCTTGTTACTAATGCCGACAATCCTTACTTGTCGTCCTGACGGACGTATCCTGTTGTCTAAATAGACAAATCTGTACCTGCTTGATCCCGTGTTGGTATTAGCTCCAAATTTATCAATACTTGACTTGAACACATAACCTTGGGGGTATGGGGAAATCAAAGGTGTAATCGAGTGTAACTTAAAAGGGTATTACTTGATCCGTGGTCCTGGGGGGTAACGGGACAGAATCATTCGTGATTCTTCTCGATCCGTGGTCCCGGGAGGTAAGGGACAGAGTCATTCGTGACTCTTACAGCTTGGTCCGTGGTCCCGGGGGGGGGGGGGGGTAACGGGATAGAACCATTCTTGGTTCACATATCCTGATCTGTGGTCCCGGGGGGTAACAGGACCTATTCTTTGAGTTACATGAGGAGTACATCAATTGATTTCGAATAACTTTAGAATAAATAACCCAGTAGCACAGTTTAGATTATTTACCGCACTTCACCCGCACGTATACACTTCACTGTTTCATACCCGTATTATTTGTTAAACACTCATTACTGTTCATACTCATGCCTGCATATCTCGTGTATCCTGGTCATTTATTATTGTTTGATATTATGACGCACTGACGTCTGGGTTTTGCATGGCCCAGATCCTTTATCTCTTTCGCAAGCTGATCAGGAGTATTTCAGCCGACAGGTCGAGCAGTGAGGATCCTGTTAGTATCTAGTTTAGTTTCGTTTTATTTCCGTACTTTCATTTCCTGATGTGAGCCCGTATTTAGGACGTACTTTCCAGATGTTATTGTTTATTGGATATTGCTTCCGCATATTATTTCTTGACTCGTTTATTCTGGCATATGGACATGTACTAGATAGTTTATTTTCTATTTTATTATTCTTGATATCTTATAGACAGCTGTAATGTGATTGTGGAGGGATGTTTCCTAGCCACAAGTAGCATGGTTGGCTCTGTCACGTGCCGATCTTAGTGCACTCTGGGAAGCGGGGCGTGACGGGATTTGTTTGGTATCAGAGACATAGGATTTAGGTTAATCGGGTTTGATTATTTTGTAGTTGGGTATTGGACCCAATACACGAATCAGAAAATCTGCAATTAGGAACATGTCCTGCCACATTGTTATCGTAATTCTTGAATCATATATTTCTCTTGACCCTTTGTCTTGACGATATGCAAATGACTTTGCATCTTGGCTTGAAATCCTTTTGGTTCTATTGTTTCTCCTTTTCTATTCCTTCGATTCTGACACTAGGATTTGGGCGACTTGAACGGAGTTATGTAATTGTACCTATGAACTGCAATATGGTAATAATACGGTACTCTATTTAAGTAACTTAGAGTCCTAGTCTTGATTCATTTCCTTGTTTCATGGTCGTTATATTACCTTGCTTCTCTCTGTTTCACTGATTACCAATTTATGTTTTATCGCAAGCTTGAATCATGTTTATCGTGCTAATCTTCTTCAGTATCTGTTACGCCCCGCTTCCCAGAGTACGCTAAAGTGGGCACGTGACATAGCCAACCATGCTACCTGTGGGTAGGAAGTATCCATCCACAGTCACATTACGGCTGTAGAGATATCAAGAACAAAATAAAATTATCTAAAACATGTCCATAATCCAAGATAACATGAGTCAAGAATAATAAAATGCGGAAGCGAAAGATCCAATACAAAATAACTGGAATGTATGTCCCATAATGCGGGCTCACATCAGGAATAAAATGCAGGAAAGAAAAGCTAACTACTGCTGACACTCACAGCTCAGCCTGTCGGCTGAAGTACTCCTGCTCGGATTGCGACAGCGGTACAGAATCTGGGCCATGCAAAACCCAGACGTCAGCGCGTCAAGTCATCAAGTAATAACATATAAACAGGGTAACATGCAATGCGAATATAAACATGAATAAGGCAAGGGTAACAATAATATAAATTAGAGCAGTGCAGGGTAGCGTGCAGTGGGTAAACTAAACTGTTCATTCAGGCTTTCTGTTCTAAAGTCTTTGAAACCAAATAGATGAATCATCGATGTAACTCAATAGTATCCCGTACATACCCGGGACCACGACCCAGATTCTCGGTCTGAAACCGAGACATGCCGCTAGGCACTAAACAGGAATGCGTACAGATGAATGATGTCAGCAGCATCATTCCAAGGCTGGCCTAGCCTCTAAACTGATCAGAACAGGTAGCGAACTGTTGAGTTACAAGTCAGGTTTCACCTTTGATTTCCCCATACCCCCAAGTTATATGTGTATGTCAAGTCAGGTATCCCGTAATCAAGAACTAATGTCAACACAGGATCAGGTAAACAGGTTTGTCTGGAAAGACAACAGGAACGGTCCATGAGGACTACATGTCAGGTTTGTTGGCATTAGACACAAGATCAGGTAACGGGTCAGGTCATGGTACATCAGGTCAGGTCGAGCGGTATACGGTACCATGTCGGGTCAATCAATATGTATGTAGCAAGTCAGGTCAAAATGTAAACGATATCATGGGTGTGCTCGTACTCAGTTACATAATCAAGCATGGTCATCAACAACATAGATTTAAGTAACGAATTAAACAATAAAGAAGCATCGATTAATTAGCCGCACAGTTATCAATTGTGTGTCCGAGGTGTTATCAACATTATAAGAATACAATATGACAGTTAGGGCCGTTAAATCATGTTAACCAGTTTAAGAATTTTACGGATGCAATGATATATATATATATATATATATATATATATATATATATATATATATATATATATATATATATATAGGTTCCAAGGATGAAAACACAGTTTATGCAGGTTAAATGTACACGAGTGTCCGAATGAAGTAAAACGACAGAGAAAGTGCCATAGGCTACGTCATTAGTGAAAGTGAAATTAAAATATGTAAATGTGTTTATTAGGTTCAATACAGTAATTGCAACAGGTAGGTTCCAAGTTTGAAAGATAAAATGATATATAACAATATTGAACAAGAAAATGGGAAATGATCGTACTAAAGTTACAACTACAGGTTTAGGGTGTCATCAATGTGTATGTAAATATTATTTAGCATGTAGCAAGGTGTACTTGCCTCGACGGGTCGCAAAGCGGGAAAACGGAACGTAAAACGTCGGCGAGGAAATCTCGCGACGCGCGCACGGTTCACGGAATGAACCCAACGACGGACAATGAAGCCACACGGGTAGGGGTACCACGCTGGAACGTCAGGACACGTCGCCGGCACGGCCGGATTCCGGCGAGACACAAAACAGTAAGCAACTAAAGAATTACATGAAAGGAAGAAGAAGGGAAGAGGGGAAGGAGGATGGAGAGGAGGGAAGGATACTCACTGTGGATTGCACGAGGCCGGGGGAACGGATCGTGATCGCCGGCGGCGATCCTACGAGGTGTAGGCGGTGTGCAGGTGGCCGCGGTTGCCGGTGCAGGGTGCACGGGGAGTTGATGAAGGAGGGAGAAGAGGTGGATGTGGATGGGACGAGGGCGAGGAGACTACGAGTCCGGTGTTGATGGTGTTGGCGTTGGGCTACTGCGGCGAAGGGTGAGGCGGCTAGGGTTTCTCGCGATGTGGGTTTGATAAAGGAAAAAGAAATTGAGGGGGAGAAGATTTATATATATCGGAGAGAGAGAGATATAGGGAGAGAGATAGAGAGACGGGGAGAGAGGGAGGGATTGCGAGAGGAGAGAGAGAGGAGAGAGATAGAGAGAGGAGAGAGAAACGGGGAGAGGAGAGAGAGTCTTGGAGTGTACCGTTAAAGAAGAGAGAGAGAGAGAGAAGGAGAAAGGGAGAGAGAAAAAACAAAGTGGTGGGGCCCGTGGGTTAAAATGAACCTGATTGGCTGCAAAGAATTTTTGTGAAAGATTTAGGGAAATGAGAAAATATTATGGGGTTATAAAAATATATTCGACAGTTTTAAAATATATTAGAAATTGGGATTTGGCACAAAGTAAAATATTTCCAAATTGCGCCCGGATCGGGTCCAAAAATTTGAAATTGAAATAAGAAAAGTTTAGGCGGGATCCAAAATTTAAAATGAAGTATTTTACAATCAAAAAACATACCCCCAAAACGGACACACGCACGTGCGCGTAGCCATCCACACTCGCCCGTTTCACTGAACGGGACGAGAACACGATGTACGGACGCTACAACAGGGTTAGGGGTGCCAAGCATGCCATGACGAATATTTTTAATTTTATTTTAGATGCCTTAAATTGTTATATGCAGAAATGAATTGTCGGGTAAAATTTATACTAGCAACAGTCAATTAGGATCAATGAAATAATACCATACACCATTCATACGGTAACAAAAGCTAGTAGCATTAGGCTTGGTTGTTACATTATACCCAACTACAAAAGAATTTCGTCCTCAAAATTCCAAGAATGCAAAGATAGACAACAAATAACTACAAGAAAAGATGAGGAAACTTCTGCCGGATTTCATCTTCTCGTTCCCAAGTGGACTCTCCATGCGAGCGATTACCCCAAGAAACAAGCACAAGAGGGATCACCTTGTTCTTAAGAACCTTTTCCCTTCGATCCACGATTTCAATCGGTCGCTCCTCAAAAGTCAAGTCTTCTCGTACTGGTAGCTCTGAATGATCCAATATGTGCGTTTCATCTCGAACATACCTACGGAGTTGAGATACGTGAAACACATCGTGCACATTCGCCAAGGACTGCGGTAACGCCAAACGATACGCTACCTCACCAACACGCTCCAAGATCTCAAAGGGTCCGACGAATCGAGGACTGAGCTTTCCCCGACTTCCAAAACGAATCACCCCTCTAGTCGGTGATATCTTCAAGAATACCAAATCACCCACGGCGAACCCTAGAGGTCTTCTCGATGTGTCTGCCTAACTCTTCTGTCGGTCTTGAGTTGCTTTCATATGACTTCTGATAGTGTTAACCTTCTCAACTGTCTGCACAACCAAATCTGGTCCCAATAATCTTCGTTCACCGACATCGTCCCAGCAAACAGGTGAACGGCATTTACGACCATTCAAAGCTTCAAATGGAGCCATCTGGATAGTTGCCTGAAAACTGTTGTTGTAAGAAAACTCCACCAAATGTAGATGATCCTCCCATGAACCCTTGAAGTCCAACATGCATGCTCTCAATATATCCTCAAGAGTTTGGATCGTTCTCTCCGACTGACCATCAGTTTGAGGATGATAAGCTGTGCTAAACTTCAATCGAGTTCTCAAACTTTCCTGTAAACTCCGCCAAAAGAGTGATAAAAACCGAGTGTCACGATCGGACACTATGCTCATTGGTACTCCATGCAATCTTACAATCTCTTGCATGTACCGCTCCGCCAAAGTCTCAGTTGATTGACCAACCTGAAAAGGGATAAAGTGAGCTGCCTTGGTCAATCGATCAACAATCACCCATACAGCATTGTTGCCTTTTGGACTCCGCGGTAAAGCCGTCACGAAATCCATGGTTATATGTTCCCACTTCCACTGAGGAATCGGAAGTGGTTGCAATAAACCAGCAACCCTTTGATGTTCAGCCTTAACTTGCTGACACACCAAGCACTTTGCCACAAAGCGAGCAATCTCCCGTTTCATGCCTTCCCACCAGAAATGCTGTCGAATATCTCGGTACATCTTTGTGCCTCCAGGGTGTACAGAATAAGCTGAACTGTGTGCTTCTTTCATAAGCTCTTCACGAATATCTCCCTTTGGCACACACAAACGGCTACCATACCTCAACGAACCATCTTCGTGGATCAATAAATCTGTTCGTAGTCCGACTTCAACCTGTCCTCGAAACTTTTACAGTTTAGGATCCTGCGATTGCGCTGCTTTAATATTCTCGATCAACGATGAATGTACTTGCAGCTGCATCAACTGTCCCGTAGAATGTGGTAGCACAACCTCCAAGTCAAATCTTCAAAAATTTTCAACGAGCTCCTTCTGCGTAGTTAACACCTGAATTGCTGGTAACCGACTAAGCGCATCCGGCACGACATTAACCTTCCCCGGATGGTACTTAAGATCAAGATCGTAGTCAGCCATCAGTTCCAACCACCTACGTTGCCTCATATTAAGCTCCTTCTGCGTGAACACATACTTCAAGCTCTTATGATCAGTAAAAACTTCGACCCTTTCGCCTAAAAGGTAGTGTCTCCAAATCTTCAAAGCGAAAATCACAGCCGCAAGTTCCAAGTCATGAGTTGGGTAATTCTTCTTATGGGTCTTCAACTGTCTCGATGCGTACGCTACAACCTTCCCATGCTGCATCAAAACACATCCCAATCCTTTCCCAGATGCGTCGCTGTGAATCACCAATCCTCCGGAATTGTCTGGCACAGTCAGAATAGGGGCGGTTATCAATTTCTGCTTCAACATCTCAAAAGCTAACGCACATTTGTCCGTCCATACAAAAGGTACCTCCTTGCGCGTAAGCTTGGTTAACGGCTCTGCCAGACGAGCAAAGTTCTCCACAAATCTTCTGTAATACCCGGCGAGTCCAAGAAAACTTCTTATCTCCGCAACATTCTTTGGAATCGGCCAATCTCGTACCACTGCAATCTTTTCTGGATCGACGACAATTCCATCGCCAGACACAACATGCCCCAAAAACTTTACTTCCTCCAGCCAAAACTCGCACTTACTCATCTTCGCATACAACTTCTCCTGTCTCAACGTCTGCAGTGCGATCTTCAAATGTTCAGCATGCTCTTCAAAACTCTTCGAGTAAACCAGAATATCGTCAATGAATACTACAATAAACTGGTCCAAGAATGGTGAAAAGATTCGGTTCATCAAGTCCATGAATACTGCCGGCACATTCATTACTCCGAAGGGCATCACTAAGTATTCGTAATGTCCATACCGAGTTCAGAACGCCGTCTTGCAAATGTTTTCTGCTTTCACTCGGACCTAATGATACCCGGATCGCAAATCCAGTTTCGAGAATACCCTCGCGCTACTAAGCTGCTTGAAAAGTTCGCCAATGCGAGGGATCAGGTACTTGTTCTTAATAGTCACCCGGTTTAATTCTCGATAGTCGATGCACATCCTTCTTGTGCCATCCTTCTTCTTCACTAGAAGAACTGGAGCTCCCCAAGGCGAGTTACTGCTTCGAATCCAACCCTTCTCAAGCAATTCAGCAACCTGTTTCTTGACTTCTTCCAACTCTACTGGTGCCATTGGATAATACGCTTTGGATACTGGTGCTGCACCTGGAATAAGATCAATTGCGAACTCCACGTCTCGCTTCGGCGGTAAACCCGATATATCTTCAAACACGTCCATAAAATTGCGAACAACAGCCGACTCCTCACTTTTATCAACTTCCATTGATGCAAGAATATTGTTTGCCGGCCTAGCCCTAAACTCGACTGGCCCGACAGAACTGCTTCCTCCAGTGAAGCTAAACTCGGGATGTCCGGGAATCTGGAAAATTACTTTCTTTGCCCTACAATCAATGTGAGCGTGGAAAGTGCCAAGAAAATCCATTCCCAAGACGACCTCGTAGCTGCCCGTATCAATCACCAAGAAATCTGCAAAAAACTCCAGTCCGCACACAACAACTGTATAATCTTTACATTCCCTACTAGCTATGATTTTCCCATTCCCAGTGTGTATGTCCCAGAAACTAGACAGGGTCGTGTAGTCAATCGATTGTGTAGTTAAAAACTTGGATGACATAAAGCAATGGGATGCACCAGAATCAAATAACGCTAATGCGGGAAAACCATGAACGAGTAGAGTACCTGAAACAACTTCTCCTGACGCCTTAGCTTCTTCAGCTGTCAAGGTAAAAGCTCGAGCCTGATTAGGTCCTTGAGTCAGCTGTTTCTGTCCCTGGAACGGTCTCTGCGGAGGCTTCTGAAAATCATCCCTCGTACGAAGCTTCGACGGACAAGCACTAACAGCGTGATCTGCCGCTCCACAAACCAAACAGAGTCCCAGCCTCCTTCGACAATCCTTTTGCACGTGGCCAGGTAAATTGCAGTAGTTACAAGTCATGCTCTTTCTTCGATCGACGATAATAGGCTTCTTCATAGGTGCTATACCTCGACGGTCCACTGGAATACCTCTGCGACCATGAGCTCGGTTTGGTACAAATGCTGGCTTCCTTACCGCAACTGCTGTCTGCTGCAAACTCCAATTCATCCCGGATAAACTCTGCTGCTCTCGGGCTGCCGCAAGTACTTGTGAGAAAGTGGTCAAACCCAGGGAGACAATCTGCCTCTAGATGTCCACGTCCAAGCTGCGCATGAACCTCCGTGCCCTGTCTGCATCGTTGGCAACTAAAGGTCCAGCGAATCTGCTGAGTCTTGTCCATTCTGCTGCATGCACATCTACGGGTGCTCCATTCTGCTTTAGCCCGATGAACTTCTCTTCCATTTCCTCCCGTGCAGTCCGCGGGAAGAACTTTTCTAGGAAACTCTTCGAAAAATCCGCCCACTTGATCGGCTTGGGCAAACGGTTCTCCTCCACAAGCCTCCATTCTCGGGCGTAGTCCACTAACTGAATGCATACCACATCAACTCTTTTCTCATCTGGAATCTGTGCCGCAATAAGCAAATTCTCGGTGTCAACTAGCCACTGCTCCGCTGGCAACGGCTCCTCTAAGCCAGTAAATGTAGACGGACCCAAACGCCTGAAATCTGCTACCGTCCCTACTCGGTCAACTGGTTTAGCTCCAACATTGTTCACAGACTGCTGAACGATCTGCAAACCTTCCTGAAATGATTCCGCTTGCTGCTGGATCAGCTCGGTCTGTTTCTTTTGATTCTCCAGCATTTCTCTTATCACTCCAAGCATGGCGGCTTCGTCCATACGCCTTTGGTACGTCTTCAAATTCTTACCGGCCATATTCCTGAAATCAAAACACCCAACATTAGCATGATAATAGATTCAAAATATAGATCAAGGCTAGAACTCCAAGTTACTTAAATAGAGTGCTGCATTGTAACTATGCCGCGGTATCATAGCCACAATTACATAACTCCACCCAAGTCGCCTAAGTCCTAGAGATAACAAGGAATCGGGTTTCGAGCCGATATGCAAAAGAAGTTTGCACATCGTAGAAGATATAACCAGGAAGAACTTGATTCAAGAACGGTAAACGGCAAGGTGGCAGGACATGTTTCCTAAACACGAGTATTCTGATTCGTGTATTGGGTACAATACCCAACTACAAAAGAATCAACCCGACTAACCTATGGCTCTGATACCAAAAGAACCATGTCACGCCCCGCTTCCCAGAGTACGCTAAAGTGGGCACGTGACATAGCCAACCATGCTACCTGTGGGTAGGAAGTATCCATCCACAGTCACATTACGGCTGTAGAGATATCAAGAACAAAATAAAACTATCTAAAACATGTCCATAATCCAAGATAACATGAGTCAAGAATAATAAAATGCGGAAGCGAAAGATCCAATACAAAATAACTGGAATGTATGTCCCATAATGCAGGCTCACATCAGGAATAAAATGCAGGAAAGAAAAGCTAACTACTGCTGACACTCACAGCTCAGCCTGTCGGCTGAAGTACTCCTGCTCGGACTGCGACAGCGGTACAGAATCTGGGCCATGCAAAACCCAGACGTCAGCGCGTCAAGTCATCAAGTAATAACATATAAACAGGGTAACAGGCAATGCGAATATAAACATGAATAAGGCAAGGGTAACAATAATAGAAATTAGAGCAGTGCAGGGTAGCGTGCAGTGGGTAAACTAAACTGTTCATTCAGGTTTTCTGTTCTAAAGTCTTTGAAACCAAATATATGAATCATCGATGTAACTCAATAGTATCCCGTACATACCCGGGACCACGGCCTAGATTCTCGGGCTGAAACCGAGACATGCCGCTAGGCACTAAACAGGAATGTGTACAGATGAATGATGTCAGCAGCATCATTCCAAGGCTGGCCTAGCCTCTAAACTGATCAGAACAGGTAGCGAACTGTTGAGTTACAAGTCAGGTTTCACCTTTGATTTCCCCATACCCCCAAGTTATATGTGTATGTCAAGTCAGGTATCCCGTAATCAAGAACTAATGCCAACACAGGATCAGGTAAACAGGTTTGTCTGGAAAGACAACAGGAACGGTCCATGAGGACTACATGTCAGGTTTGTTGGCATTAGACACAAGATCAGGTAACGGGTCAGGTCATGGTACATCAGGTCAGGTCGAGCGGTATACGGTACCATGTCGGGTCAATCAATATGTATGTAGCAAGTCAGGTCAAAATGTAAACGATATCATGGGTGTGCTCGTACTCAGTTACATAATCAAGAATGGTCATCAACAACATAGATTTAAGTAACGAATTAAACAATAAAGAAGCATCGATTAATTAGCCGCACAATTATCAATTGTGTGTCCGAGGTGTTATCAACATTATAAGAATACAATATGACAGTTAGGGCCGTTAAATCATGTTAACCAGTTAAAGAATTTTATGGATGCAATGATATATATATATATATATATATATATATATATATATATATATATATATATATATATATAGGTTCCAAGGATGAAAACACAGTTTATGCAGGTTAAATGTACACGAGTGTCCGAATGAAGTAAAACGACAGAGAAAGTGCCATAGGCTACGTCATTAGTGAAAGTGAAATTAAAATATGTAAATGTGTTTATTAGGTTCAATACAGTAATTGCAACAGGTAGGTTCCAAGTTTGAAAGATAAAATGATATATAACAATATTGAACACGAAAATGGGAAATGATCGCACTAAAGTTACAACTACAGGTTTAGGGTGTCATCAATGTGTATGTAAATATTATTTAGCATGTAGCAAGGTGTACTTGCCTCGACGGGTCGCAAAGCGGGAAAATGGAACGTAAAATGTCGGCGGGGAAATCTCGCGACGCGCGCACGGTTTACGGAATGAACCCAACGACGGACAATGAAGCCACACGGGTCGGGGTACCACGTTGGAACGTTAGGACACGTCGCCGGCACGGCCGGATTCCGGCGAGACACAAAACAGTAAGCAACTAAAGAATTACATGAAAGGAAGAAGAAGGGAAGAGGGGAAGGAGGATGGAGAGGAGGGAAGGATACTCACTGTGGATTGCACGAGGCCGGGGGAACGGATCGAGATCGCCGGCGGCGATCCTACGAGGTGTAGGCGGTGTGCAGGTGGCCGCGGTTGCCGGTGCAGGGTGTACGGGGAGTTGATGAAGGAGGGAGAAGAGGTGGATGTGGATGGGACGAGGGCGAGGAGACGACGAGTCCGGTGGTGATGGCGTCGGCGTTGGGCTACTGCGGCGAAGGGTGAGGCGGCTAGGGTTTCTCGCGATGTGGGTTTGATAAAGGAAAAAGAAATTGAGGGGGAGAAGATTTATATATATCGGAGAGAGAGAGATATAGGGAGAGAGATAGAGAGACGGGGAGAGAGGGAGGGATTGCGAGAGGAGAGAGAGAGGAGAGAGATAAAGAGAGGAGAGAGATCGAGAGGAGAGAGATACGGGGAGAGGAGAGAGAGTATTGGAGTGTAGCGTTAAAGAAGAGAGAGAGAAAGAAGGAGAAAGGGAGAGAGAAAAAACAAAGTAATGGGGCCCGCGGGTTAAAAGTAACCTGATTGGCTGCAAGGAATTTTTGTGAAAGATTTAGGGAAATGAGAAAATATTATGGGGTTATAAAAATATATTCGACAGTTTTAAAATATATTAGAAATTGGGATTTGGCGCTGTTCCCCCGATCAGAGCAAGGCTCTGTTTGAATTTCAAAAATTCAAAATTTTGAAGCAACGCTTCAGATCCCGTGCGCTGCGCGCAATTTGCCACGTGTCAGAAGTTGACTCGGCAACACAACGCCCAAGGCAGTGCGTCCAATCAGAGCAAGGCTCTTTAAAAAGCAAAAACAAAGCTCAGTTGCGCAAGCGCTGCGCTGCGTGACACGTGTCTGCGCAGTTGCGCACACACAACTGCGCAAGCGCACCGCTGCGCGACACGTGTCTGCGCAGTTGCGCAAACGCTGTTGCGCAAGCGCACCACGTCGTGCCACGTGTCTGCGCAGTTGCGCAAGCACAACTGCGCAAGCGCACCGCTGCGCGACACGTGTCTGCGCAGTTGCGCAAACACTGTTGCGCAAGTGCACTACAGCGCGACACGTGTCTGCGCAGTTGCGCAAGCACAACTGCGCAAGTGCACCGTTGAGCGACACGTGTCTGCGCAGTTGCGTAAGCTCAGTTGCGCAAGCGCTTCACTGCGCGACACGTGTCTGCGCAGTTGCACAAGCACAGCTGTGCAAGCGCCTTACTGCGCGACACGTGTCACGCGCTGGTGAGTTGCGCAACAACAGAATGAAGATTTAAGGAAATTTTTTCTGTTCTTGTTAAAACAAGAAGATTTCTTCTGTAAAACAGGGGCCTTCGGATCAAAGATCCAACGGTGGGGAAATTTCCCCAAATCACTCAGAAAAGATCTTTTTAACAAATTTAACTAATTTTGGAGCACTATAAAAAGGACCCCAGACCCCATTTCAAAGAGAGAGACAATTGGATAAAAAAAAGGAGAACTCTTGAGAATTTCTGGAGAACACAAAAAAGAAGGTAAAAAACCTTTGAGATAAGAGAAAATTCTCTTAAAGAATAGATCATTGATCTAGAAAACAAGATCAGTGATCTTCAATAGATAAATAAATAAATAAAAAAAAAATAGTGCCTTGCACTTGCTATGAACCTCTGGTTCTCTGAAACAGAAAGAAAGAAAAGATTTCTTTCTTTTCTTTTCTTTGATCTAAAATTAGATCAAGAAATTAAAAAGTGCTCTGCACTTCTTTTCCTGAATCTAAAAGATTCTTGGTGCTTTGCACAAATGCAATGCATTATTTGAAGGGCTAGGCCCAAATCAAAAAGACCTAGCAGGTCAAAATAGATTGCAAAGCAATAAAAGGGCTGGGCCCCAAATAAAATTGATGCTCTGTATCCCTATTGGGCAAAGCCCAAATAAAAGCAAAAGAAATGCAAAAGCAATGGACTTAGCCCAATCGTGGCCATAAGTCCTTAAATTAAATTGACTGAGCAAAATGGCTCTCCTAAATCGATTTACGTCCGGTTCGAGGGTACATCTCCGAACTCCTTTGACATCCATCGTTGTAATTCCTCAACGACGTCAAAGAGGTGACGGGTCCCAACGACCATACACCCATATGGACTGCGGGGTCCTTAAACTCGTGGACCGAGACGTCCTTAAACTAATATCGGACCGAGACGTCCCTAAACTAATATTGGACCGAGACGTCCTTAAACTAATATTGGACCGAAACGTCCTTAAACTAATATCGGACCGAAACGTCCCTAAACTAATATTGGACCACCACGTCCCTAAACTGGAATATGGACCACCACGTCTCTAAGCTGGCACAATAGAGCCCAAATGCTCTTTTGTCGGACCTAAACGGTCCCGTTAAGTTGATCTTAGTCTTAAACTGGACTAACGTATCCTTAACAAACGTTTGAGTCGATCTTAGCCTCAAAAATGGCTAACGTATCCTCCAAACAGACTTTAGTCCCAAATTAGACTATGAATCTCCCAAACTGGAACAATAGTGCCCAAACACTCTTTTGTCGGATCTAAACGATCACGTTAAGTTGATCTTAGTCTTAAACAGGACTATCGTATCCTTAACGAACGTTTAAGTTGATCTTAGCCGCAACGCGACTAATGCATCCTTAAACTAAAAACACCAAACCCAAATCTAAGTAAATACGGATTTGGACTAATCCACGTCCTACGGGCGACGGCATTACTCAGTCTCCGTATACAATCCACGGGCAACCACAAATAAAACAAACACACACGACACGAAGTGAAATTCTGGAGAAGGAGAAAGTTGTTACCGCGATGCGGTAGCGTAATTAACTGCAGGGGCTTGCGCCTGCAGGGAAGAGCGTCCCCACAATCAAAAAACCCCTCAAGCGAGGGGGAATCTGACGAAGTCTGCTACATCGGCCGCATCCGTCTAAACCTCCGATACACAGTGCCATAAATCAACTTGGTATCTTCGGAGAGGTGGACGGATAAAACCAATTAGCATCTGCCCCGAATCCCAGCGTCAGGACATCGCGGTCCTGTGCGCCGCCTTTCGGAGGGGAACAGATTCTGGCACGCCCGGTAGGACCTCTTCCTCTTTCCACTCCACACTTCGTGTGTCGTGTTCGTGAACAAATCGCGGTTTGCTGTGATTGCCTGTGGATTCAAGGTACTAAGATCTGGTGTCTTGCTCCGTGCAGAAAACAGAAGATCAATGGCTTCGAACTGCATCGCCTGCAGCAACAACTCTCGATCCGTCATTACTGGAGGAGTAACTTATGGGCCCCAAGCGGCCTCCCTTTTCAAAATGCCGGTGGAGCAGGTGGCTCAAGCCACCACTAGACTATTTTTTGGGACCGTGCTCCTACCAATGAGCTTCAACGCCCCAATGACATTGCAAGAAGCTCCAAAGAAGTCGGTTTTCGATCGACTTACCACTGCCGCGACCCCTCTCAATAGGTCGCCCAACTCCACTGCTTCAGGTTTTAATGGATTAGGCCAGAGCTCCATCGGGCTCATGAAGAAGCCTGCCATACCAGAAGGCGTTATCCCGAAGCGGATAGCCATTCCAACTCATGTTCCTGGAAAAATCACCAAGGTTGCTTCCCATGTTCAGAAGTCCGCTTCTGACAAGTTGGCCGTCCCCGTTCAACGGACGTCGATCTTTAAAAAGCTGGTACCAGTATATTCTGACCAACACATGGGGCATGAGGAGGTCACCCCTATAGCTGAAACAACTCCATCAGCACGACATGCCCGACGTCGCTACTGGCGCCGAGTGAGGAAGGCTGGGGGCAACTCCCCCTCTGGACTTACTCCTCCAACTCCGATGGTGAGGATCGATGTTGCCGTTCCAACCAAGAACAGCTTTGAACTGCTCAACAAGGTGCGCAGAAACTCTCCTACTGCGATGTTGAAACGAACTCCTTCACCTGTGGAGAATACTCCAGAGAAGAAGCTAGAGCAGCCCTCTCAACGGCTGTCCTCTAAAATTTACAAAGTCTGGCGACAGGTCCAAGAGTCGGTGATCGATCAAGACTGCCTCCGACGACAGAAAAAGATGAAGGTTCGGCAGGGGAAGGATTACTCTGTCAAACCACAAAAAGCAAAAGCTACTTGGGTGCCCACTACAACGGCTCCCTTAACTCCAATCACTCAAAAAAGGAGGCCACAAAAAGCCCCTGTGAACATGGCGAAGCATAAAAGCGCCGAACACAAACGCCCCAAATCTGGGGGCATGGTGGTGCACACTGTTTATATGGCTTCTGGAAAGGAGGAAAGCCGCATTTCTATGGGCCACCGACCGCTCACCCGATCCGTGACGAAAGCCCAGTAGCAACAACAAAAGCTTCAGGAAATGATGACTACAATAGCTGCACTCACTGAGCCAAAAGAAAGCTCTGAAACGTCTTCGGATGAGCGTCAAGAACAAGAAACCGACGCTGACTTTTTACGCAGAGTTCTCGAAAAGAGGGACAAAGAAGCTGCAGAGCAAGCGGCTAACATAAAATAGATGGCGCTCCTCTTCCAAGATATGGTAGGGATGATGTTACAGCCGGACCCTCCTGCTGAAGATCCTCCGATCGTCCTTGAAGACGACAGGAGAGAAACGTCAAATCCTCCGCCGGCGTTGTCAACAGCCAAGGAGGAGGCAATCTCCAAAGTCGACCTAGACGAATATATAGCTCAGCAGATCCGGGTTCATCAGGCGAATGAAGCGGCTGGGCAAATTGTTAGAACCGGACGACCGTATCCGAGCTGGTATGACCAAATCAATTACCCACCAGGATATACGATCCCTAAATTTCACGTATATAAAGGGACAGGGAATCCGTATCAGCATGTCGCTCAATTCAGGGCCTTGTGCGGCAATACTGGAGGCGATGACAAATTGTTGCTACGTCAATTCGTCGGCAGCTTAGCAGAAACAGCCTTTGAATGGTATTCGGAGCTACCTAACGACTCTGTCAAAACATTTGCAGAGATGGAACTGCTGTTTACACAAAGATTCGCAAGTGCTAGTGAACGCACCCCGATTACAGCACTGATAAATGCCAGGATAAGGCCCGGCGAAACGTGGGTCCAATACGCAACACGATGGCGAAACCTATGGTCGAAATGCGAACAACGCATAGAAGAGGCACCTGCGGTAGGCATGTTTGTGGGCACTCTCGATCCGCAGGCGACCATCTCGCAATTCATGATGTTCTTCAGGCCGACCACCTTCCAGGCCTTGATCGACAAATTAGCCCAAATGGACCAGATGGGCCATAGACCGTCTCCTCCAAGACCCGATCCCCGAAATGAGAAAGGAAAAGCGATCATCGTCGCCAACGCTCAGCAACAGTCGAGCAACTCAAAGCCGGTCGCTCGCCAAAACGTGCGTCCACGCCCATCCCTCGAGGAGAGGCTAGGACGTCATTACTCGTTTCCTCAAAATAAAACGAGAAGACTGTTTGAGCTGGCAGTGCGTAACAGACTCATCAATCTGCCGAGTCCGAAGCGTCTGTCGCAGCCAGGCGATCTTAATAATCCCAATTATTGCCCTTACCACCAAACGGTAAGTCACCCGATTGAGGATTGTTTCGTCTTTAAGGGATGGATCGAGGATCAATACCTGCAAGGCAAGTTCACGCTGTCTGAAAGCTGGAAGGTAAACCCTCCACAGCCGCACTCTCCAAAGAAGACGGACACGCCGGGGGCAACTTGTTCTTTCGTCGAGGATGAAAACGATGGAGAAAACTTATCGGATGAATCCGAAGACTACGTAGCGACTTGTTATGTGATTTCTCATTCACTAACGGATGATGAGGAGGATCCTTGCACTGAGAAATCAATGGCGGACCCTGAAACAGAAATTCCGCAGCCGTCAGACAAGTTGATCGATGCCTTCCTAAATGAAATTCGTCTGAAAGCAAAAGCCAATCAAGAGCATGAAATGGCCATACTGGAAAGAACCAAGGTATTCCCGTCAAATCAAAAGCCATACACTGCGGGTAAAAACAAATTCAAGACGAGGAAACGGTTCGCCAAAGCTCTATCAGTAGGAATGAAGCTACCGCCCTATGAAGAAAATTCTTTCTCTGAGGTAGAGATGCACCCTAACTTCTGTTTATATCATCAGAAGATCATACATCCTACCGAAGACTGCGAATCCTTTAACTGTTGGTGGCAAGGGTATGTCGCTCAAAAGCGACACTTCGACAGGACAAAGTGTGAAGCTTGTGGACATCGGAAAAATGCGATAGATGAGCGCAAAAGAGCCGCCGCCGACTGTCATATAGCCGACTTCAAGAGATCACAAATTGTCACCTTTGGAAGCGACTCTGACGAAGAAGCTATCCCCAACATTTCCCTCGGGGAATCTATTTCGAAAATAAAGGAATAGAGAAGCTGCGAGAACATTCAGCCATGCAATCACATGCTACTCGGAAAGAATCCCGGCCCTGCAAACAACGGAGCGAACAAAAAGGATAAAAGAAAAGGAAAAAAGGCCCTCGTCGCCAGCGCTCACCAACAATCAGGTGACCCTAGACCGGTTGCTTGCCAAAGCAACAAGCGGCAATCCCTCCAGGAAAAGTTGAAACGTCCTTACTCGTTTCCGCAAGATAAAACAAGGGGACTGTTCGAGCTGGCAGTGCGTAACAGACTCATTAATCTGCCGAATCCAAAACGTCCGTTGCAGCCAGGCGACGTTAATAATCCTAATTATTGCCCTTACCACCAAACAGTAGGTCACCTGATCGAGGACTGCTACGTCTTCAAAAACTGGGTTGAAGACCAATACCAACAGGGCAAGTTTGCGCTGTTTGAGAACTGGAAGGTGAGTCCGCCACAACCGCACGCTCCGAAGAAGATGGATACGCCGGGGGCATCATGTTCATTCATGGAGAAGGACTCATAGACCGAAAAGTCAATAAACCAGATATTCGCCTCGAATACGGCGACAACGGACCGAAACGTCCTTAAACTAACAACGGACCGAAACGTCCTTAAACTAACAACGGACCGAAACGTCCTTAAACTAACAACGGACCGAGATGTCCTTAAACTAACGGTGGACCGCAATGTCCTAAAACTTGCAAATGACCGAAATGTTTTTAAACTACTACCGCAGCATTCTCAGGCTGACGAGAATATAAAAAAATAAATAAAAAAAGATAAACGGTATGTCCATAAGCAAAACGGGCATGGATGAAAACCCGAAAGGGCTCCATGAGTAAAAACAGCAGGGCTACCGGCGAGTGTTCGTGAAAACCCGAAAGGGCGCGACCTCGTAAAAAAAAAGAAAAAAAGAAAAAAATAAAATAAAAAGAATAAAAAACGGTATGTCCATAAGCAAAATGGGCACGGATGAAAACCCGAAAGGGCTCCGTGAGTAAAAACAGCAGGACTACCGGCGAGTGTTTGTGAAAACCCGAAAGGGCGCAACCTCGTTGAGAAACACTTATAGGGTCCTCTCGACCCTGTAAGGAGAAACCACCTGCGTGAGATCCTTACGACTCACAAAGGAACAACACACTTAGGGATCTCCACGATTCCTAAGGAGAAAATACACTTGCGAGATCCTCACGACTCGTAAGGAGAACTCTCTTGTGGGACCCTTACGGCTCATAAGATTTGAAAGTCTTAAGTTACAGAAACCTTAACCTGTTCTTAAGCAACCCCCACAACCTTCGGTATTGCCCTACAAGTAGTCCAATATTGACCCTTGTATACAATCCATGGGCGCAAATAAATATTTCCCTAACAAAGTCCCATCCGTGACTAGGGATATGCGTGTACAGCAAACAACACTTGTAAGTCCTCTCGACTTATAAGGAGAAAACCCTTTTGTAAGATCCTTACGACTTACAAGGGAACATGCACTTAGGAATCCTCACGATTCCCAAGGAGAAAACACACCTACAAGATCCTCACGACTTGTAGGGAGAAATACCTTTGTGAGACCCTTACGGCTCATGAAGTCAAAAGCCTTAGCCGACAGGACCCTTAACCCTGTTTACTAAGCCACCTTTGTTCAACATCGACAGAGGCAAATGATGATTCGCTCCTGGCAATATCCCAGTTGCAGCGATGCTGATGCCTAGACCGGTATTAAATTCCAAGTCCTTTTACGGCAAATGATGATTCACTCCTGGCAATATTCCAGTCGCAGCGATGCTGATGCCAAGATTAGTATTAGATCCCAAATCCCCTACTCGCGAAAAAAAAAATCAGCGAGCAAAAAAAAAATGCATACGAAATAGCCAAAATGATGGGGCAACTTGTAAACAAAATCAGCAAGTAAAAATGTATGCATACGAAATAGCCGAAATGATTGGGCAACTCGCAATAAAAAAAAAACAGCGAGTAAAAATAAAATAAATAGCCGAAATGATTGGGCACCGCGAAAAATAGCCGAAATGATTGGGCAATCACGACCTTCGCGATATAAAAGCTGAAATGATAGAGCATCGCGGAAATAAAATAATAATATGAAAATGAATGAAACTTTTGCCCTACAGGTGAGATCACATCGATCCCTGTATACAATCCAGGGGCACAAACAAAGAGGGAACCATACCTTCCCAACAAGCTCCGCCAGAAAGCGAAGCCAAATCTCGACGGTTCATAGACAACCCAAAGACAACCTCGACATCTGTCGCAATATCCCAGACATAATGTCAACAGACAAAGCAAAAGGAAGATCCCGAGCTTCAGGGTCTCAATGGCTACATCTACAGCCTGGAGACCAACAACGGCGTGTCTCCTTATTCCAGCAGGACACAGATGTTACACCATCAAGCGGAGCGATGGAAAAATTCCAGCTCCACCTCAGCGTTTGTCTCGTTACAGCAGACGCAATGTCAACAACGGCGTTCCTTCGCAGTCCAGCAGGATGTAGATGCAACGTCAACCAAAGACCCCATGATCAGTAAAGCGGAGTGGCGGCAAAATCCCAGCTCCACCTCAGCATTCGTCTCGATACAGCAGACACAGTCAAAGAAAACGAAGCGAAGGCCAAATTCCTAGCTTCAACATCTTGACGGTAAGTCATATAAAACCGGAAAGACAAACAAAGATCATCCCACATGGAGTGGTCACCACCACGACATTCGTCTCGATACAGCAGACGAAATGTCACTACAGCATCCTTTCTCCAACAGGATCCGGACACACCAAAGAAAACGAAGCGAAGGCCAAATTCCTAGCTTCAGGGTCTTGACGGCAAAGTTATATAAAACCGGGAAGACAATCGGAGATCATCTCGCACCAGCACAGAATGGTCACCACCTCGACGTCCGTCTCGATACAGCAGACGGGATGTCACCCTAACGTTCGTCTCGACACAGCAGACGCAACGTCATTAAACAAATGGAGCCACGGCAAAATCCCTAGTTCCCACCGCAACATTCGTCTCGATACAGCAGACGCAATGCCAGCAAACGAAGCAAAGGCCAAATTCCTAGCTTCAGGGTCTTGACGGCAACTCATATAAAGCCCGAAAGACTATCGGAGATCATCCCACACCAGCGCGGAGTGGTTATGACTCATCGGGGCTCTCCAAAATGAGCCTAACCTCAAGTAAAAAGCGGCATGGCAAATTCCTAGCGCTTGCTCTTCCGACGGTCAAACTGCCAAGGAGGATTGCTTGAAGACGTCTTGTCCAGCCCCCGAAGGGATCAGAGACACGGCAGTCGCAGGGCTACTCGAACAGCACGATTGCCTATCGAGGACTATATCAGCTTATGCGACGGTACGATGGCCAAAACCCTAAGTACCACCAACCTTAACGGGCTTCTGTCGTAAAGAGCAGAGGTTAAATGCGACGTTAAGATGTTCTTGCGAGAAACGTTCGATTCGTCTCGACTTGCGAAAAAAATTGTTGAGGCGGCTCGACTCGTGAGATAAAGCCTTAGGCAGTGGGCATAAAAGAAGCCTGTTTCCTAAGCACTGGGACCCTGCAAGTTGGCCCAAAACGGTCTCTTGCATACCATCCACGGGTCTCACCCTCCGACACCGAACTTCGACAAGGAGGGAAACAACCGCTTACAAGTCCTCTCGACTCGTAAGAGGGAAAAATTCTCTTGTAGGATCCTTATGACTTACAAGAGAAAACCACACTTAGGAATTCTCACGATTCCTAAGGAGAAAAACCCACCTACGAGATCCTCTCGATCCGTAGGGAGAAAAGTCTCTATGAGACCTCACGGCTCATAGAGTTGAAAAGTCTTAGGCAGCAGATCTGAACCTGCGGCCTAAGCCCTCGCTATCTCGTGGAGAAATAAAGAAGCTTACTCTATTACCTGCTAATTGTGACGACATGCTGAGAAAGAGGAAAAGCAACAGAAAGAATATCCGGTCTACATTTGATCTGGCATGCGTGACGCATTCATTTATGCATGGACAGAAAACTCAGGACGAGAAATAAGAGAAGCTGAAATAAAAAGTTTCCATTCATATTGGCAAAAATTCTTACAATTATGTAAAGCAGTAAAAGGAAAACATTATTACAATGGAATGACTTCAGATCCGGGGCAGGGATTGAGGAATTCAAAAGTAAGGCCGTCCAAAGTTCTTCTGGCCTTTCTAATTATTCTTATGCGCAGCCTCTCGCGCTCCTCGGTGTCGATATCATCGGCAAGCCCCTCCGGCCTTCGATAAGCAGCAACGATCGTCGTCTGCTGAAAGATTTGATGTAGGATGTCAACGAGGTTGTTTCGCCGTTTCTTCGAAATCAGCCCCGTCAGGTACACTGAATGCACCTTGTCTTCGGCATCATCTAGCACATTGAGCGGTAAGGCCTCGTGAAGACCTGGGAGTGCTCTCCATATTGCCCCCAGCACGACTTTCAAGAGGGCCGAACGACGAGGTAGCAGCCAGCCACCGCTGGCATTCAGGCGACCCATGACCTCTGCACATTGAGCGTCCGTAAACTCCTGGTTCTGTTGACGGCCCTGTACACGGATATCCTCATAAGTGATGAACTCGTGCAAGCTGTATAGACGCACCGCCATAATACCTGAAGAAAATAATACAGGGATATTAACAAACAAGAAAATACAGAAAGTTAAAAGTTAAACTCCTCGAGAGCAATGCTCTGCAGACAGGAGCGACACCAGTCAAAATCAGTTATGAGGAGAATTTGAGGAAAATTCCCTGAGAATATTGAGAGCTCCGCTCTGGGAAAAAAAATGAAAAAAATGATATAATAATAATAATATTCTCAAGTGCCATATAATTTGGGAGGAGCAAAGCTCTATTAATTAAGAAGATATAAGAAAAAAATCTTTTATAGAGCAAAGCTCTATTAATGGAACCCTAACAGGATTCTCCTGAGTTCTCTTTGGACCTCTTTAGAGCAAAGCTCTGCTAAATGAAACCCTAAATGGGTTTTCTTTAGATCAGGGATCTATGGAGAGCAAGGCTCTATTAAACGGCTTTAATTTAATTTAATTTAATTTAATTTTTACCTATGATGGTTATGAACTCTGGAGTTCTTGGAAAAAATCAAGAGCAAGGCTCTGAAAATTCTTAAGCAAGAGCAAGGCTCTGAGTCAAAATTCTTGAAGTGGTAAAGAATTTTTTGAGGACCAAAGGTCCTATTTATAGGCATCAATCGCCTCTTCAACTGCCAAAAGGTGCCGCGACGGTTCGGATTCTGCCACCGTTGCGCTTGCGTTTGGAGGCCACGTAAGCGCAGCGGTGGGGGGGGGGGCATTTGTTCCCCCGATCAGAGCAAGGCTCTGTTTGAATTTCAAAAATTCAAAATTTTGAAGCAACGCTTCAGATCCCGTGCGCTGCGCGCAATTTTCCACGTGTCAGAAGTTGACTCGGCAGCACAACGCCCAAGGCAGTGCGTCCAATCAGAGCAAGGCTCTTTAAAAAGAAAAAGCAAAGCTCAGTTGCGCAAGCGCTGCGCTGCGTGACACGTGTCTGCGCAGTTGCGCAAACACAACTGCGCAAGCGCACCGCTGCGCGACACGTGTCTGCGCAGTTGCGCAAACGCTGTTGCGCAAGTGCACCACAGCGCGCCACGTGTCTGCGCAGTTGCGCAAGAACAACTGCGCAAGCGCACCGCTGCGCGACACGTGTCTGCGCAGTTGCGCAAACACTGTTGCGCAAGCGCACTGCAGCGCGACATGTGTCTGCGCAGTTGCGCAAGCACAACTGCGCAAGTGCATCGTTGAGCGACACGTGTCTGCGCAGTTGCGCAAGCTCAGTTGCGCAAGCGCTTCACTGCGCGACACATGTCTGCGCAGTTGCGCAAGCACAGCTGCGCAAGCGCCTTACTGCGCGACACGTGCCACGCGCTGGTGAGTTGCGCAACAACAGAATGAAGATTTAAGGAAATTTTTTCTGTTCTTGTTAAAACAAGAAGATTTCTTCTGTAAAACAGGGGCCTTCGGATCAAAGATCCAACGGTGGGGAAAATTCCCCAAATCACTCAGAAAAGATCTTTTTAACAAATTTAACTAATTTTGGAGCACTATTAAAAGGACCCCAGACCCCATTTCAAAGAGAGAGACAATTGGATAAAAAAAAAGGAGAACTCTTGAGAATTTCTGGAGAACACAAAAAAGAAGGTAAAAAACCTTTGAGATAAGAGAAAATTCTCTTAAAGAATAGATCATTGATCTAGAAAACAAGATCAGTGATCTTCAATAGATAAATAAATAAATAAAAATAATAAAAATAGTGCCTTGCACTTGCTATGAACCTCTGGTTCTCAGAAACAGAAAGAAAGAAAAGATTTCTTTCTTTTCTTTTCTTTGATCTAAAATTAGATCAAGAAATTAAAAAGTGCTCTGCACTTCTTTTCCCGAATCTAAAAGATTCTTGGTGCTTTGCACAAATGCAATGCATTATTTGAAGGGCTAGGCCCAAATCAAAAAGACCTAGCAGGTCAAAATAGATTGCAAAGCAATAAAAGGGCTGGGCCCCAAATAAAATTGATGCTCTGCATCCCTATTGGGCGAAGCCCAAATAAAAGCAAAAGAAATGCAAAAGCAATGGACTTAACCCAATCGTGGCCATAAGTCCTTAAATTAAATTGACTGAGCAAAATGACTCTCCTAAATCGATTTACGTCCGGTTCGAGGGTACATCTCCGAACTCCTTTGACATCCATCGTTGTAATTCCTCAACGACGTCAAAGAGGTGACGGGTCCCAACGACCACACACCCATATGGACTGCGGGGTCCTTAAACTCGTGGACCGAGACGTCCTTAAACTAATATCGGACCGTGACGTCCCTAAACTAATATTGGACCGAGGCGTCCTTAAACTAATATTGGACCGAAACGTCCTTAAACTAATATCGGACCGAAACGTCCCTAAACTAATATCGGACCGAAACGTCCCTAAACTGGAATATGGACCACCACGTCTCTAAACTGGCACAATAGAGCCCAAATGCTCTTTTGTCGGACCTAAACGGTCCCGTTAAGTTGATCTTAGTCTCAAACTGGACTAACGTATCCTTAACAAACGTTTGAGTCGATCTTAGCCTCAAAAATGGCTAACGTATCCTCCAAACAGACTTTAGTCCCAAATTAGACTATGAATCTCCCAAACTGGAACAATAGAGCCCAAACACTCTTTTGTCGGATCTAAACGATCACGTTAAGTTGATCTTAGTCTTAAACAGGACTATCGTATTCTTAACGAACGTTTAAGTTGATCTTAGCCGCAACGCGACTAATGCATCCTTAAACTAAAAACACCAAACCCAAATCTAAGTAAATACGGATTTGGACTAATCCACGTCCTACGGGCGACGGCATTACTCAGTCTCCGTATACAATCCACGGGCAACCACAAATAAAACAAACACACACGACACGAAGTGAAATTCTGGAGAAGGAGAAAGTTGTTACCGCGATGCGGTAGCGTAATTAACTGCAGGGGCTTGCGCCTGCAGGGAAGAGCGTCCCCACAATCAAAAAACCCCTCAAGCGAGGGGGAATCTGACGAAGTCTGCTACATCGGCCGCATCCGTCTAAACCTCCGATACACAGTGCCATAAATCAACTTGGTATCTTCGGAGAGGTGGACGGATAAAACCAATTAGCATCTGTCCCGAATCCCAGCGTCAGGACATCGCGGTCCTGTGCGCCACCTTTCGGAGGGGAACAGGCTCAAAGTAAAATATTTCCAAATTGCGCCCGGGTCGGGTCCAAAAATTTGAAATTGAAATAAGAAAATTTTAGGCGGGATCCAAAATTTAAAATGAAGTATTTTACAATCAAAAATCATACCCCCAAAACGGACACACGCACGTGCACGTAGCCGTCCAAACTCGCCCGTTTCACTGAACGGGACGAGAACACGATGTACGAACGCTACAACAGGGTTAGGGGTGCCAAGCATGTCATGACGAATATTTTTAATTTTATTTTAGATGCCTTAAATTATTATATGCAGAAATGAATTGTCGGGTAAAATTTATACTAGCAACAGTCAATTAGGATTAATGAAATAAATACCATACACAATTCATACGGTAACAAAAGCTAGTAGCATTGGGCTCGGTTGTTACAGTATCTTGGCTTCGGATGAAGTTGTTTCCGGTATCCTACTTGTTCATGATTTCCCCGCATTAGTATTATTCGATTCTGGTGCATCCTATTGTTTTTTGTCATCCAAGTTTATTGTTGCACACTTGATTGCTTGCACGACCCTGTCTAGTTGTTGGGACATACACACTGGGAACGGAAAGATCATATCTAGTAGTGAGTGCAAGGTTTGTTCTGTTGTTATTTGCGGACGTGAGTTATTCGCGGATTTCTTGGTGATCTATACTGGCAGTTATGATGTTGTCTTAGAAATGGATTTTCTTGGCACTTCCATGCTCACATTGATTGTAGGGCAAAGAAAGTGATTTTTCAGATTCCTGGACATCCAGAGTTTATTTTTGCTAGAGGCAGCAGTTCTGTCGGGCCAGTCGAGTTCAGGGCTAGGCCGACAAGCACTGTTCTTTCGTCGATGGATGTTGATAAGGAGGAAGCGCTAGCTGTAATTCGAGAGTTTATGAATGTGTTCGAGGACATCTCGGGTTTACTGCCAAAATGAGATGTGGAGTTCGCGATTGATCTTGTTCCTGGTGCAGCGCTAATCTCAAAGGCGTACTATCCAATGGCACCAGTGGAGTTGGAAGAAGTCAAGAAGCAGGTTACTGAATTGCTAGAGAAGGGTTGGATTTGCAGCAGTAATTCACCTTGGGGAGCTCCAGTTCTTCTAGTCAAGAAGAAGGATGGCACAAGGAGGATGTGCATCGATTATCGAGAATTAAACCGGGTGACTATTAAGAACAAGTACCCGATCCCTCGCATTGGCGAATTGTTCTAGCAACACAGTGGCACGAGGGTATTCTCGAAGCTGGATTTGCTATCCGGATATCATCAAGTTCGAGTTAAATCAGAGGATATCTGCAAGACTGCATTCCGAACTCGATATGGACATTACGAGTATTTAGTGATGCTATTCGGAGTCACGAATGCACCGGCGGTATTTATGGACTTGATGAACTGAATCTTTTCACCGTTCTTGGACCAGTTTATAGTGGTGTTCATCGATGATATTCTGGTCTACTCGAGGAGTCTAGAAGAGCATGCAGAACACTTGAAGACCGCACTGCAGACATTGAGGCATGAAAGATTATATGCAAAGATGAGCAAGTGCAAGTTTTAGCTTGAAGAAGTGATGTTTTTGGGGCATGTCGTATCCGGAGATGGAATCGCCGTTGATCCCGAAAAGATTGCAGTAGTTCAAGATTGGCCGATTGCGAAGAACGTAGCGGAGATCAGAAGTTTTCTTGGACTTGCCGGATATTACAGAAGGTTCATGGAGAATTTTGCTTGCTTAGCTGAGCCTTTGACCAAACTTACGCGAAAGGAGGTATCGTTCGTATGGACGGATAGTTGTGCGTCAGCTTTTGAGGCGTTGAAGCAAAGGTTGATAACTGCTCTTATTTTGACCATACCAGACGGTTCCGGAGGATTGGTGATTCACAGCGACGCATCTGAGAAAGGTTTGGGATGTGTTTTGATGCAACATGGGAAGGCTATAGCCTATGCATCGAGACAGTTGAAGACCCATGAGAAGAATTACCCAACTCATGATTTGGAGCTTGCAGCAGTGATTTTCGCTTTGAAGATTTGGAGACACTACTTATTGGGCGAAAGGGTCGGAAGTATTCACCGATCACAAAAGCTTAAAGTATGTGTTCACGCAGAAAGAACTTAACATGAGGCAGCGTAGATGGTTGGAGCTGATGGCTGACTGTGATCTTGATCTTAAGTACCATCCGGGGAAAGTTATTGTAGTGCCGAACGTGCTTAGTCGGTTGCCAGCAATTCGGATGTTAACTGCACAGAATGAGCTTATCGAAGATTTTCGGAGATTCGAGTTGGTGATCGTATTACCGCATTCTTCAGGACAGTTGATGCAGCTGCAAGTACAGTCGTCGTTAATTGATACTATTAAAGCAGCACAGTCACAAGATCCAAGATTGCAGAAGTTTCGAGAACAGGTTGAAGTGGGACTTCGAACGGACTTGTTGATTCATGAAGATGGTTCGTTGCGATATGGTAGCCGTTTGTGTTTTCCTAAAAGAGACATTCATGAAGAAGATATGAAGGAGGCACACAGTTCTGCATATTCCGTACATCCAGGAGGCACGAAGATGTACCGTGATCTACGACAACATTTCTGGTGGGAAGGCATGAAAAGGGAGATTGCCCGCTTTGTAGCGAAGTGCTTGGTGTGTCAGTAAGTTAAGGCTAAACATCAAAGGATAGCTGGTTTATTGCAACCACTTCCAATTCCTCATTGGAAGTGAGAACATATAACCATGGATTTCGTGACAGCTTTACCGCGGAGTCCAAAGGGCAACAATGCAGTTTGGGTGATTGTTGATCGGTTGACCAAGGCAGCTCATTTCATTCCGTTTCGAGTGGGTCAGTTGACGGAAGCGTTAGCAGAACGGTACATGCAGGAGATTGTGAGATTGCATGGAGTACCTGTGAGCATCGTTTTCGATCGTGATACCCAACTCTTATCGTACTTCTGGAGGAGTTTACAGGAAGGTTTGGGGACGCGATTGAAGTTTAGCACTGCTTATCATCCTCAGACAGATGGCCAGTCGGAGAGAACGATCTAAACTCTTGAAGATATGTTGAGAGCTTGTATGTTGGATTTCAAGGGTTCATGGGAGGATCATATACACTTGGTGGAGTTTTCGTATAACAACAGCTTTCTGGCGACTATTAGTCGCAAATGTCGCTCACCCGTTTGTTGGGACGATATAGGAGAACGAAGATTGTTGGGACCGGATCTTGTCGTGTAAACAGTACAGAAGGTTAATACTATCCGGAATCAGATGAAGGCAGCACAATATCGGCAGAAGAGTTGGGCCGATATATCGAGAAGACTTCTAGAGTTCGCTGTTGGTGATATTGTATTCTTGAAGATATCACCAATTAGAGGAGTGATTCATTTTGGGAGTCGAGGCAAACTTAGTCCTCGATTCGTGGGGCCTTTCGAGATTATTGAGCGTGTTGGAGAAGTGACTTATCGATTGGCTTTACCACTATCTTTGGCTAGTGTTCATGACGTGTTTCATGTATCTCAACTCCGTAAGTATGTTCGAGATGAGACGCACATACTAGATCATTCAGAACTAACTGTAAGGGAGGACTTGACCTATGAAGAACGACCGATGTCGATTGTTGATCGAAGAGAAAAGGTCCTTAAGAACAAGGTTATCCCTCTCGTACTTGTTTCATGGGGAAATTGCTCGCATGGAGAATCGACTTGGGAACGAGAAGACGAGATTCAACAGAAGTTTCCAGATCTCTTCTTGTAGATTCATGATTGTTTATCTTTTCTTGTTCCTGGAATTTCGAGGACGAAATTCTTTTTGTAGTTGGGTATAATGTAACATCTAGTTCATTTATACCGGTTCTATTTTGAGTATTTCTTTATTTGTGGCTATTCTTGATTTATTGTGTTTTGGGTGCGAATAGTGTATTGGTATCCGTCTTTGCATCCGACCCGACCCGCTTGCTGGAAACCCGACTTGATTCCTATTTATGATTTATCCTGGCTATTTATGGGGATCCGTGCACTTTCATATTTTTTTATATACCGCATACTGGCATTATATCTGGCATCTGCATTTTTTTAATATAACATTTAAAATCGAATAAAGTATTTTAAAAATATCTAACATGACTTGCATCATACCCCTGACCCTGTGATAGCATCCGCATCTCGTGTTCTCGCCCCGTTCAGTGAAACGGACTCGTTTGGATAGCTACGTGCATCCGTTCTTGGGGGTATGCTTTTTCATTACCCGGATATCGCATTTTGGTTTTGATTTATACGTATATTATCCGTATTTTAAAACTAGATTTTTAGACACAATTCGGGTATTTTTCAGAATAATTTTGATGTTAGCTAAAATCCTAGTTTTATATTATAATATATATTTTTAAACTAAACATCTACATTTCAATCTATATATACGATTTATATATACACTAAATATTTAATTTAATTATATTATATTTTTTCCTTATTCTTCCCGCCCCCTCTCTCTACAGATGCATACACTTATATATATAATATTTTCTTTTACCTAATCCTACCTCAGCTCTTTTTCTCTCTCCTCTATTTTTTATATATATTTGTTACTCACGTTCATCTCTCTCTCTACATTCCCTATATGTATTTAACACCCCACGTCACTCTTTCTCCTCCATCATCTTCTTCTTCTTCTTCTTCTTTTTCATGAGATTCGAACCCACACCCGTGCCGGCGCCCATCGCTCGCGCGCATCGCTGTCGCCACGACCGCGCCCCTTCGCTCTCCTCCTCAACCTCACCTCCTCCTTCATCTCGTTGACAAACCCAAACCCCACAAGAATCCACGTCCCCGGCCGCACTACACGTCTTCGTCGCCGTGGGTCGCCGTCGCCGCCTCCATCGTCGACTTCACCTCCATCTCCTCCACACCTTTCTCCACTCTCCTTTACTGACTCTCCACTGTAGCCCATCACCCAAACCTTGCCTGCAATCCATCGCCTCCCCTGCACCCTTGCATCACCGGAGCTCCGACCCCCGTCGGCCTCACCCCTCACCACCACTTCTCTCCCTCTCTCCTCTCTCATACTCCCCAGATTCCCGACTCTCTTTCCTGCATACCCGCAACCTTACAGCCACCTAAAACCCTACTGCCTCATCGCCGGAAAAGCCCTCGCCTGAATCCTCGCCGTCGACGGCCCATCGTCGACGTCACCCCCTCGCCTTCCTCTCTGATCCCAGTGCATCCAAACCCATAACAAAAAACTTCTTCTTCTAGTTCTTCTTCTCTTCTTCTTGTTTCTTTATTCCGTATTTTCCCGATGATCGCCGGAGCTGTGCTGCCGCCGATGATCCGGGCGACCAAGTCGACGTTCCCAGCCAGCGTGGTCGTGTTCTTGCTTTGCCTGGTCCTATTCTGTACGCCCGTGTGTGCATCGGGATAGTTACCGATATTGGACGCGGCGTACGCATTCCGTATTGAGATCTGATCAGGCAAGTTTATCTTGCTACACGCTATGATACATATGTTGCATCCATATGAATAAAAATATTACATATTTATTTCATTGTGTATCCATATTACAATTTTACAGTTTTTCGATACCCGTATGCATCCATACCGTTATTTACATATCTAGTCGCATGCAAGTTTATCTCTCTACATGCCATGTTATATATTTTGCATCCATATGAATAAAAATATCACATGTTGATTGCATTGTACATCCATATTAATGTTTACTGTTTTCGGATACCCGTGTGCATCCGTATCATTTATTATATATCTAGTTGCATCTACAGATCACATTATTTCATGTTACTGTTATATTAACACCCCATGTTTAATAATGTGCATCCTACGTAATCATGGAGTTGTAGATGAATCCCTGATAGTTATTTGTGCATCCGTGTTTTACTGTGCATCCGTACTTTTATCGTGCATTCGTACTTGCTACAGTTTTATTATGAGCATCCTTTTGATACCTGTGCACTACCTGACACGACCTAATACACCACTGCTTGACTTGATACCTGATCTTGTTACTAATGTCGACAATCCTGACTTGTCGTCCTGACGGACGTATCCTATTGTCTACATAGACAAACCTGTACCTGCTTGATCCCGTGTTGGCATTAGCTCCAGATTTATCAATACTTGACTTGAACACATAACCTTGGGGGTATGGGGAAATCAAAGGTGTAACCGAGTGTAACTTAAAAGGGTATTACTTGATCCGTGGTCCCGGGGGGTAACTAGACAGAATCATTCATGGTTCACATATCCTGATCCGTGGTCCCGGGGGGTAACGGGATATATTCTTTGAATTACATGAGGAGTACATCAATTGATTTCGAATAACTTTAGAATAGATAACCCAATAGCACAGTTTAGATTATTTACCGCACTTCATCCGCATGTATACACTTCACTGTTTCATACCCGTGTTACTTGTTATACACTCATTACTGTTCATACTCGTGCCTGCATATCTCGTGTATCCTGTTCATTTATTATTGTTTGATATTATGACGCACTGACGTTTGGGTTTGCATGGCCTAGATCCTTTCGCAGGCTGATCAGGAGTATTTCAGCCGACAAGCCGAGCAGTGAGGATCTTGTTAGTATCTAGTTTAGTTTAGTTTTATTTCCGTACTTTCATTTCCTGATGTGAGCCCGTATTTGGGACGTACTTTCCAGATGTTATTGTTTATTGGATTTATTGCTTCCGCATATTATTTCTTGACTCATTTATTCTAGCATATGAACATGTACTAGATAGTTTATTTTCTATTTCATTGTTCTTGATTTCTTATAGAGAGCCGTAATGTGACTGTGGAGGGATGTTTTCTAGCCACAGGTAGCATAGTTGGCTCTTGTTTCACCCAATCAGAGCAAAGCTCTGTTTAAATTTCAAAATTCAAAATTTGAAGCAACGCCTCAAATTCTTTGCGCTCCGCGCAACGCGCCACGTGTCAAAAACTGATACGGCAATGCAGCGCCCAAGGCAGTGCGCCCAATCAGAGCAAAGCTCTATTAAAAAACAAAAATAGAAGCAAAGCTTCAGTTGCGCAAGCGCTGCGCTGCGCGACACGTGTCAGCGCAGTTGCGCAAGTGCAGCTGCGCTGCACTGTGCGCTGCGTGACACGTGTCACGCTCTGGAGCATTTGCGCCAAACAGAATTAAAATTCTAAGAAATCTTTCTGTTCTTGTTAAAACAAGAAGATTTTCTTCTGTAAAACAGAAGCCCTTGGATCAAAGATCCAACGGTGGGGAAAATTCCCCAAATCACTCAGAGAAAGATCTCTTTAACAAATTTAACTAATTTATGGGCACTATAAAAAGGACCCTAGGACTTAATTCAAAAGGAGGAACATTTGGTGAAAAATCAAGAACTTCAAACAGAGAGAACTCTGAAGAAATTTCGAAAGGAGAAAAGGTAAAAACCTTTAGGAAAAAGAGAAAATTCTCTTATGAACAGATTATTGATCTAAGAACAAGATCAATAATCTTAAATAAAAAGAAAAATAAATAATAATAGTGATTTGCACTTTCTTATGAACCATTGGTTCTTTGAAAACAAGAAAAACTTGTTTTCTTTGATTTAAAATCGATCAAAATATAAAACAGTGTTTTGCACTTGAAAAATTGCACTGTTGCGCTCCTTTGTTGGCGCAAGCCACCAGGGAGTGCCACGTGTCAACAGCACAACAGCGCAGCGCACGGACACAGCGCACTGCGCTGTTGCGCTTGCGCTCACCAGAGTGCAACACGTGTCACTTCCACGAGCGCTTGCGCTCATTATTTGGCGCAAAGCGTCTGACAAGCCACTGTCAAATAATTAATGCATTGCATTATTTGCAGAAGGGCCTAGCCCAATTAAAAAAGACCTAACGGGTTGAATTAAATGCTTTGCATTATTTTAAAAAGGGGGGCAGAGCCCAAGCAAAGACAGATGCTCTGCATCAAAATAAAGGGACAGCCCAAATCAGAAAGGCCTAGCAGGCCAGAATAAAATGCTGTGCATTACTAACATGGGCAAAGCCCTAACACAGGTCTAACAGGCCAAATGCAAACAAAACGTTGGACATTTCTCAGTTGGACTTAACCCAATCATGGCCATAAGTCCTCAAATTAAATTGACTGAGCACGTCGGCTCTCTTAAATTAATCTACATCCGGTTCAAGGGTACATCTTCGAACTCCTCTGACACCTATCGTTGTAATCCTTCAACGACGTCAGAGAGGTGAGGGGTCCCGACGACCATATATCGATATGGACTGCGGGGTCCTTAAACTCATGGACCGAAACATCCTTAAACTAATATTGGACCGAAACGTCCTTAAACTAATAAACTAATAGTGGACCGAAACGTCCTTAAACTAATATTGGACCGAAACGTCCTTAAATTAATATTGGACCACCACGTCCCTAAACTGGCGATGGACCACCACGTCCCTAAACCGGAACATGGACCACTACGTCCCTAAACTGGAGCACTAGAGCCTCCAAATGCTCTTTTTGCCGGATCCAAACGATCCCGTTTAAGTTGATCTTAGCCCCAAACACGGCTAACGTATCCTTAAACATTCAAATGGACTATAAAACCCCAAATCAACTCTGGTTCAAGGGTACATCCCCGAACTCCTCTGATACCTGTCGTTGCAATCCTTCAACGACGTCAGAGAGGTGACGAGTCCCGATGGCCATACATTAAATGGACCATCATGTCCCTAAACTGGAAATGGATCACGATCCCGTTAAGTAGATCTTAGTCTGGAAATTAGACTAAAGTATCCTTAACAAACGTTTAAGTTGATCTTAGCCTCAAATATGGCTAACGTATCCTTAAACTAAAACCCAAATCTAAGTAAATACGGATTTGGACTAATCCAGCCCTACGGGCGACGGCATTACTCAGTCTCCGTATACAATCCACGGGCATCCATAAACAAAACAAACACAAACGACACGAAGTGAAATTCTGGAGAAGGAGAAAGTGGTTACCGCGATGCGGTAGCGTAATTAACTGCAGGGGCTTGCGCCTGCAGGGAAGAGCGTCCCCACAATCAAAAACCCTTCTAGCGAGGGGGAATCTGACGAAGTCTGCTACATCGGCCGCATTCGTCTAAACCTCCGATACACGGTGTCATAAATCAACTTGGCATCTTCGGAGAGGTAGACGGATAAAACCATATAGCATCTGTCCCGAATCTCAGGCCAGACGTCATCGCGTCGCGGCCGTCCTTCGGAGGGGAACAGATTCTGGCACGCCCGGTGGGACCTTTTCCTCTTTCCACTCCACACTTCGTGTGTCGTGTTCGTGAACAAATCGCGGTTTGCTGTGGTTTCCTGTGGATTCGAGGTACTAAGATTTGGTGTCTTGCTCCGTGCAGAAAACAGAAGATCGATGGCTTCGAACTGCACCGCCTGCAGCTGCAACTCTCGCTCCGTCTCCGCTGGAAGGGTGACTTATGGGCCCCAAGCGGCCTCCCTTTTCAAGATGCCAGTGGAGCAAGTAACTCAAGCCATCACTGGACTATTCTTTGGGACCATGCTCCCACCGATGAGCTTCAATGCCCCAATGACATCGCAAGAAGCTCCGAAGAAGCCGGTCTTTGATCGACTTACCACTGCCGCGACCCCTCTCAACAGGTCGCCCAGTTTCAATACCTCAGTTTTCAACAGACTGGGCCAGAACATCCGCAAACCTGCGATACCCGAAGCTGCCATCCCAAAGCGGATAGCCATCCCGACGCAAACAGACGAAATCATTGGAAAGGTTCCTTCTTCCGAGAAGTCAGATTTTACGAGGCTGGCCATTCCGGTTACTGCTCCAGGCGAGGTCCTTAAAGCTGCTTCCCCTACCCAGAGCAGGGGGCATGAAGAAGCTTATCCAACAACGGAGGTGACTCCATCCGCAAGATACGCTCGACGTCGCCACTGGCGTCGAGTAAGAAAGGCTGGGGGCAACCCCCCCTCTGGATTTACGCCACCAGCTCCGATGGTGGGGATCGATGCTACTGTTCCAACCGGGAACAACTTCGAATTGCTGAATATGGTGTGCAGAAACTCTCCTACTGCGATGTTGAAACGAACTCTTTCACCTGTGGAGAATACTCAAGAGAAGAAGCTAGAGCAGCCCCCTCAACGGCTGTCCTCTAAAATTTACAAGGTCTGGCGACAGGTCCAAGAGTCGGTAATTGATAAAAACTATCTCCGCCGACAGAAAAAGATGAAGGTGCGGCAGGAGAAGGATTACTCTGTCAAGCCACAAAAAGCAAAAGCTACTTGGGTGCCCACTACAATGGCCCCCTCAACTCCAATCACTCAAAAAAGGAGGCCGCAAAAAGCCCCTGTGTCTTTGGCAAATCGCAAAGACACCGGACACAAACGCCCCAAGTCTGGGGGCATGGTGGTGCACACCGTTTATATGGCTTCCGGAAAGGAGGAAAGCCGTGCTTCGACGGGTCACCGACCACTCACCCGATCTGTGACGAAAGCCCAGGAGCAGCAACAGAAGCTTCAGGAAATGATGACTGTGATGGCTGCACTTACCGAACCGAAAGAAATTTTGGAAGTATCATCAGAACAGCGTCACGAACAAGAGACTGATGCTGACTTCTTACGTAGAATCCTCAAAAAGAAGGATACAGAAGCCGCAGAACAAGCGGCTAACATAAAACAAATGGCACTCCTCTTCCAAGACATGGTAGGGATGATGTTACAGCCGGACCCTCCAGCTGAAGACCCTCCAGTCATTGTCGTAAATGACGGAGGGGAAACATCCGATCCTCCTCCTGCTCTTTCAGCAGCCAAGGAAGAAACCATTTCCAAGGCCGCACTTGATGACTATATAGCTCAGCAAATACGAGCTCATCAGGCGAGTGAAGCAGCTGGGCAAACTGTTAGAACTGGACGATCCTATCCGGGTTGGTATGACCAAATCAGTTACCCGCCGGGATATACGATCCCTAAGTTCCACGTATATAAAGGGATAGGGAATCCGCATCAGCATGTCGCTCAATTCAGGGCCTTATGCGGCAATACTGGAGGCGATGACAAATTGTTGCTTCGCCAATTCGTCGGCAGCTTAGCAGAAACAACATTTGAATGGTATTCGGAGCTACCTAATGACTCTGTCAAAACATTTGCGGAGATGGAGCTGCTGTTTACACAAAGATTCGCGAGTGCTAGTGAACGCACCCCGATAATAGCACTGATAAATGCCAGGATAAGGCCAGGTGAAACGTGGGTCCAATACGCAACACGATGGCGGAACCTATGGTCAAAATGTGAACAACACATAGAAGAGGCACCTGCGGTAGGCATGTTCGTGGGTACCCTTGACCCTCAAGTGACCATCTCGCAATTCATGATGTTCTTCAAGCCGACCACCTTCCAGGCCTTGATCGACAAATTAGCCCAAATGGACCAGATGCGCCATGGACCGTCTCCTCCAAAACCTTATTTTCGAAACGAGAAAGGAAAAGGGAAAGCGATCGTCGTCACCAATGCTCAACAACAGCCGAGCAATTCAAAACCGGTCGTTCGCCAAAACAACGTGCGTACACGCCCATCCCTCGAAGATAGGCTAGGACATCCTTACTCGTTTCCTCAAAATAAAACGAGAAGACTGTTCGAGCTGGCAGTGCGTAATAGACTCATCAATCTGCCGAGTCCAAAACGTCCGGTGCAGCCAGGCGATCTCAATAATCCCAATTATTGCCCTTACCACCAAACAGTAAGTCACCCGATCGATGATTGTTTTGTCTTTAAGGGATGGGTCGAGGATCAGTACCTACAAGGCAAGTTCGCGCTGTCTGAAAGCTGGAAGGTGAACCCACCACAGCCGCACTCTCCAAAGAAGACGGACACGCAGGGGGAAACTTGTTCTTTTGTCGAGGATGAAAATGATGGAGAAAACTCATCAGATGAATCCGAAGACTACGTAGCGACTTGTCATGTGATTTCTCATTCACTGGCAGATGATGAAGAGGCTTCTTGCGCCGAGAAACCAATGGCGAACCCTGAGCCGGAGACTCTACAGCCATCAAACGAGTTGATCGATGTCTTCCTAAATTAAATTCGTCTGAAAGCAAAAGCCAATCAAGAGCGTGAAATGGCCATACTGGAAAGAGCCAAGGCATTCCCGTCAAATCAAAAGCCGTCCACTGCGTGTAAAAACAAATTCAAGACGAGGAAAAGGTTCGCCAAAGCTCTATCAGTAGGAATGAAGCTACCGCCCTCTGAAGAAAATACTCTCGCTGAGGTAGAGATGCACCCTAACTTCTGTTTATATCATCAGAAGATCATACATCCTACCGAAGACTGCGAATCCTTTAACTGTTGGTGGCAAGAGCATGTCGCTCAAAAGCAACACTTTGACAGGACAAAATGTGAAGCTCGTAGACGCCGAAAAAATGCGATAGATGAGCGCAAAAGAGCCACCGACGATTGTCATATAGCCGACTCCAAGGGATCACAAATTATCACCTTTGGAAGCGACTCTGACGAAGAAGCTACCCCCAACCCTTCTCTCAGGGAATCTGTTTCAAAAATAAAGGAATTGAGGAGCTGCGAGAACGTTCAGCCATGTAATCGCACGCTATTCGAAAAAAATCTCGGCCCCGTAAACAAAGGATCGAGCAAAAATGATAAAGGAAAGGGGAAAACGACCCTTATCGCCAACACTCAACAACAATCGATTGGCCATATACCGGTTGTTTGCCGAAACAACAAGCGGCAACCCCTCCAGGAAAAGTTGAAACGTCCTTACTCGTTTCCGCAAGATAAAACAAAGGGACTGTTCGAGTTGGCAGTACGTGACAGACTCATCAATCTGCCGAGTCCAAAACGTCCGTTGCGGCCAGGCGATGTTAATAATCCTAATTATTGCCCTTACCACCAAACAGTAGGTCACCTGATCGAGGACTGCTACGTCTTCAAAAACTGGGTTGAAGACCAATACCAACAGAGCGAGTTTGCGCTGTCTGAAAACTGGAAGGTGAGTCCGCCATAACCACACGCCCCGAGAAAGATGGATACGCCAGGGGCATCATGCTCATTCATGGGGAAGGACCCATAGACCGAAAAGTCAATAAACTAGATATTCGCCTCGAATACGGCGACACCGGACCGAAACGTCCTTAAACTAATGATAGACCGCAATGTCCTAAAACTTGCAAACGATCGAAATGCCTTTAAACTACCACCGCAGCATCCTTAGGCTGACGAGATGAATAATAAAAAAAAATATATATAAAAAAAATAAACGGTATGTCCATAAACAAAATGGGCATGGATGAAAACCCGAAAGGGCTCCGTGAGTAAAAACAGCAGGGCTACCGGCGAGTGTTTGTGAAAACCCGAAAGGGCGCGACCTCGTAAAAAAAAGAGAAAATAAAAAGAATAAAAAAAAGGTATGTCCATAAGAAAAAAAGGGCACGGATGAAAACCCAAAAGGGCTCCGTGAGTAAAAACAGCAGGACTACCGGCGAGTGTTTTTGAAAACCCGAAAGGGCGCAACCTCGTTAAAGGACACTTACAGGGTCCTCTCGACCTTGTAAGGAGAAACCACCCGCGTGGGATCCTTATGACTCATAAGGGAGCAACACACTTAGGGATCCCCACGATTCCTAAGGAGAAAAAACACTTGCGAGATCCTCACGACTCGTAAGGAGAACTCTCTTATGGGACTCTCACGGCTCATAAGATTTGAAAGTCTTAAGTTACAGAGACCTAAACCTGTGCTTAAGCAACCCTCACAACTTCCGATATTGCCTTACAAGTGGTCCAATACTGACCCTTGTATACAATCCACGGGCGTGAATAAGCATTTCCCTAATCAAGTCCCATCCAAGACTAGGGATATGTTCGCATGGTAAACAAACCTTGTAAATCCTCTCGATTTATGAGGAGAAAACCCTCCTGTAGGATCCTTACTGTTGCGCCACGGCAGCGCCCCGGTCGTCTTACCGAGGCCAAAATGCGGAATCAAAAATTTTCCTTACTTGGAAACTGGCGCTACTGCGGGAAATAAAACCCGGATCGTTAACCATTAACCTATACTAGCTAACAAGAGATGGGAAGAGAAGTATACTAAGTGATCCGAGTCCTCCGGTCTTCTCTTCATCGTCCCGATCTCCCGCGGAAAGTCCTGTCTCCATGTCGTCGCCTGCATCTTTTACGGGCTCCCACCTCAATACCGAGGCAACTCGGGCACGAAGCTGGCAAGTCGACGTGCCCAAGATTTGCTGTAGAATGTAGTGTAGAATGGTTGTCTCATTTGGGGTAGTGAAATTGCCATTGGTGATGATGGAGGAATCAAGATAAGGAAAAATGGTGCTTGCATTTTTCCTAGCATGAAATGAGATCAAGAAAAATGCCACAAGCTCAAAATGAAACCCTCTCATCCTTTTTTGTCTCAAGTGTGGCCAACCTCTTCTTGTGAGAATGGTGGAGGAATGAATATCAATGAATAACAAGAAGGGAGGTGAGTATAGGAGATGAGAAAGGGTGACCATATCCAAAACCATCATCTCAATATCAAATCAAGTCCTAATCCATTCTAATCACCATAAAGCAAAAGAAAAGACTAAGAAAGCATCTCATGATTATGAACCATCATGAAGCCCCACATATGCAAGATACCCCCTCCACAAATGTTATTTGCAAACTTGCAAATAACCCCCTCCATCGGAAAAGTCCGGCCGGGAAAGAACAAAGGAAAACCGGCCGGAACGGAATGCAAACTGGCAACTCGAGAAAACTGGTCCCGTAATAAATTACAGGAAAACCCCGATACTGTGCATACACACCCGCATCTGTATTCCGACCGGATACAAATGCAATGAGACAAAATCTACACTGTACTATACTAGGATCCGACTTAAACCAAAGCCAGCTAGTAATATCCGTCCGATCCTGATGCGTGCAATACCGCACGTATCTGATCGAACCCTGCCATATCTCCATACGGCCTCTACAGCGTTTCGCCCGAAACTTGAGTAACTGAATGTGTGGTGGACTCTAAAGACTCGTCAATACTATGGCTGTGGATTTAACCACTGGCACGTCAGAGGTATAAGCCAATACGTGATGGGCCACCAGCTATTGACCAAAAGGGACGTCGATGAGCGAACTCATCCTGACACCCTACTGAGCCTGTCAGTGACAATATCCGTACAGTCCGGTCCGTTCGTCTATGAGTATCGCATGGCGGGCCTAGGGGGTTGGTAAAAGTCAGACCCCCAAAAGCGGTACAAGTCGTGTCGGAGCGTAGCCCAGAATACCCTGAGATACTACTGGAATACCTACCAGTAAATCTCCTGCCTCGGCCGAGGGCTTTGTGTAATGGCTCTCCTAGACACAGCGCGACCTCACCCCCAATACCGGGAGAGACGAACCCCTGCAGATCCGCTCACTGCCTCCATGTGGCTCGGGACTGTACCCAACTAAAACCTGTTTGCACGACTCCTTTGAGCCGTGGTAGGGTAGTAATCAAAGCATAGTGGGAACTCACACGAGACAAATGACGATCTCAGGTCGATGAACTAACCTGTACACATGTCACCAGGGAACTGCTATCTGACATCTGGTATAAAACCAACTAGCAGGTTCCCGGCGAGTCCTGTCCGGTGTACTCATAACCCAATGAGCACCTGTATACATCTTAGGTGAACCAACTGACACCAGTGGCTTGTGAGACCGGCCACCGCCCCTCGTCGGGGTCTCGACTGTATACACTAGTCTACTAATGGAGTATCGATGCCCTGTCTCGAAACTCCCATGACTAGGGACCTTTTAAGGATGTGCTTATAGACCGCCAGCTCTCACGTATATGATCGCCATCATACTGCTGGTAGTCAAGCAAGAATCCTAGGGGCTCTATCAACGTGTAATAGCGACATGTCAGGTCACCTAAAGCAGTACACGATGATAAAGATAAACCAGATAGCATACAATCATCTCGAGTAAGACTGTCCTACCGGGATAGGTCCTCCCTCAATCATTGCAATCACGTGCCTGTGATCCAATAATTGACTCTGAGGGCACTATCTCCAACAATCTCCCACTTGCACTCAAGGCTAATTATTGCGATGTCGCATACTCACAGCCCGTGTGATACCGAACACCCAACTCCTCTACTAGTCAGTCTCATAAAATCCGTTTGCGAAACTATTGCGTTCGAGGAATAGCCTCAGTGAGTGGATCCGCAGTGAAGTTTCTTTCTATGTCTCTCTATTTCTCAAGTTCGCGGAGAAAGCCATCTCCCGAAATGAGCAATACCTGTCTTGGAACGTCTGGATGTCTGATGGGACCTAGTTCATAAATGAACTCCAAATCCAGACTTCTTAGACTGTATCGTCAACTGAACTTAATCAGTATCCTGCGCCATGCCTTCCTCAGTATTGCCTTGGACCACCTGTCCAAAATACTGCCCCTCGTCAGAAGGAAAAACTATAACTCTGACAACCTCCTTGTCGTCCAGGTCACCTTGGAAGCCTAGAATGATAACTGTCTCCCGAATAAGGCTGTCATTATCATATCCCTAGAACATCTACTTGTGTTCTAAAACTGCTTCCGACTGTTTCTCTAGGATTGGATCAATGTCAACTTATTGCATCTAGTGCAAGAACAACATCTGGTGTGGTACTTTGACATCTCATGATTGACTCAATTGCCTAAGCAAGTGATCTGTCAATCATGCACATCCCTCTCCCCTTTAGTCTGTAAGACACCTTTAGAGAGGGTGACTCCATCACCTGTAGGTACACTACCGTGCCAGGAGTCGTCCATTCTAAATACTCTTAGAATGCTGTCTAAGTACCCTGATTGGGAAACCATCCAAATCTAGATCTAAAACCATATATCTAGTAACTAGTATGTTTGATATAATGTCCAAGTCCCATATGGAGAAACCACTGTGTGACGACCAAAGCGTAACCGATCGTAGTATAGGAATATCACTTCCTACTCTGTGTATGTCATCCAAATACTAGGACATCACACTCTACTATCTTCTCAACAGATCCATCCCCTATTCTGATGAAGTCAAACCTATGACTGTCACGTCAGAAATAGATGATCTTTCTCCGCTACATCTGCTTTAGTCTATAAATAGACATAAGCCACATGTCCACCAATGCTTCCGCTGCTCCCACTGACTACGATAACCCTCTGGCAGATTCATATACACGTACACTTCTAAAGCTAGTTTAGAACGACGCTATACTCATCCTCCTGCCGGGTCTCACAGTCTGGAACAACAGCAATAGCAAGTCTGGGTAAACAAGAACCTCCCTGCCACCGTCCTTGAGCATACCGAAGTACCTCTCGAGTGCCTGAGGTTACCCACCATATCTGCGGAGTGGCTAATGGAATGTCAAATCAGATTGAATCTTTAGGTTCCTGTGAAATCTTCAGTAATCGTTTGTGGTTCTGGAATCACTTCCAGTTCTACCATACTCCCACTACTTTTTTCTGAAAAAATCCATTTTTAATAAAACTGTGGCGATTCTAGAACAATATCACTATTGATCTTCCAGATGGTAGAAAGTCAACCCTCGTCATAGCCTGGGTCAACCCACAAATAGCCATTACAGAAACGTGCCTTGAGTTGTCCAGTGTCTGGTTTTAAGCATAAGCCGGACAACTCCCCGTATCTTAACAATGTCAAGATATGAACTGTTCTATATCCAATATAGAAACAGAGGCACTGATTTAATTTAACCAGATTCAAATCATGCAGCTGTCACCAGTGCATGTCAACTAAATGGAAGGAGGCCGATCAGCGTTACTCAACTTAGGAATGCTTCCAATTATGAGTAACCTGAAAGAGAAGCTAGTTCTCTTAATTATTACTATCAACTGAATACCATATACAAGTATCTACATCTTCAATCACTTTGAAGAATCCCGATACTTGCAATATCTGGTTCTCTACTTTATTCAAATACCTATAACTTCTCAAAATTCGGACCCTGTGTTTCCACGAAACACCTGTCTAAAAACTAGAGAAGTCATAAGTAAACCGAATATAGTATGAGGACCAACCCCTCTGTCCTGATGGACCCTGGACAACATACAATACTCTGTATAAGTCCCTTGAGTCTGATAACTCATTCACTGTGTGTCGTAGGTTGAAAACTGTACTTATGGTTAAGAAGAATTACACCGCTGTTTAATGCTCCTTACCTAACCATCCACTGATATAGGTAAATGTCATAGACATAATTTCAAACAGGTATATCTCACTCTATAAAAATAGACGTACAGATATATCAATTTGAAATTGGTGCATAATAGCGGATATTCAAAACCAAATAATTGCCGTCCGGCAAACAACCCAGGTGACTTCCTCAAATATCGCTGATTACAACGAATCCCGATATAATGAGGATGATCACCCAATTCCCAATAACTTACTCCCACTCATCATCTGTAAAACCATACAGATGTGAGAATCATACCTGGTAAATACATACCCTGGAGCAAGTGTCTAATCGGGAAATCAGTTTTCTTTTAACATTACACAGTGAAACTGAAATATTGAAATGTCTCGATGGGGTATCCTGGTATTCCTAGTAATGCCTCTTCCATTATCCAGATTCACAACTGTAACCTTGTAATTCTTTGCCATCTTTCTAAATCCCTTTCTATGTCTTTAGTCATTACCTTCTGTACACCCCTTTAGGCCAAATGGTTTTCTTCCTTCCCTATCGTTCGGCACCAGCCTATGGTTTGGAAGAGGACTATCCAATAAGCATATTGGGTGTACTGTCCTAATCCTAGGAGCACTCGCAATGCGAGAGAAGGTGAAGATAAAAGACAACCGAATGAACCTTATTCCTATTTCTCTTGAACCAGGATCCATCCCCGAACTGGAACAAGTTCCTTTCGAGTTCGTATATAACCATACGATGGAGTATCCAATAAACTGTGGATCTTCGTAGTGATACGGAGTGTCCTGGAGAAATACAAAGGTGATTTAGGATTGGCGAAGAAATACTTGGTTTGGTCGTGAATATCAGTCGCAATTTACTTTGCCCTCCTACTAATCCCTTACTTTGTCTTAACTTAATACCTTCTGCACACCATCGTTATGCTAATTGGTTTTCTTCATTCCCCACCGTTCGGCACCAGCCTAAGGTTTGGAAGAAGACTGTCCAATTTGCGTAATAGGTGTACTATCTCCTAAACCAAGGAGTACTCATAACCTGAGAGAAGGTAAAAGGAAAAGACAACTGAATAGTCCTATCCGTTTTCTCCAGAACCGGAAACCATCCTCGAATTCCTTCGAGTTCGTATCTAACCATACGATGGTTTTGTCCAATAGAAGTGGACGTTCGTAGTAATACGGGGTGTCCTGGAGAAAAGGGTAAAAGTAGGAGTGGCAATGAGATTTGCAACTCTGACAATCCAAAAGCCAGTGTTTAAGAAGGTCCGGTCAACTTGGTCACTGAGTCATAGTCTAGGGTCGGGTCAATGGTCGCTGCCAAAGAGAGAGAGAAAAGAAACACTCAGCGTGCACTCTAACCTAGATCAGAATGGTCACCAATTTATCTAATCAGGAAACCTCCCACTGTAACGTCAAATTCTTCCCCAAACCTGAAAGAAGAATTAGCCGGGATCACCCGAGGAGTAAACTAACTCATCAGTGGGAATCGGGATCCAACTATCATCGCATGATAACGTGACGGAATCCACTCACGTCACCATACTCCAGAAGGTATGCGCATGCCTGGCAAGTTTCAGTTTCTTTAGAAACTCCCGATGTGATTTTTACCCCTAGGACCCAAGTGACCTTGACTGAGCCAACATATCAAAGGATCCTAGTCAAGTTCAACCCGTCATTATCTTGATTGCATTAGACCCACCCGTACGAATCCTTGACTGAGCCAAAATGACCGCACGACTGTCCTAACCAATCTCATATCCATGCAACAGAAAAGCACTACATAGCTACCGAACACTACGCCTCGGCTAAGCACGACATACGCAGCACGAATACTAAGTAATACTAATCTGAAATGACGGAGGGCTACGAATGGTTTTTGGCGAAAAACCTTTTACCGTAATGAACTTGATATCGTTGAAGGAACTGGATAACTTTTTATAAAAATATAGTGACGAAAACCTTTGCTAAAGAGGTCACTCCCGGTGAAGGGATCTCGGCTCTTTCCCCGTAGAATGAGGTGCAGGATATTCCAACTGAATACCACGATGCAAAGCAAAAGTAATCGGCTATAGTGAAGTTATTACCCTGACGCAAACTTCTGTCCAAGGGGTCACTCCCGGTGAAGGGATCTCGGCCCTTGCCTCGTCGACTGAGGAGCAGGATATTCCAACTGAATACCACTGTGCAAAACAAAAGTGAACGTCCTTGCAATAACGGCTTTTTGAAAAATTGTTCCAACAACATTAGAATAGGTTTGTTTATAACTTGCGTTGATCCGAATCAACGCAGTCCCATCAATTAATCACACCAATAAAGAACGAAAATAATGATGTACGTATATGCCATCCGCATTCGCCACTGGGTCCCGTCATCACCCGTTAGGTTACTTAACTAACGACAGAGCGGGGACTGGACTAGCGCGGATGCAAAACATATACAACATCTACTAATATATATACCAATATATTATATTCGCTCAAGGCATGATAAGAATGCAACATCTTAGAAATGTACAGCATCATAGAACAATACAGATATCTGGAAGCCCCGGGTTTCACAGAGCCGCTGCTGAAACCCGACGTTCCCCTGGTCGTGTGGATAGCCTGTGCAATGAAATCCTAGACCCCTACGGGCGCGGAAAGTCACCCGCCAAGACCTGAAGCAAGGCAGTCCCCTCCAGCACCGTGAATGGACCACCCAGCACTTCACGGAATTCGGTAACTTGGGCACCCCTCCTGGGTCAACCTGTACCCCCTACGAGTGCGGCGAATGGCCCGCCAATTCTAGAGTAAAGCCCCCTCCGTCTCATTTCCATGAGATGCGGGCCCGTTGCCCTCTAGAACCCGGCTATCCGTGCACCCCTCCGCGGGGTAATCCTAGTACAGAAAGTAAAATATACATACACCGGGTACATCGACCGCAACCAGGTCGTGCCCCAAAAGAATAATACAATCAGGCAGTGACGGCAGTCCACATGTCGGACGCTCGCCCCGCAATCTCAAATGTACATAATACAACAAAACTGTACTAGCATTGCATCCAGGCTATCCCCCACGACCGATCCGCAACATCACAGCAAAATCACAAAACATCAACGTGAAAGTCACGTTCGCAAATCCGTCTAACCGGGCTATAGCAGTTAGATAGGATTTACCGATCAAGTGACATTCACGGTCGCAGATATAATGTAAATACTCTGAAATAATGTGTTTAAAATATCCGATCGATCAAAAATTAACAAGTGGGCCCCCAAGCAATACTGTAGCACTTCAAGAAATTCTGGGCCCAAAATTAATATTCCAGAAACCCTAAAAACAACCCAGAGAGCAACTGCAGAAATTTCATGCAGTGATCTCAACATAGTGCGGCGGAACCGCGGCCCAAAGGGGTGTTTGGCCGCGGTTCCGCGCTCCAACTATGGATTCACTGCATCGAACTTCTACAGTGTTCTTACAATTTCCAGTACATCACTTTTCTACAACCTGAAAAATTTTTCGAGCCCGAAAAAAATCGACAGAAAACTGATGTGAAGAAAACGCGGGTTTTTGGAATTTTGGTCGATCGGAAATGTAAAACACACTAGAACAAGCTAGACTAGGTTAATGGCGTGGCTCTGATACCATGTTGCGCCACGGCAGCGCCCCGGCCGTCTTACCGAGGCCAAAATGCGGAATCAAAAATTTTCCTTACTTGGAAACTGGCGCTACCGCGGGCAATAAAACCCGGATCGTTAACCATTAACCTATACTAGCTAACAAGAGATGGGAAGAGAAGTATACCAAGTGATCCGAGTCCTCCGGTCTTCTCTTCATCGTCCCGATCTCCCGCGGAAAGTCCTGTCTCCATGTCGTCGCCTCCTCGCCGGAAGGGCACCACGTCGCCTGCATCTTTTACGGGCTCCCACCTCAATACCGAGGCAACTCGGGCACAAAGCTGGCAAGTCAACGTGCCCAAGATTTGCTGTAGAATGTAGTATAGAATGGTTGTCTCATTTGGGGTAGTGAAGTTGCCATTGGTGATGATGGAGGAATCAAGATAAGGAAAAATGGTGCTTGCATTTTTCCTAGCATGAAATGAGATCAAGAAAAATGCCACAAACTCAAAATGAAACTCTCTCATCCTTTTTTGTCTCAAGTGTGGCCAACCTCTTCTTGTGAGAATGGTGGAGGAATGAATATCAATGAATAACAAGAAGGGAGGTGAGTGTAGGAGATGAGAAAGGGTGACCATATCCAAAACCATCATCTCAATATCAAATCAAGTCCTAATCCATTCTAATCACCATAAAGCAAAAGAAAAGACTAAGAAAGCATCTCATGATTATGAACCATCATGAAGCCCCACATATGCAAGATACCCCCTCCATAAATGTTATTTGCAAACTTGCAAATAACCCCCTCCATCGGAAAAGTCCGGCCGGGAAAGAACAAAGGAAAACCGGCCGGAACAGAATGCAAACTGGCAACTCCAGAAAACTGGTCCCGTAATAAATTACAGGAAAACCCCGATACTGTGCATACACACCCGCATCTGTATTCCGACCGGATACAAATGCAATGAGACAAAATCTACACTGTACTATACTAGGATCCGGCTTAAACCAAAGCCGGCTAGTAATATCCGTCCGATCCTGATGCATGCAATACCGCACGTATCTGATCGAACCCTGCCATATCTCCAAACGGCCTCTACAGCGTTTCGCCCGAAACTTGAGTAACTGAATGTGTGGTGGACTCTAAAGACTCGTCAATACTATGGCTGTGGATTTAACCACTAGCACGTCAGAGGTATAAGCCAATACGTGACGGGCCACCAGCTATTGACCAAAAGGGACGTCGATGAGCGAACTCATCCTGACACCCTACTGAGCCTATCAGTGACAATATCCGTACAGTCCGGTCCGTTCGTCTATGAGTATCGCATGACGGGCCTAGGGGGTTGGTAAAAGTCAGACCCCCAAAAGCGGTACAAGTCGTGTCGGAGCGTAGCCCAGAACACCCTGAGATACTACTGGAATACCTACCAGTAAATCTCCTGCCTCGGCCGAGGGCTTTGTGTAATGGCTCTCCTAGACACAGCGCGACCTCACCCCCAATACCGGGAGAGACGAACCCCTGCAGATCCGCTCACTGCCTCCATGTGGCTCGGGATTGTACCCAACTAAAACCTGTTTGCACGACTCCTTTGAGCCGTGGTAGGGTAGTAATCAAAGCACAGTGTGAACTCACACGAGACAAATGACGATCTCAGGTCGATGAACTAACCTGTACACATGTCACCAGGGAACTGCTATCTGACATCTGGTATAAGTCCAACTAGCAGGTTCCCGGCGAGTCCTGTCCGGTGTACTCATAACCCAATGAGCACCTGTATACATCTTATGTGAACCAACTGACACCAGTGGCTTGTGAGACCGGCCACAGCCCCTCGTCGGGGTCTCGACTGTATACACTAGTCTACTAATGGAGTATCGATGCCCTGTCTCGAAACTCCCTCGACTAGGGACCTTTTAAGGATGTGCTTATAGACCGCCAGCTCTCACGTATATGATCGCCATCATACTGCTGGTAGTCAAGCAAGAATCCTAGGGGCTCTATCAACGTGTAATAGCGACATGTCAGGTCATCTAAAGCAGTACACGATGATAAAGATAAACCAGATAGCATACAATCATCTCGAGTAAGACTGTCCTACCGGGATAGGTCCTCCCTCAATCATTGCAATCACGTGCCTGTGATCCAATAATTGACTCTGAGGGCACTATCTCCAACACTTACGACTTACAGAGGAACAAATACTTAGGAATTCTCACGATTCCTAAGGAGAAAATACACCTACAAGATCCTTACGACTTGTAGGGAGGAATACCTTTGTGAGACCCTTACGGCTCATGAAGTCAAAAGCCTTAGTCGACAGGACCCTAATCCTGTTCGCTAAGCCACCTTTGTTCGACATCGACAGAGGCAAATGATGATTCGCTCCCGGCTATATCCCAGTGTAGCGGTGCTGATGCCGAAATCGGTGTCTAATTTCAGGTTTACGGTGAAAAGCCAGTAGGCCGCACATGCATATGAAATAGCCGAAATGATGGGCAACTCGCAATAAAAAGCAGCGAGTAAAAATAAAGTAAACAGCCGAAATGATTGAGCACCGCGAAAAATAGTCGAAATGATTGGGCGATCGCGACCTTCACAATATAAAAGCTGAAATGATAGAGCATCGCGGAAATAAAACAATAATAAAAAAAATACTAAAAAGAAAAATATGATGAAATTTCTGCCCTACAGGTGAGATCACATCCATCCCTGTATACAATCCAGGGGCACAAACAAAGAAGAAAACACGTCTTCCCTCCCCATGCTCCATCAGAAAACGGAGCCAAGTCTTGACGGTAACTCATATAAAACCGGAAAGACGATCGGAGATCATCTTGCACCACGCAGAGTGGTCACCACCTTGACGTCCGTCTCAATACAACAGATACTTAACGTCAACCCATATAAAGCCAGAAAGACAACTGGAGATCGTCTCACACCAGTGTGGAATGGTCACCACCTCGACATTCGTCTCGACACAGCAGACGCAACATCATCAAACAAAGGGAGCCATGGCAAAATCCCTAGTTCCAGACCTTGACGGTTCACCAGCAACCTAGAGACAACCGCGACGTCCGTCTCGATACAGTAGACGAGATGTCACCCCAGCGTTCTTCCTCCAGTAAGGATCAGACGCGAAAATTAAACAAATGGAGCCACGGCAAAATTCCAGCTCCACCCCGACGTTCGTTTCGATACAGCAGACGAGTTGTCACCCCAGCATTTTCCTCCAACAAAGATCAGACGCGACAATCAAACAAACGGAGCCACGGCAAAATTCCAGCTCCACCTCGACATTCATTTCGATACAGCAGATGAGTTGTCACCCCAGCGTTCTTCCTCCAGCGGGATTCGGACGCGACAATCAAACAAACGGAGCCACAGCAAAATCCCTAGTTCCAAACCTCGACGGTTCACCAGCAACCCAAAGACAACCGCGACATTCGTCTCGATACAGCAGACGCGATGCCAGCAAAACGAAGCAAAGGCCAAATTCCTAGCTTCAGGGTCTTGATGGCAACTCACATAAAACCTGAAAGACTATCGGAGATCATCCCACACCAGCGCGGAGTGGTTATGACTCATCGGGGCTCGCCAAAATGAGCCTAACCTCAAGTAAAAAGCGGCATGGCAAATTCCTAACGCTTTCTCTTCCGACGGTCAAACTGCCTAGGAAGATTGCTTGAAGATGTCTTGTTCAGCCCCCGAAGGGATCAGAGACACGGCAGTCGCAGGGCTACTCGAACAGCACAATTGCCTATCGAGGACTATATCAGCTTATGCGACGGTACGATGTCCAAAACCCTAAGTACCACCGACCTTAACGGGCTTCTGTCGTAAAGAGCAGAGGTTAAATGCGACGTTAGGATGTTCTTGCGAGAAACGCTCGATTCGTCTCGACTTGTGCAGAAATTGATGTCTTTGCAAGAAATTCTTGAGACGGCTCGAATCGTGAGATAAAGCCTTAGGCAGTGGGCATAAAAGAAGCCTGTTTCCTAAGCACTGGGACCCCGCAAGTTGGCCCAAAATGGTCTCTTGCATACCATCCACGGGTCTCACTCTCCAACGTCGAATTTCGACAAGGAGGGAAACAACCGCTTACGGGTCCTCTCGACTCGTAAGAGGGAAAATTCTCTTATAGGATCGTTACGACTTATAAGATAAAACACACTTAGGAATCCTCACGATTCCTAAGGAGAAAACCCACCTACGAGATCCTCTCGATCCGTTGGGAGAAAAGTCTCTATGAGACCCTCACGGCTCATAGAGTTGAAAAGTCTGAGGCAGCAGATCTGAACCTGTGACCTGAGTTATCGCTATCTCCTGGAGAAAACTAAGTTATCTGCCAATTATGATTATCAAGTCAACATGCTGATAATAAGAGAAGACATAGAGCGAGACGGGCATACAAGACAATACAAAGGAAAAAAATGTGTATCTTTATTTATTAATTCTATCAAGTACAAGGTGGATTGTACAAAAGAATAAAGAATGGATACATGTTATTCGAAAAGGAAAATTTCTTACAAGTAAATAGATACAAGGGGAACTACGGGGAAGGAAGCGTCTTGCATAGCTCTAGCAATTGTTCGCGCACCTCCTTCCACGCTTTCTCCTGATCGGCCACCACCGCTAGTTCTGCCTCCACTTGAGCCCGCTGCTGTAAGAAAGATGCCAGCTGCTCCCCCACAGCCTGATGAGCAGCTTCGCGGCTTGGGGCGTCACACTCGGCGACATAAAGCTCCCGCTTCAAGTTTAACCCGTGAGAGAGGCGCTCCAGGAGGCCCTCAAAGATAGCCTTCACTTGGGCAGCATTCGCCTCAACCTCAGCACGCAGGCGAGCCGTCTTGCTCGAGGTCTCTTGGTATTCCCTCAGCCTTAAAACCGCTTCTTGCTCCAAATGGTGGACGTAAGAAGCGCTTTGCTCAATCCACGCGGTTCTTTGACGGCTTGCGGCTAAGGTCTCAGGAGCGGGGCGCATAAGCTCCAGCTGATGAAGGCGAGCCTCAATCTCTCGGCAATGATTAACCCAAGATGCGACAATGCCCTCGTCATGGAAATTGGCAAATATCACTAGCATCGGGTTAACCGTCGTAGCGAAGTCCACAGCAGACGTAGGAGCCTCGACGTCGAGTTCCTCAATATAGTCGCTCAACATACACAGACTATTCGCCGCACCTTTCGAGGACGGACGTCTTTGGGAAGGGCCTGCCGGCATTGTAATACGAGGCTCAAAAGGCGCCAAGACCGGAACGACAGCTGAAAAAGACAAAATGCGATTAGATGATGATTCAATGGATATGGAGAAAGTCATTGATAAGATAGTTTACTATACCAGTTGAAGCAGGTGTCAAGGCCGGAAGGGCCGGTGGTGCAACCGATCTTTCTTCTCCCCCTTCGATTTGTAACACTGCAGTCAGGACAAGAGAGAGTTAGAAATAATTCTACCACCGAAAAACAAAGATATCAATCGGGAACGGTACTCACCAGCGCCACCAGAGGGAGAGGCGAATTCAGATGGGAAGGAGAAGTGTGGGAGCAACACTTGATATAGATGATCAAAGAGCACTCCTGAAAAGTCATAGCATTACGACTTTAGTACACAAATTATGCGTCTGGAAGATAAGATTAATAAATTGCAAACCCATACCTTCCAACATCTTTGAGGGTATGAGAGAGGGTTGAGAGGTGACCACCGCCAAGGCAGTCGTCGAAGGCGCTCCCTCGAGCAGTGGGGCATCGGCACTGGCTGCACCTGCGTTACGAAAAGGTGAACTTGTCAGAAAGGATTGTAAAGTAAAGAAAAACAGCAACTTGGGATTTACCTGAGGAGCTCCCGGCTGAAACGGAGGCGACTCCCTCCTCTATCGACATGAGGCCACCGCCCGTGGCCTCGTCACCCGACTCGATGGGGACCGTCGTCGTACTCGCGCGGCCAGAAGACGGCGGAAAATCGTAGACGGGGAGGGCAATGATCGGAGCATTGCCGGACTCTTGAGAGGGAGCAGCTGACTCTTCCCAAAGAGTCGGGCCCATCTCACCCGCTACCTCCTCGGGCTCCGCGATCTCCATCGGCTCATCCACCGTCACCACAAGGTCGCCGGCCTCAAGCGCCTCGTCCGCCACTACCTTGGGCACAGTCATAACGATCATTTCATTTGCCGCCACTTCAGGTTCGGCATCAATGACCTTCTCGGCTGCACACCCCTCAACCGCCATCTCAGGCTCCGAAGCCTCAGCGACGTTGCCCACCGTCGGCTCGGGTTCAGCAGGTGCCGCCTCCCCTGTTTCCTTGGGTTCAATGGTCTCCGCCTCCCCCTCGGTCGGACTTGGCCCCGCGAGATAAAATATATAAGAACCGCTGGCATTATAATTCTCACAATAAGAATTCTGAAAGAAATGCTACCTGAAGTGGACTTATCATTTGCGCTTCGAGCGGCGCGCGCCACTTGTCTGCGAGCAGTGGATAGGGCGACAGTGGCCTCTTCGGAGGGAGTATCTGCCCGAGGGACGGTGCTTGGGCCCACTCCCATAACCAAAGCAGCCCGGCGCGCCTTCGCCTCACGCCTCAGCCGCTTCCTTTCCTCCCGGGCCTTTGAAATGGACCTTACCAGAGCCTCTTTCATTGAGGCGTCCTCGTCTGTATACAGGGATGCCTCCAAATTCTTCAAGGCATCCCTCGTCGACTTGTCAAGTCGAGGCTCTTGCAGCAGCCCCGATGAGACCGGAATTCCAGTAACAGGTTCGGGGAGGATCCCCTCATCGACTGGTATAACCCCTATAAAGAAACAAAAGAAGAAAGTTAGGTTGACCATCGAAAAAGATAACGAAATTTGTTTTAAAAAAAAAAGGAGGTGGGACATACCGGCGCCCGCTAAAGCGCGTTTCTCCTCCTCCTTTTGGAAGGTTTTCAAAGAGGCAGCAATAGCTTCTTCGGTAGAGACACCTGTTGAAAATGGGGAAAAGTATTAGTCAAGAATAATGATAAAAAATGCGATGAAATGATGGAGAAAGCAGCTAATAATTACCTGACTCAGCGAGTTTACTCAACCACGCTTCAAGCCTCGCTGATCGCTCAGAAGCCGCAATGGCGGCCGCCAGGTCGGTGTCTGCGGGGTCTATCGCGAAGCCCTTATTACTGCCATATTCACTTATTCCTTCGGTAAGAGGGGCCTCAGGCTCTAAGCCAAGAATCGCGTCAAGGGAAAGGAGCGACTTCTTCTTCTTTTGCCCGCTAGCTCTGGATGCACCCGGGACTGATTTACGCTTGGCGGATACCTTGGGGCGGCGGGTCCCGATATCCGTGCCTGCACCAGACTCCGACGATAACACAGTTACCGCCTCCACTGGAGCACGGGGGGCTGGTGGCGCATCCACAATATCGCGAGGCGGCAATCTGCGCGGAGGATTCAACACGCGCGGAGGTCCACCTCCAGCACCTTTCAATGGAGGAATGACCGGAGTCCTCGGCCTCAAGGGAGCCTTGTGATCGCCGCCGGGAGGTGCACCCTTGCGGTCAACCAGCATACGTTTCTCCATCAGAATAACGGGCCCCATTGCATGCGCATACCAGGCCACGTACGCGTTAAGGACTTTGGGGACGCAGCTCGGCTCGCTAATAAAGAAATAAGAACCCGTGTTAAGACGCGTAAAGTGGTGCATTGCGTTCTTTATCCCCTCTCGGCTAACCACGGGCTTTTCCAAGAAAGCTTCCATCGGGATCCCTTGGTTGTAGCTCGATTGCTGAGCGAACCGGTGCGGATTATACCTCATAAAGAGTGCTGTCTCATTCTGCCTGAACACCAGGTAGCCCGGCCGAATGGAATAGAGGTGGAGGATTTCCCGAGCCTTCAATATGGAAGCCCCGTCTTTAAAATCATTGCGTAGCGACACTACTGACTTGGTGGTCTCTGAGCCTATTGTTATGACCTTATCCAAGAAAGAAGTCTTCGCCCCGACCAGGTGTGGTCGAAGGAGCAGCCCCCTAGCCTCCCGCGGAGGTGCAACTATGATCGAAGCCCCGACCAGCCATATGACCCTCGGGAGCCTGCATTTCTCAAAAAAGGGAGGAATCTTATGGGCACCGAACAACCCGTAGCACGTGCATTTCCATCCAAGAGGTAAAGTAGTGCATCGGGAAGTTGGCAGGTTGCACCCCTGGCTCACTAGCGTCCGCCGCTACACTAAGTCCATTATAAAGATGAGCCAGCCCAGCGATTCCTACTGACAACTGAAAACCAGCCACCATCCGATGCGCTGGGTAGAAAACAGTCAGCCGCATATGGCGTGGGTGCATAGGAAGAGCAAAACTGCACAACCACAAGCCCAAGAACCCTACAAAGAAGGTCTCTTCATCCATGTCGGGGACGACAATTTCTGAAAAAGGGACGACGGCGGCACCGGGAAGATAAAAGTCTTTGTGGTCATCCTCCGATGTGGGTCGGCGATCCAAACCGAACCCAAAAGGGTCATCGAGCTGGGCGAACTTCTCGCTCCGCTCTGATAAGAACTCCGGTCGAATGAAGCGAGCAATGAAATCTGCAAAACTGACTCCCCGGTCGCCCGATTCCAGATAGAGTCCTTCATAAATCTCTAATACCTTCACCAAGCCCGGATACTGGTGCTGAATAGCATTCTCCGGAGTCAGATCAAACACCAGCGGCTTGGTGGCAAAGACGTGTTCATCGGGAGGAAGCAGCTCCTCGTAGTGCTCCCCCCTCATTGGCAGACCCGAGACTTCAGCAAACTCCTCCAAAGAGATAGAGACCTCACTGTCCGTCATCAGGAAGGTATGGGTGGGGATATTCCATTGTTCAGTAAAGGCCTTGATCCACCACGTTGGAGGAGAGGGATACTCGAAGAGCGAGACATAGACGTCCGAATACAAACCAATCTTCGTCAAATGGGTCCTTTTCGCCGATAGGATATACCGGGCCCACTGCAAGTATCCGGCGGGGGGTCGCGGGACCAATCCAATATTATAAGCCTGTCCCCAAGGGCGTGCTTCACCCCGACAGATTCGCCTTCCTAAAACATCTATTGCCGGCGGCGGCTGTACGGGAATAGCACCAATTGCAGGCTGTAGGAGGTCATCTGAATTCCAATTCTTAACCTCCACGGCATACTTCACCGGGGGTTCATCCGCATAAGGGATCGAAAATATCGGCTCAGATGGCGTGGCAGAACTGAAACTTCGGCGACCTTGGATAATCTCACTGTACCACCTACCCCACAGGTGAAGGCTCTTGTACTCGGGGTCATGATCCTTTATGAGAGCGAGCACCACTCGGTCCACCGGTGCCTGGGGAAACCCTCCCTCCGAGCGAACAAACGGGAAAGACAAATTACCAGACATGTTTCCTACGGAGAAACAAAAATCTTTAATTAGCCGTCGGTGTTGTAACTCCAACGCTCGACATTTTAAAATTTTACACCACACTGCAATGCAGTGGGTAAGGGACCAAATGAGGACCCACAAAATCTGAATGACGGCGCATCATTTAATAAGACAGTCCCATCATTGGATGAGACTGTCAGTTAATGAAAAGATCCCCAAGAGAATATCTTCATTGATGGGAAATCCCCAGAGACAAGGAGAAAATCTCCTCTTTTAGAGCAAAGCTCTGTCACAGAGTGACATTTGTCAAACTCTGGTCTCAAGGGAGTAAAAATTTCCTTGGAAAGAGCCCAGCTCTATAATAATGATGGAAAAGCCATCAAAAAGGAAAACTTTAACTCCTAAAAATTAAAAATTTGGGATCTTAAAGATCCATAAAAACTTTTAGGAGTTCTCCACTTTCAGATCAGAAAAGGTCTACATTTGATCCATGAGCAAAGCTCTCTTCATGGGTTAAAACCCATGAACAAGATCTCTGTAGATCTATAGATTTCTGAGAGCAAGGCTCTGTTAATAAAACCCCAAAGGGGTTTTCTTTAGATCAAAGATCTATAAGAGCAAGGCTCTGTTAATCAAATTTAATTTAATTTAAATTTTACCTAAGTTGTTCTAAAAATCTGAACTCTGGAAAGAAATGAGAGCAAGGCTCTAAAAATCTTAAACAAGAGCAAGACTCTGAAATTCAAGTTCTTGAAAATGGTAAAAAATTTATCAAGGACCAAGGGTCCTATTTATAGGCGCCTGCGCCCTTTCACCTGACTCCTTGGAACCAACGGTCAAGATTTGGCCACCGCTGCACTCACCTGTGTGCCACGTGAGCGCAACGGTGGGGGGGGCATTTGTTTCCCCTAATCAGAGCAAAGCTCTGTTTAAATTTCAAAATTCAAAATTCGAAGAAACGCTTCAAATTCTTTGCGCTGCGCGCAACGCGCCACGTGTCAAAAACTGATACGGCAGTGCAGCGCCCAAGGCAGTGCGCCCAATTAGAGCAAAGCTCTATTAAAAACAAAAATAGAAGCAAAGCTTCAGTTGCGCAAGCGCTGCGCTGCGCGACACGTGTCAGCCCAGTCGCTTTTGCGCAAAGCGCTGCGCTGCGCGACACTTGTCAGCGCAGCAGCGCTGCGCTGTGCGCTGCTGGACACGTGTCAGCGCTGTTGCGCAAGCGCAGCTGCGCTGCTGGACACGTGTCACGCTCTGGAGCATTTGCGCCAAACAGAATTAAAATTCTAAGAAATCTTTCTGTTCTTGTTAAAACAAGAAGATTTTCTTCTGTAAAACAGAAGCCCTTGGATCAAAAATCCAACGGTGGGGAAAATTTCCCAAATCACTCAGAGAAAGATCTCTTTAACAAATTTAACTAATTTATGGGCACTATAAAAAGGACTCTATGCCTTAATTCAAAAGGAGGAACATTTGGTGAAAAATCAAGAACTTCAAACAGAGAGAACTCTGAAGAAATTTCGAAAGGAGAAAAGGTAAAAACCATTAGGAAAAAGAGAAAATTCTCTCATGAACAGATTATTGATCTAAGAACAAGATCAATAATCTTAAATAAAAAGAAAAATAAATAATAATAGTGCTTTGCACTTTCTTATGAACCATTGGTTCTTTGAAAACAAGAAAAACTTGTTTTCTTTGATTTAAAATCGATCAAAATATAAAACAGTGCTTTGCACTTGAAAAATTGCACTGTTGCGCTCCTTTGTTGGCGCAAGCCACCAGGGAGCGCCACGTGTCAACAGCACAACAGCGCAGCGCACGGACACAGCGCACTGCGCTGTTGCGCTTGCGCTTACCAGAGTGCGACACGTGTCGCTTCCACGAGCGCTTGCGCTCATTATTTGGCGCAAAGCGCCTGACAAGCCACTGTCAAATAATTAATGCATTGCATTATTTGCAGAAGGGCCTAGCCCAATTAAAAAAGACCTAACGGGCTGAACTAAATGCTTTGCATTATTTTAAAAATGGGGCAGAGCCCAAGCAAAGACATATGCTCTGCATCAAAATAAAGGGACAGAGCCCAAATCAGAAAGGCCTAGCAGGCCAGAATAAAATGCTGTGCATTACTAAACATGGGCAAAGCCCTAACACAGGTCTAACAAGACAAATGCAAACAAAACGTTGGACATTTCTCAGTTGGATTTAACCCAATCATGGCCATAAGTCCTCAAATTAAATTGACTGAGCACGTCGGCTCTCTTAAATAAATCTACATACGGTTCAAGGGTACATCTTCGAACTCCTCTGACACCTATCATTGTAATCCTTCAACGACGTCAGAGAGGTGACGGGTCCCGACGACCATATATCGATATGGACTGCGGGGTCCTTAAACTCGTGGACCGAAACATCCTTAAACTAATATTGGACCGAAACGTCCTTAAACTAATATTGGACCGAAACGTCCTTAAACTAATAAACTAATAGTGGACCGAAACGTTCTTAAACTAATATTGGACCGAAACGTCCTTAAACTAATATTGGACCACCACGTCCCTAAACTGGCGATGGACCACCACGTCCCTAAACTGGCGATGGACCACCACGTCCCTAAACCGGAACATAGACCACTACGTCCCTAAACTGGAGCACTAGAGCCTCCAAATCCTCTCTTTGCCGGATCCAAACGATCCCGTTTAAGTTGATCTTAGCCCCAAACATGGCTAACGTATCCTTAAACATTCAAATGGACTATAAAACCCCAAATCAACTCTGGTTCAAGGGTACAACCCCGAACTCCTCTGACACCTGTCGTTGTAATCCTTCAACGACGTCAGAGAGGTGACGAGTCCCGATGGCCATACATTAAATGGACCACCATGTCCCTAAACTGGAAATGGATCTAGACGATCCCGTTAAGTAGATCTTAGTCTGGAAATTAGACTAAAGTATCCTTAACAAACGTTTAAGTTGATCTTAGCCTCAAATATGGCTAACGTATCCTTAAACCAAAACCCAAATCCAAGTAAATACGGATTTGGAATAATCCACGTCCTACGGGCGACGGCATTACTCAGTCTCTGTATACAATCCATGGGCAACCATAAACAAAACAAACACACACGACACGAAGTGAAATTCTGGAGAAAGAGAAAGTGGCTACCGCGATGCGGTAGCGTAATTAACTGCAGGGGCTTGTGCCTGCAGGGAAGAGCGTCCCCACAATCAAAAACCCCTCTAGCAAGGGGGAATCTGACGAAGTTTGCTACATCGGCCACATTCGTCTAAACCTCCGATACACGGTGCCATAAATCAACTTGGCATCTTCGGAGAGGTAGACGGATAAAACCATATAGCATCTGCCCCGAATCTCAGGCCAGACGTCATCGCGTCGCGGCCGTCCTTCGAAGGGGAACAGCTCTGTCATGTGCCGATCTTAGCACACTCTGGGAAGAGGGGCTTGACAGTCGGTCCTTAGCAGGCCTCCTAAGGCCCCTCCAGCGCTAAAGATCTAAGCCCTCATGAAGAGGCAGCCGAACGGCTACCCTGCTCGGCTATCCCTGGCTGGTAGCTCCCCTACCCCAAAATGCCATTGATCGAAGCCCTCACTAAGAGGTAGCCGAGCGGCTACCCTACTTGGCTATCCCTGGCTGGTAGCTCCCCTACCCCGCAACGCCAGGGAATGAAGCCCTTACTAAGAGGCAGCCGAGCGGCTACCCTGCTCGACTATCCCTGGCTGGTAGCTTTCCTACCCCACAACGCCAGAGATCAAAGCCGTCGCCAAGAGGCAACCAAGAAGCTTCATTGCTCGGTCGGTCCTTAGCAGGCCTCCTACGGCCCCTCCAACGCCAGGGATCAAAGCCCTCGTCAAGAGGCAACTGAGCAGCTTCATTGCTCGGTCAATCCTTAGCAGTCCTCCCATGGCCCCTCCAGCGCTAAGGATCTAAGCCCTCACGAAGAGGCAGCCCTACTCGGCTATCCCTGGCTGGCAGCTCCCTATCCTACAATGCCAGGGATCTAAGCCCTCATGAAGAGGCAGCCGAGCGGCTACCCTGCTCGGCTATCTCTGGCTGGTAGCTCCCTACCCCACAACGCCAGGGGTCAAAGCCCTCACCAAGAGGCAACTGAGCAGCTTCACTGCTCGGTCAATCCTTAGCAGGCCTCCCATGACCCCTCCAGTGCTAAGGATCTAAGCCTTCACGAAGAGACAGCCGAGCGGCTACCCTGCTCGGCTATCCCTGGCTGGTAGCTCCCTACCCCACAATACCAGGGATCTAAGCCCTCACCAAGAGGCAGCTGAGCGGCTACCCTGCTCAGCTATCCCTGGATGGTAGCTCCCTACCCCAACACACCAGGGATCAAAGCCCTTGCCAAGAGGCACCGGGCAGCAACCCTGCTCGGCCATCCTTAAGGATCAAAGCCTTCGCCAAGAGGCACCGGGCAGCAACCTTGCTCGGCCATCCTTAAGGATTAAAGCACTCGCCAAGAGGCACCGGGAAGCAACCCTGCTCGGCCATCCTTAGTAGGCCTCTTATGACCCCTCCCACGCTAAGGATAAAAATCCCTCGAAAGAGGCAACCAGGCCCGCCCTTGGTCGGTTATCCCTGGCTTGTAGCTCCCTACCCCAACATACCAGGGATCAAAGCCCTCGCCAAGAGCCACCGGCAGCAACCCTGCTCGGCCATTCTTAAGGATCAAAGCCCTCACCAAGAGGTACCGGGCAGCAACCTTGTTCGGCCATCCTTAGTAGGCCTCTTACGGCCCTTCCCGCGCTAAGGATAAAAATCCCTCGAAAGAGGCAACCGGGCCCGCCCTTGCTCGGTTATCCCTGGCTGGTAGCTACCTACCCCAACACACCAGGGATGAAAGCCCTCACCATGAGGCACCGAGCAGCTACCCTGCTCGGCCTGTCCTTGGTAGGCCACTTACGGCCCCTCCCGTGCTAAGGATCAAAGCCCTCACCAAAAGGTACCGAGCAGCTACCCTGCTCGGCCCCGTCCTCAGCATGCCTCTCCGGGCCTCCCACACTAAGGAACATGACCTCATCACGAGGCATCCGGTCTGTCTATGTCTGAGCGATCTCCACCTCGACTTCGGGGCCATGGAGATACCATCTTTGCATACTGGGAAAATGAATAGATTCAACTCGACGCGTAATCGCTAGACGAAGAACCGACATAACGCAAAGGCAGTACTATACAACTACAAGTGTTTACCAACAAAGGAAAATACGCGCGCAAATACTACTGTAAAAAGTATTTATTCACAAAGTCAAAACTTTTACAAGGGTATTGTGGGCTTCGCAGCCCTACAAAATGCCCGGAGGCCTACAAAATTCCCGATACAACAAAGAAATAAAATAAGAAGACGAGGGGCTTCAGGCCTCAGGGCTAGGCGCAGCCTCTGGAAGCTCATCGCCCATCACAGGAGCCTCGGTGTCGCCTTCACCGGGAATCTCTTCCTTGGTCTTGCCCCCAGGGCCGTCCCCCTGCTCGTCATCCCCGCGAGGATATTCAGCTCGGAGCTCGTTGTCAACGAACTCCGGCATCCGAGCCTTGACGGCATCAAGGGCCTCGTGCCAGATGGCGGTAGTGGCCGAGGCTAGGACGGTGTAAAAATGTTCCGACTTCTGGAAGTTCTCCACCGCTTTCGTCGCTCTGAGGTTAGCTCACTTCACCCCCTCTACCGCCTCCTCCAGCTCCTTCCGGAGGGTGCTCATTGACTTCTTCAAGGTGTCGACGAGTACCTTAGAGTCCTGAAGCTTGGCCTGGGTGGCCTCGCGACACCTGGCAACCTCCTTCTTCACTGCCGCTACCTCCTGCTTCGCGGCCGCTACCTCCTGCTTCTCGGCCGCCACCTTGCCCTCCAGGGCAGCGACCCTCGCCATTGCCGCCTCCAGCTCCCGCTTTGAGCTCTCCTTCAGCGAGGAGAGCTCTCCCGCAGCTCGGATCACCGGGGTAATCTCTTCGTCCTCCATATGGATGACGAGGGCGACGTGCTGGAGAACCTGAAGAAATTAGAGGGGAGGTCAGGAAGAAAGGAGAGGAACCAAATTTTACGAATGGTAAGAAGCTGAAGCAAAAGTCAAGTAAAGTACGGGCACTAACCTGCACGGCCTCTTGGGCGATTGACGCCATCTGTGCCCTGAGAGTCCCCCGAGGGATCTTGCCCCCGGCCGACCTCTCCATGTCCGATAGCAAGCTGTCAATGACGGAAAGCCCTGAGGGCACTTCAAAGCGGAGGCCCCCCTCGTCCACCAAGATCAGGGAGGCCGGGGTCCGTGGAACTATTCGAGGGAACCTCTTGAGGGGCGACGGCGGAGAGCCGGTCTCCAGCTTCGAAGCCTGGGAATCCTTTCCCCGAACCCGTTTTCTGCTCGGCGCCTGGATGGGCTCCAGGGCTCGGCCCGCAGTCGAACGCTGGGGTGGGACGGCTGCCAGGGGAACCGGGACAGACGTCGGACGAGAAGAGCTGGCACCTCCAGCCTTCGATCCCTTCTTCGGCTTGCGCATGGCTGCTCGGAGGTAACTCAAGTCCGTGGGTTCTGCATAAGCCAAATACAATGGAATTAGAAACACAAACAGAAATGAAGACAAACACAAGCTCCTAACTTACCGACAAAATGGGCGGGGCTGAACCCAGCCCAACTAAAGGCCCGTTCAGAAAGCAGCACGTCGGCCTGAGGAATGGGCTCCCACTCCGGCACTCTCACTGCATCGGGATCGTTGGACGGACTTCCCTGTCGGCACCTATCCCTAGACCACTGGACGGGCATGGGCCAGTCCTCAACCTCTGGCGGCCCAACAAAGAAAAACTTCTTCTTCCAACCATGGATAGAAGAAGGCAAGACGACGACACCCGACCCGGCTGCACTCCCCCGTTGTTTCCTAAAAGAGAGGTAAACCCACCTCAGGTCGCCCGCGCGAGTGCCGGGATGACTTTTGTAAATGAGGGAGGAGGTAAGGATGGACAGATTGAAGGGGACATATGCAACTTCAAGCAGACCAGGAACCCGAGGAGAATCCTCAAGGAGTTCGGCACTAGCTGGCCCGGGGCTAGCCTAAAGTAATTTAGCGCTCCAACAATCTCGGGAGAGAAAGGCAGGCACATTCCGGCCCAAAAGGCCTCCAAGTACAGGGCAATCTTCTTGCCCCGTACCTGATCTGCCCTCTCTTCCTCTCCGGCCAAACACAACGTGTAGCCGGGAGGAATATGGAAACGAGTCCGAGCATTGGCAAGCTCCTCCTCGTGCCTCACCGTAGACGGCACGCCAGGCGCATCCGTGACCTCCACTCGTGGGGCCGCCCCCGTCGCGCGACCCTGGGAAGGAGACCTAACCCTAGCTCCCTGGGAGGACTCCGGTCAAGAAGAAGAAGAAGAAGAAGAAGAAGAGGAAGACTCTACAGAGGGCTCCCCAGATGCTACACCAACCACATTTACAGACTCCTCAGAGGAAGACATCTAACCTGATGAAGAGGAGTCCTCGGAAAAGCAAAAGCGGAAATCCCGACCTAAAGAGGAGAACGCCGAGTTAACAAGACCAAAGACGAGGAGGTTATGAAGAGAGATAGGCCCTCATGTGGACCCCACCTCTACTTATTGCCACCGGCGTTCTCATCCAACGGCGACAGTCATCTCCCGCCGAAACGGTTCAGTACACTCGACGGCCATGATCGCTCCACCTGTCGCATGCACATTGACATATCCCCTCAGACGCCAAAGGTCTGCGGCCCGTCGTGTCAGCCAGCCAGCGCCCGACATGTGGACTGTCGCTTCAGTAAGCGTACACACGATCCGGCGCACCCTCTTTAATGCAGAGATCTCTCCCCTGATCCGCTGGCGTCATCCAGAAAATACAGCAGGTTACCCGGGGACACGCCCGACGATATCTTCGAAAGGAGCTCACCTCGGGTGACCCGGCAGACCACTCTCGACCCGACCCGTCAGCTGGTCGGGACGAGAGTGGGGGGCTAATGGTGATGCCCGATATCGGTGATCTCCCAGATCATGACACGTGGCAGATGGCGTGTCCTAAAGCTCACAAGAAAGGACCTACAGCGGATGACCAGACCACTCCTGTGCCCGACCCATAAACAAGCGAGCGCAATCAGCCTCCTCGGCCTCACAGCTCGTCTCCGGGCTACTACGGAACGAAGATACCTCGGCTTTCCCGCTCGTCCGCGAGCTCTCCCGCCGAGGTCATCTTCCTCGGTCTCATCGACCGACCAACGGCACCACTCATAGGCGCAACCGCCATCCCGCGAATCTCGCCATGCGTGAGATATCCGCCGTCCACATCCCACGTTCCACGCCATCACGATCCTCTATTAACGAGCCTGTCTCGCCATTAATGGGGATCCCGCTCATTACGTGGTCGTGACGTCGGGAGCGTAACGGCCAGCGTGATTCTCGCGCCTGCCCTGCCTGCTGCCACCGCTATATAAACCCCTCTTCCAGACGGTTAAAGTAAGCCATTTTTACTCCACTAAGCCGTTACTCTGCTCGGATTTCCTCTCTAACTTGACCGTCGGACGGTCCTCGGTGGTACAACCACGCCGAGACTTCCTTGCAGGTAGCTCGGCGCCAATAGCCTTAAACCCATTGAGATCCACACGCCTCAGGAGCCTGCCTCCAGATCAAATATCAGCCGTCCATCGCCACCATCAACAGATCAACGGAAGGTAACATCTTGGCGTGATCCAGGTCACGTCAAAAGGAATTTCTAATCTAGCATGATCTAGGAAACTAAAAGCATACAAAACCAGGGAGCACTGTCCAAATATTACGCATTTGTTATATGCAGATGACACAATTATTTTTTCTAATGCAGGTAAAGAAAATATTAAAGTATTATTTGATTTTCTACAAGAATATGAATACTCTAGGAAAAAAATTAATTGTGGCAAAAGTGCCTATTATACATCAAAAGATTTTCCTCCACCTGCAAATTTGGCTATACAGCAGCAGACTAATATATTTAAAGGAATCTGGCCTCTTACATATCTAGGAGCTCCTATACATTTTGGAAGAGGGAAGAAAATTTATTTTGAAAGTTAAATTGAAAAAATCAGAAACAAATTGCAAGACTAGCAAAACAAGCTGCTATCACAATCAGGCTTATATTGATTAAACATGTTCTATCTTCTATGCATTACATATATTATCTGCTAAAAATCCTCCAAAGATTATTTTGAAGAAAGTTTCGGCAATTATGGAAAATTTCTTTTGGAAAAATAATGATTCTCAAAAGGGGCTTCAGTGGATTTCATGGGACAGAAAAAGTAAACCATTGATAGAAAGAGATTTTGACTTAAAGATGTAATACTCAGTATCCGTTATACAGTAAAATATGTATTTAAATAAACTTTATGTAATTTAATTTACTTATTTAAATTTTATTTCCAAGATCCCCTTTTCTTGCATTTTCTTTTCATTTTCCTTTTTGTTTATCCCCAAAACCAAAGTCCATGAGTCTCGCCAAACTCCTCTCCCCCTTTCTGCTTTTCTTTTTCTTTTTCCCCTTACCTGGCCCAATCTCCCCAATCTCCTTCCTTCCTTCTTTCTTTTTTTCCCCTCATCTCCACGTAATGTGACCGAGTCCACACCCCAACGACCTCCGCGTTTCCTGCCCCTCCTCCTCAACATGCCTCACGAAATCCTAACCCAGCTCCCTCAAAACCCTCTCCATCTCTCTCTAACCTCTCTCTTCACACTCTCCATCTCTCTCTGTATCTCTCTCCTTTCAAGCTCAAGCCGACCACCACCACTGCACTGTCACCTCCTTCGAGCTAAGCCCCTCCTTCGTCCTACTGAGCCTCCACAGTATCATCAAGCCAAGCCGAAGTTCCCTACACCGCCTCGAAGCCACCGGCGTCGTTGTTGCCGCCATCGCCATCACCGTCGTCATCGTAGCCGCCGTTGTTGTACCAGAGCCCAGGACTCGCCCGTGCCACGCTCGCATCGCGCTCGTAGGATGCCTGTGTCGCGCATGCACCCAGCGCACATCGTGCATACGCCACACACCGTGTCCATCACCGTACCGTCTCGTGTGTCGAGACGATCCCCTACATCATGTCGCTTCTATTTCAGCGACCTAAGAAAAGTGATCCCTCACTTGCTGTTATGCTAAATATTTAGAATATGTATTATAATCGGAACATAATTATAGATATATGTCATGTTTGTGATCGATTAGAATTTAATTGTGAACCGTAATGTTGTGAACTGTGATGAACTGAGCATATAATGGTTCCAATACCTCGTGTTAAACATATAAAAGTTAAAGGGATCGAATCTCGTTCGAGCCGGTTAGATAAAACCGCAATTCCTAAAGTTGATGTTTTATATACTACGTGCTCGATCAAATGTTCTGAGCCAAAAGCCTAATTTAAAATGATCAAATTTTTGATTAATAGATTCGGTTACTGTTTATTAGTATTGCGTGGAAAGTTGGGTTTAGAATATCGAAGTTTCGAACATAAAATGCCGTGTCCAAGAGGCGATGACAAACTTGACCATTCCTGTATATATTGCCTTGTGAAAATTGTAATAAATTGCAGAAAAATCATTTTGTAACATTTGTGGGCCTGAAATGAAGCTGACTCAATATACTAAACACTTGTGACAAATTTTATTGAAAAATAAGTGATTACGATACTTTGAACTGGGAAAAAACACGGCTCTAGACTGCTGTCCAGAGCAGTGTTTTTCATTAACGTCTGTTTTTAAACCCTGATATACTCTTGTATAAACATACTGATATGTTGAGGCCTATATCGATACGTAGATAAATGAGTTGGAAATCATTTGGCACTGGTTTCATTAATTTTCATTACCGTTTGATATTTTTATGAATTTTATACTGTTGACGTGTTCTGCAGTTTTTCTGCTGCGATGATTATACCTATTGACCATACAATGGCCATAATTCTCTGTACACACGTGATAATAATGTCCCGTTTGCTACGTTGGAAATTAACTGTAAAATCTATAATTCATCGAACTGTAGAGACCCTAAATTCCGAGTATAACTTATAGCAAATCCCATTCGAAGTTGGATTTCCAGTTCTGAAACTAGAAATACAGCAGTGTTCACCTGATTTAAAATGAGCATATCTCCGTAAGCGGAATACGTATCGGGATGAAACTAATTTTATTGATTAGCTGAATGAGTTTACTTTCTGCGTATTTTATATTGACGTACCTGATTCTGCTCGCATGTATTTTTAATAAATTTCGCAAACAGAATGATACTAGCTATCCATTAATGGTTGAAGTTTATTTAATATATATTTTTTATCATGCTGTATGATTGCTTTATGTTGGTTACTCTAACGCCCTAACCATCATCCATGGCGATTTGCGGAACAAAATTTTTCTACGAATTTAAAAACGGAGCTAGAATAACCCATTAAACCGGATCTAACCATAAACCTAACTTGCTAAACTAGGAGAGATAATTACTATGAAAAGAAGTCTCACCAATCGACCCAAGTCCTTCGGTCTTCTTTCCTCATCGTTTTCTCTAAATGGCCACCATGATCGCGCTTCATCTCCTTTGATCGCTCCATCGGTACTCCAGGATCGAGCTTGTTCTTCGGTCCTTCTCCATCGAAGATGATCCACCCGAGAGATGTGATCCATGGCTCTAGCTCCTTACTAAGTAAAAAAATGCGCAACTAAGGAACTTGGGATGCTAATCCAAGATCTCTAGGATATAGTGTGAAGTTCTAGATGTTCTACTATTTCTATCTTGCATCCTCTCTTGTTTCTCAATACATGAGAGTGTAGAGAGAAGGAAGATGATGAAGATGGAGGAACTCAAGAGAAGGAGAAGAGAGTGATGCAAAATGGTGAGTACAAAAATAATGAGCAACCATGTGAGAGAAAATAACTTACAGTGGTTTTGTATATGAATATCCATGAATAAACAATGTGACCCATGCTTGAATAGTTGCCACAAATGAATAAAGAATTCATTTGTCAACTATTGAGGCATGGTCCTCACCATACTCCTATCACCTCACACTTTACACCTCATTTCCAATTAAAGAATAAATGGAAAAAGCATAATAAGGTGGCCACCTTCTAGAATGTTATCCGTAACATAATACGGATTATGGTCTACTGTACATACCTGCATTCGGATAAAACACGGATGCCCGAAGAAATAGAATAACATGAAGAACATATATATGGAAATACATATATGTAAATTATTAAATCAATACCTAATTTAATAATCTGGCTCAAGCCCGAGCCGGCTAGTATTACCAACCGTCCGATCGAAAGTCCGGATACAAAGTACATCAATCGATCAGAACCCTGCACATTTGTACGGCTATTACATCATTTCGCCTGAACCAGAAAAACCCTCTGTGTGGGACTCTAAAAACTCAACAGTACGCCGGCAGTGAGTTACCGGATAAATCCATAATCAAAAGCACGTCAGCGGCACTAGCTGTACGTAACAGCTACCCGGGTACCTGTCGAAAATAAAGGCCGACGAGCAAACTCATCCGGATTCCTACTGAGCCAATCTGTGACAATCTCCATACAGTCCGGTCTCTTCATCTGAGTATCGCATACCGGGTCTAGGGGTGGTAAACGTCAGACCCTAATAACCCGGTAATTCGTGCTGATGCGGCTCAGGACCAATCCGAAAAACTACTAATCAGCCTATCAGTAAATCCCAACTGCTTTGGCCAAGGTCTTATGGTCCTGACCAATCGAACACAATGCGATATCGACTCCCAATACCGGGAAAGACGAATCCTCGACAATCGCTCACTGCCTCCATGTGGCTCGGGACTGTACCCAACCAAAACCTGTTTGCACTACTCAATAGAGCCGTGGTAGGGCAGTGATCAAAGTATAGTGGGAACTCACACGAGACAAATGACGATCTCAGGTCTAAAGACTAACATGTACTCAAATGTTGCTGTGACTGACGAGATGTCGCCCAGATGTTTGAAGCTAACGCTGCACGAGTTGTACTTAGAGATATGATAGAAGATCTCTAGTCACCCAAGGAGGGATGACTAGGACATGTGATTCGTTGCCTACCCCGATGCGAGGTCATCAGATTGATTGATTCCAGCTAGAGACGACTTCACGCAGGTACATTGAGAGTCGATAGAAGACGATCGAATGTCAGAGACCCATTTTTCCAAGTTTAAAGTATTCGGAGAAATATGCAAGTAATTCCGTGGACCCTCTAGAAGAATGAAATCCTAACTCGATATAATGACCATGAGAATGCTTTGAAACCTTAGGGTTTGCAGTAATTCAGTGGTGCCATTAATGAGGCTTGGGTTTGCCCTTCTATGACTGGTCCATAGGTACCATGGCATGTACTGGAATACTATTAAACTGTACTCAAGATGTTGAGCCCTTGGGGGATTATGGAACCTTGACAAATCGATCGAAATGTTCGACGTCATTCGGATATCATTGTTGGATATAGTGCCCTCTAAGTCATTTATTGGATCGCAGGTACGTGATTGCAATGATTGAGGGAGGACCAATACCGATGAACAGTCTTACTTGAAATGATAGTATGCTATCTTGTTTGTCTTTATCATCATGTATATGTTGATAAAGCCTATAGGATTCTTGCTTGACTACCAGCAGTATGATGGCGATCATATATGTGGGAGCTGGGGTCTATAAGCACATCCTTAAAGTGTCCCTAGTCGTGGGAGTTTCGAGACAGGGCATCGATACTCCGGAGTAGACTAGTATATACAGTCGAGACCCCGACGAGGGGCGGTGGCCGGTCTCACAAGACACTAGTGTCAGTTAGATCACCTAAGATGTATACAGGTGCTTATTAGGATATGAGTACACCGGACAGGACTCGCCGGGAACATGCTAGTTGGTATTATACATATCGTCAGATAGCAGTTCCCTGGTGACATGTGTACAGGTTAGTTCATCGACCTGAGGTCGTCATTTGTCTCGTATGAGTTCCCACTGTGCTTAGATTACTACCCTACCACGCTCAAAGTAGTTGTGCAAACAGGTTTTAGTTGGGTACAGTCCTGAGCCACATTGGAGGCAAGTGAGCGGATCTTCGGGGATTCGTCTCTCCCTGTATTGGGGGTGAGATCGCGCAATGTTTAGGAGAGCCATTACACGAAATCCCTGGCCAGGGTAATCGAGATATACTGGTAGGTATACCAGTAGAATCTCAGGGTGTTCTGGGCTGCTCTCTGACACGACTTATATCGCTGTTGGGGGTCTGATGTTTACCGGCCCCATAGGCCGTATATGCGATACTCATAGACGAATGTTCTGGACTGTACGGTTATTGTCACTGTCAGGCTCAGTAGGGTTTATTGGATGAGTTCGCTCGTCAGTTTCCCTTCCAATCAATACATAGGCAAAACGTTACGTACAGCTAGTACCTCTGACGTGCTAGTGGTTATACCCAGTGCCAGTATACTGATGAGTCATTAGAGTCCCCCACAGACACTTTCCCAAGTTCGGGCGAAACGTTGTAGATGCCGTATAGGTTTATGGCAGGGTTCGGAAAAAGCACGTGCGTTTTCGCACGTGTTATTTTTCGGGCAGATAATACTGGTAGGCTTTGGTTTAAGCCGGATCCCAGTATTATACTGTGTAGATATAATATCTTTGTCTCGGCTGCATTTATATTCGGTCGTAATATAAATGCGGGTATGTTTATACTGTTACGGGGTTATCCTGAAATTCGTTTCAGGATCACTTTTGGAAGTTGCCAGTTTCCAGTTTTCTATCAGCCGTATTTTGACATTCGGTTAAATACGGATTTATCTTTTCTTGATGAGGTGAGTCAGTGTTCTAGAAGGTTCTAGAGAGGGTGATTAGGCTTGTGACTCACTTGTTCATTAATGGTGCATTTATTGTGTTCACACTTTGTGTTCATACTAGATATTTTTCTATGATCCTTACACTCACCCTCCCCTCTCCTACACTCACCCTCCCTCTTCTATAAGTGGCCGGCCCCCTCTTGTGAGGATGGCATGAGTTTTTTCATTTGCTTGAGAGAAAAAGATCATGATAGTTTAGTGTATGGAAATTTCCTAGTTCAATTTCCATTCACCCGATTCCAAATGGCAACTTCATTAACCGTTCGTCCATAGCCTTGGATGTAACGAGACAAAGTATTCTACTCATTCTCTACTTCATCTTGGTCGTCACTTTTAGCAAACTTGACGACCGAGTTGCCTCGGTTCAGAGGCGGGAGCCCGTTTAAAGATCCGTCGACGTGGTGCCACCTGGACGACGAGACTGGAGTTTCAGAAGATCGAAGCCGCCGCAACAAAGAGTGGGATGATGGTTAAAGACCGAAGGACTCGGATCGTTCGGTATAACAATTCTACCCTCTTTACAATTTGTTAGTTTAGCTTTAATGGCAGATCCGGGTTATAGTACGTGATAGCGCCGGTCGTAAAAGTTTTGTTCCGCATATTGGCGTCTGTTAGACGGCCGGGGCGCTACCGTGGACTTACAATCATGTGATGGGATACATTGCTTGGGAGACTCCAGATACGAGTATAGCCATTGGAGCGCAGTCCATACAGCCATGAAAAGACGAGTCCGAATCAGTCGACATTAGAGAAAAGTGGAGTAAGAGATTCGTACGAGATCTTGATGAGATGACGTTCCACTCCGCTGACATCAGAGATGTGATACGCATGCAGATGCGTTGTATATAGAAATACCTTCCAGAAAGAGTCGCAATGTGTATGCAGCCGTTCCAGAATAAGAAATAGATTTAGTAAAAGGTGATAACTTCCGGGCAGTTCGGCAGGAACGAGATTTGGGGGAGATTTCGACAGAACCTTTCTGGAATACTATACGAGGAGACTTGGACCCAGGATCGGTCATATTACGCACACCCAGTAGGCCAGAGTTCGGCATCGTCGACGAGATATGTTATGAGTGATCATGACAGTTGGCTAGAGATCTTTAGAGGATGTGCCAGAGCGGGACTATTTCCGCCACCTTTGATTTCGGTATTTTGGGCGATGTATTTACATGATTGAGATTTTGTGCACCACAGTTGTACCTGACTTTGATTTGATGTCATTCGAGATATTGGTTTTGATTTTATGCCTATGGTATGCATGTGATTTGACTTATGCTTTCGCCATAGTTTTCATGCACTTTTAGTATTTTGATTCGATTTTTATGCACACTGATGCACATGGTTGTGAGATTTTATACCACGGTATACCTGATTTGGATTGAGATGTGCTGTATACCGTCGATTTTGATTGTGATACTCGATATTTATTTTCGCGCACCTTGTACACTTGACTGGGATTCTTGCGCATACTTGACGCGCTTGATGCGATTTTGGTGCACGCCAGATGCACTAGATCGGGATTCTTCGTGCATATCATATGCACCTGATATTGTTGTCAGTAACACACCGTTGTCCTTGACAGGTGTTTTCGTGCACACCCATTGCACCCAGATTTTGTTTTGTGCACATGTAGGGAACATTCATTGATTTCGAGTTCCGTGCGCACCAGACGCATGTGGCATTCATATATACATTGGGATTGATTTCCTTTGAGCAGCATGTTTTATGATATTTACTATTTGATATAGTGACTGAGCATGACTAGTCCGAGGACAGTATCTGAATATATTTTTGCATGCATTAATAGTTATCGAAGGGATTTCCAAAAAGGAGCTATAGTCTCAGTATTTACCTACATGTCCGAGATGACACGAGACAATTAACAAAGGGAACCCTTCTAAATTGTTTTCAAAAAGGCGGGACGTGTATGTTAAACAAAGGGTATATATATATATATATATATATATATATATATATATATATATAGTTATTTTCCTACAATAGACGTCTGCCACTGTGCAGTGATACGCGCATCGCACAGCGACTTGAAAAGGTTTGGCATGCATTTCTTTCAGATGTTTTAATGATGTTTACATGTATAGTTTGATGTATATCATGTTTGTTTTCGTATTGGGCTTTGACATTGGTGTCTTCACCATAACTCCGATGATTGCGGGATGCTTGACGGAGTTTTGATTTTGGTTTATATACTCATTTTTCTTGTGCATGCATTGCGCTACGATGCGTTTTATATATTTATGATTTCGAAGCACCGACGACTTGATCATTTTACTGAAATGTTTTAGTATTTGAGGGGTTTAAATTTAATTTCGGGGACCGAATTTCTTTAAGGGGGAATACTGTAACATTTCAGAAAAATAAGATATTATTTTTGGGAATTTTTATAATTAAATAATAAATATTATGAATATTTTAATGATGCGGTATAATTAAATACTGATAAATTGGAAAAATATTGGGAAATTAAATTAAATGGTGATTTTGGAGGGATTTAGATGATTTAAGAAAATTATAAATTTTGATGATTAATTATATTCTATTTTAATGCTAATTGCGATTAAATATCGCTAATCGTGCATTAAGCTTGATTTGTGCACATGACATGCACCAAGTCATTTTACACATTTGTTACATTTTTCATGCATGGCTTGGTTTTTAAAATGAGAAGAGAAAACAAAAGAAAATAATAGAAAAGAAAAGAAAAGAAAAAGAAAAAGGAAAAGAAAATGATAAAGAATAAGGTATGGGCAAGAGAGAGAGAGAGAGAGAGAGAGAGAGAGAGGGGGTGAGGGGTCAAATGAACCATGCCCATTTGTTTTCCCTCCATTCTCCTACATCATTTTCTCTCCCTTCCTTCCTCCGATGGCTGCCTTCCATCTCCCACAACCTCTTCCTCCTCACTTCATCATCAAAAATCCATCAAAACTTCATCTCCACTTCATTAAAAATGTGCACAAGGTCACTACAAACACTTTGGACCAAGAAAGCAAGGATTTTGGACACTTGGAGCAGCTCAAGAAAATTCTTGAGTTGCCAAATAAGGTAATTCTTACACCATTAGTGTAGTATTCCATTCACTTTAGCTTTCTTGCATGTTTAGAAGTGATATAGTGATATTTAGTGAGGATAGAAAATTCGAAATTATGGTTTTGAGGAATTCTTGAAATGAGATAGTGTAATTGAGTTAGTAGTGACCTTAAACCCCCTTTAGTGATAGTATATTGGACCTAAACCCGAGACTTAGCCCCAGTTCATAAATTTAGAAATCCCCAATATCGGTTTTACGTTGGATTTGTGTTGTTGTTTTGATATCTGCTATGACCTGGGGCACCTGAAAATATTTTAGCAATCACAAAGAGTCATGCAGGCAACCTAGGAGCTACCACTAAAACCCTAGCCCCTATTTCCTTACCTTGGCCGCAAATAAATCCATTCTGGCCGCAAATTGCGGCCAGAGCAGGGAATTGTGGTCTCGTGTTTGGTCCAGGGCTTTATCTCCAGTAAATTAGACCCTCCACATGTGCAAAATTAGCTAATTTCATCTAGGGTAAAATCTGGGACCATTTCTTGAGTTGCTGCATTGTTTTGCGACTTCGTTTTAATTTGGGATTTGGTATTTGATGTTGTGTTCCGTCGTTTGATGTTTGTACGTCAGCGACAGGGGTTGTTTGGTGGTTTTGCAGGCGTAGGCTATATCTTCTAACCTATAAGCGATTCGCATGCCGTTTTGGCTTTCATGTTCGATTCTTGATACTATATGACGCATTGGAAATTGTAGGTACCCCCATGTGGACTTCGAGATGACGAGGATGAGCGTGGCGTCATCGACTCCATCAAGCGAGGATCGAGGTGAGTAGATATATATCTACAGGAGAAGTCGGGTGGATGGCGTATAGCACCCCCGCAGTTCGTAGTGTAGTATACGATATGTATGTTATATATATATTTAAGTGTTGTGAAACTTGGATGATAGTAAATAAGATTTTAGATGTTCATGGATTAGTTTTAGTGTATTAGAAGTAACTTAGTTATTTTCTTAGTCGCGAACCCTAGCATAAGGTTTATATACACGCGCATACACACGCATACATTTTACTTACTTATACGTATATGGGGATACACACACACACACACACACATACATACATACATACACACACACATATGTATGTGAGTATGTATATGTTATATATATATATACACACACACACACATGGATAATGAGGATAGTATTTGGGCATGATGCCACGAGATTGGTGATGTGATTTGGTTCGTATTATGAGATACAACATGATATTATAGCGGGTCCTTGGGCGATGTGTTTTCATACACACACATATATATATGTAGATGGTATCAGTATGTACTAGACTTTAGATCAGTACCCCAGTTCATGATATGATGATAAGGATACCAGATAAATGATGAGATAAATGCGATATTCGACCCGTACCCAGATTAGGATACCGTATGATGGATTTACCGTACGAGCTATATATTGATGATAGATCCGCACTCTTGACTCGAGGATGTCATATTATATATTGTATCGTATGTGATACTATTGAGGCGGGATCATCGACTATTATATTTATATATACCGACTCAGATTTAGGTGGTTTCTTTACCTTTTCGATTAGTCTGTTAGTTTAGTCCGGTAGTTTATTTGTAGATGTTAGACTAGACTCGAGTTATACCTATTTCAAAACTAACGAATCATGAGTATTTTTACAGACAGGCCAAGGGATTCTACGGATATTTCAAAGGACGTACCTTTTCTTAAAAACACCGTAATCCTTATTTTCTAAACACCACGATTCGTGTTATTTCAAATGGCAAAACTGTATGACTCATATATATTAATGTAAATTCTTCATTGTTGCGTTTATTATTCATTTTCCGCATATTCTTGCTATTCGCATCGCATTGCATGCTTAAATGTGTTTTATTGTTATATTGAAACCCATGCTGTTATGACACCAGCACCATTACCGATGATGCGTATGCTCCACGTACACCTGCTTGCCGGCTCACACACATCATCATCGGTAATTGCTATGTCACGTACACATTAGAAAATACTACTTCATTAGTATAAAATGTTAGTTGATAGTTTCGACATGGTACTAGTGAGCTTGCTTTTATATGATAGCTTAGACATTGCATTTATTACTGTGATTTTCATGTATATTTATATATTCATTTTCCATGACATTATGGGCCAGTCCGGATTACCGGAGTCCAGTATTATGAAATTCATTGTTTATTTACCCTTGAGATTTGGATTTCGGATTTCCATGAGATTTCTGGATTTGGAGAAACTACAGGGATTTTATAAACTGATTATCATTTTAAAATGAAAGTTGCGGTTTTCTCCTGATATGATTTGAGATATGTCCACCATGAGTTTTCTCGGCTCTTGAGCGATATCATACACCCGATTCGAGGAGGAAGAGAAACCGTCTGTAGGTGCATGGTGGACCCGGTGCGGTATCCCGGGACAAGATGGTCGCAGATGATGGCGTTGAGCCTGGCAGGGGAGTACTACCGACCAGTGATTTTATTGTGACTCGACGGATATCCGGAGGATACCGATCGGAGTACAGGCCAGTCCGGATTGCCGGAGCCTGAGGTTTTGAGATTTGATGATATGGGCCAGTCCGGATAGCCGGAGCCCTAGATATTGAGATTCGAGGATACAGGCCAGTCCGGATTGCCGGAGCCTGAGATATTGAGATATTGGGATTTTTGTTTTGTGTCGATGCTTGACACTGATTCTATGTTGATTTCATTGATGATACCTCGATTTATACATACAGAAATCTCACTAAATTAAGAAAACAGTTTTCTCATTCATGATGTATTCTGTTTTCATTATATTGCATTCACACCTCATATTTATGATATGTTGCTACCTGAGGCACTGACATGAGCACATGGTATTACACTTATGTATAGATGGTTACCCCTGCCACCTTATCATGCTTCAGGCTTTATCATTTTGAGGATATATATTTTATGATCGTATTGACCTAAGATTGAGTTATACATACGATTTCTGCTCTGTGATGTTTTCTACTCACGAGTTGGTAACTCACCCCTGTTGTGCACAGTTTCTTGCAGGTTTTGCCGTACAGGTTTGTTGCGGCTTTGCTGGCACACCGCTCCTTTTCGGGCGATTGATTTGGTAGGTAGGATCACTTGTATCATGACCACCATTATACATTTATTTATTTCAGTTGTATTTAGCAAATTCCATCAACCAGACTTGTATTTATTTATTAACCTTAGAAGACCAGTTGTATATTCTTTCGACCTTAGAGTCGCGCGTTGCATTATTATGGGTTTTCTTGATCATTTTTGAGTTTCCTTTTGAGTTTTGATCCTCACCCTTCGGCGTTGTATATTATATTGCTTGCGTGGTTGTGACCCTCAATTAACGAAGAGCTAGCTCCCGCTTGGGGATGCCTTATTCATATTATGCATGTTGTACCATTTTGGGGCCAGTATTTACAAAGGAAACTCTGCCGAAATTTTCAGAAAAGACTTGAGATTTTAAAAATGCAATACTTCGGCTTATGTTATTAAAACCACATGCTTTTAAATAAGTTTTCTTCACTTCTTCCTTCTAATGGTTTAGATTTCTAGGATTTTTGGCTTATTTGAATTAGATGGGGTCCCATAGGCTTCATATGATTCAAGTGCCAGTCACGTGCCATTTCGGCTCGTGACAAGGACCCCCATAAACTTTACGAGTCCCCCGATATACCCAAAACCCTTCAAGACACACACATATGCACAATGCATATTGAGTTCGCATGATTAGTTTGACCCGTCAATCGGAGGTTCCTCTGCTTCAAAGATGAGGGGTAATTAATGGTAGCTTAGTCCGTGGCTGCCGGAGATTCAGATCCCCACAATCAATAAATCCCAGCCTACCCTAGACAAGGGGAATCTATATACGCCCGAAAAGCGATGCGTATTTTCTATCTTAATGGGGTGATGAAAAACACCCTACAGATTCTGGCACGCCCGATGGGACCATCCTCTCCTCTCATATTTCGGGTCAAGTGTTCATGCGAACTCATTTAACATATTTACCGATGTTTGTACTGAAATAATTCTTTTCTATGCTGCAATCAGCTTTCAACGACGATGTCTCCTAAGATGAATTCATCTTCTGACGTGACCCCGATCCCCTATGTGGTCAAGATCAATGCTCGCATGATTCTCCCCGCAAGTCTCAGCCGGCAATGGGAGGAGCCGCCCCGTCAATTCGGTTCCTTCATCATCTACCCCGCTGGAAGCGCTCATCTGCCAGAAATCCCGGCAAACCAAGCGGCCAAACCGACCTCAAGGGGAAGGAGGCCGAACGTTGTGATCACCAAAGCATCCCACCCCAAATGCAAATCCGTATTCGAACAGCTCTCTACTATTCCGACTGGGGGCAAGGCCGTCGACACCAATGAAGTTACGAAACATCTCCTACAAGCTCAGACGGTGCCCATGACAATCGCACAATCAGGCGTATCTCCAAAGCTCTTCATCGCTTGGTCTACGACGGCTTCCCGAAGAGCTGAAGCCTGCCAAGTGCTCAAAACAGAAAGGTTGAGACAGAAGCGGCTCAGGTATCGAGCCAAAAAGAGGGCCAGGACTCTGTCCAAGTGAGATATTATGAGGTTCCAAGAGCAGGGTTACCCCACGATGATGACTGAGTCAGTTGTAAAAGTCAGCAACTTCTTCGAGCCCTGAAGTGGGTTCAAAAAAATTCTATGACCGCAGAATCAAGAAGACATCAAAACCGACGAAGCTCCAAAGTGGTATGCCTTAGCCCCAACAACGAAAGCATGACACCGTCTCTTCAAGAGTCTATCAGACACTTTATGCCGCGTGAAAGCAGCAGGGCAAAGCCAAAAAAGAAACGCTAGCACCATTCAAAAACCTGGTCAGGCCAGCCGCCTTCAATCGATTTCCCGCTACCGAAACAGGAGGGCCACGACAGCGATCCGCGAAATCAGCTGCCAATGATGGAAAGTCGGCCAGATATGTTATCCATATGGTCTATATGGCGGGCGCGAGGCTGATTGATCTCAAAAAATATCTAGTAACCGCAATCAAGAACGGCGTCGCTTGGTAGCTAGCCGGTGAGTACGGGTCGGTCCACAGCGATGTTGTGAATTTACTAATCCCTCTTACGAGTTAATTCCAAACGGTGTGAATGGATTAATTAAATCTAAAAACTAAATTAATCTAGGGCAATTGAATTAAAGATCTAACTATCTAACTAGGGCAAGGAATTAAATTTAATCTAGGACAGAGAATGAAAAATTACCTAGGGTAAGAATTGAAATTACCTACTTACTTTACAGATGGCTCTCTCCAAACATCAACACAAGGCTTGTCAGATCTGAATTTTTGAAATGAAAAGAGGCATCGATGCTCTCCAAAAGAAATCTAAATTTTATTGATAAAAAGAGGCATAAGGAGGCATAGTCTTTACAATGATTTAGAGTTCCTATTTATAGAGGATAGGAAACCTTAGGTTACAATTGATTTGCACGTCTATATTTACCAAAATATCCTTAGGAAGACCTAGTCAAAGTAGACTCCAAGCTTTGGTAAAATTTTATGTCTCTGTCTCTTTAAAAGGAAGTATTGGGCCTTGAAATTTCCTTTGTGGGCTCTTCTATTTTTGGGCTTCTTTATTATTTGGTTCTTTTATTAAAATAGCTTCTATGTTTCTTCCAGATCTCCAGTGAATAATTGCGATGGACTTTTAACCGTTCGCTTTGTAATCTTGGACCTTGCATTGCCTTGTACTTTGTGAATTTTATCTTTGATGTAGGCTTGATCAAAAGTCTTCTTTTTGTTGGTCACAGTCCACTTTTGCATCGTCTTTTCATCGTTTTCACTGTTTTCTGTCCAAGAACTTGTAACCTGTAATATGTAGCAGACATGCGTCAAAAGCACCTGTTTATGTATAAAATGAATAAGAATGGGGAATATAATAATACAATATTATGGTATGAACAAATACCCCCAAACTTATCTTTTGCTCGTCCTCGAGCAAACTTATTTTTTTTATTCTCGACAAAAAACCTAACCGCACTTTCGCAGGGAAACGCGATTGCACTGAGCTCGTGCAACAAGCCGTTAAACCTCTAGGTGTCCCTAGTAGGAGGAGTGTTGTCTCCTTAGGGTTTTCAGCGGATACTACCCACAAAATCCTATCAATTCGGCTTTTCGACTTTTGTTCTCTAAGTAGGTTTTCTACAAAGGAATTCTATTATCTTCTACTCATAAATTATCCACCCATATTCTTCACACTTCCTCATCATCTAACTTAAGATTCTATATGTTCTGCAGACTTACTTAGCTTTCGGCATTTCTTAAGTTTTCCTTCTAGGGTTCCATCTCCACTTAGGAATTTTTATCAACTCTACTAAAGATACAAGTTCTATTCTTCACTCCTTTCTCTCATCTAAACTCCAATCACGTACCCCCACGTGTGTGTATAGATCACCCCTACACTTGGAAATTCAAATCAAGCAATCATACTCTTGTCCGTTGTCCAAAGTACTTATTAATTGGAGAATTTTTAATTGAATTTTGCTTACACATCCTTCATGCGACCATCAATACTTCTTGAGGTACCAACAACCGATTACAAGATGCGTTTGCACTTTAAAGCGTAATTCCTAGTCTTGCAACACCCAAGGCTTTAGCAGTGACTCCCAAACCAGTTGGTCTAAGGCACTAGGTGATGAAGCACCCTCGCTAAATTTTTTTTCTATTTTTGCAGCCTTAAGTAATCACAAAAACCAGTGTTCATTTTTTTTCTTTATTCACTTTTTTTTTCCTTTTATTTTCTTCGTACTAAAGATTTTAGACAAGAGCATTTCAAGGTCTCCTCTACTATTCCAAGTTTCAAGGTGTGTGTTAGTGCAATTTGTAGTGTACACATTTTCAGAATTTAAACTTAAGTTATGAATTATTTTTTAAACTTATACTTTAATAAAAACATCAATACTTTTCCTTTGTTTCGACTTAGCCCAAGAAGTGAACCCAAAATTTGCCTATTTCTAAATAAACTATAAAGGCATATACTTTCTACCGTTAAACTTTAAGGAAGGTTATTTTTAGGGTTTTTAATTTACTAAGTCTAAGATCTAGTTGTTCCTAACTAGTTAACCTATCTGTCAAACTCTAATCAAATATGGCCAAAATTGAATACAATAATTTTTATGATTTTTGAAATTTTTCAATTTTTTTGGGTTTTCAAATAAATATGCAAATGCAAAAATATACATATGAATGCGAAGGAAGAAGACGTACCGAACATACCCCCAAACTTAAACCTGACAGTGTCCTCACTGTTATGCTACACCAAGAGGGTCAAAATGTCGGCACTCCCCTGTTTATTTATTTACAAAACATTTTTTTTTATTTTTTTTATAGAAAAACAAAAAATATATATACATATATACAACAAGGTTTCCCCCAAACTCAAGCTTGGCCTTACACAAGCCAAAGGTTAGCACCAACCATTCAAAAATCTTATCGTGGTAATGGTCGAGTTGGTGAAAGAATGGAGTGGAAAGAAAAGAGATGAGAAGCACACGAGACCGTGTGGAGGTAGAAACGGGATACGGTCTCAGTGGGGGAGAACAATGGCGGAAAAGAGAAAGAAGTGGAGTACGATCTTGAGGGTGTAAATCGAGTGAATAAATTATCGCAATTTGTGATGACCGATGTGTTAAAAGCGATTGTGCTAACCTATCAACCTGTCGAGAAATGGGGTCAAATCCCTCAAGATTCACAAGAAAGCATAGGTACGCCGAACTTGGTATTGGAGATGAAAGCGTAACGGTCTTTTGTACGGTGGGAACGATAGGAAGGACGAAAGGGAGTGAATTAGGGATAATCTCATTCTCACCGTAGTAAACTGTCTCGAACTGGAAAGATTCCAACAATGGTTCGAAACGACTGTAAGCAACTGAGTCTGAAAGTTCAACTAACTCATCTGAAAATTCAAAGGACTCAAACTCGGGCAGTGAGTCTTCAACATCGTCCGAAAAAGTGAAACACTCGTAAGTGTTATTGGCAGTGAGAACTGTGTCAGATTCAAAGGAAAATTTTTCAAGCTCACAGTCTTCAAGCGTGATATTAGGCGTGAACAGAACGATGGAAAGGAGGGAGGGTGGTTTAGTTAAAGGTTCAAGAGGATGAATTGGAAAATCTGACACATCAAACAAAAATGGTTCAACCTCAATATTATCCTCAATACCCTCCTCAATACTATCCTCATAATTTTCCTCAAAATTTATCTCATCCATGCCATTATCATCAAAATCAAGACGCATATGAAGTTCGGGAGAAACATCTAATGACTCGGGTTGATGAATGGGACATAAAATTTCAATCAAATCTATTGGTTCATCATCCGAAATATTCCCGGCGTCTATATCCTCAATCAAGTGAAAATCAATTTTCTTAGACACCTCATTAAAAGCATGGATATTTATCAATTCAGGTTCTAGATTGGAGGTGTAAAGATCGAAAGGATTAAGTGTGGTTTCACTCGAAAAGGGTTCTTCACAATCTGGTAAATCAAGCACTACAAAATCACACAACTCGTTTTTATTTTCAACTGGTGAACTATTTGGGACAATCGATGGAAAACCGGAGTTGTGGGCTGGAATTGGGTATGGGTAGGTTTGATTTGGAAATCCTCTCAAATTCTCACTCTGTCCAACCGCCTCCTCATATATTGGAAAATTTGGAGCTAGTTGGAAACTAGCTACCGGTTCACTCGGTTGCATAAGGGCGGCCATGGACGCTTCCACATTCCTAGTCATTTTGTTTGTTGCTGCAATATAAGCCGCCAACGACTGTTCCAAACTAGACATGGGTGGTGAAGGGGTTTCGGTGAAAGATTCGAAATTGTTTGGATACGTGAAACTCCCAAAAGGCTGTGTAGAAACAGAGTCTAGTGAAGGTAGGAAAGTTGGGTAGGACTGGTAGGAAGTGGATGGTTGGACAGGATTAGGATCAACATGTGGATAAAAAGATGGATGGATTTATTGATTCCTAGAACTAGATGAGGAGAGAGGGGTGAAAGATCGGCTACGGGATTGAGCGAAATGCTCAGCAATGGTCATCGGTTTAGGAGTTACAGCAGGACTTGAAAAAGTGGTATCAACATATGAAGGTGGTAGAGGTTGACTTGGTTTACACAAAGTGGGTTGCAAAGTCGAACTATTTTTCCTAGACGCTTCTATTTGATCTTTCAAAGATATTTTGGGCACGGAGGGATCTTCCTTAAATCGACCAAAACAATTGACGTACGAGGCAAAATTAGGTTCGGGATACCAAAGTTCGGCAAGAGATTTATGATGTGGGGTACCCATGATAGAAGAAAGAGAAGAGAAAGAAGATTGGGGTGCACGGATTTCTTAGCGACAAAAGTTGCAATTCTTTTTATAAAAATTTTCCTCTTATTTTTTTATTTGTTTTGCAAAAAAAAATTTCGATAAAGGGCTTAGACACAAATGCAAACAACCAGAAATGCACAATCAGGCCTAGATCTAGGGTCACCTAGGTCAGCTAGACAGCTCCTAACTGTTCCAAAGGGCTAGAAATAGGACCTCAAACCGCCTCTTCACCGCCAATTGCGGCCAGGTAAGTGCCAGGTAAGTGGGAGGCTCCCCGCTACAAATAGCGGTCCTAATTAAGTAACTACTTGCCTTAGACACACTTGCCTAGACACCGCAAAGTCAGGTTAGGATAAACGGTCGATGTCTATAACTAGTCCTCTGTCCTATTGAGCTCGAAGTCCTTAGGGCTGAGTCTAGTATTTTTTAATTAAATATGGTCAATGCAAATGCCTTATGTGATTTCTGGGGTCCTGGGAAGGGTGATGAAATCCCCACCCAATCTGAATTGGTCAAAAGCCTCTTAAAGTCCGATTAAAGATATGCAAAACAGTAAATCACTTGCAATCAAAGATTTTTTTGTTATAGCAATTTGAGAAAAGATATGCAAACCAGAAAAGATTTCTTGCAATCAATTTTTATTTTAAATGCGCGCAAAGAATCCTGCACAAGATTTGTTATTTGGAAGGGGGAAGATTTTTAAGCGCAAAGAAATCCTGCAGGCAAATTTACAGAAGATATATCAAGATTTACAGAGAAGAAACAGAGGACTTACATTTTTTTTAATGAACCGCAGAGAAAGTTTGGGGATCTGATCCGCTGAGATGACCGCGGAACCGCCGCCCGAAGCCACCAACGACCGCGGATCCGCCGCAAGGCGATGACGTCAGCAGGCGAATTTTTTTTCATCAAATCGCGCGGTTGACTTGTTGACTCAGTCCTCCAAATTTCTTCTGTTGTCTGTTGTGATATTCCTCTGTTTGTTCGGATTTGATATTTGTTGTTTTGATCTCTGTAGATTTCCAGATCCGAATTTGTTCGTAGATCCTACAAAATTCACACAAAAGTACCCTTCCCAAAAATAACAGATGATATATTTTTATATTTTTATGATTTTTTTAAATTTTGATTAACCCGAAATTGCAAAAAAAAAATAACACGCGATCCCCGGCAACGGCGCCATTTGATTGATCTCAAAAAATATCTAGTAACCGCAATCAAGAACGGCATCGCTTGGTAGCTAGCCGGTGAGTACGGGTCGGTCCACAGGGATGTTGTGAATTTCCTAATCGCTCTTATGAGTTAATTCTAAACGGTGTGAATGGATTAATTAAATCTATAAACTAAATTAATCTAGGGCAATTGAATTAAAGATCTAACTATCTAACTAGGGTAAGGAATTAAATTTAATCTAGGGCAGAGAATGAAAAATTACCTAGGGTAAGAATTGAAATTACCTACTTACTTTACAGATGGCTCTCTCCAAACATCAATACAAGACTTGTCAGATCTGAATTTCTGAAATGAAAAGAGGTATCGATGCTCTCCAAAAGAAATCTAAATTTTATTGATAAAAAGAGGCATAGGGAGGCATAGCCTTTACAATGATTTAGAGTTCTTATTTATAGAGGATAGGAAACCCTAGGTTACAATTAATTCACACGTCTACATTTACCAAAATATCCTTAGGAAGACCTAGTCAAAGTAGACTCCAAGCTTTGGTAAAATTTATGTCTCTGTCTCTTTAAAAGGAAGTATTGGGTCTTGAAATTTCCTTTGTGGGCTCTTCTGTCTTTGGGCTTCCTTATTATTTGGTTCTTTTATTAAAATAGCTTCTATGTTTCTTCCAGATCTCCAGTGAATAATTGCGGTGGACTTTTAACCGTTCGCTTTGTAATCTTGTACCTTGAATTGCCTTGTACTTTGTGAATTTTTTCTTTGATGTAGGCTTGGTCAAGAGTCTTCTGTTTGTTTGTCAAAGTCCACTTTTGCATCGTCTTTTCATCATTTTCACTGTTTTCTGTCCAAGAACCTGTAACCTGTAATATGTAGCAGACATGCGTCAAAAGCACCTGCTTATTTATAAAACGAATAAGAATGGGGAATATAATAATACAATATTATGGTATGAACAGTGGCCCAGCAACAACTTGCGTAGCTAAAGCAAGGATGGGGCCACCACATCCTAAGCCCAATCTGGCTTAAATGTGGTTGCCGCTTCCAAAGATCAGCCGCCTCCGCTGGATTATGAAAACCCTCTCGATGGGGCTAATAGGAAGAAATACCCCTCAGTCCATGTGGAGTCAAGCTCGGACAGCAAGGAAGAGCCGACTTTCCGCTCCAGGACCGCAGAACAAGAGCTGCTTTAAGAACTTGGAAAATAGCTCAGGAGCAAAGATAAAGAGATGGCCAAGCTTTACTCCAAAATCGACGACTTGACGAATGTCATGATGCAGCTCACGGCTCAAATTGCCCAGATGCCATCCAATCAAGTACAAGTTTCCACTCATGAGCCGGGTGATAATGACCCAAAGCAACCAATGCCTGTCCCTTTAGGTCCGAGTATAGGCGAGCCATGCGAAAACCGGACACATTCCAATTCTAGGGATGCCTTGGCCTAAGATGGCACCATCCTGCTAACACAAGATCAGATAATGGATTTGGTCACCAGCAAGGTTAAAACATTGGCGGCCGAAGCCGAAACTCAGAAAGAAATTGGCGGTAGTTGGCGACCATAGCCCACACAGTATGATCTGATCGAGTTCCTGAGCGGCTACGTCATTCCTAAGTTTGGATGATTTGACAGGATGGGAAATGCAAATCAGCACGTCGCCAACTTTAAAGCGTCGTGCGGAAATACAGGGGGCAATGATGCACTCCTTCGTCAGTTTGTCAACAACCTGATTGGTGTCACTTTCGACTAGTACACGAGCATACCAGACGGGCCCGTCACTATTTTTTCCCAAATGGAGTCTCTGTTTCGGCAAAGGTTCATGAGTGTCAGTAATAAAATCTCCATTGCTGATCTTATGAGGACCAAGCCGGGGGAGAACAAAAGCAATACAGACTTTATCGCTAGATGGCGTAATCTCACGGTCAAGTGCGAACCGCCACCGGAACATGATCAGTCTTATGTACAGCAGGCCTTAAAACATTTCTGGAGCTGACCAAGAAAGTCAAAATGCTGGAACACTCGAAGCTAGAGTCTACCCCGGACTCTTAGAGAGACAAGACTTGGAAGGGCAAGAAAGACGTCAACCGTAGAAGCGGGAATTCCAGCAATACCAATGTCTTCAATGCATCTGGCAATGAAGACAAGCGAAAGGCAGGCGAATCCAAAACCAACCGGTCTCGAAAGCCTGAGCTGGGAGGAGAAGGGCTTTACCTAGAGGAGAAAAAGAACAAGGTTTACTTTTTCAGGAGGGACAAGGTCCGAAAGATATTCAAAGATGCCTTGAACAACTGTCTATAATTGCCGGAGTCGAAGGGACCTCACGAAGCAAAAATGACCGACAACCCCTGTATTGACCGTACCACAGAGTAGTGAGCCAAGCGATCGATGATTGCTATATTTTCAAAGACTGGGTTGAGAAGCAGCACAAGACTGGAGAGATCGAGCTGTCCAAGAGTTTGTTGGTGAATAATCAAGTTGCAACCACCAACTTTATACAGACAGAAGCTGAAGCCTTCTGGGAGCAAACGATTGAATCCGCTGCCTTGAGAAATGAATCCGACTTGCCGCAACCTCCATGGAGCATGCACATGTCCAAAAAGATGAAAAAGATGCTAAAGCTACTTCAGAAAGAGCCCAGAAAAGAATGGGAGGGGCAGAAGGAGCCCAGAACAGAATGGTAGGGGCAGAAGGAGCTTACTGTTTCAGCTACCACTTCGGCTCAATCAGGCTCAAAATCTAAAAATATCAAGAAGAAGAAAAGTGCAGTTCGACGCGAAAAAGAGTCTGTAGGGAGATCGACCATTTAAAAATATTTCGATTGCCTTGAAGAATATGAACAAAAGGAAAGAAATCTAATTCAATTGAAGGAGTTCTTCCCCATAGAAGCGGCCGAGATTCTGGAGGAGCTAGAAGAAGAATTCGATGACGAGATCCCTATAGTGACCTGCTATGTCGTCCACCTTGGTAGCGACTCTGAGGAAGAACTTTGTTTTTTTTAAGAGGACGCGGAGCTCGCCACGAAGGCCAACCAAATCCAGATCAGAAGCGGCAAAGCTCTACTTCCAAATCAAGGCAACGCCCCAAAAGGGAAGGAAAAACAAGTCGCTAATGAAGAAGATGGCAGAGAGCTTGCTCATAAAGACTCGAGTCCTTCCCCTGTGGACTATAATGTCTTGACTCATCTCCGGAAGATTCCGTCTCTTTTAAGCATCTATGATGCTCTAGTGTAACACTTAGAATGCGATTGGTGTTAATTAAGCGATAATGCGGGATTTTAGTAAAAAGTTAACCAAAATAGTTTTCACATATTTTATAAAAATTAATTAATATTTTATTATTATTTGTTTTGGCTTGCACACACTTGTGCATGTTAACTTGGGGGTTATGGAGGAGTTAACCATGCTTAAGTAGCTATGGCACCCTAAACTAATTTCTTGCCTTGTTAACCCTTTTCATTATTTTTTGCTAAAGGTTGACTTAAGAGAGAGAGGGAGAGAGAGAGTTGACAATGAAGGATTATGAGGCATGGAGCAAGCATGGGAGCATTTAATGAGGGGAGAGAAAGGGCATGGCTCACTCCAAACCTCACACCCTCATTTTTCTTCACCACTCTCACACCCTCATTTTCCTCATTACTCACACTCTCTCATTTGTGTTCTTCTTCTCATTTCCCTTCTCCAAACTGAAACCTACATAGTTATTCACTAAACCAAGCTAAATCTTTACTAAACTTCATTTAAACCCTCACAAAGTTAAGTTAAGCCTCTAGAGATGACTTGGAGCATGGAAAGCTAGGGTTTTTGATCAAGTTTGGTAAGGTAGTGATCTCTAACTGTTAACTAGGCCTTTAAGATGTTGTGTTGCTTAGTAGTTGCTGTTTAGAACACTAAAATTATAGTTTTTGTGCAATATCGTATTTTTTGTGATAAATTGGAGTCTCTGTGATCTTCTATCACTACGTTAGGTTACTGTAAAATCTAGCAATGTAGTAGTATTGTGTTAGAAGCCTTGAGTGTTCACCTGAAACCCGGACCCAACCCAACCTAGTTGACCCGGCGAGATTTGATGAAATTCCGGCGTCGCTGGATTTGTGGGGACTTGGGGAATTGTGGTTTTGAGGGTAGCTTCCTGTAGGCAATCCTGGGTGTTTGGTACTGCTTGATTTTCCTATTTTTACTGTAGGCAAAATCTGGGACCACTTTGCTAGTTTCTAGTGTTTCAACAACGCGCGATGCGGTATCCGACACAGTTTGCGTACTTTGTGTAGCTTGCAGCACTTAGGTTTGATTTAGGATGTCGCTACACACGTTAGCCACTAAGATAACACTTGAGAGTTTATAGGAGTCGGTGCGTTGATTTAAACGTAGTTTGTATGTATTATTGGACGGTTTCTAAGTTGCACTTGTTATGTTTTGTGTGATATTAGGATCAATTGCGGGGACTTCGGACGCTACAAGGAAAGGAAAGCAGGTAGTTGGATTTACCTAGCTCGAGATCATCGGTGAGTAGATTTAATATCTACTGGGGAATCGCCCGTATGGCGTTAAGCATCAAGGGCTAGATATGATGTTATAGCCACATGTTTATATGCATATGCGTTGATTGTGCATGAGCATCATTTTCATACCATTACTTGCTGTATATTGACTTAGTACTTATTGAACACTGCACCATTACTAACGGTTCATATAGAACGAGTACTGAATTGTATTCCACACACACACCGTTGGTAATTACCATGACATGCACAACATATACATATATGTGGTACTGCATTCGTTATTGACATTGAGTCTATTGTTCTTGTACCAGCTTACTAAGGGAATATGTATCCTACCGCTTTCATTATTATCAACAGTTAGACGCTGATTCTTGTTCTATTGCGCATATGCGTTGCATCATGCATACATACATACATACATGCATACACATAGACCTTGCTATAGCTACATATACACCTTTATGTGATGTTGAAATTGACTTCGGGATATTTAGGAACCGCATGATATCTTTAAAAACTTAATTCATTTAAAAGAGCGGTTTTCTCTTGATATGCTTATATTACTGTTCAATGTTGCATACATCATATTTCATGGATTTACGCATTGAGAAACTGATTTCATGTGATCTATGAATTTGAGAACCGTGGTTATATTTCAAGAAAGTATGCATTGTTTTGAACATCCGGTTTCTCTTGATATGATATTTCGATGTGTCTACCATGAATTTTCTCGGTTCTGAAATTGGTTTTAGAAACCCGATTCAAGGAGATGGATGATCCGTTTGCGGGTTCATGGTGTTAGTTATATGTATGCCCTAGAGGCCATTACTCTACATAGGATGTATATTGTAGTGGATGCTGGGTCATATATAGGGAGAACTTTCTTGCTCGACATGATATTATGCTATCTGGTTACTCTTTACCTTAACGTGTACTCAGATTGTCTCTCTATTACATGTTGGTAAAGCCCTTAGGATGTGTACTTGACTATCTGGACTATGATGCGGATCATACTAGTGGGGACATGGTAGTCCATAAGTACATCCTTCAAAGTCCCTAGTCGTGGGTGTATCGAGACGGGGCATCGATATACCAGTGTAGACTAGCGTGTACCTTCTCGACCCATACAGATGGGCGATGGATGATCCTATATCCATCGGTGTTTGACATCAGAGATGATATACGGGTGCTCAGTAGAGACTGGGTACACTGGACGGACTCGCCGAGAACTCCCAGATGGTATTATACCTTACGTCAGATGGCAGTTCTCTGGTGACACTGGTACAGAGTAGTCTGTTGACCCGAGATCGTCATAGAGTCTTGTGTGGTTCCCACTGTGCTTTGATTTCCATCTTACCACGTCCAAGAGGGCGTGCAAAACGGTGGTTTTTGGGTACAGTCCCGAGTCACATGGAGGCAATGAGCGATAGGAGGGGATTCGTCTCTCCCGGTATAGGGGGTTGATGTTGCGCTGTGTTCGATTGGCTATAACAGGAAATCCCTGGCCAGGGTTGCTGAGATTTACTGGTAAGTGTTACCAGTAGTTTCTCGAATTGTTATAGACCTCATATCGACACGACTTATCGAGCTATTGGGGTCTGACGTTTACCACCCCTAGGCAAGATATGCGACATATCAGACGACGAGACCGGACTGTACGGTAGTGTTACTGGTTGGATTCACTGGAGTGTGAGCGGGCTTGCTCGTCGATCTTCTGATCGCTCAATACCTGGGTGGCCGTTACGTTTAGCAGACCGCTTGCGGCTTGTGGGTGCTTGATATGATCATCATCTGCTGCCGGCGTATTGACGAGTCTTTAGAGTCCTACACAGAGGTTTCCTGGCTCAAGCGAAACGAAATAGGAGCGCATATGAGATATGTGCGGTACTGAGAATAATGCGTGTATGTGATACCGTATTGTATTCTCGCGATGAATGTATCGATTGGTTGTATGCGATATAACCTAGTTATCGAATCAAGTATTGATTCGATAAGCCGATACATTGGATACTAGTCGGTTGTATGCGATATAACCGGATCATTGAATCAAGTATTGATTTAATGATTTAATGCATGATTATATATTTGATATATTACTTTGCATTAACTAGTATTGGTTCACTTTAAATGGATTTTCTCGCTCGGATGTGCACATTGTATATGTGATATACTTTTTGTGCACTTGATTGTATCATGTTTGATGATACATGCTCACTAGGGTTTGTGTGAAGATTAAACCATGGTTGTATATTGGTTAGGGTTATGGTTTTCTTATTTATTTATTCTTATTGGAAAATATTATGCATAAAGAGAAAATGGTGGCTTTCTTTGTTTGTACATTGAAGCTTCATGAAGCTTTGACCTTGTGACCATTTTGTCTTGATGCTTAACCCTAACCCTTCATTCTAACCATGGTTTATTCTCTACACCAAACTATGGTTGGATTATGATAAGTATTCATATTATATTCTTTTTAGAAAAGATAATAGAACACTTATCATCTTCTTCCTCTTCTTCTTCTTCATGAAGAAACCTTACTTCAACAATGGCAACTTGAGCAAATGAGTGAGAAATCCAATTCTAAAGTGAACCCACTTCCTATTTCTTCATCCTCTACCTCTTGCCAAGTAGTAGAGTGTGTTTTCTTCACAAGTTTCTTGACTTGGTGAAGTTGGAGCTTGATCTAGTGATGCCTCGACGTAGATCATCTTCGGCATCGACGTCGACGACCTAGCCCGTCCATTCTCCGATGAAGCCGACGCTAGAGCCCGGGGTTCGACTTGGACAGCGAGGAGACTTCATTGTGGAGCTATGGAGGTGGAGCACCGGATCTACAAAGGTTTTATATCCGTTCACTTAGTTAAAGTAGTTAACTAGTTTCTTTTTCGCCTAGAATTCTAGCCAACGATCCGTTGTTTAGGGTTTCTCGGCACCGTATTTTTGAAATTGGCATGGTTGATGCCTTGTGAGACCTGTTGAGAGTGCCTAGGAACCCTACAGTGGTATCAGAGCCTAGCTAGAGCCTTAGGCGAAGTCTAGACCGAATTAGAACTCCGATCGAAACAAAACCCAAACCCTAATATTGCTCTCTGGACTTTTTCTGAAATCGTGGTTTTTTCGAAATTAAAAATATGCAGAAAAATCAGCAGGAATATTTAAGAGTTACTGTAAAATTCGATCCACTAAATCCATCAAGCTGCCGCGGTTCCGCGGCACGAACATGGCTCGTGCGGCGGTTCCGCGGCCGTACTGCCTCTTTATTCAATAAAGTTTACACAGTAACTCCTAATTTCCAGTGGTGGTTTTCCTGGGAATTTTTAATATTTATTCATGAGTTGAATTTTCTGGGTTATATTAGGGACTCGGTGTATTCGATCGGACTGTCTAATTTTGTCGGTGTGCTTTTCCGGGTATTTTTTGAATATGTTAAAAAGTTCGACCGGATATAAATACCCAATTTTTCCCCTGTCGGGAAATTTCTAAGCGTTGGATTTTTCCGTAGTTTAACGACGTTCTAAGTAGTGCAAGTAACGCGATGGACCCTCTAGAAGACAACAAACTTTAACTCGATTATGTGACCGTCTTGAACTACCCTTTGAACCTTCGGGTTTGGGGCAGTACGGCGTGCCACATGTGAGGCGTTGGCCCTTCTACGGCTGAACCGTTGGTACTGAGGCACGAACTGAATGTTGTTAGACTTATTTCATGTGTTGATCTGTATCGGGAAAACTTGGGTGTTTGAATGTTCGATCGGAAAGTTTAACATTTTCTAATTATCTGGAATGTGATACAATAATTGGAATTCACAAGAAGTTATGAGATAACTGAATGAATGTTATAAACATAGCAGTTTAGTCTTAAATGATCGGTTGCCACGGAATTTTGATGTGATCAAAAGTCCGTCGCAATCACGTAGCGTACGCGGATACTCACCGGACAAACTTAATAGACAGCCTCGCCCCATAGCCCCGACCAAGTGACTGTAGGAGAACCTCGTCACCGAAAGCATCCGTTTGGGTGCTCGCGGCAGCGGTGTTCCGCCTTGGTGCACTTCGTCGACGGCGTCGGGCGTGCGGCCGCCTACTAAAGTTTGCGACGAGCATTCGATCAGACTGTCGGGAATCTTGTTGAATTGCCTGACTTGATATTGAAAAGAGTTTTCGATTTTGAGACTAAAATGCGGGGTTTATAATTGTTAGGCATGCGATGTCTAAGGAATTCATTTGATTAGGCATGCGATGTCTAAAGAGATTGCAGATTCCAACTGTTGTAGTTTTACACTTTCTTTTCTGTGACCGTAAGTGTAATATGTGATATCGCCGGTTTCGTTGCTATATGTCAACGACAATTGGGATGCGCATATTTACTTACGTTGATGACATGTGATGTTATGTGTTGCTGGATATGTTATATTGGATCGTCGTGTTGAATAGCCGGGGGTTTTTATGTGAGATGAGTATTTTTCATTTTCATTCATGTAAAAATTTGTATGTAATATTCTTTTATTGGGGCACTTCCAGGTTGCGGAAGATGTCACCGTTTGTATATTATTTACTTTTCCGCACTAGGATCGACCCAAGGAGGAAGGCACAAGTAACCGGGTTCTGGAGTCCAGTGGGAGACCAACTCGAGGAGTCGAGTCCGGGTCTCCTAACTCCAGAGTTGGTAGGGTTGCTTGCCGCTCTCGTAGGGGTCTTGGAGTGTGGGTTTGGCTATTCATCACGACCGTGGAATCCGTGTTTTATACTGGCTCGTATTGAAAACACGGACGTCCTAGTATATCCAATATTTCATATGATTCTTCTGCTGCGATATCTGTGATGTGATCATGTGATGTTCTATGATAGATACGGTATATAGTATATATGATATATTATATAGACGTTACTTATGTTTTACACCCGTGCTAGCCCTGCCCTGCTCTGCCGTTAGTTACCTAACCTAACGGTGTATGAGGGGACATCGAGGCGAATGCGGATGGCATAAGTGTACGTCGTATTTATCTGTGATGTTTAGGTAATTGATGATGGGACTTCATTAATATGATTAATGAAATAAATGAAACCTAAGATGTTGTAGAATCGAATTTCAAAATAAAACAGGTAGCTACAGTTTTTGCTTTGCACAGCGGTATATATGATATATCCTGCACCTTATTCGATAAGGAAAGGACCGAGATCCCTTCACCGGGAGTGACTCCTTTAGCAATAACTGGCAGATGCTACACACTCGATTTGTATTTTGATTGCTTTTAAGTGTTTTTGCTTTGCACAGTGATATATATGATATATCCCGCACCTCATTCGACGAGGAAAGGACCGACGATCCCTTCACCGGGAATGACTCCTTTAGCAAAACTAGAAAAGCCTCAAAAACACTCCATTTTAAAATCATTTGATTCTACAACGATATCAAGTTCATTACGCAATAGGTTTTCAGAAAAATCTGTCGTAGCCCTCCGTCATTTCAGATAAGTTGTATATAGTATTCTTGCTGCATTTGTTGGCTTTCGTCAAGGTGCAGTGTGCGGTAGCTATATGCTGCTTATCTGCTTGCATACGATGCGATTGGATTAGGGTAGTCGTGAGGCTTTGTTAGCTTTCGTCAAGGGTCGTGCGGGTGGGTTTAATTCGATCAAGAAATGTACGGGTTGAACTTGACTAGCGGGCTATGGTTTGTTGGCTTTCGTCAAGGTCATAGCACGCTAGGGGCAAAATATTATCGGGAATTTCAAGTGTTGAAATTTGCAATGAGATTGCATACCTTCTATGAGATAGTTGGATCCCGATACCCGCTGCGAGTAAGAGTTACTCCTGGGAGAGTTTTACACATTACAATTAGCCGATCAAGTAGGTGTCTAGAAAGGTGTTAACGAGGTTACGCCTCTGGGAAAACGAGGTTTACATTAATTAGGTTCGTGTGAAAGCACGGGGGACCTCCCTCAAAGTACCGACACTGGCCTGGCTGAAAGATTGGCGAACTTGTAGTGTGTAATTAATCCCGGCTAGTCTTTCCTTTTAGGGTTTGAAGGAAGATTTGATAAAAAGCAGTGGGAGCCATCCTGATTAGATAAAATAATAACCAATCTATTCTTGCAAGAGCGCACGCTGAGTGTTTTCTTCTCTCTCTCTCCAGGTAGCGACCATATCACGCCTTAATCAAGATAATAATACGGAATATTGACCGAACCCGCTTGTTATACTGAGCTGGGGAACGTTGGTCCCGCTCCAACTTATAATTGTTATAAGATAGAGCAGGAAATTGGGGAATACCAGATTTCCCGTGCCGTCCAAACGAAGAGAGTGCATGTTGATGCATCATCTTCGGGTGTGTTCATTACAAAGAACTGTTTCTCAGTATCCTCCGCATCCTGGGTATATGATACCGGATCAGGATCCCAGATCTGTAATCTGTTACATAGGGCTACAAAAGGGTAGAAAAACTGAGAACGGGTGATAAGTTTCATGAGGCAGAAAACGGGGCAAGTGTTGCAGCCAAGTCTGTCGGTCACTGTCACCCTGTATTACCAATACATTGATTCTGAACGAATGTTATTAGATACCGAACCTGATATACAAAATCATATCGGTCTCTTTATTAGTAAAGAAATGATAAAATTTTGTATAGATGGATAATGTTTTGAACATTTCCTATATCAAAAGTTGATCGGTTCAGGCACGTTATCTAAAAGCATTGATGTTCTAAATCAAACTACAGTTCCTAGTATACAAAACACACACAAGAGGAAGAGTTCAGAAATGAACGAATCCTTCTTGAGGTATTGTAGACTAGGTCAGATCAATGCGACCCGACTGGCTGAAGTTGCATTTAGATGTATATTTAAATCAGTTTGAATTTACATCTTGTGAAACTCGCCAGTCATGTCACAAAGATAAGATGACCATAGCTCTGTTTAATGGAAGCAGAGAAAGAGTTAGTAAACTCTTGGGATGATACATGTTGATGTATGTTAGGTCCCCTGTCTACACATGCCAAGACTGGTTCTTTATACTTCATTATATTCTCTGATAATCTCTCAAGATTCAGATATATGTTCCTGTTGAAACACAAGTCAGAACCTTTTGAGATATTCACAGAATATAAGCGAGAAGTAGAGAACCAAAATATGGGTATAAGTATTATGTCCTATGATGAGATCAAGGAGGAGAATACTTGAGCACGGAAATCCTGGACTATTCTAAAGGAGAATGAGATTCTCTCTCAGCATTACTCCTCCGTATGCACCATAGCACGATGGTATATCGGGGCGGAGCAAACACACCCTATATGATAAGGTGTGCTCTATGATGAGTACTACTGAGTTACCTATTTCCTTTTGGGAGTTATGCACTTATGAAGTTGCATACCTATTGAATAGGGTTTCGATCAAATCAGTTGCCTACCAATTCATATGTGATATGGAAAGGTAAGAGCCCATATCTTAAGTTAGTTAAGATTTGGGGTTGTCCGACCTATGTCTAAAAAGCAAAATCTGGACAAGCTCGAGGCAAGGTCTGTCATATAGAACTGGAAAGGTTCCAGCTATACAAATTGCAGCTGATGATTTGATAGAACCAAAGGATTCAGTAGATTCCAACAAACCTCAGCCTCTCCGCCGATCTAGTAGGGTTCCTCACCCACCTGAGAGATACTTCGGTTTCTCTATGACAGTGGGAGCAAGGATTGCATCATGAGATGATGACCTAACTAGCTTCGAGCTGGCCATCAGGAGTAAGACTCTGTAAGAATGGCTGGATGCTTAGCGATCTGAGATGGAATCCTTTTACACCAACAAAGTATAGGATTTAGTTGCTATATCTGAAGTGTTAAATCCCCATCAGGAGCAAGTATATCTTGAGAAGGTTACTTGGTGTACATGGAAAAGTTGAGACTTTCAAAGCTAGACTTGTTAAAGGTTTTCGTCATTGACCAAGCGTGGATAATGATGAAACCTTTTCCAGTACCTATGCTTAAGTCCATCCAGATCCTACTTGCCACGGCTACATACCATGACTACGATATCTGGTGGTTGGGTGTCATGACTGCTTTTCTAAATGATATTTTAGAAGAGTGCGTCTATAAGTACACAGCCAGAGGGCTTCGTAGACAGTGGGAGCAGCGGAAACGTGTGCAAGATGCTTTATAGGATTAAAGCAGGCATCGCGGAGTTGGAACATCTGTTTTGATGGATTAGTCAAAGAAGTTGACATCATCAAAATGGTAGATGAACCTTGTATAAACAAAAAGGTAGTAGGGAGTATGGTGGTGATCCTCGTAGAGTACGTGGATGACATACTCTTGATAAGAAAGGAGTTTCTTATGCTATGCTCGATCAATCTCCGTTTATCACAAAGATTCTCCGTGTAGGATCAAAATGATACCTCCTAAATCCTGAGTTTTGGATCTATGAGATAGATTTAATTGGATGTTAGGATTCTCACTAGTTGTAGTGAGATGGTATCAATCGATCCTGGGGAGAATCATTGGAAGTGTTCCAGGGTGATAAAGTTGACTGAATGTCAGTCACAGGCATTGTCTTTACCCTCAGTAAAGGGACGGTATGTTGGAAGAGTTCCAAGCTAGATACCGTGACACACTAGACGATAAAGGCAGGATACATCGCTACTTAAGATGCTACCAAAGAGGCTGTTTGGATGTATAATAGTTCATGAGATGAACTTAGTTCATACCATTGTATGACAATGGAGTTGTGGCTTATGCCAGGAACCCCCGTCCCATCAGTGATCCAGACATATTCTAAGGCAGTATCACCTGATCATGTAGATGGTTGATCTCCAGGCTGATCGAGGTTAGGAGAGCAGACTCAGAGGACAACACGGCGGATCCACTCACGAAGGCCTATTCCCAGAGAGAGATTTTTATGGGATGGTTGAGTATGAGATACTACAACCACTACTACAGATGGCCCTAGTGCAAGTGGGAGATTGTTAGTTATATGTATGCCCTAGAGGCCATTACTGTACATAGGATGTATATTGTAGTGGATGTTGGGACATATATAGGGAGGACTTTCTTGCTCGACATGATAGTATGCTATCTGGTTACTCTTTACCTTAACGTGTACTCAGATTGTCTCTCTATTACATGTTGGTAAAGCCCTTAGGATGTGTACTTGACTACCTGGACTATGATGCGGATCATACTAGTGGGGACATGGTAGTCCATAAGTACATCCTTCAAAGTCCCTAGTCGTGGGTGTATCGAGACGGGGCATCGATATACCAGTGTAGACTAGCGTGTACCTTCTCGACCCATACAGATGGGCGATGGATGATCCCATATCGATCGGTGTTTGACATCAGAGATGATATACGGGTGCTCAGTAGAGACAGGGTACACTGGACGGACTCGCCGAGAACTCCCAGATGGTATTATACCTTACGTCAGATGGCAGTTCTCTGGTGACACTGGTACAGAGTAGTCTGTTGACCCGAGATCGTCATAGAGTCTTGTGTGGTTCCCACTGTGCTTTGATTTCCATCTTACCACGTCCAAGAGGGCGTGCAAAACGGTGGTTTTTGGGTACAGTCCCGAGTCACATGGAGGCAATGAGCGATAGGAGGGGATTCGTCTCTCCCGGTATAGGGGGTTGATGTTGCGCTGTGTTCGATTGGCTATAACAGGAAATCCCTGGCCAGGGTTGCTGAGATTTACTGGTAAGTGTTACCAGTAGTTTCTCGAATTGTTATAGACCTCATATCGACACGACTTATCGAGCTATTAGGGTCTGACGTTTACCACCCCTAGGCAAGATATGCGACATATCAGACGACGAGACCGGACTGTACGGTAGTGTTACTGGTTGGATTCACTGGAGTGTGAGCGGGCTTGCTCGTCGATCTTCTGATCGCTCAATACCCGGGTGGCCGTTACGTTTAGCAGACCGCTTGCGGCTTGTGGGTGCTTGATATGATCATCATCTGCTGCCGGCGTATTGACGAGTCTTTAGAGTCCTACACAGAGGTTTCCTGGCTCAAGCGAAACGAAATAGGAGCGCATATGAGATATGTGCGGGACCGAGAATAATGCGTGTATGTGATACCGTATTGTATTCTCGCGATGAATGTATCGATTGGTTGTATGCGATATAACCTAGTTATCGAATCAAGTATTGATTCGATAAGCCGATACATTGGATACTAGTCGGTTGCATGCGATATAACCGGATCATTGAATCAAGTATTGATTTAATGATTTAATGCATGATTATATATTTGATATATTACTTTGCATTAACTAGTATTGGTTCACTTTAAATGGATTTTCTCGCTCGGATGTGCACATTGTATATGTGATATACTTTTTGTGCACTTGATTGTATCATGTTTGATGATACATGCTCACTAGGGTTTGTGTGAAGATTAAACCATGGTTGTATATTGGTTAGGGTTATGGTTTTCTTATTTATTTATTTATTCATTCTTATTGGAAAATATTATGCATAAAGAGAAAATGGTGGCTTTCTTTGTTTGTACATTGAAGCTTCATGAAGCTTTGACCTTGTGACCATTTTGTCTTGATGCTTAACCCTAACCCTTCATTCTAACCATGGTTTATTCTCTACACCAAACTATGGTTGGATTATGATAAGTATTCATATTATATTCTTTTTAGAAAAGATAATAGAACACTTATCATCTTCTTCCTCTTCTTCTTCTTCATGAAGAAACCTTACTTCAACAATGGCAACTTGAGCAAATGAGTGAGAAATCCAATTCTAAAGTGAACCCACTTCCTATTTCTTCATCCTCTACCTCTTGCCAAGTAGTAGAGTGTGTTTTCTTCACAAGTTTCTTGACTTGGTGAAGTTGGAGGTTGATCTAGTGATGCCTCGACATAGATCATCTTCGGCATCGACGTCGACGACCTAGCCCGTCCATTCTCCGATGAAGCCGACGCTAGAGCCCGGGGTTCGACTTGGACAGCGAGGAGACTTCATTGCGGAGCTATGGAGGTGGAGCACCGGATCTACAAAGGTTGTATATCCGTTCACTTAGTTAAAGTAGTTAACTAGTTTCTTTTTCGTCTAGAATTCTAGCCAACGATCCGTAGTTTAGGGTTTCTCGGCACCGTATTTTTGAAATTGGCATGGTTGATGCCTTGTGAGACCTCTTGAGAGTGCCTAGGAACCCTACACATGGTGGACCCGGTATGGTACCCCGGGGCAAGAACGGTATGATGTGCAGTAGACGATGAGCCTGGCAGAAGGACTATTACCTACCGATGATAGTTTGGATTCGGCGGTTATCCGGAGGATACCGACCGGAGTCGTGAGATGGATATGGGCCGATCTGGACTGACGGAGCCCGAGTTATGTGGATTTACGTGTCGATGTTGGATACGGGTTTTCATGATGTTTCGAGTGTCGATGTTGGGCACTCAGGTTCCATGAGATTTACGGATATGAGGGCCGATCAGAGTGACGGAGCCTGATGTATTGGGATTTGGGGTGTTGTTGATGGACACCGGTTTTTCCATGATGATGATGCATTGATGATGATATGTTTTATCCCATACTCAGTAGTTATTTGATATGCATTGTTTCATGTAATTGTAGTACCCTGATGGTGTACCTTGATCATGATTGTTGCATATCCATATTTCCATACTTATGCTATCAGATTGCATGTGATAGATTATCGCTGTTCGTGCATACTTGCGATTATCTGTATGATGTTATTTACTATTCACGAGTTGGCAACTCACCCCCGTTGTGCCACAGTCTTTTGCAGGCTTGACCCTCAGAGTAGTCACGGCAGGGCTCCTTATTGGATCTATTTCTGCGGATACTGCTACGGTTGGCTGTGAGGCCTTTTTGGTGTAGGTGGGTTTGCGGTTATCCGAACACATCTATTGTATATCTCATTGTATCTAGTACTCTCCATCTACCATTTTCATGTATTGACTTAGAGACGAGTTTGTGAGGATCGATATTGTATTATATTTGACTCTAGGTGTCGTGCTCATGTGAGCCGGCCTTTCTTATGTTGCTTTATCTCTTTTATGTTGTTTTCATTTTATTGTCTATTTCTTAGCTACGGCGTCGTATATATGCATGTGGTGATTTTTTTCGCCTTTATGCTTGATTTTCTCCCGTTTGGGAATGCTTTATTTATATCCTGTGTTTGTACTCGTTTCGGGGCTAGTTTTACAAAGGAGGTGCTGCCAAAATTTTTAAGAAAATAAACTTAAGCTTTAAGATTTTTACTTGAGATTTCCAAATGTTTTAATAATGTTTTATCACTTGCTTCTTTTTATGGTTTTGATTTCTGGGTTTTCGGCTTACATAAATTGCGTTATGCCTGTTGACGTCACGTGGTTTAAGTGTCGGTCACGTTCCTAAATTGGGTCATGACAAAGTTGGAATCAAAGCGCTAGGTTTTACCTTTCGAAGTGTAGTATGACCTTGTTATGATGGAGTAGGTAGCTTAAGCCGAGTGGCGTAGCGTGTGTATGTTCCGCGACATACTTACGACACGATACTCTGCCTAAGTGACCTCAGGACACATTGCCTGTAATTCCTTCCTTGATTTCCATGTATCTTTATGATTCGATTTCTATGTTCTTATCGAATCCTATTTTCATTTCCAGCCATTATGCCACCGAAGACTACGAGGGCGCAGAGAGCTGCCGCTAGAGCCGAGGTCAGAGTAGGTTCGTCAGAGACGAGGACTGACCAGGGCACGCCTACTCTACAGGAGCAGATTGATCCACTTTCGCCGGATCGTATTACTAGGCTAGAGGCCGGTATGCAGGATTTGCGCCAGATGTTGGGATCGTTGGTTGAGGCCAGTTGAGCGCAGAGACAGGAGGTTGTCCTACCTGTTGCGGGGACCGTGATGGTGCCTACTGTTCAGGCGGTCGTACCTGTAGCTACGGAGGTTATCACCGTATCATTATCTGAGTTCATTGTTAGTTATGTATATGCCCTAGAGGCCATTGTTGTACATGTGATGTATATTATAATGGATGTTTGGATACATATAGAGAGGACTTTCTTGCTTGATATGATAGTATGCTATCTGGTTTCACTTTATCTTAACATGTTAACAAATACTGTTTTGTGATCACGTATTGATAAAGCCATTAGGATATATACTCGACTACTAGGACTATGATACAGATCATACTAGTGGGGCCAGGGTAGTCTACTTGTACATCCTATATCTGTTCCTAGTCGAGGGTGGATCGAGACAGGGCATCGATACTCCAGAGTAGGCTAGCATATACGCATCTTGACCCATATGATGGGCGATGGATGATCCCATATCCATTGGTGTTGGACATCAAAGATGGTGTACGGGTGCTCAGTGGAGACTAGGTACACTGAACGGACTCGCCGAGAACTCCTGGATGGTATTATACCTATCGTCAGATAGCAGTTCTCCAGTGACACTGGTACAGGTTAGTCTATAGACCCGGGATCGTCATAGAGTCTTGTGTGATTCCCACTGTGCTTTGATTTCCACCTTACCACGTCCAAGAGGGCATGCAAAACGGTGGCTTTTGGGTACAGTCCTGAATCACATGGAGGAAATGAGCGATAGGAGGGGTTTCGTCTCTCCCGGTATAGGGTGTTGATGTTGTGCTGTGTTCGATTGGCTATAACTGGAAGTCCCTGGCCAGGGCTGATATGGAGATTTACCGATAAGAGTTATCAGTAGTTTCTCGACCCGTTATGAGCCTTACATCGGCACAACTTATCTGTTACTGAGGTCTGACGTTTTCCACCCTTAGACTAGATATGCAACATATCAGACGAAGAGATCGGACTGTACGGTAGTGTTACTAATTGGATTCACAGGAGAATGTACAGGCTTGCTTGTTGATCTTCTGATCTCTCAATACCTGGGTTGCTGTTATGTTTAGCTGACCGCTTACAGCTTGTGGGTGTTTGATATGATCATCACCTACTGCCGGCGTATTGACGATTCTTTAGAGTCCTACACAGAGGTTTCCTAGCTCAGGCAAAACTGAGTAGGGGCACATATGCGATATGTGCGGGACCGAGAATAATACGATATGAGATACCGTATTCTATTCTCACGATATATGATATCGGCCGGGTATATGTGATATAGCCGGGTCATCGGATCAAGTATTGATTCGATGAATCGGTACATGTTATATTAGTCGGTTATATGCTATACAGCCGGATTGTCGGATCAAGTGTTGATTCGATAATTTAATGTATAATTATATATGTGATATATTACATTACGTTAACTAATATAAGCTCGCTTTATTGATTCATTTTCTCACCGGATAATACATTGATATATATGCGATATATGTTAATTGTATTATTTTCTTTTGTTGCAAAATATATTATATATATGTGATATATAATATTGTAACAAGTTAAGGTTACAAATACAACATGTTTAGTTGAGATTAAATACGTTAGGGTTTGATTTGGGTTAGCATTTGGGTTAGCTTTTTCATGAAGCTTCATGAAGCTTTCTTTTGTTTTTTGCTAAGATATTTTGTATAGATATTTTTTAACCCAACCCAAACCCTTTACCTTAGGTTTATTCTCTACATGAGTTAAGCCCTTCATTATTAATCCATGGTTGGATTTGTAGCCACAACAATAATTCATTATTCATCACAAAAGTTTCTTCTTCTTCTTCCTCCTTGAAAATGCTTTCTAGCCTTTTGTGATTTGATGATTTAAAGTGAGAAATTGAAAAAAAAAGAGTGTAAAATTCCTAATTCATAATCCTCATCTATTCTAGCCACTTAGATTGGGGTGTTTACTTCACTAATACTTGATTAGAGAAGTGAGAGCTTGAGTTTGAGATTCTTCAAGGTAGATCATCTTCGAAAAGGAAGACTTCAAGCAAGAATGGATCATTTGACTTGTGGAGCCTCTCTTGAGTCCCGGAGATCATGGATCGCGGCAAAGGAGCTACTACTCGGAGCTTATGAAGCGAAGGAACGGACTTCAAATGTTGTAATCCCTCTCTCTTAGATGTAAAATTGTTTACATGCATAGTTAACCCTAATTCTCTAGTTAAGATCTTGGTTAGGGTTTGTTTATCACCCCAAAAATTTTAAAGTAGCATGATTGATGCTTGCCAAAACCTTGCTAATATGCTAATCTAACCCTACAGTGATATCATAGCCAAGCTAGAGCATTAGAAGTTGTCTAGACGAAGTTAGAAGTCTGATCGAACCCCGAAACGACCCTTTTTCTGGAATTTTTTCAAAAAGTTGACATTTTTCATATTAAAAATACTCCGAAAATCATGCAGGTAATTTTATAGACCCACCTGAAGAAAGTGTCCCTAACTCGCTACAGTGACCGCATAACAGCGGCCAAAACCTGGTTTTGGCGGCGGTTCCGCGGCGCCACTGTGGAGGTTTGGGACGGGCACTTCAGCGACGGTCCATAGGTGCTGGGGCATGCTACTGGGAATTTTTATTTTCTGCTCAAGTGTTGAGCTCACTGGGGTATTTTGGGAATTCGTTGTGTCTGTTGAATTATCTAACTTCGCCTAGTTATCTGTGATGTTTATGTGTTGCTGTGATATGTTATATTGGATCGTTGCGTATTGAATAGCCGGGGTTTTATGTGAGATGAGAGTTTTCTTTTTCATTCATGTAAAATTCATTTGTATGTAATATTCTTTTATTGGGGCACTTCCGGGTTGAGGATGATGTCACCATTGTATATTATTTACTTTTCCGCATTAGGATAGACCCAAGGCGGGGAGCACAAGTAACCGGGTTCTAGGGTCCAGTGGGAGGCCATCTCGAGGAGTTGAGACCGGGTCTCCTAACCCTAGAATTGGCAGGGTTACTTGCCACTCTCGTAGGGGTCTAGAGATGTGGGTTTGGCTATTCATCGCGACCGTGGAATCCGTGTTTTATAAAGGCTCAAAATAAAACACGGATGTCTTAGCATATCCAATATTTCATATGTTGACTTCTGCTGCAATGTTTTGTGATGAGATTATATTACTGCCTGAGACGAATGCTTATACTATATGTATGTGTTGATATATATAAATTATTGCTTTCGTTTCTTCTGTGATGCTTAGGAAGCTTAATTGATGGGTTTTATTAATGAGATTAATAAAAGAAAAGAAACCTAAATGATGTTGTAGAATCAAATTTTTCAAAAAAGGGTAGCTACAGTTATTGCTTTGCATAGCGGTATTCCTTGTAGAATATCCAACACCTTATTCGATAAGGAAAGAGCCAAGATCCCTTCACCGAGAGTGATCTCTTTAGAAAAACTGGCAGATGCTACAAACTCACGGTTTAGTTTTTGATTGCTTCTATAGTTTTAGCTTTGCACAACGGTATTTATGAAATATCCTGCACCTTATTCGATGAGGAAAGAGCCGAGATCCCTTCACCGGGAGTGACCTCTTTAGCGAAACTAGAAAAGCCTAAAAAACACTCCTTTACAAAATCATTTGTTTCTACAATGATATCAAGTTTATTGCGCTCATGGTTTTCAGAAAAACCCACGTAGCCCTCCGACATTTCAGATAAGTAATATTTAGTAATCGTACTACGTTTGTTGGCTTTCGTCAAGGCGTAGTGTGCGGTAGCTATTTACTGCTTATCTGCAGCATATGATGCAATTGGGTTAGGGTAGTCGTACGGCTTTGTTGGCTTTCGTCAAGGGTCGTGCGGGTGGGTTTAATTCAATCAAGAAATGTACGGGTTGAACTTGACTAGCGGACTGTGGTTTGTTGGCATTCGTCAAGGTCATAGCACGTTAGGGGTAAAAGATATTATCGGGAATTTCAAATGTTGAAATTTGCAATGAGATTGCATACCTTCTATGAGATAGTTGGATCCCGATACGCACTGCGAGTAAGAGTTACTCCTGGGAGAGTTTTACATATGACAATTAGCCGATCAAGTAGGTGTCTAGAAAGGTGTTAACGGGGTTATGCCTCTGGGAAAACGGGGTTATGCCTCTGGGAAAATGGGGTTTATTTTAATTAGGTCCGTGCGAAAGCACGGGGAACCTCCCTCAAAATATCAACACTGATCTGGCTGAAAGATTGGCAAACTTGTAGGGTGTAATTAATCCCGGCTAATCTTATCTTTTAGGATTTGAATGAAGATTTGATTAAAACAGTAGGAGCCATCCTGATTAGATAAGATAATAACCAATCTACTCTTGCAAGAGCGCATGCTAAAGTGTTTTTTCCTTCTCTCTCTCTCCAGGTAGCGACCATGTCAGGCCTTAATTAAGATAATAATATGGATGTATTAACCGAACCCGCTTGTTATACCGAGCAGGGGAACGTTGGTTCCGTTCTTTCTTATAATTGTTATAAGACTGAACAGGAAATAGGGGAATACCAGAATTCACACACCACCCAAACGAAGAATAAACATGTTGATGTATCTTCTTCGGATGCGTTAGTTACCGAGAACTGTTTCTCAGTTCACTCTACGTCCTGGGCATTAGATACCGGATCATGATCCCACATATGCAATATATTGCATGGGCTAAAGAAAGGTAGAGAACTGGGAATGGGTGATCATTCCGTAAGAGTAGGGAATGGTGCAAATGTTGCAGCCAAATCAGTTGGCGAATATCACCTTGTATTACCAAGTGATAATACATTGATTCTAAACGAATGCTATTATATACCGAACATGATATGCAACATTATATCAGTTTCTTTATTAAGTAAAGAAGGATATAATTTTGTAATACAGGATAATGTTATGAACATCTTTCTAAATCAAAAGTTGATTGGATCAGGCTCGTTAAATAATGGCATATACGTTCTAAATCAAAACACAGTTCTTAATATACAGAACACACACAAAAGGAAGAGTTCAGAAATGAACGAATCTTTCTTGTGGCATTGTAGACTAGGTCATATCAATGCGACACAGCTAGCTAAGTTACATAAGAATGGATAATTGAATCCGTTCGAATTTTCATCTTATGACACTTGCCAGTCATGTCTCAAAGGAAAAATGACCAAAACTCCGTTTAGTGGATATGGAGAAAGAGTTACGGAACTCTTAGGACTGATGCATAGTGATGTATGCGGTCCCATGTCTACACATGCCAGGAATGGTTCCTCGTACTTCATTACATTCACCGACGATCTCTCAAGACACGGACATGTGTTCCTGTTGAATCACAAGTCTGAAGCTTTTGAGAAATTCAGAGAATATAAGAACGAAGTAGAGAACCAAACGGGTAAAAGTATTAAAATCCTTCGATCTGATCGAGGAGGAGAATACTTGAGCAATGAGTTCCTCGTTTATCTCAAAGAGAATGGAATTCTCTCTCAGCTTACTCCTCTACACCACAGCGCAATGGTGTATCGGAGCGGAGGAATCGCACCCTATTAGATATGGTGCGCTCTATGATGAGCAATGCTGAGTTGCCTATTTTCTTCTGGGGGTACGCGCTAGAGACAGCCATACACCTATTGAATATGGTTCCTACCAAATCAGTGCCTACCACTCCATATGAGATATGGAAGGGGAAGAGACCATCTCTTAAGTATGTTAAGATATGGGGTTGTCCGGCCTATGTCAAAACGCACAATCCGGATAAACTCGAGGCAAGGTCTGTCCTATGCAAGTTTGTAGGATATCCCAAGAACTCACAAGGGTATATCTTCTACCACACCGAGGAACAAAATGTGTTTATTTCTCGACATGCCACCTTTTTAGAAAAGGAATTTCTTGCAAAGGAAATTAGTGGAAAGAAGGTAGAACTGGAAGAAGTTCTAGCTACACAAACTGCAACAGAAGATTTGGTGGAACCAGAGGATTCAGTAGTTCCCGACGAACCCCCGCCTCTCCGCCGATCTAGTAGGGTTCCTCATCCACCTGAGAGATACTACGGTTTTCTCATCGATGGTGGGAGCGAGGATTGCATCATGGAAGATGATGACCCGACTAGTTTCAAGCAGGTCATCACGAGTGGTGACTCTATGAAATGGCTGGATGCAATGCGATCTGAGATGGAATCCATGTACACCAATAAAGTATGGACTTTGGAAGTTGCTCCTGAAGGGGTAAAACCCATTGGGAGCAAATGGATCTTTAAGAAGAAACTTGGTGTAGATGGAAAAGTTGAGACTTTCGAAGCTAGACTTGTTGCAAAGGGTTTTCGTCAACGACCAGGTGAGGATTATGACGAAACCTTTTCTCCAGTAGCTATGCTTAAGTCCATCCGGATCCTACTTGCCATTTCTGCATTCCATGACTACGAAATCTGGCAAATGGATGTTAAGACCGTCTTTATAAATGGTGATTTAGAAGAGTGCGTGTACATGACTCAGCCAGAGGGCTTCGTAGACAGTTGGATCAGCGGAAAGGTGTGCAAGCTGCTTAAATCCATCTATAGGTTAAAATAGGCATCGCGGACTTGGAACATCTGTTTTGATGTTGTAGTCAAAGAGTTTGACTTCATTAAAAACATAGATGAACCTTGTATATACAAGAAGGTGGCAGAGAGTAAAGTTGTCTTCCTCGTATTGTACGTAGATGATATACTCCTGATAGGAAATGATATTCCTATGCTGCACTCGGTTAAGCTCTTCTTATCACATAGATTCTCAACGAAAGATCTAGGTGATGCCTCCTGCATTTTGGGAATTAAGATCTATAGAGATAGATCTAGACGGATACTGGGATTGTCCCAATCCAGGTACATTGACACCATACTAAAGAGGTTTAGTATGGAAGAATCCAAGCGTGGGAATTTACCCACGATCTCTGGACTCACTCTCTCCAAAGAGATGTCTCATAAGACTGATTTGGAAAGAGCTCGCATGCAAGGGATATCCTATGCTTCGGCAGTAGGGTCTATCATGTAAGCAATGCTATGTACCAGACCTGATGTAGCATACTCACTAAGTGTAGTGAGTAGGTATCAAGCAGATCCTGGAGAGAATCACTGGACAGCTGTGAAGAACATTCTTAAGTACTTGAGAAAGACTAAAGAGATGTTCTTGGTGTATGGTAACGGAGAACTCCAGGTGGAGTCCTTTACCGATTCGAGCTTCCAAAGTGATAAGGACGACTCTAAGTCGCACTCGGGATTTGTCTTTACCCTAAATGGAGGGGCGGTTTGTTGGAAGAGTTCCAAACAGGAAACCATGGCAGACTCGACAATGGAGGCTGAATACATCGCTGCCAACGATGCTGCCAAAGAGGCTGTCTGGATAAAGAAGTTCATCACTGAACTTGGTGTGGTTCCGTCCATTGAGTATCCAATACCTCTGTATTATAATAACAATGGAGCTGTGGCTTTGGCCAAGGAACCCAGGTCCCATCAGAAGTCCAGACATATTCTGAGGCGGTATCACTTGATCCGGGAGATAGTTGATCGCCGGGTGTCACGCCCCGCTTCCCAGTGTACGGCGAAGTGGACGCGATGAGGCCCGCTACGTATATACTCAGAAGTACATACGCTAAGCATAACTAAGCAATATAAAGTAAATCACAAGAGACGAATAATATAGAAATAACAGCAACTTTTATTAATAACATTCTTTGTACAATGCATGAAAAGAAAATACAACTGGAATGAAAAGCAATGCCTAAACAGTGGCATAACAGAAAATGAAATAAACTGGAAAGACCAAGGTACAGTATCTAGAGCTCTGGATCTTCCTGGAACTGCTCCAAATCTTCACCGGTGGGCTCGATCTCAGCTTGGTCCAACGCACCTGACGACATTCAAAGAAGAAAGAAATAGAATGTCGTCAGCGAACAGGTCGCTCGGTAAGTCCCAAAGATAAGGAAGAATGAGAATGACAGAGTAACAGTATTTTCTAAAGTATTATATTGTTGAATATTATGGAACATTGTTTAACGCTGTTGTTTGTAGCTTGGTACAAAAGGATGCCAGTGTATACGAGGGGGATCTCTATATGCTAGAGATCAGGGCAAAAGGAAAGTACAAGGAACCGTTATGCCACGGTACAACAGCAATAGGATTCAGGTTAGGTGTCTTAATCTGACCACCTCGTGCCACCTTTAACACCTTCCGTACCAATCTACCCCTTAAACCCCGTGGTGTTTTAACAGTATTGTAGTATTGGAATATGTAAATTGGGTGACTGATCAAAACCATGATATCAGTAAACATGTTGTAACTGTGTAATCAGGTAAATGGAATATCAGGATAATGGATTAATATCCATGGTTTGATTCAGTCAAAAAGAATATATTGTTAACCTGATTCAGGGTTTCATGTATTCAAATTGTATTGGAATATAAAAGAATATAGATTGACTTGAATCATATTCAAGTCAGGAATAGTCAGACTCTAACCCGAGTCAGACTAAAAGAAAGATAATTTGAAGTTCAATATTAGTTAGGGGCCTTATTGTAATTTGTAAAACTTGAGGGGGTTTTTATGTAAAAAGTACTTTTGTATAGTTTTCAAAATACACCTCAAGTATTTAATAATCGTCTTTATTGTTATAATGAATGTGAATTTTATTTGTGTTATTCTAGTGAATATATCCTAATAAAAGTATTAATTGATTTATCTGAAATTCATGGTATTTTAATGTAACTTTTAATCTTGGAATTTTAGGAAAATGTGGAAACTTCATATTATAATAAAATAGGTGTTTAAATGATAATTATATATATATTAACACATGAATAATTTTTAAATGAATATTTTATTTTCAAAAATCTCATTTTTCTTAAATGCCGTATTTTTAACCTTTCGAGACCGAATGCTCCTTGCGGAGGTCTGAATCTCGCACTACTAGCCCGCGGGTGCACGATGAACCGTACTATCCCTAACGGGTTCCCCAAAGGTGGGTTGTAGCGGCGCTTTGCTTAGCTTTAATAGATACCATTCATTTAGAAAAACGGTTTTATAAATATAAGGTATTTATTTGTAAAAGAGTATAGTTTTACGTATTTTAGTTGTTAGGGTTTCCTAATCCAACTAGCCTATTTCTAAGGTCTAAACGATGAGTCATTAGAAGCCTCAAATCGCCTCTTCACCGTCAATTGCGGCCAGGTAAGTGCTAGGTAAGTCGGAAGGAACCACAGTCGTGGGCCTAATTAAAACCACTCGCCTAGACACACTTGCCTAGACACCACAAGACAGTTTAGATAAACGATCGATGTCCATGACCTATCGTGCTTTCATTTTATTTAAAATTTTATACAACTTAAAGTTTTCAAGTAAAGGTTATAAAGAATATGGTATTTTAGTGAAAAGTCCTGTAATTTCGTATTCTGTGTTTTGATATTTATCAATTAGGGTTATATTGAGTGTGTGTAGAGATAGGTCATTACCTCGTGACTTATTTTTAAGTTTTAATGAAGATTAGAGGTTAAACATGTTATGTTAAACTTGAAGGTATTAAAGCGCAAGAATACGATATTCGAAAACGTTATCATTTCATGTGTGAAAATTCATTCAAATTGGTTTCTACAAGTTTAGTGATCAAGATAAACCTATTTAGGAGTGAGGGAATTAATTAAACTAAGAAAAATGAACTTCATGGTATTTTTATGAAAAGAATACGGTTTTGCAAAGAATCTATCATTTCATGTGAGTAAGTTTGTTTAAATTGGTTTATGGGTGATTAATAGTCAACATGAATATAGGTAGGTGTTATGTATTAGGTGACAAGTGGAAATTTGTAGAAAAACCGAATCGGAAATCGGTTTGTCCGATTTCCGTCGGGTTCCATAAAAGTCGTATTTTTATATTAAAGAAAAGAGAGATAGAAGAGATGGGACTTACGGGTTTGGACAAGCTAAGGGGCCTAAAGAAGGTGGTGGTTGTCGATGCGTCGAAAACGTCGCGAAGGTTCTGATCCGGTCGCCGGAATGCGTCGTCGGTTTCGGCAGCGCTTCGCTTCTCGCTCTTTGCACCGAGTTCTCAAGAATTTGGGAGAGTGGACTTAGAGTTGTGAGGTGAAATGGTAGAGGGTAGGGGTCCTTATATAGGGCTAGGCTAGGGTTAGGGTTTGGATTAAAAAATATTTTAAAAAAATGTAAAATTCATTAAAAATTCATTAATTTTGGACTTAAAAGAGATTTAATGAAAATTGTGTAACAGTACAGAGAAAATAGACTATACAGGGGGTTTGACCAGGTCAACACGAAAATTTTTCGTGTTGACGACTCGGCCGACCGGCCGAGTCCGGCCGAGTCGCCGGCCGATTCGGCCGAGTCGGGTGTCGATGGGTGGGGTTTGGTCTGGGGGAGATTTTGGTATAGTTTATTTTTTATAATTTGCATTAATTTGTGAGTTATAGCTGTTTGACCATTTGACTTCCCAAAAAATTAAAACAAAAAGATATAAAAATTATGTGGGGCATGGGATTCGAACTCTGGTGGCTTGGTTCAGCAGTGCAAGGTATTACCCATGAGCTACAAGCTCCTTCTTGTAATTATTGTGGTTTTTAATTACTTAAACTGATAGCAGCAAGATTAAATACTCCTAGTATACATTAAATTTAAAGTAATTTCTTGTACACTAAAAATGGAGTTATTTCATTCTTGTAGCTTGTAATTAAAAACAAAAATAATTACCTAAATCTTGTGCTCAGGCTAAAATACCCCTTTGTGGATTTTTGAAAAAAAATTATGAAAAATTTTGTATAGGAAATTTTGGGTTGTTACATTCTACCCTCCTTATAAAAATTTCGTCCTCGAAATTTGTAAAAGAAATGTGTAACAGTTTCAAGGAAGGTTTTGTTACAGAACTATTGGTAGTGTATGAGAATATTTAGAAGGAAGAAATATTGCAAAATGTTTTGGTCAAAGTGAGGGAGTTACCTGGGTTACCTTGGTTCTTAGTCTCAGGTTCTAAGGCCGTTAAGGTGGAGGCTTGATGTCTCGACATATTTTTCTGAGTAAGCCGACACATCGATGCCTGACTAGGTAGGGATGGTCCATGTGGAGGTGGTGCTGGAAGTGCAAGACTAGGTGTAGGAGTCTGGATAGCTGGCTGCTTCGGGTAGATAGTGAGTGTGTGGGCTGAGTTGTGTCTATAGGGACAGTCTCCAATTCTATGATCGGATGCGCCGCAAACTAGGCACAGGCCTTTTACGCGCCTACAGTCCTTCCACAAGTGTCCATTCCTATGGCAGTAGTAGCAAAATCCTGAACTTGACTGGTTAATTGTTCCTTCAGTCTCTTGGGTTTTGCAGGTTGTGTAGTGTAGGTTCCTCTTGCCATCTGGGTGGCAGTGCGTTTCCTGACGGTTGCTCCTGCTTCTGGTCGGTTCAATAATATGGCAGTCTGCTGCTGCAGTCCAACCAGGAGGCTTTGGATTTCCATAAGCAGAACCGTCTGCTCGTTGGGTGGAGCAGGAACGGCAGGTGTGAGAGGTAGTGTTGGAGGTGTAGGTGTGTTGTTGACATTGGTACTGATGTTGTTTGGGGAATCCATAACCCTGAAGAAAAAATTGGGTTAGGACAGATTCAAATACATGAAATGATAAGATTCAAGGAATAGGGATTTGCAAGGTTCAAGGAACATGAATTGTAAAGAATGTTTTAGTTGCTGGTTCTTGTGTTATATTGCTTAGGTTGTTCACGCAGACCAGAACTGCATGACAGGGATTCATACAGCTTTGACCTGCATAGGCCACCAACAAAATCTGTCACGCCCCGCTTCCCAGTGTACGGCGAAGTGGACGCGACGAGGCCTGCTACGTATATACTCAGAAGTATATACGCTAAGCGTAACTAAGCAATATAAAGTAAATCACAAGAGACGAATAATATAGAAATAGCAGCAACTTTTATTAATAACATTCTTTGTACAATGCATGAAAAGAAAATACAACTGGAATGAAAAGCAATGCCTAAACAGTGGCATAACAGAAAATGAAATAAACTGGAAAGAACAAGGTACAGTATCTAGAGCTCTGGATCTTCCTGGAACTGCTCCAAATCTTCACCGGTGGGCTCGATCTCAGCTTGGTCCAACGCACCTGATGACATTCAAAGAAGAAAGAAATAGAATGTCGTCAGCGAACAGGTCGCTCGGTAAGTCCCAAAGATAAGGAAGAATGAGAATGAAAGAGTAACAGTATTTTCTAAAATATTATATTGTTGAATATTATGGAACATTGTTTAACGTTGTTGTTTGTAGCTTGGTACAGAAGGATGCCAGTGTATACGAGGGGGATCTCTATATGCTAGAGATCAGGGCAAAAGGAAAGTACAAGGAACCGTTATACCACGGTACAACAGCAATAGGATTCAGGTTAGGTGTCTTAATCTGACCACCTCGTGCCACCTTTGACACCTTCTGTACCAATCTACCCCTTAAACCCCGTGGTGTTTTAACAGTATTGTAGTATTGGAATATGTAAATTGGGTGACTGACCAAAACCATGATATCAGTAAACATGTTGTAACTGTGTAATCAGGTAAATGGAATATCAGGATAATGGATGAATATCCATAGTTTGATTCAGTCAAAAAGAATATATTGTTAACTGGATTCAGGGTTTCATGTATTCAAATTGTATTGGAATATAAAAGAATATAGATTGACTTGAATCATATTCGAGTCAGGAATAGTCAGACTCTAACCCGAGTCAGACTAAAAGAAAGATAATTTGAAGTTCAATATTAGTTAGGGGCCTTATTGTAATTTGTAAAACTTGAGGGGGGTTTTATGTAAAAAGTACTTTTGTATAGTTTTCAAAATACACCTCAAGTATTTAATAATGAATGTGAATTTTATTTGTGTTATTCTAGTGAATATATCCTAATAAAAGTATTAATTGATTTATCTGAAATTCATGGTATTTTAATGTAACTTTTAATCTTGGAATTTTAGGAAAATGTGGAAACTTCATATTATAATAAAATAGGTGTTTAAATGATAATTATATATATATTAACACATGAATAATTTTTAAATGAATATTTTATTTTCAAAAATCTCATTTTTCTTAAATGCCGTATTTTTAACCCTTCGAGACCGAATGCTCCTTGCGGAGGTCTGAATCTCGCACTACTAGCCCGCGGGTGCACGATGAACCGTACTATCCCTAACGGGTTCCCCAAAGGTGGGTTGTAGCGGCGCTTTGCTTAGGTTTAATAGATACTATTCATTTAGAAAAACGGTTTTATAAATATAAGGTATTTATTTGTAAAAGAGTATAGTTTTACGTATGTTAGTTGTTAGGGTTTCCTAATCCAACTAGCCTATTTCTAAGGTCTAAACGATGAGTCATTAGAAGCCTCAAATCGCCTCTTCACCGTCAATTGCGGCCAGGTAAGTGCCAGGTAAGTGGGAAGGAACCACAGTCGTGGGCCTAATTAAAACCACTAGCCTAGACACACTTGCCTAGACTCCACAAGACAGTTTAGATAAACGATCGATGTCCATGACCTATCGTGCTTTCATTTTATTTAAAATTTTATACAACTTAAAGTTTTCAAGTAAAGGTTATAAAGAATATGGTATTTTAGTGAAAAGTCCTGTAATTTCGTATTCTGTGTTTTGATATTTATCAATTAGGGTTATATTGAGTGTGTGTAGAGGTAGGTCATTACCTCGTGACTTATTTTTAAGTTTTAATGAAGATTAGAGGTTAAACATGTTATGTTAAACTTGAAGGTATTAAAGCGCAAGAATACGGTATTCGAAAACGTTATCATTTCATGTGTGAAATTCATTCAAATTGGTTTCTACAAGTTTAGTGATCAAGATAAACCTATTTAGGAGTGAGGGAATTAATTAAACTAAGAAAAATGAACTTCATGGTATTTTTATGAAAATAATACGGTTTTGCAAAGAAGCTATCATTTCATGTGAGTAAGTTTGTTTAAATTGGTTTATGGGTGATTAATAGTCAACATGAATATAGGTAGGTGTTATGTATTAGGTGACAAGTGGAAATTTGTAGAAAAACCGAATCGGAAATCGGTTTGTCCGATTTCCGTCGGGTTCCAAAAAAGTCATATTTATATATTAAAGAAAAGAGAAATTGAAGAGATGGGACTTACGGGTTTGGACAAGCTAAGGGGCCTAAAGAAGGTGGTGGTTGTCGATGCGTCGAAAATTTCGCGAAGGTTCTGATCCGGTCGCCGGAATCCGTCGTCGGTTTCGGCAGCGCTTTGCTTCTCGCTCTTTGCACCGAGTTCTCAAGAATTTGGGAGAGTGGACTTAGAGTTGTGAGGTGAAATGGTAAAGGGTAGGGGTCCTTATATAGGGCTAGGCTAGGGTTAGGGTTTGGATTAAAAAATATTTAAAAAAAATGTAAAATTCATTAAAAATTCATTAATTTTGGACTTAAAAGAGATTTAATGAAAATTGTGTAACAGTACAGAGAAAACAGACTATACAGGGGGTTTGACCAGGTCAACACGAAAATTTTTCGTGTTGACGACTCGGCCGACCGGCCGAGTCCGGCCGAGTCGCCGGCCGATTCGGCCGAGTCAGGGCCGAGTCAGGTGTCGATGGGTGGGGTTTGGTCTGGGGGAGATTTTGGTATAGTTTATTTTTTATAATTTGCATTAATTTGTGAGTTATAGCTGTTTGACCATTTGACTTCCCAAAAAATTAAAACAAAAAGATATAAAAATTATGTGGGGCATGGGATTCGAACTCTGGTGGCTTGGTTCAGCAGTGCAAGGTATTACCCATGAGCTACAAGCTCCTTCTTGTAATTATTGTGGTTTTTAATTACTTATACTGATAGCAGCAAGATTAAATACTCCTAGTATACATTAAATTTAAAGTAATTTCTTGTACACTAAAAATGGAGTTATTTCATTCTTGTAGCTTGTAATTAAAAACAAAAATAATTACCTAAATCTTGTGCTCAGGCTAAAATACCCCTTGGTGGATTTTTGAAAAATAATTATGAAAAATTTTGTATAGGAAATTTAGGGTTGTTACACCGGGAGATCGAGATTAGGAGAGTTGATACGAAGGACAACACTGCGGATCCACTCACAAAGGCCATTCCTCAGATACAATTTGAGAGACTCTTTGGGATGTTGGGTATGAGATACTACAACAGCTGGCCTTAGTGCAAGTGGGAGATTGTTAGTTATGTATATGTCCTAGAGGCCATTGTTGTACATGTGATGTATATTATAATGGATGCTTGGATACATATAGAGATGACTTTCTTACTCGATATGATAGTATGCTTTCTGGTTTCACTTTATCTTAACATGTTAACAAATACTGTTTTGTGATCTCGTGTTGATAAAGCATTTAGGATATGTACTCGACTACTAGGACTATGATACAGATCATACTAGTAGGGCCAGGGTAGTCTACGAGTACATCCTATAACTGTTCTTAGTCGAGGGTGTATCGAGACAGGGCATCGATACTCCAGAGTAGGCTAGCGTATACGCATCTTGACCCATATGGTGGGCGATGGAAGATCCCATATCCATTGGTGTTGGACATCAAAGATGGTGTACGGGTGCTCAGTGGAGACTGGGTACACTGAACGGACTCGCCGAGAACTCCTGGATGGTATTATACCTATCGTCAGATAGCCGTTCTCCGGTGACACTGGTACAGGTTAGTCTGTAGACCTGAGATCGTCATAGAGTCTTGTGTAATTCCCACTGTGCTTTGATTTCCATCTTACCACGTCCAAGAGGGCATGCAAAACGGTGGCTTTTGGGTACAGTCCCGAATCACATGGAGGCAATGAGCGATAGGAGGGGTTTCGTCTCTCCCGGTATAGGGAGTTGATGTTGTGCTGTGTTCGATTGGCTATAACTGGAAGTCCCTGGCCAGGGCTGATATGGAGATTTACTGGTAAGAGTTATCAGTAGTTTCTCGACCCGTTATGAGCCTTACATCGACACGACTTATCTGTTACTGGGGTCTGACGTTTTCCACCCCTAGACTAGATATGCAACATATCAGACGAAGAGATCGGACTGTACGGTAGTGTTACTGATTGGATTCACAGGAGAATGTACAAGCTTGCTTGTTGATCTTCTCATCGCTCAATACCTGGGTGGCTGTTACGTTTAGCTGACCGCTTGCAGCTTGTGGGTGTTTGATATGATCATCACCTACTACCGGCGTATTGATGATTCTTTAGAGTCCTACACAGAGGTTTCATGGCTCAGGCAAAACGGAGTAGGGGCACAAATGCGATATGTGCGGGACCGAGAATAATACGATATGAGATACAGTATTCTATTCTCGCGATATATGATATCGGCCGGGTATATATGATATAGCCGGGTCATCGGATCAAGTGTTGATTCGATGAATCGGTACATGTTATATTAGTCGGTTATATGCTATATAGCCGGATTGTCGGATCAAGTGTTGATTCGATAATTTAATGTATAATTATATATGTGATATATTACATTACGTTAACTAATATAAGCTCGCTTTATTGATTCATTTTCTCACCGGATAATACATTGATATATATGTGATATATGTTAATTGTATTATTTATTTTGTTGCAAAATATATTATATATATGTGATATATAATATTGTAATAAGTTAAGGTTACAAATACAACATGTTTTGTGGAGATTAAACAAGTTAGGGTTTGATTTGGGTTAGCATTTGGGTTAGTTTTTTCATGAAGCTTCATGAAGCTTTCTTTTGTTTTTTGCTAAGATATTTTGTATAGATATTTCTTAATTCAACCCAAACCCTTTACCTTAGGTTTATTCTCTACATGAGTTAAGCCCTTCATTATTAACCCATGGTTGGATTTGTAACCACAATAATAATTCATTATTCATCATAAAAGCTTTCTTCTTCTTCTTCCTCCTTTTAAAAGCTTTCTAGCTTTTTGTGATTTGATAATTTAAAGTGAGAAATTGAAAAAAAAAAGAGTGTAAAATTCCTACTTCATCATCCTCATCTATTCTAGCCACTTAGATTAGGGTGTTCACTTCACTAATACTTGATTAGAGAAGTGAGAGCTTGAGTTTGCGATTCTTCAAGGTAGATCATCTTCGAAAAGGAAGACTTCAAGCAAGAATGGATCATTCGACTTGTGGAGCCTCACTTGAGTCCGGGAGATCATGGATCACGGCAAAGGGACTACTACTCGGAGCTTCTGAAGTGAAGGAACGGACTAAAAGGGTTGTAATCCCCCTCTCTTAGATGTAAAATTGTTTACATGCATAGTTAGCCCTAATTCTCTAGTTAAGATCTTAGTTAGGGTTTGTTTAGCACCCCAAAAATTTTAAAGTAGCATGATTGATGCTTGCCAAAACCTTGCTAAGGTGCTAAGCTAACCCTACATTCATGAGGCTGAAGCCTCCGGTTTTCACTGGCACTAATGCAGCTGAGGATCCCCAGTCGTTTATCGATCAGATGGCCAGGATATGTCGTTCGCTGAGATGCTCCGACGCGAGATGGCTAGAGTTTGAGAGTTTTCGTCTGGAGGGTCTTGCCCAGACTTTGTGCGAGTCTTTAGAGAGGAGCCGAGCTGCAGGTCTTTCTCTTATGATCTGGGCTGAGTTCGTGACGGTTTTTCTAGCTCGTTTTCTTCCGCAAGGCATCAGGGATGCTCAAGCTCATAGTTTTGAGTCGTTACGCCAGACTCCGGGTATGACGATGGCAGAGTACGATGTTCAGTTTACCCAACTATTTGTGTATGCTCCATATTTGGTGGACACTGAGGAGATGCAGATCAAGAGATTTGTGCGAGGCCTAATTACCCAGTTCTTCCTCACTATCAGCGCCCAACATTTTGACACATATACAGCCGCAGTGGACGCAGCCCTACTGGTTGCGGAGCGTCTTTCTGAGACTTTGGTCGTTCCGGAACCGAAGAGGGTTCGTACTGGTGTATCAGCCCGGAGATAGATGTATATACGCCGCAACAGATTCCGTTCAGGTCATGGGGGTAGCAGAGGCTTGGGACGAGGCCAGTTATTTAGCTCTTATCCCTAGGAGGGTCAGCAGTCATCGTCTGGATGTTTTTGGTGCGGGAGTTTATACCATCGCGTCAGAGATTGTACTGAAGCACGTGAGGACGAGGCAGCCGTACCACATGTTACCTTACCACCTTCTCCACCTCAGAGAGTATTTCCTATTATTCCTTTTGTTGCTCTGCGTCAGACTCATGCTCAGAGAGGTCATGGTCGTGGAGGTTTTGTTCAGAGAGGACGGGGTGGCAGAGGCGGAGGACAGCTATTCGTCGGTAGAGGGCAGGCTCGAGTATTTGCTTTGATTCATCAGGACGCACAGGCATCCAATGCAGTGGTCTCAGGTACTCTTTCTGTATGTTCCTTCGATACACACGTTTTGTTTGATCCAGGATCTACGCACTTGTATGTTTCTACACACTTCGTGCCGAAGTTGGGCCGGGAGTCGTGTTTGCTAGATCAGCCGGTTATTGTGACTACTCTTGTTGGTGAGTCTTTTGTTGTGCGACACGTGTTTCGGTCGTGTGCCTTTCGTATTGGAGATAGAGATTCGTCCATCGAATTGATCCTTCTTGAGATGTTGGACTTCGATGTTCTCCTGGGCATGGACTGGTTAGCTACTTGCTATGCGTCTGTGGACTGCCATGAGAAGACAGCCAGGTTTCGTTTTCCGGGCGAGTCAGTTCTTGTTGTGCAGGGGGACCGTGGTGCTGCCCCTCACAATTTGATTTTTGCCCATTGCGCTAGTTGACTCTTAAGGAGAGGATGTCGGGGATTCATAGCTTTCATTTGTGATACCGGAGCCACGATAGATTTGTTGGACCGTGTTCCTATTGTGAGAGTGTTTCCCGACGTATTTCCCGATGAGTTACCTGGATTGCCGTCGGAGCGCGATATTGAGTTTTGCATTGATTTGATCCCCGGCACGGGGCTTATTTCTATACCGCTTTACCGGATGGCCCCGATGGAGCTTAAGGAGCTTAAGGATTAGCTGCAAGAGTTGCTTGATAGTGGACTTGTGCGTCCGAGTGTTTCTCCTTGGGGAGCTCTTGTTCTGTTCGTTAAGAAGAAGGATGACAGTTTGAGATTGTGCATTGATTATCGTCAATTGAACCGCGTTACGGTACGGAATATGTATCCATTACCTCGCATTGACAATTTGTTTGATCAGCTCCAGGGTGCGGGACATTTTTCCAAGATTGATTTGAGATCGGGTTATCATCAGTTGCGGGTTCGGAATGATGACATTCCGAAGACTGCTTTTCATACGCGCTATGGGCATTATCAGTTTTTGGTGATGTTGTTCGGACTCACCAATGCCCCAGACGCGTTCATGGATTTGATAAAACGGATTTTCAGGTCGTTCCTCGACCAGTTCATTATTGTGTTTATTGATGACATTCTGGTTTATTCCAGGAGTCGAGAGGAGCATGAGCAGCACTTGAGGATTGCTTTGCAGACATTGAGAAAGCACCAGCTGTTTGCTAAATTCTCGAAGTGTGCCTTCTGGCTTGATAGTGTTGACTTCCTGGGTCATGTTGTTACGAGAGACGATATTCGTGTGGACCCGAGGAAGGTCGAGGCCGTACAACTTTTGCCCCGACCTGTATTAGTGACAGAGGTCCGCAGCTTTTTAGGCTTAGCCGGTTATTACCGCCGTTTCGTGTCGGACTTCTCGAGTATCGCTGCACCGCTGATCGGACTGACCAGGAAGGGAGTTCCTTTTCTTTGGACTGAGGCATGCGAGCTGATTTTTCAGCAGTTGAAGACTCGGTTGACGACTGCACCAGTTTTATCTTTGCTTTTTGGATCGGGCGGCTTTGTCATTTACTGTGATGCTCGGTTGTGTATTGATGCAGCATGATAGAGTTATCGTTTATGCTTCCCGGCAGTTGAAGAAGCACGAGCAGAATTATCCCACTCATGACCTTGAGATGGACGCGGTGGTCTTTGCGCTTAAAATTTGGAGACACTACTTGTACGGGGAGCCGTGTCAGATTTTCATTGACCACTAGAGCATAAAGTACATCTTCCAGCAGTGGGATCTGAATTTGAGACAGCGCCGTTGGATGGAGCTCGTGAAGGATTATGATTGTGAGATCCTTTATCACTCGGGTAAGACGAATGTGGTACCTGATGCTTTGAGTCGTAGGCCCGGGGGCAGCTTGTCCCAGTTAAGCACAGTTCAGAGACAGTCTTCTGCAGATTGGCAGATCTTGTACGACAGTAGAGTACAGTTTGAGTTCACTTCCACTGGGGGACAGCTTGCTCATGTCCGTGCCCGTCTACTTCTACTTGATCGTATTCGTGAGGCACAGCCCGACGATGCCAGTTTTTCTGAGATTCTTGAGCATGTTCCGCAGGGTAGGGATTCAGAGTTTGTGATTGATGACCAAGGTGTGCTATGTTTTGGGACTCATTTGTGTGTACCTGATACCGGTTGGTTGAGACGCGAGATCCTAGAGCAGGCACATCAGTCAGCTTATAGTGTTCACCCAGGTTCCACCAAGATGTACCGTTACTTGAGAGATATCTACTGGTGGGCAGGGATGAAGAGTGATGTTTCGGATTTCGTTTCGAGGTGTTTTACTTGTCAGAAAGTCAAGGCTGAGCATCTGAGACCGGCAGGAGAGTTGCAGCCTTTACCCGTTCCGGAGTGGAAATGGAAACAGATCTCCATGGATTTCGTTGTGGGTCTATCCAGGTCCAGTAGAGGGTATGACTCCATTTGGGTGATTGTTGACCGGTTGACGAAAGAGGCCCACTTCCTTCCAGTGAAGACAACTTTCGGTTATGCTCAGTATGCTCAGTTGTACATTGATGAGATTGTGAATTTGCATGGCATTCCCACATGCATCGTATTCGACAGGGGCACCCAGTTTACCAGCTGTCTTTAGCAAAAGCTTCAGGAAGCCTTGTGTACCCGATTGAGTTTTAGCACCTCTTTCCATCCGCAGACCGATCGTCAGTCAGAGCGGACTATACAGACTCTTGAGGATATGCTTCATGCGTGCGTGCTTGATTTTGGTGGCAGTTGGGATCGTCACTTGCCGTTGATAGAGTTCTCCTACAATAACAGTTATCAGGAGACGATTCAGATGGCACCTTTTGAGGCTTTGTATGGTAGAAAGTGTCGATCGCCAGTCTGTTGGACCGAACCCGGTGAGAGCAGGATATTGGGACCCCAGCTAGTTTAAGATACTACGAAGAAGATCCAGTTGATTCAGGATAGGATGAGAGCAGCCCAGTGCAGACAAAAGTCTTATGCCGACCGTCGTCGCATGCTCAAGTTCGAAGTGGAGGATCATGTATTCCTGTGGATTTCTCCGATGAAGGACGTGATAAGATTTGGGAAGAAGAGGAAGCTTAGTCCCAGATTTATGGGTCCTTTTGAGATCCTTGAGCGAGTTGGTACCATTGCCTATCATTTGGCACTTCCGCCCAGTTTTCCGGATGTTCACCCCGTATTCCATGTATCGATGCTTCACAAGTACCTTCGTGACCTTTCTCACATGATTCAGCACCAGACCATCAGCCTGGAGCGCGATCTTTCATTCATCGAGCAGCCGGTAGTTATATTGGATCGGCAGGTGAAGAAACTTCGGTCAAAGGTCTTGCCATCTGTGAAGGTTCTTTGGCGCGACCCGAATAATGAAGAGGTCACTTGGGAAGCCGAGAGCGAGATGCGGAAGAAATTCACTCATCTCTTTGAAGGTACATATAGTAAGATTTTTAAATTCAGGGATCGAATTTCTTTAAGGGGGAAGATTGTAACACCTTAGAATGCGATTAGTGTTAATTAGGCGATAATGCGGGGTTTTAGTAAAAAAGTTAACTAAAATAGTTTTCACATATTTTATAAAAATTAATTAATATTTTATTATTATTTGTTTTGGCTTGCACACACTTGTGCATGTTAACTTGGGGGTTATGGAGGAGTTAACCATGCTTAAGTAGCCATGACACCCTAAACCAATTTCTTCCCTTGTTAACCTTTTTCATTATTTTTATGCTAAGGGTTGACTTGAGAGAGAGAGGGAGAGAGAGAGTTGACAATGAAGGATTATAAGGCATGGGGCAAGCATGGGAGTATTTAATGAGAAGAGAGAAAGGGCATGGCTCACTCCTAATCTCACACCCTCATTTTTCTTCACCACTCTCACACCCTCATTTTCCTCATCACTCATACTCTCTCATTTGTGTTCTTCTCATTTCCCTTCCCCAAACTGAAACCTACCTAGTTCATCACTAAACCAAGCCAAATCTTCACTAAACTTCATTTAAACCCTCACAAAGTCAAGTTAAGCCTCTAGAGATGACTTGGAGCATGGAAAGCTAGGGGTTTTGAGCAAGTTTGGTAAGGTAATGATCTCTAATTGTTAACTAGGCCTTTAAGATGTTGTGTTGCTTACTAGTTGCTGTTTAGAACATTAAAATTATAGTTTTTGTGCAATATCGTATTTTTAGCGATAAATTGGAGTCTCTGTGATCTGCTATCACTACGTTAGGTTACTATAAAATCTAGCAATGTAGTAGTATTGTGTTAGAAGCCCTGAGTGTTCACCTGAAACCCGGACCCAACCCAACCTAGTTGACCCGGTGAGATTTGATGAAATTCCGGCGTTGCCAGATTTGTAGGGACCCTGGGAATTGTGGTTTTGAGGGTAGCTGCCTATAGGCAATCCCGGGTGTTTGGTACTGCTTGATTTTCCTATTTTGACTGTAGGCAAAATCTGGGACCACTTTGCCAGTTTCTAGTATTTCGACAACGTACGATGCGGTATCCGACACGGTTTGCGTACTTTGTGTAGCTTGCAGCACATAGGTTTGATTTAGGATGTCGCTACACAAGTTATCCACTAAGCTAACACTTGAGAGTTTGTAGGAGTCGGTGCGTTGATCTAAACGTAGTCTGTATGTATTATTGGAGGTTTCTAAGTTGCACTTGTTATATTTTGTGTGATATTAGGATCGATTGCGGAGACTTCGGACGCTACAAGGAAAGGAAAGCAGGTGGTTGGATTTACCTAGCTCGAGATCATCGGTGAATAGATTTAACATCTACGGGGAAATTGCTCGTATGACGTTAAGCGTCGAGAGCTAGATATGATGTTATAGCCACATGTTTATATGCATATGCGTTGATTGTGCATGAGCATCATTTGCATACCATTACTTGTTGTACATTGACTTAGTACCTATTGGACACTACACCATTACTGACGGTTCATGTAGCACGAGCACTGAATTGTATTCCACACACACACCGTTGGTAATTACCATAACACGCATAACATATACATATATGTGGTACTGCATTCGTTATTGACATTGAGGCTGTTGTTCTTGTACCACCTTACTAAGGGAATATGTATCGTACCGCTTTCATTATTATCAATAGTTAGACGTTGATTCTTGTTCGATTACGCATATGAATTGCATCATGCATACATATAGACATGCATACACACATACCTTGCTATAGCTACATATACATCTTTATGTGATGTTGAAATTGACTTCAGGATATTTGGGAACCGCATGATATCTTTAAAAACTTGATTCATTTAAAAGAGAGGTTTTCCCTTGATATGCTCATATTACCGTTCTATATTACATACATCATATTTCATGGATTTACGCATTGAGATACTGATTTCATGTGATTTATGGATTTGAGAACCGTGGTTATATTTCAAGAAAGTATGCATTGTTTTGAAAACCCGGTTTCTCTTGATATGATATTTCGATGCATCCACCATGAGTTTTCTCGATTCTGAGATTGATTTTAGAAACCCGATTTGAGGAGATGTATGATCTGTTTGCGGGTACATGGTAGACCCGGTATGGTACCCCGGGACAAGAAAGGTATGTTGTGCAGTAGATGATGAGCCTGGCAGAGGGACTACTACCTACCGGTGATAGTTTGGACCCGGCGGTTATCCGTAGGGTACCGACCGGAGTCGTAAGATGGATATGGGCCGATCCGGACTGACGGAGCCCGAGTTATGTGGATTTACGTGTCGATGTTGGACACGGGTTTTCATGATATTTCGAGTGTCGATGTTGGGCACTCAGGTTCCATGAGATTTATGGATATGAGGGCCGATCAGAGTGACGGCGCCTGAGGTATTGGGATTTGGTGTGTCGTTGATGGACACCGGTTTTTCCACGATGATGATTCATTGATGATGATATGTTTTATTCCACACTCAGTAGTTATTTGATATGCATTATTTCATGTAGTTGTAGTACCCTGATGGTGTACCTTGATCATGATTGTTGCATATCCATATTGCCATACTTATGCTATCAGATTGCATGTGATAGATTATTGCTGTTCGTGCATACTTGCGATTATCTGTATGATGTTATTTACTATTCACGAGTTGGCAACTCACCCCGTTGTGCCACATTGTTTTGCGGGCTTGACCCTCAGAGTAGTCACGGCAGGGCTCTTTATTGTATCTATGTCTGCGGATGCCGCTACGGTTGGCTGTGAGGACTTTTTGGTGTATGTGGGTTTGCGGTTATCCGAACACATCTTTTGTATATCTCATTGTATCTAGTACTCTCCATCTACCACTTTCATGTATTGACTTAGATATGAGTTTTTGTGGATCGATATTTTATTATATGTAACTCTGGGTGTCGTGCTCGTGTGAGCCGACTTTTCTTATGTTGCTTTATATCTTTTATGTTGTTTTCATTTTATTGTCTATTTCTTCGCTACGACGTCGTATATATGCTTGTGGTGATTGTTTTCCTCCTTTGGGTGTGATTTTCTCCCATTTGGGAATGCTTTATTTATATTCTATGTTTGTACCCATTTCGGGGCTAGTTTTACAAAGGAGGTGCTGCCAAATTTTTTAAGAAAATAAACTTAAGCTTTAAGATTTTTACTTGACATTTCCAAATGTTTTAACAATGTTTTATCACATGCTTCTTTTTATGGTTTAGATTTCCGGGTTTTCGGCTTACTTAAATTGCGTTATGCCTGTCGACGTCACGTGGTTTAAGTGCCGGTCACGTTCCTAAATTGGGTCATGACATCTGGTCCTGTCCAAGGATCTCTGAGATATTCTCATTCATGCTCTACAAAACCCCGAGCGGTACCAAGCTCGATTTGTGGAAATTAATATTAAAGAGGCCAAGTACACTCTGCATACAGCCACAGTCACATTTAAGGATGAAGACATGTTACTGGGAACAGTTGAGCACAACCGACCGCTTTACATGACAGGGTACAACGACGGAGATCGGATTTATCGCATATTGATTGATCCAGGGTCCTCAGTGAATATCATGAACTTGCAGATTCTTAAGAGTTTATCAATGTACGTCCGACACCCGTCAAGGGAGAGGACTGTCATCCAGGACTTTAATCAAAACTGCCAGCAAGTTCTTGGATCCATAGCTTTACCGATCAGGTTTGGGGACCTGCAAACCGAAACTAAGATATACGTGATTGACGCCGACACGTCCTATAAGATCCTCGTGGGACGACCGTTGCTTCACGATTATAGAATCATTCCGTCAACTCTCCATCAGTGTATGAAGTATACCAAAAATGGCGAAGAAAGACACATTGATAGGGACATCGAGCCATTCGGTGTGCATGAAGTCCGATACGAAGATTCTCGGTATTTTGTGAACCTCCAAAGTGCTGAGCCACAGCTGACCAAAGACAGAACGACCCCAAAAATCAAAAGTAAATCTGAGTCGGCTGTCACTTTCAAAAGAAAAATCCCCCATGTGCGTCCGCGTTTCGGCAGTGACACTGATGAGTCCGACATTGGAAGTCCGTCCTTCCGTAAAACTCACCGTCATTTCGGTAGAGATATGTACGAGTCTAATATTGAAGGCTCATCCGGCAGCAAAATTCACCTTCGTTTAGGCAGTGACACTAAAGAATAAGAAGAAGAGGATCCGTCTTGCAACTGTTGGAGATAGTGCCCTCAAAGTCAATTATTGGATCATAGGTACGTGATTGCAATGATTGAGGTAGGACCTATACCGATATAACAGTCTTTTTCGAGATGATAGTATGCTATGTGGTTTGTCTTTATCATCGTATACATGCTTTAGTTCACTATTGCATGATGATAGAGCCCATAGGATTCTTGCTTGACTATCAGCAGTATGATGGCGATCATATACGTGGGAGCTGGGGTCTGTAAGCGCATCCTTAAAGTGTCCCTAGTCGTGGGAGTTTCGAGACAGGGCATCGATACTCCAGAGTAGACTAGTGTATACAGTCAAGACCCCGACGAGGGGTGGTGGCCGGTCTCACAAGCCACTGGTGTCAGTTAGATCACCTAAGATGTATACATGTGCTCATTAGGATATGAGTACACCGGACAGGACTCGCCGGGAACATGCTAGTTGGTATTATACATATCGTCGGATAGCTGTTCCCTGGTGACATGTATACAGGTTAGTTTGTCGACCTGAGATCGTCATTTGTCTCGTGTGAGTTCCCACTGTGCTTAGACTACTACCCTACCATGCTCAAAGGAGTTGTGCAAACAGGTTTTAGTTGGGTACGGTCCCGAGCCACATGGAGGCAGTGAGCGGATCATCGGGGATTCGTCTCTCCCGGTATTGGGGGTTTATGTCGCGCAGTGCACGGGTGGCCATCACTAGAAATCCTTGGCCGAGGTAGTGGAGAATTACTGATTTGGATCAGTAGTTTCTTAGATGGTGATGGGCTTCATGCCGACACGATTTATCGCGTTATTAGGGGTCTGACTTTATCCACCCCCTAGACTCGATATGCGATACTCTTTAGACGAACGGACCAGACTATATGTATATTGTCACTGTTAGGCTCAGTAGGGTTTATGGATGAGTTCGCTCGTCAGCTTCCCTTCCAATCAATACATAGGCAACCGTTACGTACAGCTTGTACCTCTGGCGTGCTAGTGGTTATACCCAGTGCCAGTGTATTGATGAGTCATTAGAGTCCCCCACAGACAGTTTCCCAAGTTCGGGAGAAACGTTGTAGAGGCCGTATGGTTTTATGGCAGGGTTCGGAAAATGCACGTGCGTTTACGCACGTGTCATATTTCGGGCAGATAATACTGGTAGGCTTTGGTTTAAGTCGGATCCAAGTATTATACTGTGTAGATATAATATCTTTGTCTCAGTTGCATCTGTATTCAGTTGTAATACAAATGCGGGTATGTTTATACTGATACGGGGTTATCCTGAAATTCATTTCAGGATCACTTTTGGAAGTTGCCAGTTTCCAGTTTTCTATCAGCCGTATTTAACATTCGGTTAAATGCGGATTTATCTTTTCTTGAGATGAGTGTGTCGTGCTTCTAGAAGGTTCTAGATGGTGACTAGGATGGTGAGGTGGCTTTGTTCATTAATTGGTCATTTAATGTTTTGATGACTAGGGTTTAAGGTTCATTGTATGCATTAATGAGATGCAAGGTGTTACATTTGACTCATGCTTTTGATTTTGTGCTTATGATCACTCTCCCCCTCTCCTACACTCACCCTCCTCCTTATATAGTGGCCGGCCTCTCCTTTTGGGGATTATGGTTGTTGTTTTGAAAAGATTAAGGATTTTGGTTCATGGAAATTAGTATACTCCATTTCTCATTTCATATCGATCCAAAAGGCAACTTCATTAACCGTTCGTCTATAGCCTTGGACGTAACAAGACAAAGTGTTCTACTCATTCTCTACATCATCTTGGTCGTCTCTTTTAGCTAACTTGACGAGACAGTTGCCTCGGTTCAGAGGAGGGAGCCCGTTTAAAGATCCGTCGACGTGGTGCCACCTGGACGAGAAGATTGAAGATTCAGGAGATCGGAGCAGCCGCAACAAAGCGTGGGATGATGGTTGAAGACCGAAGGACTCGGATCGTTCGGTATAACGTTTCTACCCACTTTGTAGTTTGTTAGTTTAGCTTTAATAGCAGATCCGGGTTATAGTACGCGATAGCGCTAGTTGTAAAATGTTTTTGTTCCGCATTTGGCGTCTGTTAGACGGCCGGGGCGCTACCGTGGACTTACAGTGGTATCAGAGCCTCACCATTAAGCTTTACTAACTTGTGCTAACGCGTTTAAAAGGTCGATCGAACGGAATTTCCGAAATCACAATTTTCAAGCACACAAGTTTCTGTCGATTTTTTAAAGTGCCTAAAAATAATTTTGCATATCACAGAAAAGCGTGCAGGGTTTTCTAAGCATACTGGAAAAAGATGGTCACGTGATCCCACAAGAGCACCACGGATCCGCGGTCAAACCTAGGGTATGACCGCGGAACCTCGGCGCTTTAGTGAGAACAGTGCATCAATTTTCCCAGAGAGCTTCATTGTTGAAAATTGTGGTGTTTGGTACTTTTTTTTGGGCCCAGATTTTGTTACTGTACAGCAGATGTACGTGGGGCCCACTTCGGGAAATTTAGTCGATCGAAATTTTAAACTTGTTAGTATGCAGTATTTACATTATATCTCCGACCGGGAATGTCATTTGATCGGTAAACCGCGTCTGATTGCTATAGTTCTTTTAGACGGGTTAGTGAACGTGACATTCGCGTTGATGTTCTGTGTTGTGCTGTGATGTTGCGGATATGTCGTGGTGGATAGCAGTGTGCAATGGTAGTGCTGTTTGGATTTATTTGTACATTTGATATTGCGGGGCGAGCGTCCAACATGTGGACTGCCGTCACTGCCTGTTTGTACTAATATTCTTTTGGGGCACGAGCGGGTTGAGGTCGATGTACCCGTTGTACATATTTTATTTTCTGTACTAGGTTTATCCCGCGATAGAGTGCATGGATAGCCGGGGTTCTGGAGGGCAACGGGTCCGTATCTCATGGCTTTGAGAGGCAAAGGGACCTCACTCTAGAATTGGCAGACTATTCGCCGCACTCGTAGGGGGTACAGGTTGACCCAAGGAGGGGTGCTCAATTTACCGGATTCCGTGAAGTGCCGGGTGTTCCATTCACTATGCTGTGGGGGACTACCTCGCTTCAGGTTTTGGCGGGTAACTTGCCGCACCCGTAGGGGTCTAGGTTTCATTGCACAGGCTATCCACACGACCAGGGGAACGTCAGGTTTCAGCAGTGGCTCTGTGAAACCCGGGGATCCCAGATTATCTGTATTGTTCTGTGATGCTTATTACTTTTCTGTAATGTTGCATATTATCACGCCTGGAGCGATTATTGTATATTGGTATATATACTATTAGATGTTGTATATGTTTTACACCCGCGCTAGTCCAGCCCCCGCTCTGTCGTTAGTTAAGTAACCTAACGGGTGATGACGGGACCCAGTGGCGAATGCGGGTGGCATACACGTACATTATATTTTCGTTCTTTTCTGGTGTGATTGATTGATGGGACTGTGTTGATTCTTATCAATGTAATATAAAACAAACCTTTTATGATGTTGTTGGAACAAATTTTAAAAGGTGTTATTACAAAGATGTTTCCTTTTGTTTTGCATAGCGGTATTCAGTTGGAATATCCTGCACCTCATTCGACGAGGCAAGGGCTGATATCCCTTCACCGGGAAAAACCCCTTGGGCAGAAGTTTACGTCAGGGTAGTAACTTTAATATAGTCGATTACAAGTTGCTTTGCATCGCGGTATTCAGATGGAATATCCTGCACCTCATTCCACGAAGAAAGAGCCGAGATCCCTTCACCGGGAGTGACCTCTTTAGCAAAGGTTTTTCGCTACTATATTTTTATAAAAAAGCTATCAGGTTCCTTCAGCGATATCAAGTTCGTTACGTTAAAGGTTTTTCGCCAAAAACCAGCCGTAGCCCTCCGTCATTTCTTATGGATGGTCAGTAGTATTCAAGCTATGTTTGTTGACCTTCGTCAAGGCATAGTGCTTGGTAGCTGCGGGGTATTCATTTGTTGCATAGATAGATGTGTTGGTTTGGGACAGTCGTATAGCCTTGTTGACCTTCGTCAAGGGATTGTACGGGTGGGTTCAAATTAACTTGGACAATGACGGGTAGAACTTGACATGTGACTTATAATTTGTTGACCTTCGTCAAGGTCATAAGAGCATGAGGCAAAAATTACATCGAGAGTTTCAAACATACATGAAACTTGCCAGGCATGCGCATACCTTCTGGAGTGTGATAACTTGAGTGGCTTCCATCAAGTTATCATACGATGATAGTTGGATCCCGATTCTCACTGATGAGTTAGTTTACTCTTCGGGTGATCCCGACTAATTCTTCTTTCAGGTTTGGAGGAGAATTTGAGATTACAGTAGGAGGTTTCCTGATTAGATAAATTGATAACCATTCTGATCTAGGTTAGAGTGCACGCAGAGTATTTCTTTTCTCTCTCTCTCTTTGGCAGCGACCTTTGATCGACCCTAGACTATGACTCAGTGACCAAGTTGACCGAACCTTCTTAAAATACTGGCTTTTGGATTGTCCTAGTTGCATAAGTCATTACCACTCCTTCTTTTACCCTTTGCATTTCTCAGAACACCTCGTATTACTACAGATATCCACTTCCATTGGATAGATCCATCGTATGGTTATTTACGAACTCGAAGGGACTTCTTCGAGGATGGATCCAGGTTCAGGAGAAATAGAATTGGTTTATTCAGTTGTCTTTTATTATCACCTTCTCTCAGGTTGTGAGGGCTCCTTAGTCTAGGAGAGTACACCTATTACGCTTATTGGATAGTCTTCTACCAAACCATAGGCAGGTGCCGAAAGGTAGGCAATGAAGAAAACCAATTAGCCTAAGTAGGGTGTACAGAAGGTAATAGCTAAAAACAAAATAAAGGGATTAGAAAGAGGGCAAAGTAAATTGCGACTGTTATCATTCACGACCAAACCGCGTACTTCATCGCCATTCCTATTTCACCTTTGCTTTTTCCCAGTTTGGGAGAAATAGAATAAGGTATTATTCAGTTATCTTTTATCATCACCTTCTCTCAAGTTGCGAGTACTCCTAGGATTAGGAGGGTACACCTGTTATGCTTACTGGATAGTCTTCTTCCAAACCAAAGGCTGGTGCCGAACGGTAGGGAAGGAAGAAAACCATTTAGCCTAACGATAGTGTGCAGAAGGTAACGACTAAAGACAAATAAAGGGATTTGGAGATATGGAAAAGAAATATACGGTTATAGTCATGAATTGGATTATGGAAGAGGCATTACTAGGAATACCATGATACCCCTACGAAACATTTTCATGTTTCAGTTTCACTGTGCATTGTTAATTGTAAACTGATTTCCCGATTACATACTTACTCCAGGGTATGTATTTACCAGGTTTCATTCTCATATCTGTAAGGTTTTACAGATGATGAGTGGGAGTAAGTTATTGGGAATAAGGTGATCATCCTTATTATATTGGAATTCGTTGTAATTGGTGATATTTGAGGAAATCTCCTGGGTACAGTTTTCAACCTACGATGCACAGGTTTTGAGTTATTCAACACAGCGAACTTATACAGAGTATTGTATGTTGTCCAGTGTCCGTCAGGACAAAGGGGTAGGTCCTCGTACTATGTTCTGTTTACTTGTGACTTCTCTAGTTTTTAGACAAGTGTTTTGTAGAAATACAATGTCTAAGTTTTGAGAAGTTGGGGGTATAAGAATAAAGTAGAGAACCAGGTATCGCAAGTATCGGGATTCTTCAAAGAGATCGAAGATGTAGATTCTTGTGATTGGTATTCAGTTGATAGTAATGGTTTTGAGAAACTTGTTTCTCTTTCAGGTTACTCATAATTGGATGGATTCCTAAGTTGAGTAATGCTGATTAGCCTCTCTTCATTAAGTTGACATGCACTGGAGACAGCTGCATGGTGAGAATCTGGTTCCAATTAAATTAGTGCCTCTATTTCTATATTGTATATAGAATGGTTCATATCTTAATGATGTTAAGGTACGGGGAGTTGTCCAGCTTATGATTAAAACCAGACACTGGATAACTCAATGCACGTTTCTGTAATGGCAGTTTGTGCGTTGACCCTGGCTTTGACGAGGGTTCACATTTCTACCATCTGGAAAATCCGTAGTGATATTTTCTAGACTCGCCACAGTTTTATTAAAATAGACTTTTTCAGAAAACAGTAGTGGGAGTATGGTAGAACTGGAAGTGATTCCAGAACCGCAAATGATTACGGAAGATTTAATAGGACCTATATATTCAATCAGGTTTGACATTCCAATAGCCACTCCGCAGACATGGTGGGTAACCTCAGACACCCGAGAGGTACTCCGGTATCCTCAAGGACGGTGACAGGGAGGTTCTTGTTTACCCAGACTTGACACTACGGTTGTTCCTGACTATGAGACCCGGCAGGAGGATATGTATAGCGTCGTTCTAAACTAGTTTTAGAAGTATACATATATATTATTCTGCCAGAGGGTTGTCATAGTCAGTAGGAGCAGCGGAAGCATAGTGGGCAAGTAGCTTATGTCTATTTATAGGCTTGAGCAGATATAGCGGAGATTAGATCATCTAATTTTGATGAGACAGTCATGACTTTGACTTCATCAGAATAGGGGATGGATCTGTTGAGAAGGTAGTAGGGTGTGATACTTTGGTATTTGGATGACATACACAGAGTAGGAAGTAAAATTCCTAAACTACGATCGGTTGTACTTTGGTCGTCACACAGTTGTTTCTCCACAAAGGATATGGATATAATATCTGACATTCTGGTTACTAGATCTATGGTTTTAGATCTAGATTTGGGTAGTTTCCCAATGTGGTTACTTTGACAGTATTCTAGTAGTATTTTAGAATAGATGACTCCTGGCATGGTGGTGTACCTGCAGGTGATGGAGTCACCCTCTCTAAAGGTGTCTTACAGACTAAAGGAGAGAGGGATGTGCATGATTGGCAGATCACCTGCTTAGGCAATTGAGTCAATCATGAGATGTCAAGTACCACACCAGATGTTGTTTTTGCACAAGATGCGATAAGTTTATATTAATCCAATCCTGGAGAAACATAAGGAAGCAGTTTTAGAACATAAGTGCATGTTCTACGGATTTGATGACGGCAGCCTCCTTTGGGAGACGGTTATCATTCCAGGCTTCCAAGGTGACATGGATGACAGAGTGATTGTCAGAGTTATAGTTTCCCCTCTGACGAGGGACAGTATTATGGACAGGTGGTCTAAGAGGATACTGTGGGAGGCATGGTGCTGGATACTGATTAGGTTCAGTTATCAATACAGTCTAAGAAGTTTGGATTTTGAGTTCATTTATGAACTAGGTCCCATCAGATATTCGACATATTCTAAGACAGGTATTACTCGATTCGGGAGATGGCTTTCTTCGCGAATTTGAGATTAAGAAAGACATAGAAAGAAACATCAGGGCGGATCCACTCACTGAGGCTATTTCTCGAATACAAGAGTTTTACAAACTAGCTTTGTGAAACTGATTAGTAGAGGAGTTGGATGTTCGGTATCACACGGGCTGTGAGTATGCGACATCGCAATAATTAGCCTGTAGTGCAAGTGGGAGATTGTTGGAGATAGTGCCCTCAAAATCAATTATTGGATCGCAGGTACGTGATTACAATGATTGAGGCAGGACCTATACCGATATGGCAGTCTTGCTCGAGATGATAGTATGCTATGTGGTTTGTCTTTATCATCGTATACATGCTTTAGTTCACTATTGCATGATGATAGAGCCCATAGGATTATTGCTTGACTACCAGCAGTATGATGGCGATCATATACATGGGAACTGGGGTCTGTAAGCGCATCCTTAAAGTGTCCCTAGTCGTGGGAGTTTCGAGATAGGGCATCGATACACCAGAGTAGACTAGTGTATACAGTCGAGACCCCGACGAGGGGTGGTGGCCGGTCTCACAAGCCACCGGTGTCAGTTAGATCACCTAAGATGTATACAGGTGCTCATTAGGATATGAGTACACTGGACAGGACTCACCGGGAACATGCTAGTTGGTATTATACATATCGTCGGATAGCAGTTCCCTGGTGACATGTGTACATGTTAGTTTGTCGACCTGAGATCGTCATTTGTCTCGTGTGAGTTCCCACTGTGCTTAGATTACTACCCTACCACGCTCAAAGGAGTTGTGCAAACAGGTTTTAGTTGGGTACAGTCCCGAGCCACATGGAGGCAGTGAGCGGATCGTCGGGGATTCGTCTCTCCCGGTATTGGGGGTTGATGTCGCGCAGTGCACGGGTGGCCATCACTAGAAATCCTTGGCCGAGATAGTGAAGAATTACTGATTTGGATCAGTAGTTTCTCAGATTGTGATGGGCTTCATGCCGACACGATTTATCGCGTTATTAGGGGTCTGACTTTATCCACCCCCTAGACTCGATATGCGATACTCTTTAGACGAACGGACCGGATTGTATGTATATTGTCACTGTTAGGCTCAGTAGGGTTTATGGATGAGTTCGCTCGTCAGATTCCCTTCCAATCAATACATAGGCAACCGTTACGTACAGTTTGTACCTCTGGCGTGCTAGTGGTTATACCCAGTGCCAGTGTATTGATGAGTCATTAGAGTCCCCTACAGACAGTTTCCCAAGTTCGGGCGAAACGTTGTAGAGGCCGTATGGTTTTATGGCAGGGTTCGGAAAATGCACGTGCGTTTACGCACGTGTCATATCTCGGGCAGATAATACTGGTAGGCTTTGGTTTAAGCCGGATCCGAGTATTATACTGTGTAGATATAATATCTTTGTCTCAGTTGCATCTTTATTCAGTTGTAATAAAAATGCGGGTATGTTTATACTGATACGGGGTTATCCTGAAATTCGTTTCAGGATCACTTTTGGAAGTTGCCAGTTTCCAGTTTTCTATCAGCCGTATTTAACATTCGGTTAAATGCGGATTTATCTTTTCTTGAGATGAGTGTGTCGTGCTTCTAGAAGGTTCTAGATGATGACTAGGACGGTGAGGTGGCTTTGTTCATTAATTGGTCATTTAATGTTTTGATGACTAGGGTTTAAGGTTCATTGTATGCATTAATGAGATGCAAGGTGTTACATTTGACTCATGCTTTTGATTTAGTGCTTATGATCACTCTCCCCTCTCCTACACTCACCCTCCTCCTTATATAGTGGCCGGCCTTTCTCTTTTGGGGATTATGGTTGTTGTTTTGAAAAGATTAAGGATTTTGATTCATGGAAATTAGTATACTCCATTTCTCATTTCATATCGATCCAAAAGGCAACTTCATTAACCGTTCGTCCATAGCCTTGGACGTAACGAGACAAAGTGTTCTACTCATTCTCTAAATCATCTTGGTCGTCTCTTTTAGCAAACTTGACGAGCGAGTTGCCTCGGTTCAGAGGCGGGAGCCCGTTTAAAGATCCGTCGACGTGGTGCCACCTGGACGAGAAGATTGAAGATTCAGGAGATCGGAGCAGCCGGAACAAAGCATGGGATGATGGTTGAAGACCGAAGGACTCGGATCCTTCGGTATAACGTTTCTACCCACTTTGTAGTTTGTTAGTTTAGCTTTAATGGCAGATCCGGGTTATAGCACGCGATAGCGCCAGTTGTAAAAAGTTTTTGTTCCGCATTTGGCGTCTGTTAGACGGCCGGGGCGCTACCGTGGACTTACAGCAACAGCTGTGCAAATCGGGCTCTCATGCAAAAAGCGAAGCTAGGAGAGACCCTCGAAATTACAGAAGGGTCCCTAGCCATCACAAGGATGCCGGAGCAAATGTGCAAAGCGCTCGATGCATTCTAAATCTCCACCATGGACCAGCTGAAGTCCTTTTACGTTCCCGGAAGAAAGAGTGGATAGAAGGGCATCTTGTTTTATGGGTCAAATCCCGTCGTGCATCCGGACGATTTGTCTGTCACGTGCCTTCCCTATTAAAGAGGCATAAGATCCGTCCTAAACCCCAGATATTATGCGCCCGAGATGCAGGAATATTTTAACAAGTGTGGATGTCGGTTATATCAATCGGACTCCGAAGCGAAGTTTTATGAAGGGCTGTGGCACCCGCTTCATGTCTGAGCACTCATCGATGGATGAATCCTAGATAGATGGGGCATAAGTTTCATTCAACCCGACGTCAAGGCATGCTACATGATCTATATTGGTGAAGCTAGCGAAGAGTCAAATGATGAAGACGAGCTAGCCGAGCCAAAAGAAGCCCCTCAAGAGTTCAAAGATGGCGGACAAGCAACCTTCGACGGGCTACTTGAGGTTGATTTAGGAACGCTCGATAATCCAAGGTCGGCCTACTTCAGCTCACTCTTGTCAGAGGAAATGAAAGAGCAGATAATTACCCTGCTGCATGAGTTCACCGACTGTTTCGCATGGACATACAAAGAAATGCCTGACCTCTCACCCGAAGTAGCCATGCATAAGCGAGCTATATCTCTTGATGACAAGCTAGTCAAACAAGCTCCTCGAAGTATAGGAAGAGAACTGGAAGAAAAGGTCATCGAGGAAACCATGAAACTCATCGATGTCGGTTTCATCAGAGAAGAGAAATATGCGGACTGTATTGCATGCATCGTCCCAGTGAAAAAGAAGAATGGGAAGATCCGAGTTTGTGTCGATTTCAGAGAGCTTAACAAGGCAAGCCCTAAAGATGATTTCCCGCTACCGATCATGGAAATGATGGTCGAAGATACGTCAAATTACGAGCTGTTCACCTTCATGGATGGCTCATCTGGATATAATCAGATCATGATGTCGCTCGAGGATGAGAAACACACAGTGTTTCGAACCCCGATCGGGATATATTGCTATAAGGTGATGCCATTCGAACTGAAGAATGCGGGCGCCGCATATCAAAGGGCAATGAACTAAATCTTTGATGACTTAATCCATAAGGTCGTCGAATGTTATGTTGATGATTTGGTCGTCAAGACAAAAGCCAAGGCCGATCTAATCTGAGATCTCATGACCGTTTTCACCCGATTAAGGGAATACGATCTGAAGATGAATCTTCTGAAGTGCGCATTTATCATGTCGTCGGAAAAATTCTTGGGCTTCATAGTTCGATATCGGGGGATCAAAGTTGACCCATCAAAGATAAATGCCATCATGGAGATGCCTCCTCCGAAGAATCTGACATAGCTAAGATCCTTTCAAGGCAAACTCGCTTATATATGAAGGTTCACCTACAACCTATCAGGGAGATGTCGGCCTTTCTCAAAGCTTATGAAGAAGGGAGCTCCCTTTGTCTGGGATGCCGAATGTTAAGAAGTGTTCGAAAGTATCAAATAGTACCTGTTGCACCCTCCAGTGCTTACTTCTCCTATTCCAAATAAACTGTTGATTCTCTATACTTCCACGCTACATGAGTCACTCGGTGCGCTCCTTGCCCAGAAAAATAAGGAGGGAAAAGAAAATGCCCTCTACTACCTCAGTCGAACTTTAGTCGGGGCGGAACACAACTATTCCCCGATCGAAAAGCAATGCCCGATTCTGATATTCTGCCCCCAGTCTCTTTACGAGAAGAGAAAAGCGCAGAATAAAAGAGCAATCCTACCGAAGAAGCTCTGATCATTCAAGATGAGCCCGATTGGAGAGAACCCTTTATAGAGTACCGCTGATACAACAAGCTGCCCGAAGAAAAATCCGTGAGGGTTCAATTGAAAAAAAGAGCCCTTCGATATGTGTTTGTAAATAATACGCTAGACCGCAGATCATACGACCAATTCTGGCTCAGGTGTCTATCATCGGCTGAAACCCAAAGAGTCAAGAAAGAAGTTCACTCCGGCATCTGCGGAGCTCACCAATCTGTCCCCAAAATGAGGCTTCAAATCAAATGGCTTGTATATTACTGGCCTACCATGATAATGGATTGCGAAGAGCATGCAAAGAAATGTCATCTCTTCCAAATTCACGGTGACTTCATTCACAAGCACCCCAATCCGTTGCATCCTACGGTGGAGTCATGGCCCTTCGAAGTTTGGGGCACCGACATAGTTGATCCAATTAATCCTTCGTCATCCAAAGGCCATTAGTTCATATTGGCCTCAACTGACTACTTCTCCAGATGGGCTAAAGCTGTCCCGCTAAAAGAAGTCAAGACAGAAGATATTCTGACGTTCTTCCGGCATAATGTTCTATACTGCTTCGGCACACCTAGAAGAATCATTTTTGACAACGAGCCTTCTTTCAAGAGCTTCAAAGTCTCAAGATTCTCTACTCAGCACAAGATAGATTGGAGATATTCTTCCATCTATAATCCAAGGGCTAATGGGCTAGCCGAAGCCTTCAATAAAACTCTATGCAAGCTCCTGAAGAAAAATGCTTCAGTCAATAAGAGAGACTGGAATCTCAAATTTCACGAGACGTTGTGGGCATATCGTACCACACACCGCACTCCAACTCAGTTCACTCCATACTCATTACTCTTCAGAGTGGAGGCGATCCTCCCCCTCGAAGTCGATGTTCCAAGCCTCAGGATGGACGTCCAACATAATTTGACGGAGGAGGAAAACGTTCTCCTTTGGCTCGAAGTACTTGACACCCTCGAAGAAAAGAGGCTCGCAGTACAGTAAAATCTAAAGTTGTACCGAGCCCAAATGTCATAGGCCTATGACAAGATGACCCGTCTACGTACTTTCAAGAAGGGCAAATTGGTGTTGGTCCTCAAAAGATCGATCATCCCTAATCGACATGCCAAGGGAAAATTCGAGCCAAATTGCATACGTCATCGAGAAAGTGTTCAACGGAGGGTCCTACCAACTAATAAGTGCCGAGGGAGAAAGGCTCATGCCACCCATCAATGGCCGATATCTCAAGGAATACTACACATGAATGCTCCAAGTCGCAGATGAGTTGAGCACACCAGCCCTACGGTTCGGATCATACATCTTGTAAAACCGTATACAATCTATAAGCATAAACGACCCCTATCTCTCCCAAGTTCTACCGGCGAGATTACATTTAAAGTACCACTGGCGATGAAACTCCACCAATGTAAAAAAAAAGAGAAAAAAGGTATGTCCACAAGCAAAACGGGCATGGATGAAAACCCAAAAATGCTCCGTGAGTAAAATATAGCAGGACTGCTGGCGAGTTTGTGAAAACCCGAAAGGGCACAAACTCGTGAAAAGAGATGAAATACACCCGCAATGTCCTCTCAACCTTGTGAGGAGAAAATCCCCGAGTGAGATCCTTATGACTCACAAAGTAGCAAAACACTTAGGAATCCCTTCGATTCTAAGGGAGAAAATAAACCTGCATGATCCTCTCGACTTGTGGGGAGAAAATGCTTTTATGAGACCCTTAAGGCTCATAAAATTGAAAAGCCTTAGGTGATAGGGATCTAAACCTATCTTTTAAGCCATCGTTTCCCAACGGGCAATGACAAATGATGAGTCGCTCTTGGCATTACGCTTCAGTGTTTGCGGTGCTGATGCCGACCCAAAATCCAAATCCCAAGTTTTCCCAGCGGCAAATGATGATTCTCTCCTGGCACTACGCTTTAGTGTTAGCGGTGCTGATGCCGACCCAAAACCAAATCCCAAGTCCTCCCAGGGAAAATGATGAGTTGCTCCTGGTATTAGTCCAGGGCAGCAATGCTGATGCTAAACAAATTCCAAATTCCTTTTAAATTCAAAAGTCCCGCCAAATAAGGCAGAAATCAAACAGATCAAATCAACATCCCACCCGGCAGCACTTCTAAGCTCAAAAGTCCCGTTGGGCGGGTAGGAAACTCCCAAAACAAAAATCAAAAAAGTCAACCAATCACCTCATCGGTGGAATCAAGCTCCATCTCGGAAACAAATCAATCCTGACACCGCAAAAAGTGGAGCAAGTAAACTTCAATCCCGACACTGCAAGAAGAGGAGCAAGTTAAATCAAGCATCGACCGTCCAAGTCGCAAAAATGGCAGCATCGATCGTCCAAGTCTCAAAATGGCAGCATCGACCGTCCAAGTCGCAAAAATGGCAGCACTGACCGTCCAAGTCATAAAAATGGCAGCATTGACCGTCTACGTCGAAAAAATGGCAGCATCGATCGTCCATGTCGCAAAAAGGGCAGCACCTACTGTCCACGTCGCAAAAATGGCAGCACCGACCGTCCACATCGCTAAAATGGCAGCACCGACCATCCACGTCGAAAAAATGGCAGCACCGACCGTCCAAGTCGCAAAAATGGCAGCACCGACCGTCCAAGTTGCAAAAATGGTAGCACCGACCGTCCACGTCATAAAAAGGGCAGCGCCGATCGTCCAAGTCGAAAAAAGGGCAGCGCCGACCGTCCAAGTCGCAAAAATGGCAGCACCGACCATCCACGTGGCAAAAAGGGCAGCATCGACTGTCCACGTTGCTAAAAGGGCAGCATTGACTGTCCACGTCGTGAAAAGGGCAGCATCGACCTCCACGTCGTCTAAACGACCAAATCAAGTCAACCTACACGCGAAAGAAGATCCATCGATTCTATGCACATGACCCATATATGTGGTGTGCATTTATTGATTGGGTGCACTTTGTTGGGGTCAAAAATTACATCCTGTTTGACCAAGTCAAAGTCAGTCAACTCCCAGCCAAGCGTGGGGCCCAAGCCTAAGTCAAGACCAAGAATGGAAGGAGCCGGTTCCATGCCAAGAATGAAGCAATAAATTAGTTCAATACAATTTTTTAGAAATAAATGTATGAAAAATGGGCAGAAAGCCAAAATTTTGTAAACCCTATGGCTTATGTGCAAAAAAGCACATAAGGCATGGGGTGACATAAGTGCCATTTGGCAAAGCCCTGTTGGATATAGTGCCCTCAGAGTCAATTATTAGATCACAGGCACGTGATTGCAATGATTGAGGGAGGACCTATGCCGGTAGGACAGTCTTACTCGAGATGATAGTATGCTATCTGGTTTATCTTTATCATCGTGTACAGCTTTAGGTGACCTTACAGGTCACTATTACACGTTGATAGAGCCCTTAGGATTATTGCTTGACGGCCAGCAGTATGATGGCGATCATATACGTGGGAGCTGGGGTCTATAAGCACTTCCTTAAAAAGTCCCTAGTCGTGGGAGTTTTCGAGACAGGGCATCGATACTCCAGAGTAGACTAGTGTATACAGTCGAGACCCCGACAAGGGGCGGTGGCCGGTCTCACAAGCCATTGGTGTCAGTTGGTTTACCTAAGATGTATATAGGTGCTCATTGGGTTACGAGTACACCGGACAGGACTCGCCAGGAACATGCTAGTTGGTATTATACCTGACGTCAGATAGCAGTTCCCTGGTGACATGTGTACAGGTTAGTTCATCGACCTGAGATCGTCATTTGTCTCGTGTGAGTTCCCACTATGCTTTGATTACTACCCTACCACGGCTCAAAGGAGTCGTGCAAACAGGTTTTAGTTGGGTACAGTCCCGAGCCACATGAAGGCAGTGAGCAGATCGGCAGGGGTTCGTCTCTCTCGGTATTAGGGGTGAGGTTGCGCTGTGTCTAGGAAAGCCATTACACGAAGTCCTTGGCCAAGGCAGGAGATTTACTGGTAGGTATTCCAGTAGTATCTCAGGGTGTTTTGGGCTACACTCCGACACGACTTGTACCGCTTTTGGGGGTATGACTTTTACCAACCCCCTAGGACCGCCATGCGATGCTCATAGACGAACGGACCGGACTGTACGGATATTGTCACTGACGGCTCAGTAGGGTGTCAGGATGAGTTCGCTCATCGATATCCCTTTTGGTCAATACCTGGTAGCCCGTTACGCGCGGCTAATACCCCTGACGTGCTAGTGGTTAAATCCACAGCCAAAGTATTGACGAGTCTTTAGAGTCCCCCACAGACAGTTTCTCAAGTTTCGGGCGAAACGTTGTAGAGGCCGTATGATATATGGCAGGGTTCGATCATATACATGCGGTATTGCACGGATCATGATCGGACGGATCATACTAGTGGACTTTGGTTTAAGCCGTATTAGATTTGTTGGATTACTTTAGTCTCATCGCATTCGCATTCAGTCAGAATGCAGATGTAGGAATGTATATACAGGTGAGGGGTATAATTGTGATCCGTCACGAGTTTACTTTAGATATTGCCGGATCTTTTTTGTTGGACCAAACATTTGGATTAATGTTTGGATAATGGAATTAGTGAGCTAGAAATCATCATTAGATGCATTAATGTGACATATACATATACTATGAGTCATGGTCTCTTTTTTAGCAAATATGTCACATTAATGGATTGATTTGTGTCATGAAATGAGAAGGAGAGAGAGGGGGGCTGCCATATGTGTGAGCTTGGTCTTGTATTTTTGATACTCTCTCTCACTCTTATTTTATCACAACAAAAGAAAAGAAAATAAGTGAGAGCCTCTTCTTCTTTTTCTTCCTCTAGCTTACATTTTCCATGAATGACAATATCTCTAATCTCCATCCAAGCCATGGATGCAAGAGACAAAGTGATCACAACATTCTCTACTTCATCTTGGACACGTCGGCTTGCCAACTTCGTGTCCGAGTTGCCTCGGTTCAGAGGTGGGAGCCCGTAAAAAGACTTCTCGATGTGATGCCCTTTCCGACGAGGAGATGAATATCGGAGTTGCCGCGGGGAGCTTGGGATGGTGGCCGAAGACCGAAGGACATGGATCGCTCGGTATAGCATTCTATCCCTTCTCTAGATTGCTAGTAGTAGGTTAATGGTCCGATCCGGGTTTTAAGCCCGCGGTAGCCCCGGTTTTCTAGTTTGAAAATGTTTTCATTTCCGTATTTTGGTCTCGTACAGACGGCCGGGGCGCTACCATAGACTTACATGGTATCAAAGCCACGCCATTAACCTTTACTAGCTTGCTCTAACGTGTTTACATGTTTGATCGAACGAATTTTCTAAAAACCGCATTTTCAACTCACAGTTTCTGTCGAAATTTTTCTGTGGTCAAAAAATTATTTGGTGTATTGCAGAATTTCGTGCAGGGTTTTCTAAGAATTCTGACAAAATTTGGTAGCACGTGGCTACAGTAACGCCGCGGAACCGCGGCCATACCCTTGTTTTGGCCACGATTCCGCCGCAGGAAAGACTGTTCATTGCACCAAATTTTGAACAGAGGTCTCTGACTTGGAAAAGGGGTTTTTGGTATATTCTGTTTGGGCCCAGATTTATTTTGAGTGCTACAGTTGTGCTTGGGGCCCACTTCGGGAAATTTAGTCGATCGAAAATTTTAAACATGTTAGTTCACAGTATTTACATTATATCTGCGACCGTGAATGTCATTTCATCGGTAAATCCTGTCTAATTGCTATAGCCCTTTTAGACGGATTTACGAACGTGACATTCACGTTGATGTTCTGTGTTGTGCTGTGATGTTGCAGATTTCTCGTGGTGGATAGCCTGGATGCAATGGTAGTACAGTTTGGTTGTTTATGTACATTTGATATTGCGGGGCGAGCGTCCGACATGTGGATTGCCGTCACTACCTGTTTGTATATTATTCTTTTGGGGCACGACCGGGCTGAGATCGATGTACCCGTTGTATATTTTACTTTCTGTACTAGGATTACCCCACGGTGGGGTGCACGGATAGCCGGGTTCTAGAGGGCAACGGGCCCGCATCTCATGGCGTTGAGACGGAGGGGGCTTCACTCTAGAATTGGCGGGCTATTCGCCGCACTCGTAGGGGTACAGGTTGACCCAAGGAGGGGTGCTCAAGTTACCGGATTCCGTGAAGTGCTGGGTGGTCCATTCACGTTGCTGAAGGGGGCTGCCTCGCTTCAGGTTTTGGCGGGTAACTTGCCGCGCCCGTAGGGGTCTAGGATTTCATTGCATAGGCTATCCACACGACCAGGGGAACGTCGGGTTTCAGTAGCGGCTCTATGAAACCCGGGGATCCCAGATATCTGTATTGTTCTGTGATGCTTATTACATTTCTGTGATGTTGCATTTTATCACGCCTTGAGCGATTATTATATATTGATATATATACTAGTAGATGTTGTATATGTTTTGCATCCACGCTAGTCTAGTCCCCGCTCTGGCGTTAGTTAAGTAACCTAACGGGTGATGACGGGACCCAGTGGCGAATGCGGATGGATATACGTACATCATATTTTCGTTCTTTTGTGGTGTGATCAATTGATAGGACTGTATTGATTCGGATCATTGCAAGCTAAACAAACCTATTCTGATGTTGTTGGAACATTTTTCAAAAAGCTGTTATTGCAAGGGCGTTCTCTTTTGTTTTGCACAGTGGTATTCGGTTATGAATATCCAGCACCTCAGTCGACGAGGAAAGGGCCGAGATCCCTTCATCGGGAGTGACCCCTTGGACAGAAGTTTGCGTCAGGGCAATAACTTCACTATAGTCAATTACTTTTGCTTTGCATTGTGGTATTCAGTTGGAATATCCTGCACCTCATTCTACGGGGAAAGAGCCGAAATCCCTTCACCGGGAGTGACCTCTTTAGCAATGGTTTTCATCACTATATTTTTATAAAAAGCTATCCGGTTCCTTCAACGATATCAAGTTCATTACGTTAAAGGTTTTTCGCCAAAAATCATTCGTAGCCCTCCGTCATTTCAGACGGGTAGCACTTAGTATTCATGCTATGTTTGTTGGCCAAAGTTAAGGCATAGTGTATGGTAACTATTTGTTACTTTTCTGTTGCATAGATAGATGCGTTGGTTTGGGACAGTCGTACTGCCTTGTTGGCCAAAGTCAAGGGTAGGTACGGGTGGGTTCAAATTAACCTGGATAATGACGGGTAGAACTTAACATGTGACTTATGATTTGTTGGCCAAAATCAAGATCATAAGAGCATGAGGTAAAAATCACATCGGGAGTTTCTAAAGAAACTGAAACTTGCCAGGCATGCTCATACCTTCTGGAGTGTGATAATGTGAGTGGATTTCGTCACATTATCATGCGATGATAGTTGGATCCCGATTCCCACTGATGAGTTGGTTTACTCCTCGGGTGATCCCGACTAATTCTTCTTTCAGGTTTGGAGGAGAATTTGACGTTACAGTGGGAGGTTTCCTGATTAGATAAAGTGATAACCATTCTGATCTAGGTTAGAGTGCACGCTGAGTGTTTCTTTTCTCTCTCTCTTAGGCAGCGACCATGGCCCGACCCTTTACTATGACTCAGTGACCAAATTAAACGAACCTTCTTAAAACACTGGCTTTTGGATTGTCAGAGTTGCATACTTTATTGCCACTCCCACTTTTACCCTTTTCTCCAGGACACCCCGGATTACTACGAACATCCACTTCCATTGGATAAAACCATCGTATGGTTATATACGAACTCGAAGGAACTTGTTCCAGATTCGAGGATGGTTTCAGGTTCTGGAGAAAATGAATAGGACTATTCAGTTGACTTTTCCTTTTACCTTCTCTTAGGTTGCGGGTGCTCCTTGGATTAGGACAGTACACCTATTACGCTTATTGGATAGTCTTCTCCCAAACCATAGGCAGGTGCCGAACGGTGGGGAATGAAGAAAACCAATTAGTCTAACGATGGTGTACAGAAGGTAATAAGTTAAGACAAATAAAGGGATTAGTAAGAGGGCAAAGTAAACTGTGACTGCTATTCACGACCAAACCAAGTATTTCTTCGCTAATCCTATATCACCTTTGTATTTCTCCAGGACACTCCGTATCACTACGAAGATCCACAGTTATTTGGATACTCCATCGCATGGTTATATACGAACTCGAAGGAACTTGTTCCAGTTCGGGGATGGATTCTGGTTCAGGAGAAATAAGGAATAAGGTTTATTCAGTTGTCTTTTATCTTCACCTTCTCTCAGGTTACGAGTGCCCCTAGGATTGGGACAGTACACCCATTATGCTTATTGGATAGTCTTCTTCCAAACCATAGGCTGGTGTAGAATGGTAGGGAGGGAAGGAAACCATTTAGCCTAAAGGGGTGTACAGAAGGTAACGACTAAAGACATATAAAGGGATTTGGAGAGGTGGCAAAGAAATATACGGTTACAGTTGTGAATCTGGATAATGGAAGAGGCATTACTAGGAATACCCGGATACCCCTACGAAACATTTCAATGTTTCAGTTTCACTGTGTACTGTTAAAAGAAAACTGATTTTCCAATTAGCCCTTGCTCCAGGGTATGTATTTAACAGGTATGATTCTCACATCTGTATGGTTTTACAGATGATGAGTGGGAGTGAGTTATTGGGAATTATGTGATCATCCTCATTATATCGGAATTCGTTGTAATTGGTGATATTTGAGAAAATCGCCTGGGCTGTTTGCCGGACGACAAATATTTGGTTTTGAATATCCGCTGTTATGCACCAATTTCAAATTGATATATCTGTACGTCTATTTTTATAGAGTGAGATATATCTTTTTGAAATTATGTCCATGACATTTACCTATATCAGTGGATGGTTAGGTAAGGAGCATTAAACAGCGGTGTAATTCTTCTTAACCATAAGTATAGTTTTCAACCTATGACACACGGGGAATGAGTTATTAGACTCAAGGGACCTATACAGAGTATTTTATGTTGTCCAGTGTCCATTAGGACAGAGGGGTTGGTCCTTGTACTATATTCGGTTTACTTATGACTTCTCTAGTTTTTAGACAAGTGTTTCGTAGAAACACAAGGTCCAAGTTTTGAGAAGTTATAGGAATATGAATAAAGTAGAGAACCAGGTATTGCAAGTATCGATATTCTTCATGGTGATCGAAGATGTAGATACTTGTGTATGGTATTCAGTTGATAGTAATGGTTTTGAGAAACTTGTTTCTCTTTCAGGTTACTCATATCTGGATGTATTCCTAAGTTGAGTAACGCTGATCAGCCTCCTTCCATTTAGTTGACATGCACTGGAGACAGTTGCATGATTTGAATCTGGTTCCAATTAAATCAGTGTCTCTGTTTCTATATTAGATATAGAACGGTTCATATCTTAACGATGTTAAGGTACGGGGAGTTGTCCGGCTTATACTTAAAACCAGACTCTGGATAACTCAAGGCACGTTTCTGTAATGGCTGTTTCTGGGTTGACCCGGGCTATGACGATGGTTGACTTTCTACCATCTGGAAGATCAATAGTGATATTGTTCTTGACTCGCCACAGTTTTAGTAAAATGGATTTTTTCAGAAAACAGTAGTGGGAGTATAGTAGAACTAGAAGTGATTCCAGAACCACAAACGATTACTGAAAATTTGATAAGAACCTAAAGATTCAATCTGGATTGACATTCCATTGGCCACTCCGCAGATATGGTGGGTAACCTCAGGCACTCGAGAGGTATTTCGGTATGCTCAAATACGGTGACAGGGAGGTTCTTGTTTACCCAGACTTGCAATTGCTGTTGTTCCAGACTGTGAGACCCGGCAGGAAGATAAGTATAGCGTCGTTCTAAACTAGCTTTAGAACTGCACGTGTATATTATTCTGCCAGAGGGTTGTCGTAGTCTGTGGGAGAAGCGGAAGCATAGTGGACAAGTAGCTTATGTCTATTTATAGACTAAAGGAGAAATAGCGGAGATAGATCATCTATTTCTGATATGACAGTCATAGGTTTGACTTCATCAGAATAGGGGATGGATCTGTTAAGAAGGTAGTAGGGTGTGATGTCCTGGTATTTGGATGACATACACAGAGTAGGAAGTGAAATTCCTATACTACGATCGGTTATACTTTGGTTGTCACACAGTGGTTTCTCCACATAAAGCTTGGATATTATATCAGACATTCTGGTTACTAGATCTATAGTTTTAGATCTAGATTTGGGTAGTTTCCCAGTCTGGGTACTTAGACAGCATTCTAAAGGTGTTTTAGAATGGACGACTCCTGGCACGGTAGTGTACCTGCAGGTGATGGAGTCACCCTCTCTAAAGTTGTCTTGCAGACTAAAGGGGAGAGGGATGTGCATGATTGGTAGATCACTTGTTTAGGCAATTGAGTCAATCATGAGATGTCAAGTACCACACCAGATGTTTTTGCACTAGAAACAATAAGTTGATATTGATCCAATCCTGGAGAAGCATTCGGAAGCAGTTTTAGAACATAAGTTGATGTTCTGGGGAAATGATAACGACATCCTCTTTCGGGAGACAGTTATCATTCCAGGCTTCCAAGGTGACCTGGATGACAGAGTGACTGTCAGAGTTATAGTTTTTCCCTCAGACAAGGGGGAGTGTTTTGGACAGGTGATCCAAGCGGACACTGACGGAGGCATTATGCAGGATACTGATTAAGTTCAGTTGACGATACAGTCTAAGAAGTTTGGATTTGGAGTTCATTTATGAACTAGGTCCTATCAGATATCCAAACATATTCTAAGAAAGGTATTGCTCATTTCAGGAGATAGGTTTCTCCGCGAACTTGAGATAAAGAGAGACATAGAAAGAAACATTAGAGCGGATCCACTCACTGAGGCTATTCCTCGAACGCATTAGTTTCGCAAACGGGTTTTTGTGAGACTGATTAGTAGAGGAGTTGGGTGTTCGTTATCACACGGGCTGTGAGTATGCGACATCGCAATAATTAGCCTTGAGTGCAAGTGGGAGATTGTTGGATATAGTGCCCTCAGAGCCAATTATTGGATCACAGGTACGTGATTGCAATGATTGAGTGATGACCTATGCCGGTAGGACAGTCTTACTCGAGATGATAGTATGCTATCTGGTTTATCTTTATCATCGTGTACAGCTTTAGGTGACCTTACAGGTCACTATTACACGTTGATAGAGCCCTTAGGATTCTTGCTTGACGGCCAGCAGTATGATGGCGATCATATACGTGGGAGCTGGGGTCTATAAGCACTTCCTTAAAAAGTCCCTAGTCGTGGGAGTTTTCGAGACAGGGCATCGATACTCCAGAGTAGACTAGTGTATACAGTCGAGACCCCGACGAGGGGCGGTGGCCGGTCTCACAAGCCATTGGTGTCAGTTGGTTCACCTAAGATGTATACAGGTGCTCATTGGGTTATGAGTACACCGGACAGGACTCGCCGGGAACATGCTAGTTGGTATTATACCTGACGTCAGATAGCAGTTCCCTGGTGACATATGTACAGGTTAGTTCATCGACCTGAGATCGTCATTTGTCTCGTGTGAGTTCCTACTGTGCTTTGATTACTACCCTACCACGACTCAAAGGAGTCGAGCAAACAGGTTTTAATTGGGTACAGTCCCGAGCCACATGGAGGCAGTGAGCGGATCGGCAGGGGTTCGTCTCTCCCGGTATTGGGGGTGAGGTCGCGCTGTGTCTAGGAGAGCCATTATACGAAGTCCTTGGCCAAGGCAGAGATTTACTGGTAGGTATTCCAGTAGTATCTCAGGGTGTTCTGGGCTACACTCTGACACGACTTGTACCGCTTTTGGGGGTCTGACTTTACCAACCGCCTAGGCCCGCCATGCGATGCTCATAGACGAACGGACCGGACTGTACGGATATTGTCACTGACAGGCTCAGTAGGGTGTCAGGATGAGTTCGCTCATCGATCTCCCTTTTGGTCAATACCTGGTAGCCCGTTACGTACGGCTAATACCTCTGACGTGCTAGTGGTTAAATCCACAGCCAAAGTATTGACGAGTCTTTAGAGTCCCCCACAGACAGTTTCTCAAGTTTCGGGCGAAACGTTGTAGAGGCCGTATGATATATGGCAGGGTTCGATCATATACGTGCGGTATTGCACGGATCATACTAGTGGTCTTTGGTTTAAGCCGGATCCTAGTATTAGATTTGTTGGATTACTTTAGTCTCATCGCATTCGCATTCAGTCGGAATGCGGATGCAGGTATGTATATACAGGTGAGGGGTATCCTTGTGATCCGTCACGAGTTTACTTTAGATATTGCCGGATCTTTTTTGTTGGACCAAACATTTGGATTAATGTTTGGATAATGGAATTAGTGAGCTAGAAATCATCATTAGATGCATTAATGTGACATAGGCATATACTATGAGTCATGGTCTCTTTTTTAGCAAATATGTCACATTAATAGATTGATTTGTGTCATGAAATGAGAAGGAGAGAGAGAGGGGCTGCCATATGTGTGAGCTTGGTCTTGTATTTTTTATACTCTCTCTCACTCTAATTTTATCACTACAAAAGAAAAGAAAAGAAGTGAGAGCCTCTTCTTCTTTTTCCTCCTCTAGCTTACATTTTCCATGAATGGCAATATCTCTAACCTGCATCCAAGTCATGGATGCAAGAGACAAAGTGATCACACCATTCTCTACTTCATCTTGGACACGTCGGCTTGCCAACTTCGTGTCCGAGTTGCCTCGGTTCAGAGGTGGGAGCCCGTAAAAAGACTTCTCGATGTGGTGCCCTTTCTGATGAGGAGATGAAGACCGGAGTTGCCGCGGGGAGCTTGGGATGGTGGCCGAAGATTGAAGGACACGGATCGCTCGGTATAGCATTCTATCCCTTCTCTAGATTTCTAGTAGTAGGTTAATGGTCCGATCCGGGTTTTAAGCCCGCGGTAGCGCCGGTTTTCTATTTTGAAAAAGTTTTCGTTTCCGCATTTTGGCCTCGTACAGACGGCCGAGGCGCTACCGTAGACTTACAAGCCCAAGGGGCTATATGTAAAGTGTGTAGCCTATAAAAGCAAACATGATGAAAAATCAACAACTATTTCACTCTCTCAAAAATTATGGTTCTGTGCCTCCTTCTCCTTTCTCATGGTTCTAAATCTTCTTCCTTTTTTTAAATAAATCAAGAGTTTAACTCTTCCTTTTCCAAAAAGAAATAGTTTTTCACCATAAAACTCTTGAAGAGGAGCTCAGATCTTCTATCAAATCCCCAAAAGGAGATATTTTTAAGTCTCACCCCCTTTTCTCCAAGATCCAGCCAACAGAGAGGAGTAGAAGGAGACCCATCTCCAAAAACCTCACTTCGGGAAGATTCAAGTCTCAAAAGAAAATCCAGGACTAAAGGGGAGAAGAAAGGGGTCCCCTTTGATCATCTCCAAAGATTTCTGGGAGTTCAACTCCATTTGTCAAGATCTTTTGGAGTTTAACTCCATAAATAAAACCCTTTTTAGGAGTTTAACTCCATTCAAAATCTTTTGGAGTTTAACCCCACAAATAAAACCCTTTTAGGAGTTTAACTCCATTCAAAATCTTTTGGAGTTTAACCTTATAAATAAAACCCTTTTAGGAGTTTAACTTCATTCAAAATCTTTTGGAGTTTAACTCCATAAATAAAAATCTTTTTTGGGAGTTTAACTCCACTCAAAATCTTTTGGAGTTTAACTCCATAGATAAAAATACTTTTTGGGAGTTCAACTCCTAATTCCGGGGCTAAGCCCCTTCTTTCTGTAGACGTCTAGGGCCCACGAGCCGGGCGTGTGAGGCATTGACGTCCAGCGCCCACGTAGCGGACGGGTGAGGCGCTGACACCAAGCGCCCACACGTCCTTAGGACGTTATTCACCTTTTTTCTTTCTTTTTTTCATACACTCCACACTTAAAACACGTCCCCCGCTAGAAAAAATTTCTAACGGGGCACTTCCCCACACCCCGTAAGGAGGCTGTTAGCCCTCTTGACCCCTAGCCCGCTATCTGGGTAGCGAGACCCTCGTAAACTCTATGAGGCCCCTGATATACCCAAAACCCCTCAAGACACACACGTACGCATATTGCACATTGAGTTTGCATGACTAGTTTGACCCGTCAATCGATGGTTTCTTCGTTTCAAAGACAAGAGGTAATTAACGACAGCTTAGTCCGCGGCTGCCGGAAATTCGGATCCCCACAATCAATAAACCGCAGTCTATCCTAGGCAGGGGGAATCTGTATATGCCCGACAAACGACGTGTATTTCCCATCTCAATGGGGGTGACGAAAAACACCCTACACTGTGAAGACCCGAAATTAGGAATATGCCGTCACTTCGTTTTTTGCTTTGATGATGTCGCGCCGATTCTTTGTTGAAGTAGGGTACACATCTGTAGGACGTCTATGCTGTATGTATTGCGATTGAAGTCTGGAACTAGGAATATGCCATTGCTCCAATTTTCATTTGATAGTTGCGTTCGCATCCTGATAAAATGAGGGGGAACGTCGAGATAATCTCTAGGTTGTATATGTACCGTTGAGGCTTGGAGTTTAGGATTTTGCTATTACTCCATTTTTTTCTTTGACCCTTGGGTCCTCTTTTTTTTGATGATGACACTGCGTCTGCATCCTGTCGGAATGAGAAGGAACGCCGGGATAGTCTCTAGGTTGTATATGTGCTGTCAAGACTTGGAGCTCCTTTTGACGAAGCATGGTAGGAAAATATGGTTCCCTTTCTTTCATTTGTGCCCATGGATCGTATACAAGAGTTAATATGGACATACTTGCAGGGCAGAAAGATGTCATTTTTTTTTATTTCTTTCCACGATGATCTATCTTTTCAGTTTTTATGTCGCGAAATTCGCGATTGCCCAATCATTTCGGCTATTTATCGCGGTGCCTAATCGTTTCGGCTGTTTTTGTTTTTTTACTCGCTGCTTTTTATTGCGAGTTGCCCTATCATTTCACCCCCATTTTTTGGATTTGAAATATGATACCATTCTTGGCATCAGTATCACTACCACTGGAATATTGTCAAGAGCGAATCATCATTTGCCGTGAGAGAACTTAAAATTTGATACCTATTTAGGCATCGGCGTCGCTACAATTGGGATATTGCTAGGAGTGAATCATCATTTGCCCTTATCGGTTTGGACAAATGTGGCTTAGTAAACAGGGTTAGGATCCTGTCGACTAAGACTTTGTTGCTTTTTGAGCCATAAGGATCTCATAAAGGTATTTCTCCCTACGAGTCGAGAGGATCTTGTAGGTGTATTTTCTCCTTAGGAGTCGTGAGGATTCCTAAGTGTGTTTTTCTCTTATAAGTTATAAAGATCTTACAAGAGTATTTTCCCCTTGTCGGTCGAGAGGACTTACAAGTGTCGTTCACCATATGGGGACATTTCTCATCATTGGTGAAACTTGGTGGGAGAATAATTATTTATGCCCGTGGATTGTATACAAGGGTCAATATTGGACCGCCTGTAGGGCAAAAGGGTTTTGTACGGTTTTTTGATGGCTTAAGAACAGGTTTAGATCCCTGTAACTTAAAGGTTTTAAATCCTATGAGTCATGAGGGTCTCATAAGGGGAAATTCTCCTTACGGGTCGTGAGGATCTCGCAAGTGTAATTTCTGGTTAGGAATCGTGGGAACTCCTAAGTGTGTTGATCATCGTAAGAATCTCATGCATGTATTTTCTCCTCGCAAGGTCGAAAGGACTCCGTAAGTGTATATTTTCTATTTTCTCGAGATTGCGCCCTTTCGGGTTTTCAAGCTCGCCGGTAGTCCTACTGTTTTTACTCATGGTGCCCTTTCAGGTTTTCATCCGTGTCCATTTCGCTTAGGGACATACCTTTTTTTAACGAGTTCATGCCCTCCCGGGTTTTTACTAGCTCACTGGTAGTCCTGCTGTTTTTACTCACGGTGCCCTTTCGGGTTTTCATCCATGGCCATTTCGCTTGTGGACATACCATTTTTAAAATTTTTTTTAGGCGGCCCTTAAGGTAACGCACAATTAGCTGTAGTCTCCGATCTTTTTCTAAGGAATTCATCATGTGGGACCTGCGAGAGTTATTAATCGTTTAGGCCCGTGGATTGTATACGGTAATCAATATAGGGATTCACCGTAGGGTTAAACATGTGAGGACATGACGGTCCTTTATCGCCGTATTTGGGAAGAAATGCTAGTTTGAGGGCGTTTCGGTCCAATATTCCCCTTTTGGGGGGCGAATGTTAGTTTAAGAACATTTCGGTCCATTGTTAGTTTAAGGACGTTTCGGTCCAGCATTAGTTTAAGGACGTTTCGGTCTAGCATTCGCATATTTGGAACGAATATTAGTTTAAGAACATTTGGGTGCATTGTTAGTTTAAGGACGTTTCGGTCCATTATTCTCGTTTTTGGGGGAACGCATTAGTTTAGGGACGTTTCGGTCCAGTATTAGTTTAAGCACGTTTCGGTCCAGCATTCCCATTTTGGGGACGAATTTTAGTTTAAGGACATTTCGGTCCATTATTCCTGTATTTTGGGGCGACGAAACTTTTTGGATACTACTCTTGGGGTTTTGACTCAGGAAGATAGCGAGCGGACACAAGCTCCGTCATCTATCATTGACCTAAGTCATGACTCGTCAAGTGTAGTATTTTTTTAGAAATTGACCGTTTATCGGCCGGAAGGGTCTTTCGCCATACATATCCATGAGAAGGTAGGCTCCAGCTTGGTAGACTTTGTCTATGATGTACGGGCCTTCATAGTTCAGTTCGAACTTCCCCTATTTTGCACGATTGGGGATTATCGGTCTTTTGATGACTAGCACGAGTTCACCTTGGCGGAATGTTCTCGGACCGATCAGTTTTTCATATGACCGTGTCATCCTTGCTTTATAAGCCTCCATATTTTGCTGTGCTATAAGGCGAGTTTCGTCTAGCTCCTCAAGCCTAAGATGAGCATTTTCTTTATCTGTTAGCTCGTATCGAACCGCTACTCATAAAGAGGGGAGTTCTATTTCCAACGGGAGCACTGCGTCTGTGCCGACCACCAATGCGTATAGTGTTGTATTCGTGGCCTTCTTGAACGTTGTTCGGTACGCCTAGAGATCTTCATGTAACCTTTCATGCCGGTCCTTTTTGTTTCTGGACACTGTTTTTTATAATCTTTGTCAAGGTCTTGTTGAAAGCTTCAGCTAGACCGTTGGCCCGAGAATTATAGACTGAAGAGTATCTCCATTTTATTTTATGCCGCTGTGTGAAGCGGCTTATTTTATGGCTTCTGTAAGCTGGCCCATTATCTAAGATTATCTGTCACGCAGTGCCGAACTGATAGATGACATGGGTTCTGAAGAAGTGGAGGATATTCTCCGTCTTCACCTCCCTTAGTGGTACTGCTTCTACCCATTTAGAGAAGTAATACTCAGTTGTTGCTAATATGAACCGATGTCCTTTGGATGATGCCGGTTCGATAGGGCCAATTATATTAGTTTCCCATATTTCGAACGTCCAGCTAGCCACTGTCGGGTGCAGCAGATTTGTATGTTGATGGATGAAGTCCCTGTGAATTTGGCATGAGTGACACTGCTTCGCATATCCGAGGCCGTCCTGGATCATCGTGGGCCAATAGTAACCCATTCTTTTTATCTTCAGCTTCATCTTTGGCTCAGCTTGATGAGAACCGCAGAGTCCATCATGAATTTCTTTGACAACTTTCTTCGCTTCCTTTGGCCCTAGGCATCTTAGCCATAGACAGTCAAACGATCTCTTATATAGAGTATCATTGACGATGACGAAAGACAAAGCTCGTTTCATGAGATGATGTCTAGACGACGCATTTTCGGGTGTTCATTGGGATTTGAAGTAGTCTATGAAGACTTCCCTCCAGCCGATGACCTTTTCTTCGTCCTCTATTCGAAGGGCTACTTGTTCGGTCATTTCTTTTTCTTCAGATGGCTCTATCAGGTATTCCGAAGATATATCTGTTGGCGTGAGAACCCTGCGGCTTTGCACAATGATCTTCACGTCATCGAGGTCTTCATCGGCCAATTCCTTAGCCAATTTGGCCAATGCATCCACCTTACTGTTTTCCACTGTAGGGTTTCCTTAGCACCATGCCTAGGGTTTGCAAGCATCACACATGCCACAATAAAAATTTTAGAGGATGCTAAGCAAACTAACCTAGGAATCGAACTAGAAAGTTAGGGTAACAACTTGTAGTATCACATACTAACTAGTGTCTAATACTAAGTGGGGAGAAATACAACCTTTGTAGACTTCCTCTTGTAACTCCTTGGATCATCTAGAGTTTGAACCAGCTTACTTGAATCCTTCCAAGTTCATGACGATCTACCTGGAGTCCCTTTGATCAAGCCTAGCTTCACTTGATCTATGAAGAAGTGGAGCTAACAACCCACACTAATGGGCTAGCCTAGTATAGATTGGTGATGTGGTTTATATTCTCACGTAAAAACCCTTTCTTTTTGTGTACCTCACTCACTAGAAAACTCAAGAGAGCATGAAAGAGGACGAAGAAGGAGATGGCAAAGCTTGAGCTCAATATTGTGATTATCTCTTAATAAAAAAAGAAAAGAAAATAATATATATGAGGGTCACACTCATATAAACCATGGTCAATAAATATCTAGATATTTTCGTTATTAAGTTTAAAGTAACTAAGGAAATTAAACCCATGGTTGAAGTCAAGGTTAAAGTGAGAAGAGTGTAGAAACAATTAACCATGAATCAATTTCCTTTTTCTTTTCTCAATAATAAATATATATATGTATATTTATTCCATATGAGTCTTGCATTGCCACCTCCAATGTATCAACAACCATGACACACATGTATGCATGTATGTGTGCATCACATCAATATGTACATATAAATATGCATACATCCATGCATACACACAAATAGAAAAGGTTTAATAAAAGTGAGCTAAAAGTCAATATTAAATCAACACTTGATTTAATAAACCGGTCATATCATATACGACCCGACCAATAGAAAATGCCTGATTAAAATACGGTATCATATACACGCATTTAATCGAGCTCCCGTGTATATCTTATATGCACACCACATCGTTTCGCCTGAGCTAGGAAACTCCTGTGTAGGACTCTAAGACTCGTCAATATGCTAGCAGTGGGCAGTGATCATATCACATACCCACAAACCGTCAGCGGCACTAGCTTTATGTAACGGCTCCTAGGTATTGAGCGATCAGAAGAAAAACAAGCGAACCTGTCAAAACTCCCGTCTTGCCAACTGGCAACAATTACCGTACAGTCCGGTCTGTTTGTCAGATATGCTGCATATCGAGTCTAGGGATGGTATCGTCGACTCCAATAACTCAATAAGTCATGCCAGTATATGGCTCATAACAAATCGAGAAACTACTGATAACACTTATCAGTAAATCTCAACAGCTCTAGCCAGGGACTTCCTGTTATAGCCAATCGAGCATAGTGCAACATCAACCCCCAATACCGGGAGAGACGAAACCTCTCCTATCGCTCATTGCCTCTATGTACCTCGGGACTGTACCCAAAATCCACCTATTTGCATAACTCAGTAGAGCCGTGGTAGGATGGAGATCAAAGCACAGTGGGAGGACACACAAGACTCTATGACGATCTCGAGTCTACAGACTAACCTGTACCAGTGTCACATGAGAACTGCTATCCGACGATAGATATAATACCACATAGGATTTCTAGGCGAGTCCGTTCAGTGTACCCAGTCTCCACTGAGCACTTATATATTTGGTGTCATCACACCAAATGGATATGGGATCATCCATCGCCCATCATATGGGACAAGAATGGTATACTCTAGTCTACTCTGGAATATCGATGCCCCGTCTCGATACACCTATGACTAGGAACATTTCAAGAATATGCTTATAAACTACTCGTGTCCCACTAGTATGATCTGCGTCATAGTCCTAGTAGTCAAGAAAATATCCTAAGGGCTTTATCAACATGTACCAAATGAGTAAGATGCAAGATCAAATAAACATGTCAAGATAAAGTACAACCAGATAGCATACTATCATGTCGAGTAAGAATGTCCTCTGAATATATATATATATATATATATATATATATATATATATACTGATACATCCACTATCATATAATGGCCTTTAGGGCATACATATATCCAACATCCACACACGGTATACTTTCCAGGGTATAGGAAGGGATTTGTGTCAGCAGTTACTGCACTCTTTCGCCATACTTTATCAGCTCTGGCTTGCATGTCTGATAGTCGCCATTTACTTGGCTACGATCAGCTGGGAGTCTCTATATATGAGGAGGTCTTTGATTCCCATGTCGATAGCGATCTCGAAACCAGCTTTCAAAGCTTCATATTCAGCTTCGTTATTAGTCCTTAGCTCTATTAAGGAAAGGGCATAACGCAATATCCCTCCTTGCGGAGTCATGAAGATAAGGCCCATCCCAGCTTTGATTATGGGGGTGTTTTGCTTTTGCCTCTTCACGGAAGATGCTCCATCGAATTAGAGTTCCCATTGGGGATCGTTTTCTTCTTCGATTGCCTCGAATAGATGTTCTTTTGGCAATTCGCAATTTAATGGGGAGTCAGCTGGTATCGGATTCTTCGTGAGAAAGTCGACAATGGCCTTCTCTTTCGCTGCTTTGAGGGGACAATACGTTATCGAGAACTCCATTAGGAGGAGGGCCCATTTGGCAAGCCTTCCTATTAGTATGGCCCTTGACATTAGATATTTGAGTGGATCTACCTTCGATATGAGATGGACCTCGTGTGCCAAGGCGTAATGTCTGAGCTTTGTTATTGCGAAGATCAGTGCCAGGCAATGCTTTTCGATGGGGGAATAGTTGTTTTCTACCCCCACGAGAACTCGACTCAAATAGTACAGAGCTCTCTCCTTTCCCTGATCGTTCTCTTGTGCCTACAATGTGCCTAGAGAACCCTTAAGGGCCGTTGTATATAGGATAAGAGGTTTTCCCTTAAGCGGAGCCATCAATACAGGTGGATTTTGCAGGTATTGTTTGATTTTGTCCAGTGCATTTTGGCACTTTTGATCCCAGACGAACGGGGTCCCCTTCTTCATCAAATGACTGTAGGAACGACGTTTTCCGGAAAGGTTGGCTATGAACCGCCGGATATACTCGAGCTTTCCTTGAAGAGACCACAGTTGTTTGAGGGTTCTTGGCGTGGGCATTTTCATAATTTCCTTGATCTTTGAAGGGTCGATTTCGATACCTCAGTGACGTATGATGAATCTTAAGAATATTCCTAAGGAAACTCCAAACGCGCATTTTAGAGGATTCATCTTCAGATTATACTTCCGAAGACGTTGGAACACTATTTTTAGATGTTCCTAATATTTCTCGTGAGATTTGCTCTTTACCACTTGGCCGTCGATGTAGCTTTCAACAATCTCATGGATGAGGTCATCGAAGATCTTTGTCATAGCCCTCTGGTAGGTAGCGCCAGCGTTCTTCAAACCGAAGGGCATTACCTTATAGCAGAATATGTCTAGCGGGGTTCGGAAAGCGGTATGCTTCTGGTCTTCAGGATGCATTTTTATTTGGTTGTATCCTAAATATCCATCCTTGAAGGAGAATACCTCATGGGTAGACATGCTATCGATCATAAGCTCGGTAACGGGCACTGGGAAGTCGTCCTCAGGCTAGCGTTGTTAAGGTCCCAAAAATCCACGCAGATGCGCACCGTCCCATTTTTCTTCATCACTGGAATGATATTAGCGATCCAGTCGGGATATTGAACTTCTTGGATGAAGCCAGAGTCGATTAGTTTCTTGACTTCAGCGTTGATACTCATATCAAGTTCGAGTCGTATCCTTCTTGGAGTCTGTTTGATTGGCTTTATACCTGGCGATATTGCCAGTTTATGTACTACAACTTTTGGATCTAGACCCGGCATTTTAGAGTAGTTCCAGGTGAAGCAATATTTATACTGCATGAGCACGTATTTTAACATGGCCACCTGTTTTTCAGATAGTAGTTCACTGATGAATGTTGGCCTCGGATCATTTTCCTCCCCTAAGTCAATCTTTCTTAGGTTGTTCGCCGTAGTGTGTATCCCATCTTCTAGCTTTTTTGGTGCTGGTGGAAACTCCGAGATCACCTCGTCCTTATCCTCATTTGTGAAGCACATGTAGAGGTCATTCATAGTCTCGTGCCCTCCCTTTTTTAAGAGTGTTATCATATGGAAAGTACGAGTTCGCTTCCCTTCTCGATGTTGAACTTGTCCTATCCTGACGGTATAGCTCTTCTTTGTCTCATGATTTTGTGATAGGGTTACCCTCCAGCTGTCGGATAACATAAACCTGCCTTATCGATACCGGTCTTCTATCCAGTCTTTGAAGGTGAAGTAGTCTTCGAGGGGATAACCTATTACTCGGTGATAGGAGCAATAATCCAGATGATGGACCTCGTTTATTTGTTCGGGATGCTGAGACTCTAGAAGCGTCATTATTTGGTGCTTCATGACATGGTTGAATATTTTTCTTGTTTTTTCTTGGGGGAAAGAGTATTCTCGACCCATCTTCTTTATAAAGGATGGACTCCAATCGAGTTTTTCTCGTTTACATGGTGTCTTGGATCCGCTTTGTTATTTTCGAGCGTTGTTTGCGTTCTTCGCCCTATTTTTACCTCCATTTTGGGGTTTTCCGTTTCCGCGAGAACATATAGCGGGTAGAGGATGAAGAGTATTACCGTCTACTTTCTTCGCAGAATGCTGACTGAGACGCTGCGTTTTGGCCTTTTCATAAATGGTCATTTCACGGCTGTGATTGTCCCAGCTCGTTTGACAAGCTTCTTTTATTAGCTTGTCAATTTGTTCTTCAAGCTATAGACTTAATACTCTCATAGCGGGATATCGCTCCGATTTGACGTCATAGCTACTTGGAAGAGCGTTTTTCTCTTCACCTAAGCTATTTATGATGTGACAGCTGTAGATTTGCTCCCGTTTCTTAAACTGAACATATCCGAGCCCGGTTGTCTCCATCTTCCCGTTGGGCATCTTTCGCCGAGTCCCGAGAATATCCCAAATCTTTTTGCAGAATTGGGCTTGTCGAACAGTTTGTTCGTGGGGAACACCTTGGCATTTTAACAACCTTTTTAATCCTTCCACGTAATATCTTGGTAGATGGATGGGTTGAAGCCTGTCGAGTGCAAAATCGGTATAATGCCAGACTTCTTTTTCTACTTTGGTCTCCGTAAATTGGTAGAAGAGGATCGCTTTTTCACCTCTTCGCCTGTGAGGTACATAGAAAGTTTGCAGTTCTTGTACGCTGTATGTATAAAGCTGTAACATTTTTAAAAAATTAAATAAATAAATAATTAAATAAATAAAATCCTTTAGGTGAATTTTCTGATAATCGGTAAAATAAACCGTATTTTCCGTAAAATTCAACTATAATTATTTTTCAATATAAATTTAAATACGCCTATTTTAACTATGTAATTGCTAGTATTTGGTATTTATTTAGTCACTTATAAATGATTAGTTTACCAAAATATTTTTCCTTAAGTAATTATTTTTAATATTAACATAAGCTTTTAATTATACATTAAATTGGTGCAAATTACAAATTGTAATGGGTTAATTTGACAAATGTGAACCATGACATATTGGAATCTAGTTAGTAGCATGCTCTTCTCTTCTTGATTTGTCTTCAAATTTCTAGACTTTTCTAAGTCAAATAAAATAAAGAAAATAAATAAAAATGTAATAATTAGTGATAAGACTTAAAAGGGTTAATTATTTGGGAAGTTTCTACACAAAATCACACACACCCACACCTCTCTCTCTTCCTCTCCTAAGCTGGCCGAGCCTCTTCCTCGATCCCTAAAATTTTTTTCCCACTTCCATTCTTCTCAAAAACTCTTCAAAAATTCATCAAAAATCCAAAATAAAAGCTCAAAATCCAAATCCAATTTCTACCCATTATTCTTTGGCCTATCTAGCATGGATCTTGGAGCAAAGTTAGCACTTTGGAGTCTATGATTTTCATGTTTGATCTCATGTTTAGTGAGGTATAATTCTAACCTTAGTGTTAATTGTAAGTTAATTACTTAAATTGAATGGATTTCGGTATTTAATTAGGGTTCTAGTTGCTAGATTAAAAATTCAAGGAAGGCTTTTTAAATCAAATTAGGGTTTTTATCATTGGGTATTGATCTTAATGCGTAGTTTAACATGTTAGGTAATGCTAAACCTAATTTAGAAGCTAAATTGTAAATTGTTACAATTAATTTGTCCAAATTGCTTAATTATTGCAAACTAGGTTTTTGTTAAATATATATATATATATATATATATATATATATATATATGTGTGTGTGTGTGTGTGTGTGTGTGTGTGTGTGTGTGTGTGAGATAAAATTCCAGTGAGGGCTTTTATCATTAGATTATGGTTTTAGTGAGTAGATTAACATGTTAATAGAATGCAAAACCTAATCTAGTTACTAGCTGCTAATTGTTAGTTTAAAGTTATGCTAATTATGCTAATTTTGTTAACTAGGTTTTTAGAAATTGGTTAAATAATTGGGATTAAAATCTAATTAGGGTATCATGACATTATTAATATTATAAATTATAGTTTAATACTTTAGTTCATGTAAAACCAAGCTTAGTTGTTGAATTGTGAATTTTGTTTTAAAAAGTGTTAAAATTTGATATTTTTGCAAACTAGAATTTTGGGTTTAATGGAAATTGATGAGATTAAATTTAAGTAATGGTTTATATGACTTAGTTATGATATTTAGTGAATATTATGGCCATTAGTTTCATTAAAACATTAAGTTTCGAATTAAAACGGTTATTTGAGGCTTTCTAGGTTTTCAGAAATAAATCAATTTGATTTATTTTGAGTTTTGATGAGTTACAATCTATTTTATATTATAATTAGTGAGTTTTGGAACTACGATTTGTACGTTTGTGTTTAATCTCGATCAATCGGTGTTTGTACGCTAATGTCGAGAGTTATTTTGTTCTTTTGCACGAGCGGGTCATAGGTTTTAACCTATGCGCGTTTTGTGCGTCGTTTTGGTTTTGTCCGCGATTTCTGTTTACGATATTATATATGTTTGCGTATAGGTACCTCTTACGTGGACTTTGGACGATGAAGAAGAGGATGGCGGTATCGACTTCGGTAGACAAGGACCAGGTGAGTAGATGCATATCTACGGGGGAAATCGGGTAGATGGCGTATAGCACCCCCGCAAACGTAGAATAAGGATATTACGTACTGTTATTAGGAAGTCGGATGTGACCTTAGATTCTTGGCGAGTAGGGTCCTATTGAAGACTTTAGGTTGGACTAGACTGATTTAGAAAGACTTAACCAGAGAATGACCGCCTTGGAGGGAATTCGTAGGTTTCATGTAGACACACACACATGCACAAACATAAACTTGACTTGGTGTATATATGTGTGTGTGTGCGTGCGCGTGTGTAGGAATATGTATGTGTGTGTGTATAGACACACACACACAACATATACATGTGATATGAGGAGATTATATGATACATGGGGATGAGTCGATATGACTAGGCTTGATGCCGTGATTTATTGGATATATGATCGAGTTATGACATGAGATGTGTTATGATAGTAGCGGATCGTTGGGTAATGAGATTATATAAAATTTATTTATATAAACGATAATATGTGTTGATGACATTGGAATGAACGAGACTCTAGAATAGAACCCAGATTGTAATATGTGACTTAATCATGATATGACATATGACATGATATTTTAGTGGATCATTTGACAATGTATATTTACACAGACGATGATATATGTTTGATGATATTGGGATGTATGTGATTATAGTATAGTACCCTTGATCATGATATTGTTTGATGATGATACTATATGAACGATGATGTATATATGTGATGATTGATCCGCACTCTTGACTTGAGGAAGTCGTACTATGTACGTGACGTTATTGAGGCTGGATCGCCGACTACTAGAGATATCGATTCAGACTTTCGGAGGATTCTTCTTACCTTTCAACTATTGTCTCTAGTTAATTCCTTATTTGGTTAGGTAGATCTTAGTTTAGGCTCGAGTCATACTTATTTTCCAAACTAACGAATCGTGCGCATTTTTAAAGACAGCCTGAGAGATACTACGGATTTTTCAAAGGACATATCTTTTCTTAAAACCCCGTAGCCCCTAATTTTCTAAAAACCACGATTCGTGCTTTTTCAAACAACAATTGTATGACTCGTAATTAGAATGTGTTATCTAGTTGTGCGTTTACTAAACATTCACTGTTATATTCATGTTGTATTCATCGCATTGCATGTTCACACATATGTTTCTTTAGCTAATATGAAACTCTGCCTGTTAGGACACCAGCACCATTACCGATGATGCGCATGTTCCGCGTACACTTATTTGCTGGCTCACACACATCATCATCGGTAATTGCCATGTCACGCACACTTTAGAACATATTATCTTTTATTGATATAATCAGCTAAATGCTAGTCTAATATAATATTGTGTGATTACTCTCATTTGCTAGTTTTGACATTGCATTTATTACTTAGATACTTCATGCATTCACATATTCATATTATCATGCAGTATTGTGGGGCTTATGCCGACACTCATTATTTACTTACTCATGATTTTGGGATTTTGGATTTTTATGAGATTTCTGGATTTTGGGGAGAACCGCAAGAATATATATAAAAACTTCTCTCTCTCTCCCCTTCTCATTTTAAAATACAAGTTGCGGTTTTCTCGTGATGTATGGGTCGTCCACCATGAGTTTTCATGTTTTCTGTTGGATTTCGAGACCCGATTCGAGGAGTGGAGGAACCGTCTCGGGTACATGGTGGGCCCGGTATGGTACCCCGGGGCGAGAGTGTTTTTGTGGGGATGATGATGAGCCTGGCTGGGGAAGACTACCTACCGGTGATGTCTGAAGTGGAGGATATCCGGAGGATACCGACCGTTGTCGTATGATTTGATGATATGTGCCGATCCGGACTGACGGAGCCCGAGATATTGAGACTATGAGATTTGCATGTTTTGTGTCGATACTTGGCACGGATTTCCATGGATTTCTTTGATGATGTTTCAGATTACCATACAAATTTTACTATGATAAAAGTTAAAGATTTCTTATACAGATATATCCAGATTTCATGATTGATTGTTTTACATTCATGGTTCATGCATACTCATACATATGACATGTTACTACTTGAGGCACTGACACGAGCACTGAGCATTGCACTTATGCATAGATTATTACCCTGCTACTACTAGATAACTAGTGTTATATTAAGTATATTATTATGATCTAGGAGATCATCGTGCATGCGATTTCTACTCGCAGATGTCTTCTACTCACGAGTTGGCAACTCACCCCCGTTGTGCCAAATTTTTCTTACAGGTTTCGATGTACAGGTTTTCTTGGCAGCTTGCTGGCACATCATTTCATTCAGGGTGATTTGCTTGGTAGGTTGGTTCACTTGTATCAGGACCGCCGTTGTACTTTTATTATTTCATTTGTATCTAGTAAGCTCCATCAACCGGACTTATATTACTTGATAGATTTAGAAGACCGGTTGTTTATTCTTTCGACCTTAGAGTCGCGCTTGTACTATTATGGTTTTCTGGAGGTTTTGATGGTTTTCTTTGAGTTTTATTCCTCGCCTTTCGGCGTTGTATACTATATTTCTTGCGTGGTTGTGACTGCCAATTGGTGAAGAGCTAGCTCCCGCTTGGGGATGCCTTTTTATTATTACTTATGTATATATTCTTATTTGTACCCGTTTGGGGCTAGTTTTTACAAAGGAGACTCTGCCGAAATTTTTAAGAAAATTTGATGTTTCTTTTAAACCTATTTTTCTTTACTTCTTCTTTTAATGGTTTAGATTTCTAGGCTTCGGCTTACTTAGATTACGTTACGCCTCTAGACGTTTCGTAATTTAAGTGCTGGTCACGTTCTGTACATTCGGGTCGTGACAAAGTTGGTATTGGAGCGCTATGTTTAACTTTTGTCCGAGTCTAGGTTAACCTTGGTTGATGGAGTAGGTGATTTAGGTAGAGTGACGTACCGTGGGTATGATCCGCGGCATACTTACGATATGCTACTCTGCTTAAGAAGCCTTAGGATGTACATTTCTTTGCACCGTATTCTATTCGTTCCTTTGATCTATCTTCGTCAATATCGGATGGTGGTTTCTGTTACCACGGTCGCACGGGCAGAGGGAGCTGCGGCTCGAATGCGATGATCATTAGGGTATCGTCTATTCTTGAGGATTGAAGTATTGTTTAGCTTGCGGACGAAGGGTATTCGCATGTCGTCCAGATGAAGTTAAAAGGCTCAAACGAACGTCAAAAACCTATTTTCCCAAGTTTAAGGTATTCGGAAGAACATGCAGGTATTTCTATGGACCCTCTAGAAGAATGAAACCCTAACTCGACATAATGACCATGAGAATGCTCGTGAACCTTAGGGTTTGCGGCAGTTCCGCGGTACCATTGGGGAGGCTTGGGTTTGCCCTTCTACAGCTGGTCCGCAGATGCTGGGGCATGCGCTGGATATTTTTAAACTATACTCGAGTGTTGAGCTCTCGGGGGATTTTGGGACTTTGATAAATCGATCGAAAGGTTTAACATAGTCCGGATATCATGTGATGAGATGCATTACTTGGGATACTCTAGATGTGAGTATAGCCGTTTGTAGCGCCGTTCATACAGCTACGAAGAGACGAGTTCGAATCAGTCGACACCAGAGAAAAGAGGAGCCCATTGACGTCGGTATTACGATTTGCGATCTGGTGATTCGAGTATCACATCTCCGTTGTTGGGTTTTGGTATTTTGAGGATTTCATTTTATGATTGGTTTTCCTATGTACCCATTCTTTTCACTCGATTCGTGTTCCATGTATCAGATGTATTGATGTTGTTTTGTGCATACTCAGTGCACTCGATTTGGTTTTATACATTTTGAGATATTGATTTGATTTTGTGCATATGGGTTGCACATGATTTTGAAGTATGCTTCGGCATAGTTTTCATGCACTTTTCATACTGTGATTTCGATTTTGATATTCGATATATGTTTTCGTGCACCATGTGCACTTGATTGAGATTCTTGCGCACACTTGGCACACTTGATACGATTTTGTGCACACCAGATGCACTAAATCGGGATTTGTGCATATTAGATGCACCTGATATTGTTGTCATGCACGCCCGTTGCACTTGACAAAAGTTTTTGGTGCATACCTGTTGCACTCAGTTTGTTTCTGTGCATACTCGTGGCATCTGTATTCGGTTTCGATTTCCGTGCGCACCGGACGCACGTGGTACCTTGTATACTGTATTTAAGATTGATATCATTTTGGGCAGTACGTTTTTATGATATTTAATTTGGTTTAGTAGTCGAGCAGGACTGTTCTGAGAACAGTACCTAGGATTTTGATGTATATCATGTTGGTTTTCGTATTGGACTTTGACATTATATTCTCACCATAACTCCGATGATTGCGTTGTGCTTGACGGAGTTTTGATTTTGAGTTATGTACTTGTTTTTCATGCGCATGTATTGCGCTAAGATGTGTTTTATGTATTGATGATTTCGGAGCCCCGACGATTTGAGCGTTTTACTAAATATTTTAGTATTTGGGAGGGGGGTTAATTTAAATTCGAGGACGGAATTTCTTTAAGGGGAGAAGATTGTAACATTTTAAAAAAATTAAATAAATAAATAATTAAATAAATAAAATCCTTTAGGTGAATTTTCTGATAATCGGTAAAATAAACCGTATTTTCCGTAAAACTCAACTATAATTATTTTTCAATATAGATTTAAATACGCCTATTTTAACTATATAATTGCTAGTATTTGGTATTTATTTAGTCACTTATAAATTATTAGTTTACCTAAATATTTTCCTTAAGTAATTATTTTTAATATTAACATAAGCTTTTAATTATACATTAAATTGGTGCAAATTACAAATTTCAATGGGTTAATTTGACAAATGTGAACCATGATATATTGGAATCTAGTTAGTAGCATGCTCTTCTCTTCTTGATTTGTCTTCAAATTTCTAGACTTTTCTAGGTCAAATAAAATAAAGAAAATAAATAAAAATGTAATAATTAGTGATAAGACTTAAAAGGGTTAATTATTTGGGAAGTTTCTACACAAAATCACACACACCCAAACCTCTCTCTCTTCCTCTCCTAAGCTAGCCGAGCCTCTTCCTTGATCCCCAAAAAAATTTTCCCACTTCAATTCTTCTCAAAAACTCTTCAAAAATTCATCAAAAATCCAAAATAAAATCTCAAAATCCAAATCCAATTTCTACCCATCATTCTTTGGCCTATCTAGCATGGATCTTGGAGCAAAGTTAACACTTTGGAGGCTATGATTTTCATGTTTGATCTCATGTTTAGTGAGGTATAATTCTAACCTTAGTGTTAATTGTAAGTTAATTACTTAAATTGAATGGATTTCGGTATTTAATTAGGGTTCTTGTTGCTAAATTAAAAATTCAAGAAAGGGTTTTTAAATCAAATTAGGGTTTTTATCGTTGGGTATTGATCTTAATGTGTAGTTTAACATGTTAGGTAATGCTAAACCTAATCTAGAAGCTAAATTGTAAATTGTTATAATTAATTTGTCCAAATTGCTTAATTATTGCAAACTATGTTTTTGTAAAATATATATATATATATATATATATATATATGTGTGTGTGTGTGTGTGTGTGTGTGTGAGATAAAATTCTAGTGAGGATTTTTATCATTAGATTATGGTTTTAGTGAGTAGATTAACATGTTAATGTAATGCAAAACCTAATCTAGTTACTAGTTGCTAATTGTTAGTTTAAAATTATGCTGATTATGCTAATTTTGCTAACTAGGTTTTTAGAAATTGGTTAAATAATTGGGATTAAAATCTAATTTGGGTTTCATGACATTATTAACATTATAAATTGTAGTTTAATACTTTAGCTCATGTAAAACCAAGTTTAGTTGTTGAATTATGAATTTTGCTTTAAAAAGTGTTAAAATTTGATATTTTTGCAAACTAGAATTTTGGGTTTAATGGAAATTGATGAGATTAAATTTAAGTAATGGTTTGTATGATTTAGTTATGATATTTAGTGAATATTATGACCATTAGTTTCGTTAAAACATCAAGTTTCGAATTAAAATGGTTATTTGAGGCTTTCTAGGTTTTTGGAAATAAATCGATTTGATTTATTTTGAGTTTTTATGAGTTGCAATCTATTTTATATTATAATTAGTGAGTTTTGGAACTATGATTTGTACGTTTGTGTTTTATCTCGATCAATCGGCGTTTGTACGCCGTTGTCGAGGGTTATTTGGTTCTTTTGCACGAGTGGGTCATAGGTTTTAACCCATGCGCGTTTCGTGCGTCGTTTTGGTTTTGTTCGCGATTTCGGTTTACGATATTATATATGTTTGCGTATAGATACCCCTCACGTGGAATTCGGATGATGAAGAAGAGGATGGCGGTATCGACTTCGGCAGACAAGGACCAGGTGAGTTTGTATATCTACGGGGGAAATCGGGTGGATGGCGTATAATACCCCCGCAAACGTAGAATAAGGATATTACGTACTGTTATTAGGAAGTCAGACGTGACCTTAGATTCTTGGCGAGTAGGGTCCTATTGAAGACTTTAGGTTGGACTAGACCGATTTAGAAAGACTTAACCAGAGGATGACTGCCTTAGAAGGAATTCGTAGGTTTCATGTAGACACACACACACACACATAAACTTGATTTGGTGTATATGTCTCACTCTCTCTCTCTCTCTATATATATATATATAAAGGAATGTGTGTGTATACACACACACACACAACATATAAATGTGATATGGGGAGGTTATATGATACATGGGGATGAGTCGATATGACTAGACTTGATGCCGTGATTTATTGGATATATGATCGAGTTATGACATTAGATGTGTTATGATAGTAGCGGATCGTTGGGTAATGAGATTATATAAAATATATTTATATAAACGATAATATGTGTTGATGACATTGGAATGAACGAGACACTAGAATAGAACCCAGTTTGTAATATGCGACTTAATCACGATATAACATATGACATGATATTTTAGTGGATCATTTGACAATGTATATTTGCACAGACGATGATATATGTTTGATGATATTGGGATGTATGCGATTATAGTATAGTACCCTTGATCATGATATTGTTTGATGATGATACTATATGAACGATGATGTATATATGTGATGATTGATCCACACTCTTGACTTAAGGAAGTCGTACTATGTATGTGACGCTATTGAGGCTGGATCGCCGACTACTAGAGATATCGACTCAGACTTTAGGAGTATTCTTCTTACCTTTCGACTAGTGTCTTTAGTTAATTCCTTAGTTGGTTAGGTAGATCTTAGTTTAGGCTCGAGTCATACTTATTTTCCAAACTAACGAATCGCGCGCATTTTTAAAGACATTCTGAGGGATACTACGGATTTTTCAAAGGACATATCTTTTTTTAAAACGCAGTATCCCCTAATTTTCTAAAAACCACGATTCGTGCTTTTTAAAACAATAACTGTATGACTCGTAGTTAGTATGTATTCTCTAGTTGTGCGTTTACTACACATTCACTATTATATTCATGTTGTATTCATCGCATTGCATGTTCACACATATGTTTCTTTAGCTAATATGAAACTCTGTCTGTTAGGACACCAGCACCATTACCGATGATGCGCATGTTCCACGTACACTTATTTGCCGGCTTACACACATCATCATCGGTAATTGCCATGTCACGCACACTTTAGAACATATTATCTTTTATTGATATAATCAGCTAAATGCTAGTCTAATATAATATTGTGTGATTACTCTCATGTGCTAGTTGCATTTATTACTTAGAAACTTCATGCATTCACATATTCATATTATCATGCAGTATTGTGGGGCTTATGCCGACACTCATTATTTCCTTACTCATGATTTTGGGATTTTGGATTTCTATGAAATTTCTGGATTTTGGGGAAAACCGCAAGAATATATATAAAAACTTCTCTCTCTCTCCCCCTCTCATTTTAAAATACAAGTTGCAGTTTTCTCATGATGTATGGGTCGTCCACCATGAGTTTTCATGTTTTCTGTTGGATTTCGAGATCCGATTTGAGGAGTGGAGGAATCGTCTCGGATACACGGTGGGCCCGCTATGGTACCCTGGGGAGAGAGTGTTTTTGTGTGGATGACGATGAGCCTAGCTTGGGAAGACTACCTACCGGTGATGTCTGGCACGGCGGATATCCGAAGGATACCGACCGTTGTCATGTGATTTGATATGGGCCGATCCGGACTGACGGAGCCCGAGATATTGAGGCTATGAGATATTGAGACTATGAGATTTGCATGTTTTGTGTCGATGCTTGGCACGGATTTCCATGGATTTCATTGATGATGTTTCAGATTACCATACAAATTTTACTATGATAAAAGTTAAAGATTTCTTATACAGATATATCCAGATTTCATGGTTGATTATTTTACATTCATGGTGCATGCATACTCGTACACATGATATGTTACTACTTGAGACACTGACACGAGCACTGAGCATTGCACTTAAGCATAGATTATTACCCTGCTACTACTAGATGACTAGTGTTATATTAAGTATATTATTATGACCTAGGAGATCGTCGTGCATGCGATTTATACTCGCAGGTGTCTTCTACTCACGAGTTGGCAACCCACCCCCGTTGTGCCAAATTTTTCTTACAGGTTTCGATGTACAGGTTTCCTTGGCAGCTTGCCAGCACATCATTTCATTCAGGGTGATTTGCTTGGTAGGTTGGTTCATTTGTATCAGGACCGCCGTTGTACTTTTATTATTTTATTTGTATCTAGTAAGCTCCATCAACCAGACTTGTATTACTTGATATATTTAGAAGCCCTCTGCTTCACCACCCGATACCCCAGTATCGGTTTGGACTGAATACCAGTTGTTTATTCTTTCGACCTTAGAGTCGCGCTTGTACTATTATAGTTTTCTGGTGGTTTTGATGGTTTTCTTTGAGTTTTGTTCCTCGCCCTTCGGCGTTGTATCCTATATTGCTTGCGTTGTTGTGACCGCCAATTGGCGAAGAGCTAGCTCCCGCTTGGGGATGCCTTTTTATTATTGCTTATGTATATATTCTTATTTGTATCCGTTTGGGGCCAGTTTTTATAAAGGAGACTCTGCCGAAATTTTTGAGAAAATTTGATGTTGCTTTTAAACATGTTTTTCTTTACTTCTTCTTTTAATGGTTTAGATTTTTGGGCTTCGGCTTACTTAGATTACGTTACGCCTCTAGACGTTTCGTAATTTAAGTGTCGGTCACGTTCCGTACATTCGGGTCATGACAAAAACACATCAAGTTCCTTGTAATGCCGAGGCGGAGCCATTGTAATTTTTAGACTCTGATCTACTTCGGCAAAAAATTGCATTGACGGGCGGATGGAGAACACTGTATTGTCCTTGTCCTCTGAGTTGCTGCCGAAGACCAGAATAGGAGTAGATGGTCCGGGCTTATTGTTCTGTCATCGGGGTTTCCCCGAGTGGACTATTTCTTCATCTTCCTAGGTATCGCTTCCAAAAATTGGGGTAGTGGCGACGGACTTCTGTTCATTCTCCGGCTTATGACACCTTTCAGTATCCTCGAAGTCAGGTAGGAAGTACTTTGCGTCTTCGTATTTCCGCACTTCGTTTACCGAGAACGGGTTTAGCTCTCCCATGACAGTGTACTCCAAACCATCCTTGAAAGACTTCATACAATGATGTTGTGTAAAAAGGATGACATTGTACTCGTGTAACCAAGGCCTGCCAAGCAAAGCGTTATAGCGAGTCTTGGCATCAATGACATGAAATTTAATGTCAGCGACGAGTAGCCCGAAATGTAGCGTCAGTATTATGGATCCAAGCGTCCGTGACGACTGTTAGGAATATGTATGCTCTAGAGGCCATTATTGTACATTGATGTATATTATAGTGGATGCTTGGACATATATATAGAGGACTTTCTTACTCAACATGATAATATGCTATCTGGTTACTATTTATCTTAACATGTTGACCTGTATTCTTATACTGTCTTTCTCTCACATGTTGATAAAGCCCTTAGGATATGTGCTTGACTACCAGGACTATGATGTGGATCATACTACTGGGACAAGGGTAGTCCACAAGCACATTCTTCAATTGTTCCTAGTCGAGGGTATATCGAGACAGGGCATCGATATTACTAGTGTAGACTAGTGTGTACGTTTCTTGACCCTGTATGGGGGCGATGGTTGGTCCCATAGCCATTGGTGTTTGACATCAAAGATTGTACACAAGTGCTCAGTAGAGAATGGGTACACCGAACAGGACTCGCCGATGACTCTTAGTTGGTAGTATACTGATTGATCTCAAAAACTATCTATTACCGCAATCAAGAACGGCATCGCATGAAGCTAGCCGGTGAGTACGGGTCGGTCCACATGGATGTTGTGAATCTCCTAGTCGCGCTAACGAGTTAATTCCAAAGGGTGTTCGGATTGGTTATTAAATTTAAAAACCTAATTAACCTAGGGCAATTATCTAGATCTATTCTTGCTAGGGCTAGGTTTAGGGATGGATTGGAAATGTAATTAAATCTCAACTCTTTCTATACCCGATTGAAGATCTATGAGGAGTTATGATAATTATCAATAAAGGGGATTAGATCCATTCGGGAAGGTGTTCCTTCCTCTAGGTTCTTGTCCTTCCTTTAGAGATCCTTACCCTAACCTCCATGGAAAACGCACGCAACCGGGTCTTTACACTACGGTGTCATCGTTACCTCGAGGGGTAGGATGCCATAGGGCGCGGTATGTGCGTGTATGCATGGAGTCCTATTGTAAATATTTGGTGGGTAAGAAAGGGATGAGAGATCTCATCTCTCAAAATCCTTCCCCAAAGCTAAACCCTAAACAAGTTCCTAGGACATGAAAATAAATCTATCTAGGGCAAAGAATTGAAATCTAAACTAGGGCGAGAAATTAAATCTACTTACAGATGCATCCCTCCAATCATCCATGCAGGTTTGTCAGATCTGAATTTCTGAATGGAAAAGAAACACCGATGCTCTCCAAAAGAATTTGTATTTTATTGAAAGGAGGCATAAGAAATTACAATCTTTAGAGTCCCTATTTATAGAAGATAGGAAACCCTAGGTTACATTTGATCCGCATGTCTACAATTACAAATATACCCCCAGGAAATCTTTTCAGAGCCGCCACAATATTATGGTAAAATTTAATCCAAGCACGGGCTTTATACGGCCGCGGAACCGCGGCAATGGTTGGCTTGGGCCGCGGGTCCGCGGCCCTTTAGTGAGCTTAGGTTCTGAAATTTTTGTGTTATTCTTTGGATCTTTTTGGGCTTCTGGTTCTTGGGTTATTTTATCAATTGGGCTTCTGCGTCTTCTCCAGATCTCTCAGTGAAAACATGTAGCGATCTTTTAACCGTTTGCCTTGACTTTTTTGGATCTTGTGTTGCCTTGTTGATTGTGAACTGTTCTTCGTCTAGGCTTGACTGAGATCCTCCTATTTGTTGGTCAAAAGTCCTTCTTTTGTGTCGTCTTTTATGTTTTTCACTGTTTTCGCTCTAAGAACCTGTAACCTGTAACATGTAGCATACATGCGTCAAAAGCATCTGTTTATTTATAAAAAGAATAAGAATGGGGAATATAATAATGCAATATTATGGTCTGAACAAATACCCCCAAACTTATCTTTTGCTCGTCCTCGAGCAAACTTATTTTTATTCACTAAAATCCTAACCGCACTTTCGCAGGGAAACGTGATTGCACTGAGCACGTGCAACAAGCCGTTAAACCTCTAGGTGTCCCTAGTAGGAGGAGTGTTGTCTCCTGAGGGTTTTCATCGGATTACACCCACAAAATCCTATCAATTTGGCTGTTCAACTTTTGTTCTCCAATTAGGTTTTCTAGCAGGGAATTCTATTATCTTCAACTCATAAATTATCCACCCATATTCTTCACGCTTCCTCATCATTTAGCTTAAGATTATATATGTTCTGCAGACCTACTTAGCTTTCGGCATTTCTTAAGTTTTCCTTCTAGGTTTCCATCTCCACTTAGGAATTTCTATCAACCCTTACTAAAGATACAAGTTCTATTCTTCACTCCTTTCTCTTATCTAAATCCCAATCACATACCCCTACGTGCTTGTATAAATCACCCCTACACTTGGAAATTCAAATCAAGCAATCATACCCTTGTCCGTTGTCCAAATTACTAATTAGTTGATGAATTTAATTGAATTTTGTTCACACATCCTTCATGCGACTGTTAATACTTCTTGAGGTACCAACAACCGATTACAAGATGCGTTTGCACTTTAAAGCGTACTTCCTAGTCTTGCAACACCCAAGGCTTTAGCAGTGACTCCCAAACCAGTTGGTCTAAGGCACTAGGTGATGAAGCACCCTCGCTAAATATTTTTCTATTTTTGCAGCCTTAAGTAATCACAAAAACCAGTGTCCATTTTTTTTTTATTCTTTATTCACACTTTTTTTTCTTTTATTTTCTTCGTACTAAGGACTTTAGACAAGAGCATTTCAAGGTCTCTTCTACTATTCCAAGTTTCAAGGTGCGTGATTGTGCAAATTGTTGGGTATACATTTTCAGAATTTAGACTTAAGCTAGGAACTATTTTTCAAACTTATACTCTAATAAGAACATCCATACTCTTCCCTTGTTTCGACTTAGCCCAAGGAGTGAACCCAAAATTTGCCTATTTCTAAATAAACTACAAGGCATATACTTTCTACCGTTAAACTTTAAGGAATGTTATCTTTAGGGTTTTTAATTTACTAAGTCTAAGATCTAGTTGTTCCTAGGCAGTTAACCTATTTGTCAAACTCAAGTCAATTAGCCAAAATTGAATACAATAATTTTTATAATTTTCGAAAATTTTCAATTTTTATGGGTTTTCAAAAAAGTATGCAAATGCAAAAATATGTACAAATGAATGCGAAGGAAGAAGACGTACCGAGCATACCCCCAAACTTGAACTTGACAGTGTCCTCACTGTCATGCTAAACCAAGAGGGTAAAAATGCCGGAACTCCCCTGTTTATTTATTTACAATTTTTTTTTTATATTTTTAATGTTTTGAAATTTTTTTATATTTTTTTATAGAAAAAGAAAACAAAAAATATATATACATATATACAACAAGGTTCCCCCCAAACCTAAGCTTGGCCTTACACAAGCCAAAGGTTAGCACCAACCATTCAAAAATCTTATCGTGGTAATGGTATAGTTGGTGCAAGAATGGGGTGTGGAGGAAAGAAATGAGAAACACGCGAGACCGTGTGGAAAGAAGAATGGTAGAATACGGTCTCGGTGGGGGAGAAGAAGGGCGGAAATGAGAAAGAAGGGTCACGCGATCTTGAGGGTGTAAATCGAGTGAATAAATTAGCGCAATATGTGATGACCAATATGTTATAATCGATTGCGCTAACCTATCAACCCGTCGGGAAATGGGGTCAAATCCCTCAAGATTCGCAAGAAAACATGGGTACGCCGAACTAGGTATAGGAGATGAAGGCGTAACAGTCTCTTGTACGGTCGGAACAATAGGAAGGACGACAGGGAGTGAATTAGGGATAGTCTCTTTCTCACCGTAGTAAACTGTCTCGAACTTGAAAGATTCCATTAATGGTTCGAAACTACTGTAATCAACCGAGTCTGATGGTTCAACTAACTCATCTGAAATTGTAAAGGACTCAAACTCGGGCGGTGAGTCATCAACATCGTCCGAAAAAGTGAAACACTCGTAAGTGTTATCGTCTGTGAGGACTGTGTCAGATTCGAAGGAAAATTTTTCAAGCTCACAGTCTTCAAGCGTGATATTAGGTGTGGTCGGAACGATGGAAAGGAGGGAGGGTGATTTAGTTAAAGGTTCAAGAGGATGAATTGAAAAATCCGGCACATTAAACAAAAATGGTTCAACCTCAATATTATCCTCAAAACTCTCCTCAATACTATCCTTATAATTTTCCTCGAAATTCAACTCATCCATGCCATTATCATCAAAATCCAGACGCATATGAGATTCGGGAGAAACATTTAATAACTCGGGATGATGATTTGAACATAAAATTTCAATTAAATCGACAGGTTCATCATCCGAAATATTCTCGGCGTCTATATCCTCAATCAAGTGAAAATCAATTTTCTTAGACACCTCATCAAAAGCATGGATATCTATCGATTTAGGTTCTAGATGGGAGGTGTAAAGATCGAAAGGATTAGGTGCGGTTTCACTCGAAAGGGGTTCCTCACAATTTGGCAAATCAAACACTACAAAATCACACAACTCATTTTTATTTTCAACTGGTGAATCATTTGGGACAATCGATGGAAAACCGGAGTTGTGGGCTTGAATCGTGTAAGGGTAGGTTTGATTTGGAAATCCTCTCTCATTCTCACTCTGTCCAACTGCCTTCTTATACATTGAAAAATTTGAAGCTAGTGGGAAATTTGCTACCGGTTCAGCAGGTTGCATAAGGGCGGCCACGGACGCTTCCACATTCCTAGTCATTTTGTTTGTGGCTGCAATATAAGCTTCCAACGACTCTTCCAAACTAGACTTAGGTGGTGAAGGGGTTTCGGTAAAAGATTCAAAATTGGTTGGATATGTGAAACTCCCTAATGGTTGTGTAGAAACAGTGTCTAGTGAAGGTGGAAAAGTCGGGTAGGACTGGTAGGAAGTGGGTGGTTGGACGGAGGTAGGGTCAACATGTGGATAAAAAGGTGAATAATCGTCCTGATCCCTAGAACTAGATGAGTGGAGAGGGGTGAAAGATCGGCTGCGAGATAGAGCAATATGCTCAGCAATGGACATCGGCTTAGGAGTGACAGAAGGACTTGAAGAAATGGTATCAACATATGTAGGTGGTAAAGGTTGACTTGGTTGACACAAAGTGGGTTGAAAAGTCAAATTGTTTCTCCTAGACGTCTCTATTTGATCTTTCAAAGATTTTCTTGGTGAGGAAGGATCGTCTTTAAATTGACCGAACAAATTGACGTACGACGCAAGATTAGGTTCGGGATACCAAAGTTCGGCTAATGATTTATTATGTGGAGTACCCATGTTAGAAGAAGGGGGAAAGAAGGAAAGTTGGTTGGTGCAAGGATCTATTTGCGGCAAAAGTTTGCAAGTTTCTAAATTTTTTTTCCTTTTTCCTTTTTCTTTTCTTGATAATTGTTGCAAAAAAGATTTTTAGTTAAAGATATGCAACCGAAAAAATATTACTTGCAATTAGTTATTATTTTAAGCATATCACAAGAATCTTTATTTAGAAAAATTGTTGCAAAGAGATATTCGAGAAAAGATATGCAACAAAAAGATTACTTGCAATCACTTTCTATTCTAAACGAGGCGCACAAATCCTGCAAAAAATTGTTATTTTGGAAAGGAAAAGATTTTTAAAGCGCACATAATCCTGCAGAAATTTTTCAAAAGATATATTGAAATTTTTTTGCAGAGGAGAGAGACAGGAAACTTACAGTGCAAATTTCACACGAAGAGGCACCAGGCCCACCGCGTTTCCGCCGCACTATGACCCTTCAGACCGCATTTCCGCGGTTATTTCAGAGGCTCGGTTCACCAAAATTTTTCCCGTGCGATGATTCGTCAAGAAGGCCGAGTTTCCGCGGCCTAAGGCAGGTTTTGGCCACGGAAACGCGGCAGGATGGGGTATTTGGGGCTCCAAAATTTTTCTGCCTCTCTGTTTTGAAAATCCCCCTCTGTTCCGATCTTTTGATTTCTGTTTCGCTTTCTGGAAATTTCCAGATCCGTCTCGATTGTTCCTGCAAGATTCACACAACAATGTACCCTTTCCAAAAAATAACAATTGATATATTTTTATAAATTTTGGATTTTTTAGATTTTTATGATTTTTAATTTTAAGATTAACCCGAAATCGCAAAAAGGAAATTTCTACGCCATCCCCGGCAACGGCGCCATTTGATTGATCTCAAAAACTATCTATTACCGCAATCAAGAACAGCGTCGTATGAAGCTAGCCGGTGAGTACGGGTCGGTCCACAGGGATGTTGTGAATCTCCTAGTCGCGCTAACGAGTTAATTCCGAAGGGTGTTCGGATTGGTTATTAAATCTAAAAACCTAATTAACCTGGGGCAATTATCTAGATCTATTCTTGCTAGGGCTAGGTTTATGGATGGATTGGAAATGTAATTAAATCTCAACGCTTTCTATACCCGAATGAAGATCTATGAGGAGTTATGGTAATTATCAATAAAGGGGATTAGATCCATTTGGGAAGGTGTTCCTTCCTCTAGGTTCTTGTCCTTCCTTTAGAGATCCTTACCCTAACCTCCATGGAAAACGCGCGCAACCGGGCCTTTACACTACGGTGTCATCGTTACCTCGAGGGGTAGGATGCCGTAGGGCGCGGTATGTGCATGTATGCATGGAGTCCTATTGTAAATATTTGGTGGGTAAGAAAGGGATGAGAGATCCCATCTCTCAAAATCCTTCCCCAAAGCTAAACCCTAAACAAGTTTCTATGGCATGAAATTAAATCTACCTAGGGCAAAGAATTGAAATCTAAACTAGGGCGAGAAATTAAATCTATTTACAGATGCATCTCTCCAATCATCCATGCAGGTTTGTCAGATCTGAATTTCTGAATGGAAAAGAAACACCGATGCTCTCCAAAAGAATTTGTATTTTATTGAAAGGAGGCATAAGAAATTACAATCTTTAGAGTCTCTATTTATAGAAGATAGGAAACCCTAGGTTACATTTGATCCGCATGTCTACAATTACAAATATACCCCCAGGAAATCTTTTCAGAGCCGCCACAATATTATGGTAAAATTTAATCCAAGCACGGGCTTTATACGGCCGCGGAACCGCTGCAATGGTGGGCTTGGGCCGCGGGTCCGCGGCCCTTTAGTGAGCTTAGGTTCTGAAATTTTTGTGTTATTCTCTGGATCTTTTTGGGCTTCTAGTTCTTGGGTTATTTTATCAATTGGGCTTCTGCGTCTTCTCCAGATCTCTCAGTGAAAACATGTAGCGATCTTTTAACCATTTGCCTTGACTTTTTGGATCTTGTGTTGCCTTGTTGATTGTGAACTGTTCTTCGTCTAGGCTTGAGTGAGATCCTCCTATTTGTTGGTCAAAAGTCCTTCTTTTGTGTCGTCTTTTATGTTTTTCACTGTTTTCACTCTAAGAACCTGTAACCTGTAACATGTAGCAGACATGCGTCAAAAACATCTGTTTATTTATAAAAAGAATAAGAATGGGGAATATAATAATGCAATATTTTGGTCTAAACATATACCTATCGTCAGATAGAAGTCCTCTGGTGACACTGGTATAGGTTAGTATGTAGACCCGAGATCGTCATAGAGTCATGTGTGGCTCCTACTGTGCTTTGATTTCCTCCCTACCACGGTTCAAAGAATTCGTGCAAACAGGTGGATTTTAGGTACAGTCTTGAGTCACATGGAGGCAATGAGCGATAGGAGGGGTTTCATCTCTCCCGGTATTGGGGGTTGATGTTGTGCTATGCTCGATTGGCTATAACTGAAAGTCCCTGGCTAGGGCTGCTGATGAGATTTACTGGTAAGAGTTACCAGTAGTTTCTCGAACCGTTATGAGCCAGACATCGGCATGACTTATCACGTTACTGAGGTCTGACAATTCCACCCCTAGACATGATATGCGACATATCAGACGAAGAGACCGGACTGTACGGTAAGTGTTACTGATAGGCTTCATGGAGAGTATGGATAAGCTTGTTTGTTGATCTTCATTTCGCTCAATACTTGGGTAGCCGTTACGTCCAGCTAGTACCGCTGACGGCTTGTGGGTGACTGATGTGATCATCACCTACTGCCAGCGTATTGACGATTCTTTAGAGTCCCACAAAGAAGTTTCCTGGTTCACGCGAAACGAAATAGGGCACATATGTGATATGTGAAGAGGTAGCTTGAGCTAGAGGGACTTCGGGTGGATCGTCTTCGGCGCGAAGATCACGGAGGAAGCTCGTTCAAACTCGAAGAGGAGCCTAGTGGAGTCGCGTAGACTACATCCCGGAGCTTTAGAAGAGAAGGACACGGTCATCAAAGGTTGTAGCCATCTTCTCTTCTTTAGTTTTTCATATCATTATAGGTTTAACCCTAATTTTTCTAGTTAAGATCTTGGTAAGTCTAACATAGCATCTAAAAAATTTAAATTTGGCATGCTTGATGCTACTAAAACCTTGTAATGGTGCTAGGGTAGTCTTTCATGGTATCAGAGCCAAGCTAGAATTTTTTGGGTAGGTCTTTACGGCGTTAAAGTGTTCGATCGGTTTTCGAAAAGCCGGATTTATCAAGTTTCTGTCAATTTTTCAAAAGTTGGAATTTTGGTGATTAAAAATATGCAGAAAATCGTGCAGACTTTTTAATGGAGCCTCAAGAAATATGAGCACCCAAATTCTATCAAACGGTCACGGAAGCACAACCAAACCCCATGTTTGGCTTCGGTTCCGCCGCAGGGTAGTAGGGTTGTGGTATCGTTTTTCCTATGTTGCTCTATTAGGTCATTTGGCACATTCTGGATGTTTTTAATGATTCTTAAGTTGTTGAGGTATCTAAAATTTGTGGGTATTTGTTAAACCGATCGAAATGTTTAATGTCGTTTAGACTTTGATGATATGTGATACAATTGTTAGAATCCGGAACAATTAGTTTTGTGAAAACTAGTTAGTATATTATAAATCTAGTGTATTAGTCTCAGTTAATCGGTTGCCACGGAGTTTTGATTCGGATCCAAACTCCGTCGCAATCGCGTATTGTACGCGAACAATAGCCGTGTAACTCTAGTAGACAGCCATGCCCCATAGCCCCGACCAAGTGACTGTTGGAGAACCCCGTTGCCAAAAGAATCCACTTGGGTGCTTGCGGCCATGGTGTTCCTCCTTAGTGCACTTCATTGATGGTATCGGGGGTGTGACCATCTGCTAAAGTTTTCGACGAGTATTCGATAATATAGTCGGGAATCCTATTGAATTACCCGACTAAAGTAATTGAAAAGTGTTTTCAATTTGAGACTAAAATACAAGGTTTATAGGTTAGGCATGAAATCCGGAACATGAGATATTCTGGGTTTATAATGTCTAAGAATATACGGATTCTAATTATTGTAGTTTTCCATTTCTTTTCTGCGACCGTAAGTGTAATATATGGGGTATTCCGATCTCGTTGCTATATGTCAACGAAATTCGGGATACACATATTTACTTACGTTGATGACATGAGATGTTATGTGTTGCTGGTGATATGATTAATTGGATTGTCGTGAATGAATAGACGGGGGTTTTATATGAGATGAGAGTTTTTATTTTCATTCATGTAAAATTTGTATGTAATATTCTTTTATTGGGACACTTCTGGGTTGAGGATGATGTCACCATTGATGTATATTATTTACTTTTCCGCATTAGGATAGATCCAAGGCGGGGAGCACAAGTAATCGGGTTCTAGAGTCCAGTGGGAGACCATCTCAAGGAGTTGGGACCGGGTCTCCTAATTCTAGAATTGGTAGGATTACTTGCCGCTCTCGTAGGGGTCTAGGGATGTGGGTTTGGCTGTTCACACGACCGTGGAATCCGTGTTTTACATTACTGGCTGAATTTAAAACACGGACCTCCTAGTATATCCAATATTTCATATGTTATTTCTGCTGCTTGGTTCTGTGATGTGATCATATAACTGCGTGAGACTAATGTTATATTATATATATGACATATAATAAACGTTGCTTATGTTTTGCACCCGTGGTAGTCCAGCCCCCGCTCTGCTGTTAGTTAAGTAACCCAACGTGTATGACGGGGTCCAGTGGTGAATGCAGATGGCATAAGCGTACATTCTATTTTCATTTTATTTTTCTGTGATGTTTAGGAAACATTAAATGACGGGACTTCATTAATGAGATGAAAAGAAAGAAACCTAAAGATGTTGTAAAATTAAATTTTCAAAAAGGGCAGCTCTAGTTCTTACTTTGCATAGTGGTATTTCTTGATGATTATCCAACACCTCATTCGATGAGGAAAGAGCCGAGATCCCTTCACTGGGAGTGACCTTTTTAGCGAAACTAGCAAATGCTACAACCCACTCGGTTCTGTCTTTTGATAGCTTCTCTAGTTCTTGCTTTGCATAGTGGTATTCCTTGTAGAATATCCAGCACCTCATTCGATGGGAAAGAGCAAAGATCCCTTCACCGGGAGTGACCTCTTTGGCGAAACTAGCTAAAGCCTAAAAAAGACTCATTTTCAAAATCACTAGATTCTACAACGATATCAAGTTTATTACGTTAAAGGTTTTCTTAATAACCGGCCGTAGTCCTCCATCATTTCAGATAAGTACTATTTAGTATTCGTGCAGCGTTTGTTGACCTCCGTCAAGGCGTAGTGTGCGGTATCTGATTAGTGGTTATCTGCCGCATGTGATGCGATTGGATTAGGGTAGTCGTACGGCCTTGTTGATCTCCATCAAGGGTCGTGCAGGCGGGTTTAATTCAATCAAGAAATGAACGGGTTGAACTTGACCAGCGGCCTATGGTTTGTTGACCTCCGTCAGGGTCATAGGAAGCTAAGGGTAAAAACCATTATCGGGAATTCCAAGTGTTGAAATTGGCAATGAGATTGCATACCTTCTATGAGATAGTTGGATCTCGATACCCACTGCGAGTAAGAGTTACTCCTGGGAGAGTTTTGCACTTTACAATTAGCTTATCCAGTATGTGTCAACGAGGTTATGCCTCCATCAAGGGTCATGCGAGTAAGAGTTACTCCTGGGAGAGTTTTGCACTTTACAATTAGGAAAACAAGGTTTATTTTAATTAGGTCCGTGCGAAAGCACGAGGAACCTCCCTCAGAGTACTGACACTGGCCTGGCTGACCGGTTAGCGAACTTATAGAATGTAATTAATCCCGGCTAATCTTACCTTTTATGGTTTGAAGGAAGATTTGATAAAAATAGTGAGAGCCATCCTGATTAGATAAGATAATAACTAATCTAATCTTGCAAAGAGAACACGCTGAGTTTCCTTCTCTCTCTCTCCAGGCAGCACCAATGTCACGCCTTAATCAAGATAATAATATAGATATATTGACCGAACCCGCTTATTAGACTAAACTGGGGAACGTTGGTTTCATAGGAATAGGGGAATATCAGGATTCCCACGCCACCCGTACGAAGAAAAACATGTTGATGCATTTTCTTCGGGTGTGTTCATTACCGAGAACTTTTTTTCAATTTGTTCTACGTCCTGGGTCTTGGATACCGGATCAGGATCCCACGTATGTAATTTGTTACATGGGCTAAAGAGAGGTAGAGAACTGGGAAAGGTTGATAAATCTCTAACAGTAGGAAATGATGCAATTATTGCAGCCAAGGCAGTTGGCGAATATCACCTTGTATTACCAACTGGTAATACAATGGTTCTGAACGACTGCTATTACGTATCAAAAATGATGTGTAATAATATATCGGTTTCTTTGCTATCTAAAGAAGGATATAATTTCACATTAGAGGATAATGTTATGAACATTTTCCAGAATCAAGTGTTGATTGGGTTTAGTACGTTATGTAACGGTATATACGTTCTGAATCAAACTACAGTTCTAAACGTACAGAACACACACAAGAGGAAAAACTCAGAAATGAACGAAGCCTTCTTATGGCATTGTAGACTGGGTCATATCAATGTGACAAGGCTAGCTAAGTTTCATAAAGATGGAGATTTGAATCCGTTCGAATTTTCATCTTATGAAACTTGCCAGCCATGTCTAAAAGGAAAGATGACCAAAACTCTGTTTACTGGACACGGAGAAAGAGGTACCGAACTCTTGGGACTAATACATAGTGATTTATACGGTTCTATGTCTACACATGCCAGAAATGGTTTCTCGTATTTCATTACATTCACCGATGATCTCTCAAGGTTCGGGCATGTGTTCTTGATGAAACACAAGTCTGAAATATTTGAGAAATTCAAGGAATATAAGCACGAAGTTGAGGACCAGACGGGTAGAAGTATTAAATTCCTACGATCTGATCGAGGAGGAGAATACTTGAGCAGGGAATTCCATGAATATCTAAAAGAGAATGTGATTCTCTCTCAGCTTACTCCTCCATATACACCACAGCACAACGGTGTATCGGAGTGGAGGAATCGCACCCTATTAGATATGGTGCGCTCTATGATGAGTACTACCGAGTTACCTATTTCTTTTTGGTGATATGCACTTAAGACAGCTGCATACCTATTGAATAGAGTTCCAATCAAATCAGTACCTACCACTTCATATGAGATATGGGAGGGGAAGAGACCATGTCTTAATTTCATTAAGATATGGGGTTGTCCGGCCTATGTCAAAAAGCAAAATCTAGACAAGCTCGAGACAAGGTTAGTTCTGTGCAAGTTTGTAAGATATCCCAAACATTCGCGATGGCATATCTTCTACCACACTGAGAAACAAAAGGTGTTTGTTGCTTAACATGCCTGTTCCCCTCCGAACACAGAGACGCGACCGCGTAGGTCCGTCTTGTCTGATATTCGGGGCAGATGCTAATTGGTGCTATCAGTCCACCTCTCCGAAGACGCCAAGTTGATTTATGGTACCATGTATCGAAGGTTTAAACGGATGCGGCCGATGTAGCAGACTTCGTCAGATTCCCCCTCGTCTGAGGGGTTTTTGATTGTGGGGACGCTCTTCCCTGCAGGCGCAAGCCCCTGCAGTTACTTACGCTACCGCGTCGCGGTAACAACTTTCTCCTTCTCCAGATGGTCACTTCGTGTCGTGGGTGTTTGTTTTGTGTTTGGTTGCCCGTGGATTGTATACAGAGACTAATTTATGTTGTCGCCCGTAGGACGTGGATTAGTCCAAATCCGTATTTTCTTAGATTTGGGTTTGGGGGTTTGGGTTTAAGGATACATTAGTCTCATTTGAGACTAAGATCAACTTAAACGTTCGTTAATGATACGTTAGTCTAATTTTAGACTAAGATCAACTCAACATTTATTAAGGACACGTTAGTCTAATTTTAGACTAAGATCAACTTAACATGATCATTTAGATCCAACAAAAGAGCATTTGAACTCTATTGTTTAGTTTAGGGACATTGCGGTCGATTACCAGTTTAAGGACATAGTGGTCCAATACCAGTTTAAGGACGCAGTGGTCCAATACCAATTTAAGGACATAGTGGTCCATTGTTAGTTTAAAAACATCACGGTCGAGATTAAGGACATCATAGTCCGTGAGTTTAAAGACCTCACAGTAAAGGTTAAGGACATCATAGTCCGTGAGTTTAAAGACCTCACAGTCAAGGTTAAGGACATCATAGTCCGTGACATGTGTGGTTGTCGGGACCCGTCACCTCTTTGAAGACGTTGAAGGATTACAACGACAAATATCAAAGGAGTTCAGAGATGTACCCTTGAACCAAAGTTGATTGGGAGATCTGTAGTCCAATTTGGAACTAAGATCAATTAATTAGATTGTGAACATATTGGCCTAGTTAAATCTGAATTGAGGACTTATGGCCAACTTGGGCTAAGTCCAATTAGATTTGAAGTATTGGCCCTTTATTGGACCATTAGACATTTGTCTGGGTTCAGCCCCTCATTATGTAGCAATGCTAAACAAGAGTTTGAGGGCTCTGAGAACATTTTGTCTTCGGCTGAGCACTTAAACATCATAGTTCTGGATTTTAAGGCTCATTTGAAGGGGAGATTTGCCTCTAGAAAACTTAGACAATTTGGGCTAAGGTAATTTGAAAAATAGTGTTAAACACTAGAGGACATCTGGCGGTCACGTATCCTCACGTGAAGTATTTAAAACAGTGTTAAACACTGGAGACAAAATGTTCAAAATAGTGTTAAACACTAGAAAGGAAGGGGTTACGTGGGGTCACGTGAGGCGCCTGAAGATGGGGCCAGACCTCCTTTATTTTATTATCAGAATATTCAAATAAGTGTTAAACACTTTTAGTCTTCAGGCCATCACGTGTTGGCACGTGATGGGTAGCCATGTATTAATTACTGAAGTGTTTATTAAGGGGTCACGTGGGGACACGCGAGGCGCCTGAAGATGGGGCCAGACCTTCTTTTAGTTTGTTCTGCAAATAAGTGTTAAACACTTTTGATTCTCTGGCCATCACGTGTTGGCACGTGATGGAGATTTGTGCACTGATTATTAAAGCATTTATCAAGGGGTCACGTGGTAACACGTGACCCCTTGATAAATGCTTTAATAATCAGTGCACAAATCTCGTGAGAGCGCACAAAGCCAACATTTCCATTGCTTTTATTCTTTGTGTTTTGGAGGTCATGTGGGAGCACGTGAGGCATTGCCTCAAAGCTTTTTCTTTTCAATTTTGGGGGATCATTTCAGGGGTCACGTAAGGACACATGACCCTAGTCTTTTGCGTGCATGGAGATCTTTCAGGTCCCTTTATTTCTTTAAGAATTAAATTCTCTTGTAGGGTTAAACCCTAATTATGTTTTAGAGGAATTAAATTCCCATGTATGTGAAAGAATTAAATTCTTGGGTAGGGTGAAACCCTAATTCTGTTTTGGAGAAATTAAATTCCTATGAATTTGGGATAATTAAATTCTCATATAGGGTTAAACCCTTGTTCTATCCATCTTAGAGGAATTAAATTCCTGTAATTTTAGGAGAATTGAATTCTCATATTAGGTTAAACCCTAGTTTTGTTTTGAGAGAATTAAATTCTCTAAACTCAATTCCCCCTCTAAGTTTTGGATCTGCATGGCAGGATCTTAACCCGATGAGAATTAAATTCTCAACCTATAAGGAGATGTGCTTCTGCAGATCTTCAACTAGAGAAAGAACTAAATTCTTTTGCAGAAGAGAAACTCTTAGATTTTGAGAATTAAATTCTTTGTTTGAAGTTTTGATTCCCTTTCTTTTCTCATCTAGGGTTTTCTTTGTTGAGAATTAAATTCTCCTCTCTTTTTTCTTTCTGTTGTTGTTATCTCCCAAAAAAATAGATCCTTCTCTTCTTTTCTTGGCTCCTATTTATAGGAGAAAGAAAAGAATCAATTTGTTTTGTGAATATTTTATTGAAAGATTTTAATTGATTTTGTAACCAACATGATCTTTTAGATCACTCAGTGAATTTTATTCTCCATTGGATTTTTAATCCAAAAGATCTTTTATCTGTTATTCAAATTTCAGGGAAATCTTTTCTTATATAGAATCTTTGCATAAATTGGTGATTTTTAATCACCATTGGATTTTTAATCCAACGGTGCTCCATTTTACAGAGCACAATCTTTTTTGTTTGGAAAGATATAGGATAATATTTTTCCAGTTAGGGTTTTTGATTCCCTCTTAATTAAAATTTAATTCTATTAATTCATAGATCTTTAGGAACCCATCACGTGTTGGCACGTGACCCCCTGATTAAGCATTTGACCAGAATTTAATTCTGTCGTTTTAAAGAACTCAGGAATTATCATGTGTCAGCACGTGACCCTTTGTCACGTGTGAGCACGTGATACCCCATTGGGGTTTTTCCTTATTATTTTATTATACTTTTAATTCTTTTCAGTGAGTTTAAAGGTCTATCACGTGTTGACACGTGACCCCATTGTTGGAATTTAATTCTTATTATTTCAGAGGGTCTAAGAGCCCATCACGTGTTAGCACGTGGCTCACCGATTAATTATTTAGTTAGAATTTAATTCTATTAATTCAGAGAGCTTAGGAACCCATCACGTGTCTGCACGTGACCTTTGGTCACGTGTGGGCATGTGACGCCCCATTAGGGTATTCATTGCTGTTTTATAATATTTTTTAATTCCTTTCTGTGGGTTTAAAGGCCCATCACGTGATGGCATGTGACCACATTTAATTATTTATGTTATCCAGTGCCTACAGGCTTTGCCTGTAAATGGTCACGTGTGGGCACGTGATGCCCCATAACTTTTAATCCCAGATGAATTATGAGGCCCATAATATATCAAATAGAAGGCTTTTTCGAGTCGCTTTCGATGCCATAAAAATTTAGCTGTTTCGCGTTCGGGAGTTTATCAAAATACAGCTCGGAAAATACTGGTTTGCATTTTCTTTCTTAGATTACACGTGCATAGCATATTTGCTCATAACTTTTAATCCCGGATGAATTATGAAGCCCATAATATATCAAATCGAAGGATTTTTTGAGAAGCTTTCGATAGCATCAGAATTTAGTCGTTTCACATTTGGGAATTTGTCAAAATGAAACCCGAAAAATACTGGTTCGCATTTTCTTAAACGTATCGCTGCCATTTGATACCTTGGGCTCTTTTGTGCAAAAATTTTTTGGCGGGAACAAATGCCCTCCAATATTTTGCCCACGTAAGTATATACGTGGGTGAAGTAGTGCAGAGTAATCCATAGCGTATGACCAGTTTTGGGTTGGTATATATTCTTCAGGATCTTGATCTGAGAAGATTACGAGCGGACGCAAGCGTCGTCATTTATCATTGACTCAAATCTTGACTCTTAAGGGATATAGTTCCAAACCCTCAGCTCCATGAGCCACATCCTTATATTTCTTTATGTTTTACTCTGGCATGAAGTAGTTTATATGCTTCATGAGTAACTTCTTCATTTCAGTGGCATGTAGCTTTGGCAAGTGTGGCCCATAGATGGTAGATAACAGTTCATCCTGAACTATTTATAAGGTAGCGATGGCTTAGGAAACAGGGTTAGGATCTGTTGCCTAAGACTTTCCAACTTTATGAGCCGTGAAGGTCTCACAAAGGCTTTTCTCCCTACGAGTCGTGAGGATCTCGTAGGTGTTTTTTCCTCCTTAGGAGTCGTGAGGACTCCTAAGTGCGTTTTCTCCTGAGAATCGTAAGGATCCCACAAGAGAATTTTCTTTATGCGTAGGGACACTAATTTCCCCGTAAGTTGAGACGAATCAAGAGATTCTCGCAAAGACACTGATTTCCTTGCGGGTCGAAATGAATCGAAAGGTTCTCGCTAAGGACACTGATTTCCCTGAATCGAGGTATTGCCAAGAACACTGATTTTCTCGAAGTTGAGACGAATCGAGGTATTCCTGCAAAGACACTGATTTCTCTGCGGGTCGACGCGAATCGAGATGCTCTCTTCAAGGACACAGATTTCCCTGAATCAAGGAGGTTGCCAAGGACACTGATTTCCCTAGGGTTGAGACGAATCGAGGTATTCCTGCAAAGATGCTGGTTTCTCTGTGGGTCGACGCGAATTGAGCTGTTCTCGTCAAGGACGTTGATTTCCCTGAATCGAGAAGGTTGCCAAGGACACTGATTTCCCTGGGGTTGAGACGAATCGAGAAGTTCTCGCAAGAATGTCCTAACGTCACAGTTAACCTCTGCTCTTTACGACAAAGGTCCGTTAGGGTCTGTGGTACTAGAATTTTGTCCATCGTACCGTCGCGTTGGCTGATGTATTTCTCGATAGGCAATCTTGCTGTTCGAGTAGCCTTGCGACTGTTGTGTCTCTGATCCCTTCGGGGGCTGGACATGACGTTTTCAAGCAATCTTCCTAGGCAGTTTGACCGTCGGAAGAGCAAGCGTTAGAAATTTTTCCATGCCGATTTTTACTTGAGGTTAGGCTCATTTTGGAGAGCCCCGATGAGTCATAACCACTCTGCGCTGGTGTGGGATGATCTCTGACAGTCTTTCAGGTTTTATATGAGTTGCCGTCAAGACCCTGAAGCTAGGAATTTGGCCTTCGCTTCGTTTGCTGGCACCGCATCTGCTGTATCGAGACAAATGTCGCGGTTGTCTCTAGGTTGCATGTGAACCGTCGAGGTTTGGAACTAGGGATTTTGCCATGGATTTGTTGTTTGATTGTCGCGTCTGAGTCCTGTTGGAGGAAGATCGCTGGGGTGACATCTCGTCTGCTGTATCGAGACGAACGTCGAGGTGGTGACCACTCCGCACTGATGTGGGATGATCTCCGATAATCTTTCAGGTTTTATATGAGTTACCGTCAAGACCCTGAAGCTAGGAATTTGGCATTTGCTTTCTTTGCTTTGGCATGTCCGAATCCTATTGGAGGAAGGATGCCGTAGTGACATCTCGTCTGCTGTATCGAGACGAATGCTGAGGTGAAGCTGGGATTTTGCCGTCGCTCCGCTTTGTTTCGACCATGGGGTCTTTCGCTGACATTGCATCTGCATCGTGCTGGATTGCGAGGGAATGCCGTTGTTGACATTGCGTCTGCTGTAACGAGACGAATGCTAAGGTGGAGCTGGAATTTTGCTGTCACTCCGCTTTGTTTCGACCATGAGGTCTTTTGTTGATGTTGCATCTGCATCCTGATGGACCGTGAAAGAACGCCGTTGTTGACATCGCGTCCACTGTAACGAGACGAATGCTGAGATGGAGCTAGGATTTTGCCGTCACTCCGCTTTGTTTCGACCATGAGGTCTTTTGTTAACGTTGCTTCTGCATCCTGTTAGATCGCGAAGGAACGCCGTTGTTGACATCACGTCCGCTGTAACGAGACGAATGCTGAGGTGGAGCTGGGATTTTTCCGTCACTCCGCTTTGTTTCGACCATAAGGCCTTTTGTTGACGTTGCATCTGCATCCTGCTGGACTGTGAAGGAACGCCATTGTTGACATCTCGTTCGCTGTAACGAGACGAATGCTGAGGTAGAGCTGGGATTTTGCCGTTACTCCGTTTTGTTTCGACCGTGAGGACTTTTGTTGACATTGCATCTGCATCCTGCTGGACTGCGAAGGAACGCCGTTGTTGACATCTCGTCTACTGTATCGAGACGAATGCTGAGGTGAAGCTGGAATTTTGCCGTCGCTCCGCTTTGTTTTGACTGTGAGGTATTTTGTTGACGTTGCATCTGCATCCTGCTGGACTGCGAAGGAACACCGTTGTTGACATCTCGTCTGCTGTATCGAGACGAATGCTGAGGTGAAGCTGGGATTTTGCCGTCGCTCCGCTTTGTTTCGACCGTGAGGTCTTTTATTGACGTTGCATCTATATCCTGCTGGACTGCGAAGGAACGCCGTCATTGACATCTCGTCTGCTGTATCGAGACGAATGCTGAGGTGAAGCTGGGATTTTGCCGTCGCTCCGCTTTATTTCGACCGTGAGGTCTTTTGTTGACGTTGCATCTACATCCTGCTAGACTGCGAAGGAACGTCGTTGTTGACATCTCGTCTGCTGTATCAAGATGAATGCTGAGGTGAAGCTGGGATTTTGCCGTCGCTCCGCTTTGTTTCGAATCTGAGGTCGGTTGTTGACGTCACGTCTGCATCTGATTGGAGTGAGGAGAAACGCCGTTGGTGATCTCTAAGTTGTCGATATTGACGTCGAGACTCTGAAGCTAGGGTCTTCCTTTGCTTCATTTGTTGACATTGTGTCTGCAATATTGCGACAAATGTCGAGTTTGTCTCTATGTTGTTTATGAACCGTCGAGATTTGGCTTCGCTTTCTGATGGAGCCGGTTGGGAAGGTATGGTTCCCTCTTTGTTTGTGCCCTTGGATTGTATACAGGGATCGATGTGATCTCACCTGTAGGGCAAAAAGTTTCATTCTTTCATCATTTTTTTTATTCTTTCCGCGATGCTCTATCATTTCAGCTTTTTATATCGCGAAAATCGCGATTGCCCAATCATTTCGGCTATTTTTCGTGGTGCCCGATCATTTCGGCTATTTTTCTTTTTACTCGCTGCTTTTTTATTGTGAGTTGTCCAATCATTTCGGCTGTTTTTTTATGCATACATTTTTACTTGCTGATTTTGTTGCAAGTTGCCCCAGCATTTCGGCTATTTCGTATGCATGTGTGGCTCGTTGGCTTTTCGCTGCAAGCTTGGAATTAGACACCGATTTTGGCATCAGCATCGCTACAACTGGGATATTGCCAGGATCGAATCATCATTTGCCTCTGTCGATATCGAACAAAGGTGTCTTAGTAGACATGGTTAAGATCTTGTCGACTAAGGCTTTTGACTTCATGAGCCGTAAGGGTCTCATAAAGGTATTTCTCTCTACAAGTCGTGAGGATCTCATAGGTGCGTTTTCTCCTTAGGAGTCGTGAGGATTCCTAAGTGCATGGTCTCTTATAAGTCGTAAGGATCTTGCAAGAGTGCTTTCTCCTTATAAGTCGAGAGGACTTACAAGGGCTGTTCACCGTGTAAATATATCCCTAGTCACGGATGGGACTTTGTTAGGGAAATGTTTATTCGCGCCCGTGGATTGTATACAAGGGTCAATACTGAACCGCTTGTAGGGCAGTATTGGAGGTTGTGGGGGGCGCTTAAGAACAGGTTCAGGTCCCTGTAGCTTAAGACTTTTGAATCTTATGAGCCGTGAGGGTCCCATAAGAGAGTTCTCCTTACGAGTCGTGAGGAGCTTACAAGTGTAATTTCTCCCTAGGGATCGTGGGGATCCCTAAGTGTGTTGCTTCCTTTGTGAGTCGTAAGGATCTCACGCGGGTGGTTTCTCCTCACAAGGTCGAGAGGACCTTGCAAGTGTCCTTTAACGAGGTTTCGCTATTTCGGGTTTTCACAAACACTCGCCGGTAGCCCTGCTGTTTTTACTCACGGAGCCTTCTCGGGTTTTCATCCATGCCCATTTTGGCTTATGGACATACCGTTTTTTTTAACGAGTCTGCGCCCTTTCGGGTTTTCACAAACATCGTCGGTAGTCCTGCTGTTTTTACTCACGGAGCCCTTTCGGGTTTTCATCCGTGCCCATCTCGCTTGAAGACGTACCCCTTTTTTTTATATGAGTCTGCGTCCTTTCGGGTTTTCACAAACATCGTCGGTAGTCATGCTGTTTTTACTCATGGAGCCCTTTCGGGTTTTCATCCGGGCCCCTCTTGCTTGTGGACGGACCTTTTTTTTACCACGTCAGCCTGGGGATGCCACGGGTTGGTAGTAGTTTAACGACGTTTCGGTCATCGTATGATTACACAACTAGATTTTGCCGCAAATATTCGCCTGTTTTGTGCCGGAGGTGGATTCCTTGAGGAAAGGGCTGAGGGCGATTTCTTCGTCGGAGTCGCTTCCAAAGATGATAACTTGCGATCCCTTGGTGTCGGCTATGTGACAGTTATCAGCAGTTCTTTCGCGATCATCTGTCGTGCTTTCCTTTTCCCGACGAGCCTTGCGCTTCACTCGTTGAACGTGTCGTCGATGGGCAACGTATCCCTGCCACCAGTTTTTAAAGGCTATGCACTCCTCGGTAGGGTGTGCAATCTTCTGATGGTATAGGCAGAAGTTAGGATGTATGTCCGTTTCATCAAGACGTATATTACCAGGGGAATTTCCTTTGAGAGAGGGCAACTTCATTCCTATCGCCAGGGCCCTAGCGAATCGTTTCCTTATTTTAAGCTTGTTTTTGCTAGCGATAGGGATGCTTTGCTCCAGTCGGGGTGTCTCGACCTTTTCCTCCAGTCGTCGGCGTTTGGCACTTTCAAATATAGTCAGTTCACGCTCTCGATTGGCTTTGCTTCCTGACGGGCTTCGTTTAGGAATGCATCAATCATTTCTTCTGATGGTCCTAGAAGTTCAGGCTCAGGATTTGCCCCTGGTTTTTCTACATCCAAAGATTCTTCACCATTTATTAACGAGTGAGAGATCACATGACAGCTTGCCACATAATCCTCAGACTCATCCGACGAGTCTTCTCCATTGTCATCATCTTTGTCCACAAGGATGTGGGTGAGAAAATCTTGGAGTGTGACTGGGGTCCACGCCTTCTGATTATATTCTTCCAATGCGTCAATCTGTTTTTGCAGGTCCGTGCGCTTGTCACCAGGCTTCACTGGCTTTTTGGTTTTCTTCTTCTTCTTCGAAGACTTTGACGGCTGGGTGTGAGCGCTCTGATAATCACCACCAGTTTTGGAGTTGGGCACGGTTTCAGCATTCCCTCGATGATCTCGGGATCCAGTGGATTTTTCCACCTGGTCACCGGGCATGTTTGGAGATCCTTCAGCATTCTTTTCGTCTTGGTTGAAAAAACGTCCTCCCATGGGGCTTCTTCTATAAAAGAGCACGATGCCCCCAGCGTGTCCACCTTTTTAGGGGTATGAGGTTGCGGCGGGTTCACCTTCCAGTTTTCCGATAATGCGAATTTTCCTTGTTGGTATTGGTCATCAATCCAGTTTTTGAAGACGTAGCAATCTTCGATCGGATAGCCCAATACTCGATGATAGGGGCAGTAATTGGGATCGTTGACGTCGTTTGGCTGCAACGGACGTTTTGGATTTGGCAGATTGATGAGTCTGTTGCGTACTGCCAGCTCGAACAGTCTCCTTGTTTTATCTTGGGGAAACGAGTAAGGACGTCCTAGCCTCTCTGCGAGGGATGGGCATGGACGCATATTGTTTTGGCGAACAACCGGCTTTAAGTTGCTCGGCTGTTGTTGAGTATTGGCGACAAAAGTTTCTTTTCCTTTCCCTTTTTCATTCCGAGGATCCGGCTTTGGAGGAGACGGTCTATGACCCATCTGATCCATTTGGGCCAACTTGTCAATCAAGTCTTGGAAAGTAGTTGGCTTGAAGAACATCATGAACTGGGAGATGGTCGCTTGAGGGTCGAGGGTGCCCACGAACATGCCTACCGTTGGTGCTTCTTCGATGCGCTGTTCGCACTTCGACCATAAGTTCTGCCACCGTATTGCGTATTGAACCCATGTTTCGCCTGGCCTTACCCTGGCGTTGATCAATGCGGTGATCGGGGTGCGTTCACTAGCACTCGCGAAACGCTGGGTGAATAGTAGCTCCATCTCTGCAAATGTTTTGACAGAGTCGTTAGGCAGCTCCGAATACCATTCAAAGGCTATTTCCGCTAAGCTGCCGACGAACTGACGAAATAACAGTTTGTCGTCGCCTCCAATGTTGCCGCATAAGGCCCTGAATTGAGCGACATGCCGACGTGGATTCCCCGTCCCTTTGTATACATGGAACTTAGGGATCGTATATCCCGGCAGGTAACTTATTTGGTCATACCAGCCTGGATATGGTCGCCCAGTTTTAACAACTTGATCGGCCGCTTCGTTCGCCTGGTGAGCTCGTATTTGCTGAGTTATATAATCATCGAGCGCAGCTTTTGAGATGGTCTCCTCTTTGGCTGCTGAACAAGCCGGAAGGGGGTTTGACGTCTCCGCTCGGTCGTCTTCAATGATGATCGGAGGGTCTTCAGCTGGAGGATCCGGCTGTAATATCATCCCGACCATGTCTTGGAAGAGAAGCGCGATTCATTTTATATTAGCAGCTTGTTCTGCTGCTTCTCTGTCCTTCTTTTTGAGGACTCTACGGAGGAAGTCAGCATCGGTTTCTTGTTCTTGATGCTGCTCTGACGACGCTTCCGGGCTTTCTTTTGGCCCGGTGAGTGCGGCCATTGCAGTCAGTATCTCTTGAAGCTTCTGCTGTTATTGTTCCTGAGCCCATGTTATTGATCGGGCGAGCGGTCGGTGGCCCGTCGAAGTGTGGCTTTCCTCTTTTCCGGAAGCCATGTAAACAGTATGTACCACCATACCCCCAGACTTAGGGCGTTTGGGCTCGGTGTTTTTGTGGTCTGCCACGTTTACAGGGGCTTTCTCTGGCCTCCTTTTCTTTTGAGTAGTCGACGTGAAGGGGGCCGTTGTAGCGGGAACCCCAGTGGTTGTCGTTTTTTGCGGCTTACTGGGACGGTTCCCTTCCGCCCGAACCTTCAGCTTCTTCTGTCGGCGGAGGTAGTCTTGATCCACCACTGACTCTCGGACTTGTCGGCAGATTTTGTAAACTTTGGAAGACAGCCGTTGGGGGGACTGCTCCGGCTTTATTTCTGTGACAGTCTCCACCGGTGGCAGAGATCTTTTCAGTACGGCAGTAGGCGAGTTCCTGCGTACCATGTTCAGCAGCTCAAAAATGTTCCCAGTTGGAACAACAACATTAATTTCCACCGTTAGAGCCGGTGGAGTTAGCCCAGAGGGGGAGTTGCCCCCGGCCATCCTTACTCGGCGCCAGTGGCGACGTCGAGCGTGTCGAGCTGTTGGGGCTGGTTCGGCGATGGGGATGGCTTTGTCTTGCCCCCTGTCCAGATGAGGTGCCACTGGTGCCAGCCTCTTAAAGACTGACGTCTTTTGAGTAGAGGTATCCAATTTGTCAAAGACAGACTTTGGAGCAGGAACGAGAGCCGGAATAGTCAGTCTTGTAAAGACCGACTCATTGGCAGGAGAAGCCGCATTGACGACTTCAGGAGCAGAGATGGCTATCTTCTTTGGGATGGCTACTTCAGGTGTCATGAGCTTCTTGGCAGGCCTATCGGAGTTCAGGCTCAGTCTGGCGAAGACCGAGGAGTTGGAGCTGGATGACCCGTTGAGAGGGGCCGTGGTATTAGCAATCCGATCGAAGAACGACTTCTTGGGAGCTTCCGGTGCTGGTATAGGAGCGCTGAAACTTGTTGGCGGGAGCATGGTCCCGAAAAACAATTCTGTGGTGGCTTGGGTGACCTGTTCCACCGGCATCGTGAACAGGGAAGCCGCCTGGGGCCCGTAAGCTATGCCCCCGATTGAGGCAGAACGTGGTTTGCAGTTGCAGTTGGAACACTTTGCACAAGTGGACACCATTGATCCTTCGCTTTTCGCACCGAGCAAAATGCCAAATCTTAGTACCTCGAAACCGAAGGGCAACCATTAGCAAACCGCGATTGGTTTTCGAACAAGACACACGAAGTGTAGAGTGGAAAGAGGAAAAGGTCCCACCGGGCGTGCCAGAATCTGTTCCCCTCCGAACATAAAGACGCGACCGCGTAGGTTCATCTTGCCTGAAATTCGGGGCATATGCTAATTGGTGCTATCCGTCCACCTCTCCGAAGATGCCAAGTTGATTTATGGCACCATGTATCGAAGGTTTAAAAAGATGCGGCCGATGTAGCAGACTTCGTCAGATTCCCCCTCGTCTGAGGGGTTTTTGATTGTGGGGACGCTCTTCCCTGCAGGCGCAAGCCCCTGCAGTTAATTATGCTACAGCGTCGCGGTAACAACTTTCTCCTTCTCCAGATGGTCACTTCGTGTCGTGGGTGTTTGTTTTGTGTTTGGTTGCCCGTGGATTGTATACGAAGACTAATTTATGTTGTCGCCCGTAGGACGTGGATTAGTCCAAATCCGTATTTTCTTAGATTTGGGTTTGGGGGTTTGGGTTTAAGGATACGTTAGTCTCATTTGAGACTAAGATCAACTTAAACGTTCGTTAAGGGTACGTTAGTCTAATTTTAGACTAAGATCAACTCAACGTTTGTTAAGGACACGTTAGTCTAATTTTAGACTAAGATCAACTTAACAGGATCATTTAGATACAACAAAAGAGCATTTGAACTCTATTGTTTAGTTTAGGGACATTGCGGTCGATTACTAGTTTAAGGACATAGTGGTCCAATACCAGTTTAAGGACGTAGTGGTCCAATACCAGTTTAAGGACATAGTTGTCCATTGTTAGTTTAAAGACATCACGGTCGAGGTTAAGGACATCATAATCCATGAGTTTAAAGACCTCACAGTCAAGGTTAAGGACATCATAGTCCGTGAGTTTAAAGACCTCACAGTCAAGGTTAAGGACATCATAGTCCGTGAGTTTAAATACCTCACAGTCAAGGTTAATGACATCATAGTCCGTGAAATGTGTGGTTGTCGGGACCCGTCACCTCTTTGAAGACGTTGAAGGATTACAACGACAAATATCAAAGGAGTTCAGAGATGTACCCTTGAACAAAAGTTGATTGGGAGATCTGTAGTCCAATTTGGAACTAAGATCAATTAATTAGATTGTGAGCATATTGGCCCAGTTAATCTGAATTGAGGACTTATGGCCAACTTGGGCTAAGTCCAATTAAATTTGAAGTGTTGGCCCTATATTGGACCATTAGACATTTGTCTGGGTTCAGCCCTTCATTATGTAGCAATGCTAAACAAGAGTTTGAGGGCTCTGAGAACATTTTGTCTTCGGCTAAGCACTTAAACATTATAGTTCTGGATTTTAAGGCTCATTTGAAGGGGAGATTTGCCTCTGGAAAACTTAGCCAATTTGGGCTAAGCTAATTTGAAAAATAGTGTTAAACACTAGAGGACATCTGGCGGTCACGTATCCTCACGTGATGTATTTAAAACAGTGTTAAATACTGGAGACAAAATGCTCAAAATAGTGTTAAACATTAGAAAGGAAGGGGTCACGTGGGGTCACGTGAGGCGCCTGAAGATGGGGCCAGACCTCCTTTATTTTATTATCAGAATATTCAAATAAGTGTAACACTTTTAGTTTTTAGGCCATCACGTGTTGGCACGTGATGGGTAGCCATGTATTGATTACTGAAGTGTTTATTAAGGGGTCACGTGGGGACACGTGAGGCGCCTGAAGATGGGGCTAGACCTTCTTTTACTTTGTTCTGCAAATAAGTGTTAAACACTTTTGATTCTCTGGCCATCATGTGTTGGCACGTGATGGAGATTTGTGCACTGATTATTAAAGCATTTATTAAGGGGTCACGTGGTAACACGTGAGAGCGCCCAAAGCCAACATTTCCTTTGCTTTTATTCTCTCTGTTTTGGAGGTCACATGGGAGCACATGAGGCATTGCCTCAAAGCTTTTTCTTTTCAATTTTGGGGGATCTTTTCAGGGGTCACGTGGGGACACGTGACCTTAGTCTTTTGCGTGCATGGAGATCTTTCAAGTCCCTTTATTTCTTTAAGAATTAAATTCTCTTGTAGGGTTAAACCCTAATTACGTTTTAGAGGAATTAAATTCCCATGTATGTGAAAGAATTAAATTCTTGTGTAGGGTGAAACCCTAATTCTGTTTTGGAGGAATCAAATTTCTATGAATTTGGGAGAATTTAATTCTCATATAGGGTTAAACCCTAGTTCTATCCATCTTGGAGGAATTAAATTCCTGTAATTTTAGGAGAATTGAATTCTGATATAGGGTTAAACCCTAGTTTTGTTTTGAGAGAATTAAATTCTCTAAACTCAATTCCCCCTCTAAGTTTTGGATCTGCATGGCAGGATCTCAACCCGATGAGAATTAAATTCTCAACCTATGAGGAGATGTGCTTCTGCAGATCTTCAACTAGAGAAAGAACTAAGTTCTTTTGCAGAAGAGTTAAACTCTTAGATTTTGAGAATAAAATTCTTTGTTTGAAGTTTTGATTCCCTTTCTTTTCTCACCTAGGGTTTTCTTTGTTGAGAATTAAATTCTCCTCTCTTTTTTCTTTATGTTGTTGTTATCTCCAAAAAAAAATAGATCCTTCTTTTCTTTTCTTGGCTCCTATTTATAGGAGAAAAAAAAGAATCAATTTGTTTTGTGAATCTTTCATTGAAACATTTTAATTGATTTTGTAACCAACATGATCTTTTAGATCACTCAGTGAATTTTATCCACCATTGGATTTTTAATCCAAAAGATCTTTTATTTGTTATTTAAATTTCAGGGAAATCTTTTCTTGTATAGAATCTTTCCATAAATTGGTGGTTTTTAATCACTATTGGATTTTTAATCCAACGGTGCTCCATTTTACAGAGCACCATCTTTTTTGTTTGGAAATATTTAGGAAAATATTTTTCCAGTTAGGGTTTTTGATTCCCTCTTAATTAGAATTTAATTCTATTAATTCATAGATCTTTAGGAACCCATCACGTGTTGGCACGTGATCCCCTGATTAAGCATTTGACCAGAATTTAATTCTGTTATTTTAAAGAACTCAGGAATTATCACGTGTCAGCACGTGACCCTTTGTCACGTGTGAGTACGTGATGCCCTATTGGGGTTTTTCCTTGTTATTTTATTATACTTTTAATTTTTTTCAGTGAGTTTAAAGGCCTATCACGTGTTGACATGTGACCCCATTGTTGGAATTTAATTCTTATTATTTCAGAGGGTCTAAGAGCCCATCACGTGTTAGCACGTGATCCCACTTATTAATTATTTAATTAGAATTTAATTCTATTAATTCAGAGAGCTTAGGAACCCATCACGTGTCTGCACGTGACCTTTGGTCACGTGTGGGCACGTGATGCCCTATTGGGGTATTCGTTGCTTTTTTATAATATTTTTTAATTTCTTTCAGTGGGTTTAAAGGCCCATCACGTGATGGCACGTGACCCCATTTAATTATTTATTTTATCCAGTGCCTACAGGCTTTGCCTGTAAATGGTCACGTATGGACACGTGATGCCCCATAACTTTTGATCCCGGATGAATTATGAGGCCCATAATATATCAAATCGAAGGCTTTTTCGAGATGCTTTCGATGCCATCAGAATTTTGCTGTTTCTCATTCGGGAGTTTATCAAAATACAGCCCGGAAAATACTGGTTCGCATTTTCTTTCTTAGATTACACGTGCATAGCATATTTGCTCATAATTTTTGATCCCGGATGAATTATGAAGCCCATAATATTTCAAATCGAAGGCTTTTTCGAGACGCTTTCGATACCATCAGAATTTAGCCATTTCTCATTCGGGAGTTTGTCAAAATGCAGCCCGGAAAATACTGGTTCGCATTTTCTTAAATGTATCGCTGCCATTTGATACCTTGGGCTCTTTTGCGCAAATTTTTTTTGGCGGGAACAATGCCACCTTTTTAAAAAAGGAATTTCTTGTAAAAGAAATCAGTGTTAATGAGGTAGAACTGGAGAAGTTCAAGCTACATAAACTGTAGGGTTCTTCTTGATGATAGCAAGGTTTCGGGAGGCATCGTCCATGCCATTTTAAAAATTTTTGTCATTTGAAGAACCCTAAACTAGAATCGTTAACTAGAGAATCATACGAACGAAATGTAAACTACTTTACATCTAAGTGATAAAGGAATACAACCTTTGTAGACCGGTCCTTCTCTTCAATAGCTCCTTATAGTGGTCCCTTTGCTACGATCGTGGAACTTTCGGACTCTTGCATGGCTTCTCAAGGTAAAAGGACAAACTTGCTTGAAGTCTTCGAGGACGAAGAAGATCTACGTTGAGGAGACACTAACTCAAGCTACTACTTCACTAATGAGAGATTAGTGAAGCTAACACTCTATACTAAAGTGCTAATCTAGTAGAGTATGATGAAGCAGGAAGTAGGCTCACTTTAGTTTTATTTTTCTCACAATATTTTCTCACTTGAACAAAACCTAAAGAGCTCTTGAGCTTTGAAAAAGAAGATGATGAAGTCAAGAGATGAGAATGAACTAATGAGGTGAGAGAATCAACCTTGGGTGAGTTTGTATCATATAGCTAACTCATGTAGAGATATAACCATGGCTAAATTATAATGGTTAGGTTAATAAATATCTTAAGTAAAACAAAACTAGTGGACTAAGTCAATGCATCCACAAGCTTCTACAAGCTTCATGCATGTGGCTAATTATCCACTAATTTGGAATTACTTTAAATATTAAAACCCTACATTATAATTAGTATGGTGTAAGTCTCATACACCCATGTAGTGTGTATCAACAACCATGACACAATATAAAACACAATTAATATATATCACATATATATTAAGTGTGCACATGTGAGAAAATAAATGCTTAAGTGAGCTAATATTAGTTAATGTAAATTAGTATATCAAATATACAATTATACACTAAATTATCAAATCAACACTTGATTTAATAATCCGGCTATATCACATATAACCGACTAATATTAAATGTACCAACTTATCAAATCAACACTTGTTTTGATAACCCAGCTATATCACATTTAACCTACCGATACAAATATCGTGAGAATAGAATACGATATCACATACTCGCATTATTCTCGTTCCCACACATATCACATATGTACTCCTACTTCGTTTTGCCTGAGCCAGTAAAACCTCCATGTAGGACTCTAAAGACTCATCAATACACCGGCAGTAGGTGATGATCACATATAGTACTCACAAGCTGTCAGCGGTACTAGCTGGACGTAACGGCTACCCGGGTATTGAACGATCAGAAGATCAGCAAGCAAGCCCGCTCTAACTCCTGCAAAAGCCTGTCAGTAACACTACCGTACAGTCCGGTCTCTTCGTCTAAGATGTCGCATATCAAGTCTAAGGGTGGTAAATATCAGACCCCAATAACTCGATAAGTCATGCCGATACGAGGCTCATAACGGATCGAGAAACTGCTGAAAACACTTATCAGAAAATCTCTAAATCAGCCCTGGCCTGGGACTTCCAGTTATAGCCAATCGAGCACTTCACGACATCTACCCCCAATACCGGGAGAGACAAAATCCCCTCCTATCGCTCATTGCCTCCATGTAACTCAGGACTATACCCAAAAACCACCGTTTTGCACGTCTTCTTGAACGTGGTAAGGTGGAAATCAAAGCACAGTGGGAATCACATAAGACTCTATGACGATCTCGGGTCTACAGACTAACCTGTACCAGTATCACCAGAGAACTGCTATCTGACGTCAGATATAATACCATCTAGGTGTTCTCGGCGAGTCCGTCCAGTGTACCCAGTTTCTACTGAGCACCCGTATACCATCTCTGATGTTAAACACCAATGGATATGAGATCATCCATCGCCTATCATATGGGTCGAGAAGCGTATACGCTAGTCTACTCTGGTATATCGATGCCCCGTCTCGATACACCCACGACTAGGAACATTAAAGGATAACTTATGGACTACCATGGCCCCACTAATATGATCTGCATCATAATCCTGGTAGTCAGGTACACATCCTAAGGGCTTTACTAACATGTAACCATAAGACAGTATCAAGAGACAAGTATACATGTTAAGATAAAGAGCAACCAGATAGCATATTATCATGTCGAGCAAGAAAGTCCTCTCTATATATGTCCAAGCATCCACTATAATATACATCATATATACAATAATGGCCTCTAGGGCATACATACAACTAACAATCTCCTACTTGCACTCGGGCTAGCTGCTTTAGTATTACATACCCAGCATCCCGAAGAGTCTCTCGAACTGTATCTGGGGAATGGCATTCATGAGTGGATCCACAATGTTATTCTTCGTGTCAACTCTCCTGACCTCGATCTCTCGGCGATCAACTATCTTCCGGATCAGGTGATACTGTCTCAGAATATGCCTGGATAACTTATGGGACCTAGGTTCCTTAGCCAAAGCCACCGCTCCATTATTATCGTAATACAAAGGTATTGGATACTCAATGGATGGAGCCACTCCAAGTTCAGTTATGAACTTCTTCATCCAGACAGCCTCTTTGGCAGTATCGTTGGCAGCGATGTATTCAGCCTCCATCGTTGAGTCTGCCATGCTTTCCTGCTTGGAACTCTTCCAGCATACCGCCCCTCCATTGAGGGTAAAGACAAATCTCGAGTGTGACTTAAAGTCGTCCTTATCACTCTGGAAGCTCGAATCGGTAAAGGACTCGACTTGGAGTTCTCCGTTACCATACACCAAGAGCATCTGTTTAGTCTTTCTCAAGTACTTGAGAATGCTCTTCACAGCTGTCCAGTGACTCTCTCCTGGATCTGCTTGATACCTACTCACTACACTTAGTGAGTATGCTATATCGGGTCTGGTACATAGCATCGCGTACATGATAGAGCCTACTGCCCAAGCATAGGGTATCCCTTGCATGCGAGCTCTCTCCAAATCAGTCTCGGGAGACATCTTTTTGGAAAGAGTGAGTCCTGAGATCATGGGTAAAAACCCACGCTTGGATTCTTCCATACTAAACCGCTTTAGTATGGTGTCAATATACCTGGATTGGGACAATCCTAGTATCCGTTTAGATCTATCTCTATAGATTTTAATCCCCAAGATGTAAGAGGCATCTCCTAGATCTTTCATTAAGAATCTATGTGATAAGAAAAGCTTGACCGATTGCAGCATAGGAATGTCATTTCCTATCAAGAGTATGTCATCGACGTACAATACGAGGAAGACAACCTTACTCTCTGCCACTTTCTTGTATATATAAGGTTCATCTACGTTTTTGATGAAATCAAACTCTTTGATAACGACATCAAAACAGATGTTCCAATTCCGCGATGCTTGCTTTAACCCGTAGACGGATTTAAGCAGCTTGCACACCTTTCCGCTGCTCCCACTGTCTACGAAGCCCTCTGGCTGAGTCATGTACATGCACTCTTCCAAATCATCATTCAGAAAGGCGGTCTTAACATCCATTTGCCAGATTTTGTAGTCATGGTATGCAGCAATGGCAAGCATGATCTGGATGGATTTAAGCATAGCCACTGGAGAAAAGGTTTCGTCATAATCTACACCTGGTCGTTGACGAAAACCCTTTGCAACAAGTATAGCTTTGAAAGTCTCCACTTTCCCATCTACACCAAGTTTTTTCTTGAAGATCCACTTACTCCTAATGGGTTTTACCCCTTCAGGAGCATCTTCTAAAGTCCATACTTTGTTGGTGTACATGGATTCCATCTCGGATCGCATTGATTCTAGCCACTTCACAGAGTCTCCACTCGTGATGGCCTGCTCGAAGCTAGTTGGGTCATCATCCTCCATGATGCAATTCTCAAATCCACCATCAATGAGAAAACCGTAGTATCTCTCTGGTAGATGAGGAACCCTAAAAAGTTTCAGACTTATGTTTCATCAGGAACACATATCCGAATTTAGAGAGATCGTCAGTGAATGTAATGAAGTATGAGGAACCATCCCTGGCATGTGTAGACATAGGACCGCATACATCACTATGTATCAGTCCTAAGAGTTCAGTAACTCTTTCTCCGTGTCCACTAAACGGAGTCTTGGTCATTTTCCTTTTAGACAGGACTGGCAAGTGTCATAAGATGAGAATTCAAACGAATTCAAATAACCATCTTTATATAACTTAGCGAGTCGTGTCACATTTATATGACCTAGTCTACAATACTACAAGAAGGATTCGTTCATTTCTGAACTCTTCCTTTTGTGTGTGTTTGTTATGCTCAGAACCGTTGATTGATTTAGTACATAAATGTCATTGCACAACGTGCCTGATCCAACCAACTTTTGGTTCAGGGAAATGTTCATAACATTATCCTGTAATACAAAATTATATCCTTCTTTACTTAATAAAGAAATTGATATAATGTTGCATATCAGGTTGGGCATGTAATAGCATTCGTTCAGAATCAATGTATTACCATTTGGTAATACAAAGTGATATTCCCCGACGGATTTAGCTGCAACAATTGCACTATTTCCAACCTTTACGTTTTTATCACCTTCTCCCAGTTCTCTACCTTTCCTTAGCCCATGTAACAGATTACATATATAGGATCCTGACCCGGTATCCAATACCCAGGATGTAGAGTAAAGGGAGAAACAGTTCTCTGTAATGAACATACCCGAAGAAAATGCATCATCATGTACTTTCTTCAATCGGGTGGCATGGGAATCCTGGCATTCCCATATATCTTGTTCAGTCTTATAACTCTTATATGAAAGAACGGAACCAACGTTCCCCAGCACAGTATAACATGCGGGTTCAGTCAATACATCCATATTATTATCTTGATTAAGACATGACATGGTCGCTACCTGGAGAGAGAGAGAATAAAACACTTTAGTGTATGCTCTTGCAAGATCAGATTGGTTATTATTTTATCTAATCAGGATGGCTCCCACTGTTTTTATCAAATCTTCCTTCAAACCATAAAAGGAAAGACTAGCCGGGATTAATTACACCCTACAACTTCACCAATCTTTCAGCCAGGCCAGTGCCGGTGCTTTGAGGGAGGTTCCCCGTGCTTTCGCACGGATCTAATTAAAATAAACCTTATTTTCTCAGGGGCGTAACCCCGTTGACACCTTTCTAGACACCTACTTGATCGGCTAACTGTCTTGTGTAAAACTCTTCCAGGAGTAACTCTTACTCACAGTGGGTATCGGGATCCAACTATCTCATAGAAGGTATGCAATCTCATTGCAAATTTCAACACTTAAAATTCCCGATAATATTTTGCCCCTAACCCCTGTGACTTTGACAAAGGCCAACAAATCATAGGATGCTAGTCAAGTTCAACCCATCATTTCCTGATTGAATTAAACCCACCCGCACGACCCTTGAAAAAGGCCAACAAGGTCGTACAACTACCCTAATCCAATCTGCATCATATGCATAAGCAGATAAGCACCATTCAGCTAACGCACACTACGCCTTGACAAAGGCCAACAAATGCAGCACGAATACTAAATAGGACTTATCTGAAGTGACGGAGGGCTACGACAGGTTTTTATCAAACCTTTTGCATAATGAACTTGATATCGTTGCGGAATCGAGTGATTTTAAAAAGGAGTGTTTTTGAGGCTTTTCCTAATTTCGCTAAAGAGATCACTCCCGGTGAAAGGATCTCGGCTCTTTCCTTATCGAATAAGGTGCAGGATATATCACATATATCACTATGCAAAGCAAATACTCCAAAAGAAACCAAAAGACAAATCGTGTGTTGTAGCATCTGCCAGTTATTGCTAAAGAGGTCACTCCCGGTGAAGGGATCTCAGCTTTTTCCTTATCGAATAAGGTGCAGGATATATCATATATATCACTATGCAAAGCAAATACTGTAGCTACCCTTTTTGAAAATTTGATTCCACAACATCTTTTAGGTTTCTTTCTTGTCATTAATCTCATTAATGAAGTCCCATCAATTTATGCTTCCTAAGCATCACAGAAGAAACTAAAATACAACGTACGCTTATGCCATCCGCATTCGCCACAATGTCCCGTTATGCACCATTAGGTTACTTAACTAACGGCATACCGGGACGGGACTAGCGCGGGTGCAAAACATAAGCAACGTTTACTATATATCTCATATATAATATGTATCCATTCGTCTCAGAATCCATAGTGATCACATCACAGAGCAGCAGAAGAAACATATGAAATATTGGATATACTAGGAGGTCCGTGTTTTATTTTGAGCCTATATAAAATACGGATTCCACGGTCGCGATGAATAGCCAAACCCACATCCCTAGACCCCTACGAGAGCGGCAAGCAACCCTACCAATTCTAGAGTTTGGAGACCCGGACTCGACTCCTTGAGTTGGTCTCTTACTGGACTCTAGAACCCGGTTACTTGTGCTCCCCTCCTTGGGTCTATCATAATGGGGAAAAGTAAATAATATACAACAATGGTGACATCATCCTCAATCCGAAAGTGCCATAATAAAAGAATATTACATACATAGAATATTACATGAATGAAAATAAAAACTCTCATCTCACATAAAACCTCCGGCTATTCAAAACGCGACGATCCAATATAACATATCACAGCAACACATAACATCACATGTCATCAATGTAAAGTGTATCCCAATTGTCGTTGACATACAGCAATAAAACCGGCGATACACCATATATTACACTTACGGTCGCAGAAAAGAAAATGTCAAACTACAACATTTGGAATCCATAATAACCATAGACATCATAAACCCAAAATATCACATACTTTGGATTTCATGCCTAACTATACGAATTCCATGTAAGTGCACGGCGGCGCCCCGACCGTCAATCCGACGCCGGAATGCGGAAGCGGTGAAAAACTTTAATTTTGCGGACTTAGCAAACCGGCACCACCGCGCACTAAACATCCGGATCGTAACCATTAACAAGTCTAAGCTACTAACTAGATAGGGAAGAGAAGTATACCGACAGATCCGAGTCCTCCGGTCTTCTCGTCGTCTTCCCGATCTCCTGCGGAATGTCCCATCTCCTCCTCGTCGCCGGAAGTGCACCACATCGCCTACTTCTTTTACGGGCTCCCACCTCAATGCCGAGGCAACTCGGGCACGAAGCCGGCTACTCGACGTGCCCAAGATATGCTGTAGAATATCTAGAGAAGAAGTCTCATTTTTGGGGTTCATGGAATTGCCTTTTGTGGTGGAGGAAAAGGAACTTGGAGAGAGGTGAAGGAAAAAATGTGATAACCAAAGAATGAGAGTGTCATTTTTCTCCCCACTCAAAAAGAAGCATTTCCCTCATCCTTCAAAGAAATGGCCGGCCCACCCCTTTCCATGTGTGATTGGAGAGAGAAAGAACATAGACAAGGGGGTGGGTGGAAAGCAAGAAATGATGAGGAAAAATCAAATGATTACAACAATTCCAACACTTAATCAACAACCATGATAGCAAAAGTCAAGCCATGATCAACTAAAGAAAGTCAAGGTATGGTGCAATAATCATGATGTCACAAAGTGCAAAGACACCCTCCACAACCACTTATTTGCAACAATGCAAATAAGCCCTCCTCCACCAATCTTCGGCCAATGAACGGAACAATGGAAATCGGCCGAAACGGAAAGCAAACTGGCAACTCCAGAAAACTGGTCCCGTAATAAATTACAGGAAAACCCCGATACTGTGCATACACACCCGCATCTGTATTTCGACCGAAATACAAATGCCATGAGACAAAATCTCCACTGTACTATACTAGAATCCGGCTTATACCAAAACCGACTAGTAATATCTGTTCGATCCTGATCCGTGCAATACCGCACGTATCTGATCGAACCCTGCCATATACCCATACGGCCTATAGTACAAACTGTCCGATCCTGATCCGTGCAATACCGCACGTATCTGATCGGACCTTGCCATATCTCCATACGGCCTCTACAACCTTTCGCCCGAAAGCTGAGTAACTGAATGTGGGGGACTCTAAAGACTCGTCAACACCATGGTTGTGGATTTAACCACTAGCACGTCAGAGGTATAAGCCAATACGTAACGGGCTACCAGGTATTGACTAAAAGGGACGTCTGTGAGTGAACTCAGCCAGACAACCCTACTGAGCCTGTCAGTGACAATATCCGTACAGTCCGGTCCGTTCGTCTATGAGCATCGCATGGCGGGCCTAGGGGGTTGGTAAAAGTCAGACCCCCAAAAGCGGTACAAGTCGTGTCGGAGTGTAGCCCAGAACACCCTGAGATACTACTGGAATACCTACCAGTAAATCTCCTTGCCTCGGCCGAGGGCTTCGTATAATGGCTCTCCTAGACACAGCACGACCTCACCCCCAATACCGGGAGAGATGAACCCCTGAAGATACGCTCACTGCCTCCATGTGGCTCGGGACTGTACCCAACTAAAACCTGTTTGCATGACTCCTTTGAGCCGTGGTAGGGTAGTAATCAAAGTACAGTGGGAACTCACACAAGACAAATGACGATCCCCAGGTCGATGAACTAACCTGCACACATGTCACCAGGGAACTGCCATCTGACGTCTGGTATATGACAAACTGGCATGTTCCCGGCGAGTCCTGTCCGGTGTACTCATAACCCAATGAGCACCTGTATACATCTTAGGTGATCCAACTGACACCAGTGGCTTGTGAGACCGGCCACCGCCCCTCGTTGGGGTCTCGACTGTATACACTAGTCTACTATGGAGTATCGATGCCCTGTCTCGAAACTCGCACGACTAGGGACCATTTCAGGATATGCTTATAGACCCCAGCTCCCACTTATATGATCGCCCTCATACTGCTGGTGGTCAAGCAAGAATCCTAGGGGCTCTATCAACGTGTTATAGCGACTTGTCAGGTCACCTGAAACAGTACACGATGATAAAGGTAAACCAGATAGCATACTATCATCTCGAGTAAGACTGTCCTACCGGGATAGGTCCTCCATCAATCATTGCAATCACGTACCTGTGATCCAATAATTGACTCTGAGGGCATTATCTCCATCAATCTCCCACTTGCACTCAAGGCTAATTATTGCGATGTCGCATACTCACAGCCCGTGTGATACCGAACACCCAACTTCTCTACTAGTCAGTCTCACAAAGCTCGTTTGCGAAACTATTGCGTTCGAGGAATAGCCTCAGTGAGTGGATCCGCCTTGATGTCTCTTTCTATGTCTCTCTATATCTCAAGTTCGCGGAGAAACCCATCTCCCGAAATGAGCAATACCTGTCTTAGAATGTGTCTGGATGTATGATGGGACATAACTCATAAATGAACTCCAAATCCAAACTTCTTAGACTGTATCGTCAACTGAACTTAATCAGTATCCTGCGCCATGCCTCCCTCAGTATTGCCTTGGACCACCTGTCCAAAATACTGCCCCTCGTCAGAGGGAAAACTATAACTCTGACAACCTCCTTGTCATCCATGTCACCTTGGAAGCCTGGAATGATAACTATCTTCTGAATAAGGCTGTCGTTATTATATCCCTAGAACATCCACTTATGTTCTAAAACTGCTTCCGACTGTTTCTCCAGGATTGGATTAATGTCAACTTATTGCACCTACTGCAAGAACAACATCTGGTGTGGTACTTGACATCTCATGATTGACTCAATTGCCTGAGCAAGTGATCTGCCAATCACGCACGTCCCTCTCTACTTTAGTCTGTAAGACACCTTTAGAGAGGGTGACTCCATCACCTGCAGGTACACTACCATGCCAGGAGTCGTCCATTCTAAATACTCTTAGAATGCTGTCAAGTACCCTGATTGGGAGACTACCCAAATCTAGATCTAAAACCATAGATCTAGTAACCAGTATGTCTGATATAATATCCAATTCCTTTGTGGAGAAAACACTGTGTGACGACCAAAGTATAACCGATCGTAGTATAGGAGTTTCCTTTCCTATTCTGTGTATGTCATCCAAATACCATGACATCACACCCTACTACCTTCTCAACAGATCCATCCTCTATTCTGATGAAGTCAAACCTATGACTGTCACATCAGAAATTGATGATCTATCTCCGCTATAACTGCTTTAGTCTATAAATAAACATAAGCAACTTGTCCACCAATGCTTCCGCTGCTCCTACTGACTACGACAACCCTCTGGCAGAGTCATATAGACGTACACTTCTAAAACTAGTTTAGAACGACGCTATACTCATCCTCCCGCCGGGTCTCGCAGCCTGGAACAGCAGCAATGGTAATTGTGGGTAAACAAGAACTTCCCTGTCACCGTCCTTGAGGCTACCGTAGTACCTCTCGGGTGCCTGAAGTTACCCACCTTATCTGCGGAGTGGCCAATGGAATGTCAATCCAGATTGAATCTTTAGGTTCCTTATCAAATCTTCAGTAATCGTTTGTGGTTCTGGAATCACTTCCAGTTCTACCATACTCCCATTACTGTTTTCTGAAAAAATCCATTTTTGATAAAACTGTGGCGAGTCTAGAACAATATTGCTATTGTTCATCCAGATGGTAGAAAGTTAACCCTCGTCATAGCCTGGGTCAACCCACAAACAACCATTACAGAAACGTGCCTTGAGTTGTCCAATGTCTGGTTTTAAGCATAAACCGGACAACTCCCCGTACCTTAACAATGTTAAGATATGAACTGTACTATATCCAATATAGAACCAGAGGCACTGATTTAATTGAACCAGATTCAAATCATGCAGATGTCCCCAGTGCATGTCAACTAAATGGAAGGAGGCCGATCAGCGTTACTCAACTTAGGAATGCTTCCAATTATGAGTAACCTGAAAGAGAAGCAAGATCTCTTAATCATTACTCTCAACTGAATACCATACACAAGTATCTACATCTTCGATCACTTTGAAGAATCCCGATACTTGCTATACCTGGTTCTCTATTCTATTCAAATACCTATAACTTCTCAAAATTCAGACCCTGTGTTTCCGCGAAACACCTGTCTAAAAAACTAGAGAAGTCATAAGTAAACCGAATATAGTACGAGGACCAACCCCTCTGTCCTGATGGACCCTGGACAACATACAATACTCTGTATAAGTCCCTTGAGTTTGATAACTCATTCACTGTCTGTCGTAGGTTGAAAACTGTACTTATGGTTAAGAAGAATTACACCGCTGTTTAATACTCCTTACCTAACCATCTACTGGTATTGGTAAATGTCATCGACATAATTTCAAAAAGTATATCTCACTCTATGAAAATAGACGTACAGATATATCAATTTGAAATTGGTGCATAAAAGCGGATATTCAAAACCAAATATTTGCCGACCGGCAAACAGCCCAGGTGATTTCCTCAAATATCACTGATTGCAACGAATCCCGATATAATGAGGATAATCACCCAATTCCCAATAACCTACTCCCACTCATCATCTGTAAAACCATACAGATGTAAGAAACAAACCTGGTAAATACATACCCTGGAGTAAGTGTCTAACTGGGAAATCAGCTTTCCTTTAACAGTACACAGTGAGACTGAAAAACATTGAAATGTTTCGATGGGGTATCCCGGTATTCCTAGTAATGCCTCTTCCAGATTCACGACTGTAACCGTATAGTTCTTTGCTACCTCTCCAAATCCCTTCATATGTCTTTAGTCATTACCTTCTGCACACCCCTTTAGGCCAAATGGTTTTCTTCCTTCCCTACCGTTCGGCACCAGCCTATGGTTTGGAAGAAGACTATCCAATAAGCATAATGGATGTACTGTCCCAATCCTAGGAACACTCGCAATGCGAGAGAAGGTGAAGATAAAAGACACCTGAATAAATCTTATTCCTATTTCTCCTGAACCAGAATCCATCCCCGAACTGGAACAAGTTCCTTTCGAGTTCGTATATAACCATACGATGGAGTATCCAATAAACTGAGGATCTTCGTAGTGATACGGAGTGTTCTGGAGAAATACAAAGGTGATTTAGGATTGGCGAAGGAATACTTGGTTTGGTCGTGAATATCTGTTGCAATTTACTTTGCCCTCTTACTAATCCCTTGCTTTGTCTTAACTTAATACCTTCTGTACACCATCGTTATGCTAATTGGTTTTCTTCATTCCCTACCGGTCGGCACCAGCCTAAGGTTTGGAAGAAGACTATCCAATTTGCGTAACAGGTGTACTACTCCTAAACCAAGGAGTACTCGCAACCTGAGAGAGGGTGAAAAGAAAAGACAACTGAATAGTCTTATCCGTTTTCTCCAGAACCTGAAACCATCCCCGAATGAATTCCTTCGAGTTCGTATCTAACCATACGATGGTTTTGTCCAATGGAAGTGGACGTTCGTAGTAATACGGGGTGTCCTGGAGAAAAGGGTAAAAGTAGGAGTGGCAATGAGGTTCACAACTCTGACAATCCAAAAGCCAGTGTTTAAGAAGGTTCGGTTAATCTTGGTCACTGAGTCATAGTCTTAGGGTCGGGTCAATGGTCGCTGCCAAAGAGAGAGAGAAAAGAAACACTCAGCGTGCACTCTAACCTAGATCAGAATGGTTACCAATTTATCTAATCTGGAATCCTCCTACTGTACCTCAAATTCTCCTCCAAACCTGAAAGAAGAATTAGTCGGGGTTACCCGAGGAGTAAACTAACTCATCAGTAGGAATCGGGATCCAACTATCATCACATGATAACGTGACGGAATCCGCTCACGGTATCACACTCCAGAAGGTATGCGCATATCTGGCAAGTTTCAGTTCTTTTGAAACTCCCGATGTGATTTCTGCCCCATGCTCTTATGACCTTGACTTTGGCCAACAAATCATAAGTCACATGTCAAGTTCTACCCATCATTCTCCAGGTTGATTCGAATCCACCCGCACAAGCCCTTGACTTTGGCCAACAAGGCTATACGACTGTCCCAAACCAACGCATCTATCTATGCTGCATATGAATAACCAACAGCTACCAAACACTGTGCCTTGACTTTGGCCAACAAACACAGCTTGAATACTATTGACTACCCATATGAAACAACGGAGGGCTACGAATGGTTTCTGGCGAAAACCTTTAACGTAAAGAACTTGATATCGTCGAAGGAACGGATAGCTTTTTAAAATATAGTGACGAAAACCTTCGCTAAAGAGGTCACTCCCGGTGAAGGGATCTCGGCTCTTTCCCCGTAGAATGGGGTGCAGGATATTCCAACTGAATACCACGGTGTAAAGCAAAAGTAATCGGCTATAGTGAAGTTAATGCCCTCACGCAAACTTTTTGTCCAAGGGGTCACTCCCGGTGAAGGGATCTCGGCCCTTGCCTCGTCGACTGAGGAGCAGGATATTCCAACTGAATATCACGATGCAAAACAAAAGTGAACGTCCTTGCAATAACAGCTTTTTGAAAAAGTGTTCCAACAACATCAGATTAGGTTTGTTTTTAACTTGCATTGATCCGAATCAATGCAGTCCCATCAATTGATCACACCAAAAAGAACGAAAATATACTGATGTACGTATATGCCATCCGCATTCGCCACTGGGTCCCGTCATTACCCGTTAGGTTAGATAACTAACGATAGAGCGGGGACTGGACTAGCGCGGATGTAAAACATATACAACATCTACTAATATATATACCAATATATTATATTTCGCTCAAGGCGTGATAAAAAATGCAACATCACAGAGAATGAACAGCATCACAGAAACAATACAGATATCTGGGATCCCCGGGTTTCACAGAGCCACTACTGAAACCCGACGTTCCCCTGGTCGTGTGGATAGCCTGTGCAATGAAATCCTAGACCCCTACGGGCGTGGCAAGTCACCCGCCAAAACCTGAAGCGAGGCAGCCCCTTTCAGTACCGTGAACGGACCACCCAGCACTTCACGGAATCCGGCAACTTGGGCACCCCTCCTGGGTCAACCTGTACCCCCTACGAGTGCGGCGAATAGCCCGCCAATCCTAGAGTGAAGCCCCCTCCGTCTCAATGCCATGAGATGCGGGCTTGTTGCCCTCCAGAACCCGGCTATCCGTGCACCCCTCCGTGGGGTAATCCTAGTACAGAAAGTAAAATATACATACAACGGGTACATCGACCGCAACCAGGTCGTGCCCCAAAATAATAATACAAACAGGCAGTGACGGCAGTCCACATGTCGGACGCTCGCCCCGCAATATCAAATGTACATAATACAACCACAACAGTACTAGCATTGCATCCAGGCTATCCCCACGACCGATCCGCAACATCACAGCATAAATATAGAACATCAACGTGAAAGTCACGTTCGCAAATCCGTCTAACCGGGCTATAGCAGTTAGACCGGATTTACCGATCAAGTGACATTCACGGTCGCAGATATAATGTAAATACTGTGAAAAATGTGTTTAAAATATCCTATCAATCAAATTTTAACAAGTGGGCCCCAAAGCAATACTGTAGCAGTTAAAGAAATTCTGGGCCCAATGTTAATATTCCAAAACCCCACTTTACACCCCAGAAAGCCTCTGTAAAAAATTGGTGCAGTGATCTCCACAGTGCGCGGCGGAAGAGCGGCGGGAAGGGGGGTTTCGCGGCGGTTCCGTGCTCCAACTGTGGAGTCACTTCATCGAATTTTTACAGAGCTCTTAGATTTTCCAGTACATCAATATTTTACAACCTGAATAATTTTTCGACACTAAAAATTTCCAACAGAAAACTGATGTGATCAAAATACGGGTTTTGGAACTTTTTGATCGATTGGAAATGCAAACACATCAAACGAAGCTAGACGAAGTTAATGGCGAGGCTCTGATACCACTGTAAGTGCACGGCGGCGTCCCGGCCGTCAATCCGACGCCGGAATGCGGAAGCGGTGAAAAACTTTAATTTTGCGGACTTAGCAAACCGGCACCACCGCGCACTAAACATCCGGATCGTAACCATTAACAAGTCTAAGCTACTAACTAGATAGGGAAGAGAAGTATACCGACAGATCCGAGTCCTCCGATTTTCTCGTCGTCTTCTCGATCTCCTGCGGAATGTCCCATCTCCTCCTCGTCGCCGGAAGTGCACCACATCGCCTACTTCTTTTACGGGCTCCCACCTCAATGCCGAGGCAACTCGGGCACGAAGCCGGCTACTCGACGTGCCCAAGATATGCTGTAGAATATCTAGAGAAGAAGTCTCATTTTTGGGGTTCATGGAATTGCCTTTTGTGGTGGAGGAAAAGGAACTTGGAGAGATGTGAAGGAAAAAATATGATAACCAAAGAATGAGAGTGTCATTTTTCTCCCCACTCAAAAAGAAGCATTTCCCTCATCCTTCAAAGAAATGGCCGGCCCACCCCTTTCCATGTGTGATTGGAGAGAGAAAGAACATAGACAAGGGGGTGGGTGGAAAGCAAGAAATGATGAGGAAAAATCAAATGATTACAACAATTCCAACACTTAATCAACAACCATGATAGCAAAAGTCAAGCCATGATCAACTAAAGAAAGTCAAGGTATGGTGCAATAATCATGATGTCACAAAGTGCAAAGACCCCCTCCACAACCACTTATTTGCAACAATGCAAATAAGCCCTCCTCCACCAATCTTCGGCCAATGAACGGAACAATGGAAATCGGCCGAAACGGAAAGCAAACTGGCAACTCCAGAAAACTGGTCCCGTAATAAATTACAGGAAAACCCCGATACTGTGCATACACACCCGCATCTGTATTTCGACCGAAATACAAATGCCATGAGACAAAATCTCCACTGTACTATACTAGAATCCGGCTTATACCAAAACCGACTAGCAATATCTGTTCGATCCTGATCCGTGCAATACCGCACGTATCTGATCGAACCCTGCCATATACCCATACGGCCTATAGTACAAACTGTCCGATCCTGATCCGTGCAATACCGCACGTATCTGATCGGACCTTGCCATATCTCCATACGGCCTCTACAACCTTTCACCCGAAAGCTGAGTAACTGAATGTGGGGGACTCTAAAGACTCGTCAACACCATGGTTGTGGATTTAACCACTAGCACGTCAGAGGTATAAGCCAATACGTAACGGGCTACCAGGTATTGACTAAAAGGGACGTCTGTGAGTGAACTCAGCCAGACAACCCTACTGAGCCTGTCAGTGACAATATCCGTACAGTCCGGTCCGTTCGTCTATGAGCATCGCATGGCGGGCCTAGGGGGTTGGTAAAAGTCAGACCCCCAAAAGCGGTACAAGTCGTGTCGGAGTGTAGCCCAGAACACCCTGAGATACTACTGGAATACCTACCAGTAAATCTCCTTGCCTCGGCCGAGGGCTTCGTGTAATGGCTCTCCTAGACACAGCACGACCTCACCCCCAATACCGGGAGAGACGAAGCCCTGAAGATACGCTCACTGCCTCCATGTGGCTCGGGACTGTACCCAACTAAAACCTGTTTGCACGACTCCTTTGAGCCGTGGTAGGGTAGTAATCAAAGTACAGTGGGAACTCACACAAGACAAATGACGATCCCCAGGTCGATGAACTAACCTGCACACATGTCACCAGGGAACTGCCATCTGACGTCTGGTATATGACCAACTGGCATGTTCCCGGCGAGTCCTGTCCGGTGTACTCATAACCCAATGAGCACCTGTATACATCTTAGGTGATCCAACTGACACCAGTGGCTTGTGAGACCGGCCACCGCCCCTCGTCGGGGTCTCGACTGTATACACTAGTCTACTATGGAGTATCGATGCCCTGTCTCGAAACTCACACGACTAGGGACCATTTCAGGATATGCTATAGACCCCAGCTCCCACTTATATGATCGCCCTCATACTGCTGGTGGTCAAGCAAGAATCCTAGGGGCTCTATCAACGTGTAATAGCGACTTGTCAGGTCACCTGAAACAGTACACGATGATAAAGGTAAACCAGATAGCATACTATCATCTCGAGTAAGACTGTCCTACCGGGATAGGTCCTCCATCAATCATTGCAATCACGTACCTGTGATCCAATAATTGACTCTGAGGGCATTATCTCCAACATTCCACATATTGTATCATATTCCAGAAATTTCCAGACGATGTTAAACATTCCGATCGAACCAACAAACACCCAAAATTACCCAAAAAGCTCAATACTTGAGCGTAGTTCAAAAGGCCCCAGAACATGCCACAGCTCCTATGAACCAACCGTAGAAGGGTCAACCAATGCCTCACATGTGGCACCGCTGAACTACCACAAACCCTAGGGTTTAGTGGCGGTTCTGACGGTCACATAATCGAGTTAAGGTTTCGTTCTTATAGAGGGTCCACAGTGTCTCTTGCATGATTTTCTGAAAGTTTTAGACTAAGGAAAAATCCAACACTTGGAAAATTTCCAGCAAGGGTTAAAATGGGTATTTGATATCCGTTCGAACTTTTTAACACCGTCTAAATTAGCCGAATACTAGTTAGAATTATGACTACGAAACACTCCGAGTTGCCTTTATAGTAAACTAACATCTCATGTAAATTTAGCAAAAACAAAAAACACCTGAAACACTAAAACCCAGTCTCTGGAACACCAAAAAAATTTCAGGCAGTGAGCTCGGATTTTGGCCGAGATGGGGGAGGGTGGTGGTGGTCGGCCAAAATTTCTCAGAAATACCTCAATTTTCTCCAGTGTTCATGTTATAGCACATACAACATTTTGTACTTGTTTAAAAAAAAATTAGGGTCATTTAAAAATTGACAGAAACCCGTATTTGGTGTTTCAAGTTTCGGAGTTCGTTTCGGTTTCGTAATCTAACAATCCGTCTAATTCTCTAGCTAGACTCTAATACCACTGTAGAATTCCTCTTGATGACAGCAAGGTTTCAGGAGGCATCGTCCATGCCATTTTAAATTTTTTTGTCGTTTGAAGAACCCTAAACTAGAATCGTTAACTAGAGAATCATACGAAACGAAATGTAAACTACTTTACATCTAAGTAATAATGGAATACAATCTTTGTAGATCAGTCCTTCACTTCAATAGCTCCTTGTAGTGGTCCCTTCGCTGCGATCGTGGAACTCCCGGACTCTCGCATGGCTTCTCAAGGTAAAAGGACGAACTTGCTTGAAGTCTTCGAGGCCGAAGATGATCTACGTCGAGGAGACACTAACTCAAGCTACTACTTCACTAATAAGAGATTAGTGAAGCTAACACCCTATACTAAAGTGCTAATCTAGTAGAGTATGATGAAGTAGGAAGCGGGCTCACTTTAGTTTTATTTTTCTCACAATATTTTCTCACTTGAACAAAACCTAGAGAGCTCTTGAGCTTTGAAGAAGAAGATGATAAAGCCAAGAGATGAAAATGAACTAATGAGGTGAGAGAATCAACCATGGGTGAGTTTGTATCATATAGCTAACTCATGTAGAGACATAACCATGGCTAAATTATAATGGTTAAGTTAATAAATATCTTAAGTAAAATAAAACTAGTGGACTAAGTCAATGCATCCACAAGATTCTACAAGCTTCATGCATGTGGCTAATTATCCACTAATTTGGAATTACTTTAAATATTAAAACCCTACATTATAATTAGTATGGTGTAAGTCTCATACACCCATGTAGTGTGTATCAACAACCATGACACAATATAAAACACAATTAATATATATCACATATATATTAAGTGTGCACATGTGAGAAAATAAATGCTTAAGTGAGCTAATATTAGTTAATGTAAATTAGTATATCAAATATACAATTATACACTAAATTATCAAATCAACACTTGATTTAATAATCCGGCTATATCACATATAACCGACTAATATTAAATGTACCAACTTATCAAATCAACACTTGATTTGATAACCCAGCTATATCACATTTAACCTACCGATACAAATATCGTGAGAATAGAATACGATATCACATACTCGCATTATTCTCGTTCCCACACATATCACATATGTACTCCTACTTCGTTTTTCCTGAGCCAGTAAAACCTCCATGTAGGACTCTAAAGACTCATCAATACGCCGGCAGTAGGTGATGATCACATCAAGTACCCACAAGCTGTCAGCGGTACTAGCTGGACGTAACGGCTACCCGGGTATTGAACGATCAGAAGATCAGCAAGCAAGCCCGCTCTAACTCCTGCAAAAGCCTGTCAGTAACACTACCGTACAGTCCGGTCTCTTCGCCTAAGATGTCGCATATCAAGTCTAAGGGTGGTAAATATCAGACCCCAATAACTCGATAAGTCATGCCGATACGAGGCTCATAACGGGTCGAGAAACTACTGATAACACTTATCAGTAAATCTCTAAATCAGCCCTGGCCTGGGACTTCCTCTTATAGCCAATCGAGCACTGCACGACATCTACCCCTAATACCGGGAGAGACGAAATCTCCACCTATCGCTCATTGCCTCCATGTGACTCGGGACTTTACCCAAAACCCGCTATTTTTCACGTCCTCTTGAACGCGGTAAGGTGGAAATCAAAGCACAGTGGGAATCATACAAGACTCTATGCCGATCTCGGGTCTACAGACTAACCTGTACCAGTGTCACCAGAGAACTGCTATCTGACGTCAAGTATAATACTATCTAGGAGTTCTCGGCGAGTCCGTCCAGTTTACCCAGTCTCCACTGAACACCCGTATACCATCTCTGATGTCAAACACCAATGGATATGGGATCATCCATCGCCCATCACATGGGTCGAGAAGCGTATACGCTAGTCTACTCTGGTATATCGATGCCCCGTCTCGATACACCCACGACTAGGAACATTAAAGGATGAACTTGTGGACTACCATGACCTCACTAGTATGATCTGCATCATAATCCTGGTAGTAAAGTACACATCCTAAGGTCTTCACCAACATGTAACCATAAGACAGTATCAAGAGACAAGTATACATGTTAAGATAAAGAGCAACCAGATAGCATACTATCATGTCGAGCAAGAAAGTCCTCTCTATATATGTCCAAGCATCCACTATAATATACATCATATGTACAATAATAGCCTCTAGGGCATACATAAAACTAACACAAACTATAACTAACAATTTGGTAGAACCGGAGGATTCAATAATCCCCGACGAACCCTAGCCACTCCGCAGATCTAGCAGGGTTCCTCATCCACCTGAGAGATACTATGGTTTTCTCGTAGATGGTGGGAGTGGGTATTGCATCATGGAAGATGATGACCCTACTAGTTTCGAGCAGGACATCACAAGTGGAGACTCTGTGAAATGGCTGGATGTTATGCGATCTGAGATGGAATCCATGTACACCAACAAAGTATGGACTTTGTATGTTGCTCCTGAAGGGGTAAAACCCATTGGGAGCAAGTGGATCTTCAAAAAGAAGATTGGTGTAGATGGAAAAGTTGAGACTTTCAAAGCTAGACTTGTAGCAAAAGGTATTCATCAATGACCTGGTGTCGATTATGATGAAACCTTTTCTCCTGTCGCTATGCTTAAGTCCATCAGGATCCTACCTGCCATTGCTGCATACCATGACTACGAAATCTGGCAGATGGATGCCAAGATCGCTTTTCTAAATGGTGATTTAGAAGAGAGCGTGTACATGACACAGCCAGAGGGCTTCGTAGACAGTGGGAGCAGTGGAAAGGTGTGCAAACTGCTTAAATCCATCTACGGATTAAAGCAGGCATCGCGGAGCAGGAACATCTGTTTTGATGAAGCTGTCAAAGAGTTTGACTTCATCAAAAATGTAGATGAACCGTGTATATACAAGAAAGTAGTAGAGAGTAAGGTTATCTTCCTCGTATTGTACGTGGATGACATACTCTTGATAGGAAACGATATTCCTATGCTACACTCGTTCAAGCTCTTCTTATCACATAAGTTCTCCATGAAAGATCTAGGTGATGCCTCCTACATCCTAGGGATAAAGATCTATAGATATATATCTAAACGGATATTAGGATTGTCCTAATTCAGGTACATAGACACCATACTAAAGAGGTTTAGTATGGAAGATTTTAAGCGTGGTAATTTACTCGCTTGTTCAGGAACCACTCTCTCCAAAGAGATGTCTTCCAAGACTGATTTGGATAGGGCTCACATGCAAGGGATACCCTATACTTTGGCAGTCTGGTCAATCATGTATGCGATATTATGTACCAGACCAGATGTAGCTTACTCACTACGTGTAGTGAGTAGGTATCAATCAGATCCTAGGGAAAACCACTGGACAACTGTGAAGAAAATTCTTAAGTACTTGAGAAGGACTAAAGAAATGTTCTTGGTATATGGTAACGGTGAACTCTAGGTGAATTTCTTTACCGATTCGAATTCCCAGAGTGATAAGGACGACAGTAAGTCGGTCTTGTGTTTTGTCTTTACCCTCAATGGAGGGGCAATATGTTGGAGGAGTTCCAAGCAAGATACCGCAGCAGACTCGACGATGGAGGCTGAATACATCGCTGCCAACGATGCTGCCAAAGAGGTTGTCTTGATGAAGAAGTTCATATCTGAACTTGGTGTGGTTCCATCCATTGAACATCCAATACCTATGTATTGTGATAACAATGGAGCTGTGGCTTTGGCCAAGGAACCTCGGTCTCACTAGAGATCCAGACATATTCTTAGGCGGTATCACCTTATCCGGGAGATAATTGATTGCTGGGAGATCGAGGTCAGGAGAGTTGACATGAAAGACAACGCAGCAGATCCACTCACGAAGGCCCCCTCCAGACGCAGTTTGAGAGACTTTTTCGGATGTTGGGTATGAGATACTACAACACATGGCCTTAGTGCAAGTGGGAGATTGTTAGGAATATGTATGCCTTAGAGGCCATTCTTGTACATTGATGTATATTATAGGGGATGCTTGGACATATATGTAGAGGACTTTCTTTCTCGACATGACAGTATGCTATCCGGTTACTCTTTATCTTAACATGTTGACATGTATTCTTATACTGTCTTTATCTCACATGTTGATAAAGACCTTAGGATATGTGCTTGACTATAAGGACTATGATGCGGATCATACTACTGGGACCAGGGTAGTCCACAAGCACATCCTTCAATTGTTCTTAGTCGACAGTATATCGAGACAGAGTATCGATATTACCAGAGTAGACTAGTGTGTACGGTTCTTAACCCTGTATGGGGGCGTTGGTTGGTCCCATAGCCATTGGTGTTTGATATCAAAGATTGTACATTGGTGCTCATTAGAGAATGGGTACACCGAACAGGACTCGCCGAGGACTCCTAGTTGGTAGTATACCTATCTTCAGATAGCAGTCCTCTGGTGCCACTGGTACAGGTTAGCCTGTAGACCCGAGATCGTCATAAAGTCTTGTGTGGATCCCACTGTGCATTGATTTCCTCCCTACCACGGCTCAAAGGAGTCATGCAAACAGGTGGATTTTGGGCACAGTCCCGAGTTACATGGAGGCAATGAGCAATAGGAGGGGCCGTCTCTCCCAGTAATGGGGGTTGATATTGCGCTATGCTCGATTGGATATAACTGGATGTCCCTGGCCAGGGCTACTGATGATATTTACTGGTAAGAGTTACCAGTAGTTTCTTGAATCGTTATGGGCCAGACATCGGCATGACTTATCACGTTACTTGGGTCTGACGATTCCACCCCTAGACATGATATGCGACATATCAGACGAAGAGACCGGACTGTACTGTAAGTGTTACGGATAGGCTTCATGGAGTGTATGGACAAGCTTGCTTGTTGATCTTCATTTCGCTCAATACCTGGGTAGCCGTTATGTCAAGCTAGTACCACTGACAGCTTGTGGGTGACTGATGTGATCATCACCTACTGCCGGCGTATTGACGAGTCTTTAGAGTCCCACAAAGAAGTTTCCTGGTTCAAGCGAAACGAAGTAGGGCACATATGTGATTTGTACGGGGGCCTGATTAAATATGTGTATGTGATATCGTATTGTAATCTGGCAGTTATCTGATATCGGTCAGGTTATATATGATATAACCGGATTATCGAATCAAGTGTTGATTTGATAATGTGATATACAGATAAATGATATTAGTCGATTATATGTGATATAACCGGATTATTAAATCAAGTGTTGATTTAATAATGTGATATATATTATATTTGATATAATTATATCTTAACTAATATTATTAGCTCACTTAAAATTTTCATATATGTATTAATATATATTTGATATATGTATATAAATATATATGAACCATGGCATGAATTTCTATTTTTGGAAAATAGAAAAAGAGGTGGAAAATGAGGAGGTATGGTGATGCATGGGCTTTATTATTTGTTTATTACTCTTGGCTCACTATTCACGCATGGTTGCAATTTCATATTGCAATTTACTCCATGCTTGAATGAGTGAGAGTCAAGGTGGTAGCCATACTCACTTCATGTTAGTTATATGTATGCCCTAGATGCCAGTATTGTACATATGATGTATATTATATTGGATGCTTGGACATATATAGAGAGGACTTTCTTGCTCGATATGATAGTATGCTATCTGGTTGCTCTTTATCTTAACATGTATACTTGTCTCTTGATACTGTCTTATGGTTACATGTTGGTAAAGCCCTTAGGATGTGTACTTGACTACCAGGACTATGATGCAGATCATACTAGTGGGGCCATGGTAGTCCATAAGTTCATCCTTTAATGTTCCTAGTCGTAGGTGTATCGAGATAGGGCATCGATATACCGGAGTAGACTAGCGTATACGCTTCTCGACCCATGAGATGGGCGAAGGATGATCCTATATCCATTGGTGTTTGACATCAGGGATGGTATACGGGTGCTCAGTGAGACTGGGTACACTGGACGGACTCGCCGAGAACTCCCAGATGGTATTATACCTCACGTCAGATGGCAGTTCTCTGGTGACACTTGTACAAGTTAGTCTGTAGACCCGAGATCGTCATAGAGTCTTGCGTGACTCCCACTGTGCTTTGATTTCCACCTTACCACATCCAAGAGGGCATGCAAAACGGTGGTTTTTGGGTACAGTCCCGAGTCACATGGAGGCAATGAGCGATAGGAGGGGTTTCGTCTCTCCCGGTATTGGGGGTTGATGTTGCGCTGTGCTCGATTGGCCATAACACGGAAGTCCCTGGCCAGGGCTATTTTAGAGATTTACTGGTAAGTGTTACCAGTAGTTTCTCGACCCGTTATGAGCCTCACATCGGCACGACTTATCGGTTATTGGGGTCTGACGTTTACCACCCCTAGACTTGATATGCTACATATCAGACGAGGAGACCGGACTGTACGGCAAGTGTTACCGTCAGGCTTTTACAGGAGTTGGAGCGGGCTTGCTTGCTGATCTTTTGATCGCTCAATACCCGGGTAGCCGTTACGTCCAGCTAGTACCGCTAACGGCTTGTGGGTGCTTGATGTGATCATCACCTACTGCCGGCGTATTGACGAGTCTTTAGAGTCCTACATAGAGGTTTTACAGGCTCAGGAAAAACGAAATAGGAGCACATATGTGATATGTGCGGGACCGAGAATAATGCGTGTATAGGATACCGTATTATATTCTCACGACTTTTGTATCAGCCGGTTGTATATGATATAGCCGGGTTGTCGGATCAAGTGTTGATTCGATAAGTTGGTACATTTTGTGTTAGTCGGTTATATGCGATATAACCGGATTATTAAGTCAAGTGTTGATTTAATAATTTAGTGTATAATTGTATATGTGATATACTAATTTACATTAACTAACATTGGTTCACTTAAGCATTTGTTTTTCTCACTTTTGCACAACTTAATATATGTATGTGATATATATTAATTTGTGTTTTGTTTATTGTATCATGGTTGTTGATACATCTTTCATGGGTGTGTAAGACATACACCATTCTAAATATGATATTAGGTTTTATTATTTAAGGTAATTACAAAATAAGTGGAGGTTTTGTCACAAGCATGAAGATTGTAGAAGCTAGGGTTTGCTTTGACAAAGTCCACTCACTTTGTTTTTACCTTAGATATTAAGTAACCTAACCATCACACTTAGCCATGGTTATGGCTCTACATGGGTTAGTATATGATACTCACTCACCCATGGTTAGCTCACTCACTTGATCATTATCCTCATCTCATTATTTGTTCATCTTCTTCCTTAAGCTCAAAAGCTCTCTAGGTTTTGATTAAGTGAGAAAGAAAAGTGAGATAAATAATTCTAAGGTGTACCCACTTCCTATTTCCTCATCCTCTACTAGACTAGCACTTTAGTTTAGGGTGTTTGCTTCACTAATTCTCTAGTTAGTGAAGAAGAAGCTTGAGTTTGTATTCCCTCGACGTAGTGTTAGTGTATATGCCCTAGAGGCCATTACTGTATCATACTAGTATGTATATTACTTGATGGAAGCTTGGGATATTCACAGTTGTACAGACAATCTTGTTCAATATAGTAGTATGCTACTTGGTTTGTCTCTGCTTTAATGTGTACTTGTGTGTTTATTTATTATATCACCTATACGCATTAGTAGAGCCCGTTGGATCTTTGCTTGATTACCGCCGTTGTGATGGCGATCACACTCGTGGGGGCTGGGTAATCTACAAGCACATCCATATACACGTCCCTAGTCGTGGGAGTACCGAGATAGGGCATCGATACTCCGGAGTAGACTAGCGTATGCGCTTCTCATCCCAGCACGGGAGACGGTCTGTCCCACAGCCGTCGGTACGTCGTACTTGAGATAGTATACGGGTGCTCGTTGGGTTACGAGTACACTGGACAGGACTCGTCGGGAACTGATGGTTGGTATTATACCTATCGTCAGTTATCAGTTCCCAGGTGACATGAGTACAGCTTAGTCCGCTGACTTGACACTGTCACTTCGCCTCGAGTGTGTTCCCACTGTTCTTTGATTACTACCCTACCACGGCTCTACTGAGTCGTGCAAACAGGTAGTAGTTGGGAGCAGTCCCGAAGCACTTGGAGGCAGTGACGGTTAGACAGGATTCGTCTCTCCCGGTATTGGGGGTTGACATCGCGCTGTGTCTAGGAGAGCCATTACACGAGTAGTCCCTGGCCAGGGCAAGCGAGATATACTGGTAGGTTCCAGTGTTATCTCAGGGTGTTTTGGGCTTCACTCCGACACGACTTGTACCGCTATTAGGGGTCTGACGCTTGCCGCCCCCTAGGCCCGACATGCGATGTATCAGACGAACAGACCGGACTGTACGGAGATTGTCACATACAGACTCAGTAGGAGTTCGGATGGGTTTACCTCATCGGCCTTCTTATCGACATCTACCTGGGGACCGTTACGTACAGCTAGTGCCGCTTGCGGTCTGTGGTTAAACCCACTGCCAGCGTAGTGTCGAGTCTTTAGAGTCCCACACAGAGAGTTTCCCTGCACTGAGCGAAACGTGTAGAGGCCGTATGGTTTTACGGCAGGGCTGCGATCACTTATGTACACTTGTGTGCGTATGATGTTCGGGCAGGCAGTACTAGTGGGCTTTGGTTTAAGCCAGATCCTAGTATTGCACGGATGGATTTGTTTTGTCTTCTGCGCATCCGCATTCTACGGAATACGGATGCAGGTGTGTATGCACAGTTTTCCGGAGGGATGAAGGAGGAGGTGCCTCATTAGGGTTTTGGCAGTTGGTTCGGCCAAAACCGCTATGTGGCAGGCTCATTAGGGTTTTGACAGTTGATTCGGTCAAAACCATTTTGAGGCCGACTCATTAGGGTTTCGACAGTTCGTTTGGTCAAAACCATTATGAGCCGGGGACATTATTTACTAATCCTTTCATTGATAATTTTGTTATGGCTAATTACATTGACCATTTGACCATCTTGACTTTGTTGACCATTTGACCAAAGTTGACTTGGATCTTCTTAGAAGTTCTAAAGTATTCTTTGGTTTTCTTTTTCTTTTGTTATGATAATGGTCATGTCATTTGTAGCCATCACCTTTATCTTGATGGGATTAGTAATCATGATGTTTATGCATTATTGCAACCATGGTTAGCTTTTCTCTTGGTTAAGCTTTTCATTTGCTTATTCTCATTCTCTCTCTTGAAATGAGAAGCTCCATGGTTGCTAGAAAATCTCCTTCTTCTTCCTCCTCTTGATTTCTCCTTTGATCTCATGTGTTGAGAGAAAAAGGATTCTACTTGACAAACACATCCATACATCCTCTCTACACTACCTAGGGCTTCTAGATTAGCAATCTCCTTGCCCTAGTTACCTCGGCTTGAGGTGGAGCTCGGTGTACATCTCTCGGGTGGATCGTCTTCGACTCAAGGAGGCCGCGGAGGTGACCGAAGTCCGGATCAACCATTGAGCAAGCAATGAGAAGAACAACAAGAAGAGAAAAACATAAAAGAAGAACAACCACAAGAAGTGAAGGAGTTCAAGTTGAGGTATAACCACTTTGCCGAGTAGTTAACTCTTCTTTGCAAGTATGCTAGTTTAGTTTAGCAAAGATCCGGCTTTTATGGTCCATGTTACAAAGTTTAGAAAAATTTTAATTTACCGTTTCCGCAACCCCGAAAGTACCGGGAGAGGTAACGTGGACCTAACACTGGTATCAGAGCCTAACTAAACTTAAACTAGCTTGGTAGTGAAGTGTAACGAAGTTCGGAACCGAAAAAATCACAAAACCGGAAAAACAAAACCCTAAGTTTCTGTTGAAATTTTTCCTGCTCTAAATGAAAAACTTTATACTTGTAAATTCGGCTCAGGGTTTTGTGTGAACACCCAAGAAAAACGATGCCCTAATTCATTCAAACCGCCGCGCTTCCGCCGCACGAGGTAGGCATGTGCCGCGGAAGCGCCGCAGTTTGTCGTCTTCTCTGCATCGTTTTTCGTGCAGTGTGTGTCTGTGTTGGTTTTGGGATTTTTAAAATATATTATATGTGCCCAGATTTTCCAGAACAGAAGTTTACTTTTGGGGTCCTATAATTCCGTATTTTTCCGAACTTCACTGCATTTTGGCTATGTTGGTTATATCTGTGATGTTTGCATGTATTGAACGTCGGCTAATCGCTATAAGTCGATTAGTCGGGGTTATACATGATCTGTGTTTGATATTGGAATGTGTATATGAATGTGTTGGACTGTCGCGGGTGAATAGCCGGGGTGGATGTGAGATGAGCTTTTGTTTTTCTTTCATTCATTTGTAAATGTAAATTGATGTAATAATATTATTTGTTTGGCCGCACAACCGGGTCGGGGTTGTAGCCGTCATTGTATAATTCTTTTTACTGTTTTTGGTCCTAGGATAGACCCATGGAGGGGTGCACAAACTTCCGAGTACTTGGCGGGTAGTTTGCCGCACCCGTAGGGGTCTTGGGTGGGGTATTTGGCTATTCACCGCGACCGTGTAATCCGCTTTTCGTTGCAGGTTCGAAAGGATTGCGGATTGCTAGTATATCCAATGTATTCATCTGTGATCTGTAATGTCTATCATTGCTTTCTATTTAGGCGTTGCCTATGTTTTACAGCCGCGCTAGCCCAGCCCCCGCTCTGTCGTTAGTTAAGTAACCTAACGGGTGATGACGGGGCCCCGTGGCGAATGCGAATGGCATAAGCGTACGTCATATTTTGGTTGTTTTCTGCAATGGTAGGATTTAATTGATGGGACACATTAAAAGAACTAATGCAAGAAAATAAACCTAAAAGACGTTGTTGGAACAAGTTTTTCAAAAAGCTGTTATTGCAAGGACGTTCATTTTTGTTTTGCATAGCGGTATTCGGTTCTAAATGCCCAGCACCTCAGTCGACGAGGCAAGGGCCGAGATCCCTTCATCGGGAGTGACCCCTTGGACAAAAGTTTGCGTCAGGGTAATAACTTCACTATAGTCGATTATTTTTGCTTTGCATCGAGGTATTCAGTTTGGAATATCCTGCACCTCATTCGACGAGGAAAGAGCCGAGATCCCTTCGCAGGGAGTGACCTCTTTAGCAAAAGTTTTCGCCACTATATTTTCAAAAATATTATCAGGTTCCTTCAACGATATCAAGTTCATTACGTTAACGGGTTTTTCGCCAAAAACCCAGCCGTAGCCCTCCGTCGTTTCGGATAATTAATACTTAGTATTCGTGCTGCGTTTGTTGATTATTCGTCAAGACACAGTGAACGGTAGCTGAGTAATAATTCTCTGTTGCACTGATAGATGCGATTGGTTAGGACGGTCGCATGATTTTGTTGATTATTCGTCAAGGATCATGCGGGCGGGTCTAATGCAATCCTGGATAACGACGGGTTGAACTTGACTAGGACCTTTTGATTTGTTGATTATTCGTCAAGGTCACTTGGGTCCTAGGGGCAAAAACCACATCGGGAGTTTCAAAAGAACTGAAACTTGCAGATTTAGCATACCTTCTGGAGTGTGGTGACTAGAGTGGATTCCATCTAGGTTATCACACAATGACAGTTGGATCCCGATCCCACTGATGAGTTGGTTTACTCTCGGGAGATTATTTCACTTAAACGATCAATGCTATAAACCTAGTAGGTGTCTAGAAAGGTGTTAGCGGGGTTACGCCCCCAGGGAAAAGAGGTTCTTTAATTAAGGAACTTCGCGAAAGCGTTGGAAAACCTCCCTCGAAGTACCGACACTAGCCTGGCTGAAAGGTTAAGCAAGTATTGTGACGTGAATTAAAACCCGGCTAGTTCTTCTTTTAAAAGGTTTTAAGAAGAATTTGAGGAAACAGTGGGAGACATCCTGGTTAGATAAATTAATAAACCAATCTAATCTTGCAAGAGCATACGCTGAGTGTTTCTTTTCTCTCTCTCTCCAGGCAGCAACCTTTTCACGCCCTAATCAAGATAATAAAATGTATCGCTTGACCGAACCGAATTCTTATTCGGGACTGGGGAAAGTTGGTTCAGCTCTAACTTGTGACAACAGTCATGAGTATGAGAATGGGAAAGAGGAAAGTGTGGATTTCCAGGATACCCAGTTGAAGAAGAAGCATGGTTTTGCATCTACTTCAGGTGTTCTTGTAATTGAGAACTGTTTTACGGTCAGCCCTACCTCCTGGGTACTTGATACCGGATCAGGATCTCATATCTGTAATTTATTGCAAGGACTGAGAAAAAGTAGGAAAGTTGCACCGGGTGATATGTCGCTCAGAGTAGCGAACGGAGCACAAGTTAATGCGGCAGCCGTCGGTGAATATCACCTAGTATTGCCAAATGGCAAAACTATGATTTTGAACGATTGTTACTATGTACCCTCCATGGTTTGCAACATCATATCAGTTTCTTTACTCGATAAAGATAGATATAAGTTTGTTCTTGAAAAGAATATCATGAACATTTACCTTGATAAGGTACTGGTTGCAGAGGGTACACTGTTTAATGGTATCTACGTTCTAAATCAGAATACAGTTCTCAATATACAAAACACACGCAAGAGGAAGAATTCAGATACGAATGAATCCTACTTGTGGCATTGTAGACTTGGTCATGTCGGAGAGAAAAGACTGAGTAAGTTGCATAAAAATGGACTCTTGGATGCGTTCGAGTTTTCATCTTATGAAACTTGTCATTCTTGTCTCAAAGGGAAGATGACCAAATCTCCGTTCACCGGACATGGAGAAAGAGCAGCAGAGCTCTTGGGACTCGTACATAGTGATGTATGTGGTCCGATGTCTATACATGCAAGGGGTGGGTTCTCGTACTTCATCACATTCACTGACGATCTCTCTAGGTTCGGATATGTGTATCTGATGAAACACAAATCTGAAGCTTTTGAGAAATTCAAGGAATTCAGAAAGGAAGTAGAGAACCAGATAGGCAAAAGTATCAAGATCCTCCGGTCTGACAGGGGAGGGGAGTACTTAAGCACGGAATTCCTAGATTACTTAAAAGAGAATGGTATTCTCTCTCAGCTTACTCCTCCTTATACACCACAGCACAACGGTGTATCGGAGCGGAGGAATCGTACCCTATTGGATATGGTTCGCTCCATGATGAGTAGTGCTGAGTTACCTCTTTCATTCTGGGGACATGCGCTTCAGACAGCAGCATACCTTTTGAATCAAGTTCCGTCCAAATCTGTGCCTAAAACTCCGTATGAAATATGGAGCAGTAAGAAACCATGTCTGAAGTTTATTAAGATATGGGGTTGTCCGGCCTATGTAAAAACACAGAAACCGGACAAGTTAGAGGCACGGTCAGTTCTCTGTAAATTTGTGGGATATCCTAAAGACTCACTAGGATATCTGTTCTACCACACTGAGGAACAGAAGGTGTTTGTATCTCGCCACGCCACCTTCTTAGAAAGGGAGTTTCTTGCAAAAGAAACTAGTGGGAGTTCGGTAGAACTGGAAGAAATTCAGCGACCACAAAATGTAACTGAAAATTTGGAGGAACCGCTAGATTCTATAACCCCAGACGAACCTCAGCCACTCCGCAGATCTGGTAGGATTTCTCATCCGCCCGAGAGATACTACGGTTTTCTCATAGACGGGGATCGAGAGGATTGCATCTTGGAAGAAGATGACCCTACCAGTTTCAGGCTGGCCATTATCAGTAGGGACTCTGATAAGTGGCAGGAAGCAATGCAATCCGAAATGGAGTCCATGTACGCCAATAAAGTGTGGACCTTGGATATTGCTCCACCTGGGGTAAAACCCGTTGGATGCAAATGGATCTACAAAAGGAAACTTGGTGTAGATGGGCAGGTGGAAACCTATAAAGCTAGACTCGTTGCAAAAGGTTTTCGTCAAAGACCTGGTTTGGACTATGACGAGACTTTTTCTCCGGTGGCTATGCTCAAATCCATTCGGATCTTACTTGCCATTGCTGCCTTCCATGACTATGAAATCTGGCAGATGGATGTTAAGACGGCTTTCCTAAACGGTTGTTTGGAAGAGTGCGTTTACATGGATCAACCAGAAGGTTTCGTAGACAGTGGGAGCAGCGGAAGGGTGTGCAAGTTGCTTAAATCCATTTATGGATTAAAGCAGGCATCGCGGAGCTGGAACATCTGTTTTGATGAGGCAATCAAGGAATTTGATTTCATCAAGAACGAAGATGAACCCTGTGTATATAAGAAGATTGTAGGACGAACTGTCGTATTCCTAGTCTTGTACGTGGACGACATTCTTTTGATAGGAAATGATATTCCTATGCTACAGTCGGTCAAGCTGTTTTTGTCACAAAGGTTCTCCATGAAGGACCTGGGTGATGCCTCGTACATTCTGGGGATCAAGATCTATAGAGATAGATCCAAGAAACTGTTGGGACTTTCACAGTCCAGGTACATAGAGACCGTACTAAAGAGATTTGGTATGGAGGGTTCCAAGCGCGGTAACATACCCGCATTGCACGGAATTACCCTCTCCAAGAAGATGTCTCCTAAGACTGACGAGGAGAGGGTTCGCATGAGCACTATACCCTACGCTTCGGCGGTAGGATCTATAATGTATGCGATGCTATGTACAAGACCAGATGTAGCTTACGCGTTGAGCGCGGTAAGCCGGTATCAGTCAGACCCAGGGGAGGACCACTGGACAGTAGTGAAGAACATTCTCAAGTACCTGAGAAGGACTAAGGAGATGTTCCTGGTTTACGGTAATGGAGACCTCAGGGTCGAGTCCTTTACCGATTCAAGCTTCCAGAGTGACAAAGATGACAGCAAGTCTGTCTCGGGTTTTGTGTTTACCCTCAACGGAGGGGCGGTATGTTGGAGGAGTTCCAAGCAGGATACCGTCGCAGACTCGACGATGGAGGCTGAATACATTGCTGCAAGCGATGCCGCAGAAGAGGCGGTCTGGATAAAGAAGTTCATTAGTGAACTTCAGGTGGTTCCGTCCATTGTTGACCCAATACCTTTGTATTGCGATAACAATGGGGCTATAGCTTTAGCGAAGGAACCAAGGTCCCATCAGAAATCCAGGCACATCTTAAGGCGGTATCACCTGATCAGGGAGATCATTGATCGACGGGAGATCGAGGTGCGGAGAGTGGACACAAAGGACAACACTGCGGACCCATTCACGAAGGCTTTACCCCAGACTCAGTTCGAGCGGCTGATCGAGATGATAGGTCTTCGATACGCCAGTACATGGCCTTAGTGCAAGTGGGAGATTGTTAGTGTATATGCCCTAGAGGCCATTACTGTATCATACTAGTATGTATATTACTTGATGGAAGCTTGGGATATTCACAGTTGTACAGACAATCTTGCTCAATATAGTAGTATGCTACTTGGTTTGTCTCTGCTTTAATGTGTACTTGTGTGTTTATTTATTATATCACCTATACGCATTAGTAGAGCCCGTTGGATCTTTGCTTGATTACCGGCGTTGTGATGGCGATCACACTCGTGGGGGCTGGGTAATCTACAAGCACATCCATATACACGTCCCTAGTCGTGGGAGTACCGAGATAGGGCATCGATACTCCGGAGTAGACTAGCGTATGCGCTTCTCATCCCAGCACGGGAGACGGTCTGTCCTACAGCCGTCGGTACGTCGTACTTGAGATAGTATACGGGTGCTCGTTGGGTTACGAGTACACTGGACAGGACTCGTCGAGAACTGATGGTTGGTATTATACCTATCGTCAGTTCTCAGTTCCCAGGTGACATGAGTACAGCTTAGTCCGCTGACTTGACACTGTCACTTCGCCTCAAGTGTGTTCCCACTGTTCTTTGATTACTACCCTACCACGGCTCTACTGAGTCGTGCAAACAGGTAGTAGTTGGGAGCAGTCCCGAAGCACTTGGAGGCAGTGACAGTTAGACAGGATTCGTCTCTCCCGGTATTGGGGGTTGACATCGCGCTGTGTCTAGGAGAGCCATTACACGAGTAGTCCCTGGCCAGGGCAAGCGAGATATACTGGTAGGTTCCAGTGTTATCTCAGGGTGTTTTGGGCTTCACTCCGACACGACTTGTACCGCTATTAGGGGTCTGACGCTTGCTGCCCCCTAGGCCCGACATGCGATGTATCAGACGAACAGACCGGACTGTACGGAGATTGTCACATACAGACTCAGTAGGAGTTCGGATGGGTTTACCTCATCGGCCTTCTTATCGACATCTACCTGGGGACCGTTACGTACAGCTAGTGCCGCTTGCGGTCTGTGGTTAAACCCACTGCCAGCGTAGTGTCGAGTCTTTAGAGTCCCACACAGAGAGTTTCCCTGCACTGAGCGAAATGTGTAGAGGCCGTATGGTTTTACGGCAGGGCTGCGATCACTTACGTACACTTGTGTGCGTATGATGTTCGGGCAGGCAGTACTAGTGGGCTTTGGTTTAAGCCAGATCCTAGTATTGCACGGATGGATTTGTTTTGTCTTCTGCGCATCCGCATTCTACGAAATACGGATGCAGGTGTGTATGCACAGTTTTCCGGAGCGATGAAGGAGGAGGTGCCTCATTAGGGTTTTGGCAGTTGGTTCGGCCAAAACCGCTATGTGGCAGGCTCATTAGGGTTTTGACAGTTGATTCGGTCAAAACCATTTTGAGGCCGACTCATTAGGGTTTCGACAGTTCGTTTGGTCAAAACCATTATGAGCCGGGGACATTATTTACTAATCCTTTCGTTGATAATTTTGTTATGGCTAATTACATTGACCATTTGACCATCTTGACTTTGTTGACCATTTGACCAAAGTTGACTTGGATCTTCTTAGAAGTTCTAAAGTATTCTTTGGTTTTCTTTTTCTTTTGTTATGATAATGGTCATGTCATTTGTAGCCATCACCTTTATCTTGATGGGATTAGTAATCATGATATTTATGCATTATTGCAACCATGGTTAGCTTTTCTCTTGGTTAAGCTTTTCATTTGCTTATTCTCATTCTCTCTCTTGAAATGAGAAGCTCCATGGTTGCTAGAAAATCTCCTTCTTCTTTCTCCTCTTGATTTCTCCTTTGATCTCATGTGTTGAGAGAAAAAGGATTCTACTTGACAAACACATCCATACATCCTCTCTACACTACCTAGGGCTTCTAGATTAGCAATCTCCTTGCCCTAGTTACCTCGGCTTGAGGTGGAGCTCGGTGTACATCTCTCGGGTGGATCGTCTTCGACTCAAGGAGGCCGCGGAGGTGACCGAAGTCCGGATCAACCATTGAGCAAGCAATGAGAAGAACAACAAGAAGAGAAAAACATCAAAGAAGAACAACCACAAGAAGTGAAGGAGTTCAAATTGAGGTATAACCACTTTGCCGAGTAGTTAACTCTTCTTTGCAAGTATGCTAGTTTAGTTTAGCAAAGATCCGGCTTTTACGGTCCATGTTACAAAGTTTAGAAAAATTTTAATTTACCGTTTCCGCAACCCCGAAAGTACCGGGAGAGGTAACGTGGACCTAACACGTAGATCATCTTCGACCTCGAAGACTTCAAGCAAGAAAGCTCCTTCTGCCTCGTGAAGCCATGTATGAGCCCGGGAGGACCATGATCGTAGCGAAGGGACTACAACAAGGAGCTTTTGAAGTGAAGGACCGATCTACAAAGGTTGTATTTCGTATTCACTTAGATAGTAAATGGTTTACTATGTTTCCGTATTATATCCTAGCTAACGATTCTAGTTTAGAGTTACCTTTAACGGATTTTTTTTTTAAAATGGCATGAACGATGCCTCCCGAAACCTTGCTGTCGTCGAAGTGAACCCTACAGTGGTATCAGAGCTTAGTTAGGAAATTATACGGATGTTGTTAGATTACGAATACGAAACGAACTCCGAAACTTGAAAACCAAAATGCCACTTTCTGTCGATTTTTAAATGACCCCAATAAATTTTTAAAACATGTACAGATTGATGTATGTATGATACTATGAACACTGAAGAAATCTGGAGCCAAACTGAGCTGTTTGGGCCAGCCACACCTCCCCCTCACCGGCCCAATCCGAGCCCCCCCTCCAAATTTTTCCAGTGTTCTGTTTCTTTGGTTTTGGTACTTCAGTTGTTGTTTATTCTTGCTAAATTGTCATGTGATGGTAATTTACTGTATTGACAAATCGGAGTGTTTCGTAGTCGTAATTTTAACTGTTTTCGGGTATCATTAGACGTTGTTAAAAAGTTCAATCAGATGTCAAATACCCATTTTAACCCTTGCCAGGAAAATTTTCAAGTGTTGGATTTTTTCCGTAGTTAAAAAGCTTTCAAAGATCATGCAAGTTATTCTTTGGACCCTCTAGAAGAACGTAAACCTTAACTCGATTATGTGGCCGTCAAAACCGCCACTTAAACCCTAGGGTTTGTGGTGGTTTAGCGTTTCACATGTGAGGCGTTGGTTTGACCCTTCTACGGCTGGTTCATTGGTGCCGTGGCGTGTGTTGAATTACTTTAAACAATGCTCAAGTGTTGAGTTTTCTGGGTAATCTTGGGTGTTCGATGATTCGATTGGAATGTTTAACATCGTCTAGTTTTCTTTGTTGTGATGACATGTGATGTTATGTACTGCTGGATATGTTATATTGGATCATCGCGTTTTGAATAGCCGGGGGTTTTATGTGAGATGAGAGTTTTTATTTTCATTCATGTAAAATTAAATGTATGTAATATTCTTTTATTGGGGCACTTCCGGGTTGAGGTTGATGTCACCATTTGTATATTATTTACTTTTCCGCACTAGCATAGACCCAAGGAGGAGAGCACAAGTAACCGGGTTCTACAGTCCAGTGGGAGACCAACTTGAGGAGTCGAGTCCGGGTCTCCTAACTCGAGAATTGGTAGGGTTGCTTGCCGCTCTCGTAGGGGTCTAGGGGTGTGGGTTTGGCTATTCATCGCGACCGTGGAATCCGTGTTTTATACAGGCTCAAAATAAAACACGGACCTCCTAGTATATCCATTATTTCATATGATTCTTCTGCTGCGATATCTGTGATGTGATCATTTGATATGTTGAGATAGGTACTGTATATAGTATATATGATATATTATATAGACGTTACTTATGTTTTACACCCGTGCTAGCCCTGCCCCGCTCTGCCATTAGTTACCTAACCTAACGGTGCACGAGGGGACATCGAGGCGATGCGGATGGCATAAGTGTACGTCGTATTTATCTGAGATGTTTAGGTGACTTTATTGATGGGAATTCATTAATATGATTAATGAAAGAAAAGAAACCTAAAACATGTTGTAGAATCAAATTTTTAAAAAGGGTAGCTACAGTTTTGCTTTGTATAGCAATATATATGATATATCCTGCACCTTATTCGATGAGGAAAGAGCCGAGATCTCTTCACCGGGAGTGACCTCTTTAGCAAAACTGGCAGATGCTACAACACTCTGTTTGTTTTTTTGATTGCTTTTGGAGTTTTTGCTTTGCATAGCGATATATATGATATATCCTGCACCTTATTCTATAAGGAAAGAGCCGAGATCCCTTCACCAGGAGTGACCTCTTTAGCAAAACTAATGAAAGCCTCAAAATCACTCCATTTCAAAATTCACTCATTCTACAACGATATCAAGTTCATTACGCAATAGGTTTTCAGAAAAACCTGTCGTAGCTCTCCGTCATTTCAAATAAATTGTATATAGTATTCGTGCTGCATTTGTTGGCTTTCGTCAAGGTGTAGTGTGCGGTAGCTATTTGCTGCTTATCTGCTGCATATGATGCGATTGGATTAGGGTAGTCGTACGGCTTTGTTGGCTTTCGTCAAGGGTCGTGCGGGTGGGTTTAATTCATTCAAGAAATGTACGGGTTGAACTTGACTAGCGGGCTATGGTTTGTTGGCTTTTGTCAAGGTCATAGCACGTTAGGGGCAAAATATTATCGGGAATTTCAAGTATTGAAATTTTCAATGAGATTACATACCTTCTATGAGATAGTTGGATCCCGATACCCACTGCGAGTAATTGTTACTCCTGGGAGAGTTTTACACAGGACAATTAGCCGATTAAGTAGGTGTCTAGAAAGGTGTCAACGGGGTTACGCCCCTGGGAAAACGAGGTTTATTTTAATTAGATCCGTGCGAAAGCACGGGAAACCTCCCTCAAAGTACCGACACTGGCTTGGCTGAAAGATTGGCAAAATTGTAGGGTGTAATTAATCCCGGCTAGTCTTTTCTTTTAGGGTTTGAAGGAAGATTTGATAAAAACAGTGGGAGCCATCCTGATTAGATAAAATAATAACCAATATGATCTTGCAAGAGCATACGCTAAAGTATTTTCTTCTCTCTCTCTCCCGGTAGCGACCATATCATGCCTTAATCAAGATAATAATATGGATGTATTGACCGTACCCACATATTATACTGTGCTGGGGAACGTTGGTTCCGTTCTTTCTTATAAAAGTTATAAGACTGAACAGGATATAGGGAAATACCAGGATTCCCATGCCACCCGAATGAAGAAAGTACATGGTGATGCATTTTCTTCGGGTGTGTTCGTTATAGAGAACCGTTTCTCCATTTGCTCTACGTCCTGGGTTATAGATACTGGGTCAGGATCCCATATATGTAATCAGTTACATGGGATGAGAAAAGGTAGAGAACTTGGAGAAGGTGATAAAGACATAAGGGTTGGAAATGGTGCAATTGTTGCAGCTAAAACCGTCGGGGAATATCACCTTGTATTGCCAACTAGTAATACATTGATTATGAACGAATGCTATTACATGCTGAACCTGATATGCAACATTATATCGGTTTCTTTGTTGAGTAAAGAGGGATATAATTTTTTATTACAGGATAATGTTATGAACATTTTTCTAAACCAAAAGTTGGTTGGATCAGGCACATTGTGTAATGGCATTTATGTTCTAAATCAATCAACAGTTCTAAGCATAACAAACACACACAAGAGGAAGAGTTCAGAAATGAACGAATCCTTCTTGTGGCATTGTAGACTTGGTCATATAAATGCGACACGGCTAGCTAAGATGCATAAGGATGGATATTTGTAACCGTTCGAATTTTCATCTTATGATACTTGCCAGTCATGTCTCAAAGGCAAGATGACCAAAACTCCGTTTACGGGACACAGAGAAAGAGTCACTGAATTCTTGGGACTGATACATAGCGATGTATGCGGTCCCATGTCTACACATGCCAGGGATGGTTCTTCGTACTTCATTACATTCAATGACGATCTCTCAAGATACGGACATGTGTTCTTGATAAAACACAAGTCTAAAGCTTTTGAGAAATTTAGAGAATATAAACAAGAAGTCGAGAAACAAACCGGGAAAAGTATTAAAATCTTTCGATCTGATCGCGGAGGTGAATACTTGAGCAATGAATTCCTGGACTTCCTAAAAGAGAATGGGATTCTCTCTCAGCTGACTTCTCCATATACATCACATCACAACGGTGTATCGGAACGGAGGAACCGCACCCTATTAGATATGGTGCGCTCTATGATGAGCACAGCTGAGTTACTTATTTCCTTCTGGGGGTATGCGCTAGAGACAGCCATACATCTATTGAATATGTCCCCCAACAAATCTGTGCCTACCACTCCATATGAGATATGGAAAGAGAAGAGACCATGTCTTAATTATGTTAAGATATGGGGTTGTCCAGCCTATGTCAAACGACAAAATTCGGACAAACTCGAGGCACGGTCTGTTCTATGCAAATTTGTAGGATATCCTAAGAATTCACAAGGGTATATCTTCTACCACACTGAGGAACAAAAGGTGTTTGTTTCTCGGCATGCCACATTTTTAGAAAAGGAATTTCTTGTAAAAGAGATTAGTGGTCATGAGGAGAACTGGAAGAGGTTCCACCTACAAAAGCTGCAACAGAAGATCTGGTGGAACCAGAGGATTCGGTAGTTCCCGATAAACCCCAGCCACTCCGCTGATCTAGTAGGGTTTCTCACCCACCTGAGAGATACTACAGTTTTCTCATGGATGGTGGAAGCGAGGATTGCATCATGGAGGATGATGACCCAACTAGCTTCGATCAAGCCATCACGAGTGGGGATTCAGTGAAATGGCTGGATGCAATGCGGTCCGAGATGGAATTCATGTACACCAACAAAGTATGGACTTTGAAAGTTGCTCCTGAAGGGGTAAAACCCATTGGGAGCAAGTGGATTTTCAAGAAAAAAACTTGGTGTAGATGGGAATGTGGAGACTTTCAAAGCTAGACTTGTTGCAAAGGGTTTTCGTCAGCGACCAGGTGTCGACTATGACGAAACCTTTTCTCCAGTGGCTATGCTTAAATCCATCCAGATCATGCTTGCCATTGCTGCATATCATGACTATGAAATCTGGCAAATGGATATTAAGACCGCCTTTCTAAATGGTGATTTGGAAGAGTGCGTGTACATGACTCAGCCAGAGGGCTTCATAGACAGTGGGAGCAGCGGAAAGGTGTGCAAGCTGCTTAAATCCATCTATGGGTTAAAGCAAGCATCGCGGAGTTGGAACATCTTCTTTGACGTCGTTATCAAAGAGTTTGATTTCGTCAAAAACGTAGATGAACCTTGTATATACAAAAAGGTGGCAGAGAGTAAGGCTATCTTCCTCGTATTGTATGTGGACGACATACTCTTGATAGGAAATGATATTCCAATGCTGCAATCGGTCAAGCTCTTCTTATCACAAAGATTCTCAATGAAAGATCTAAGGGATGCCTCCTACATCTTAGGGATTAAGATCTATAGAGATACTGGGATTGTCCCAATCCAGGTACATTGACACCATACTAAAGCAGTTTAGTATGGAGGAATCCAAGCGTGGGTTTTTACCCACGATCTCTGGGCTCACTTTCTCCAAAGAGATGTCTCCCAAGACTGATTTGGAGAGAGCTCGCATGCAAGGGATACCCTATGCTTCGGCAATAGGCTCGATCATGTACGCGATGTTATGTACCAGACCCGATGTAGCACATTCACTATGCGTAGTGAGTAGGTATCAAGCTGATCCTGGAGAGAGTCACTGGATAGCTGTGAAAAGCATTCTCAAGTACTTGTGAAGGACTAAAGAAATGCTCTTGGTGTATGGTAACGGAGAACTCCAAGTGGAGTCTTTTACCGATTCGAGCTTCCAGAGTGATAAGGATGACTCTAAGTCGCACTCGGGATTTGTCTTTACCCTCAATGGAGGGGTGGTTAGCTGGAAGAGTTCCAAGCAGGAAACCGTGGCAGACTCGACGATGTAGGCTGAATACATCGCTGCCAACGATGCTGCCAAAGAGGTTGTCTGGATCAAGAAGTTCATTACTGAACTTGGAGTGGTTCCATCCATTAAGGATCCAATACCTTTGTATTGTGATAACAATGGAGTGGTGGCTTTGGCCAGGAACTAAGGTCCCATCAGCGATCCAGGCATATTCTGAGGAGGTATCACCTGATCCGGGAGATAGTAGATCGTCGGGAGATCGAGGTCAGGAGGGTTGACATGAAGAACAACACAGCGGATCCACTCACGAAGGCCATTCCCCAGATACAGTTTGAGAGACTCTTCGGGATGCTCGGTATGCGATACTACAGCAGCTGGCCCTAGTGCAAGTAGGAGATTGTTAGTTATATGTATACCCTAGAGGCCAGTATTGTACATATGATGTATATTATATTGGATGCTTGGACATATATATAGAGGACTTTCTTGCTCGATATGATAGTATGCTATCTGGTTGCTCTTTATCTTAACATGTATACTTGTCTCTTGATACTGTCTTATGGTTACATGTTGGTAAAGCCCTTAGGATGTGTACTTGACTACTTGGACTATGATACAGATCATACTAGTGGGGCCATGGTAGTCCATAAGTTCATCCTTTAATGTTCCTAGTCGTAGGTGTATCGAGACAGGGCATCGATATACCAGAGCAGACTAGCGTATACGCTTCTCGACCCATGAGATGGGCAATGGATGATCCCATAACTATTAGTGTTTGACATCAGAGATTGTATACGGGTGCTCATTGGAGACTGGGTACACTGGACAGACTCGCCGAGAACTCCCATATGGTATTATACCTCACGTCAGATGGCAGTTCTCTGGTGACACTTGTACAGGTTAGTCTGTAGACCCTAGATCGTCATAGAGTCTTGTGTGATTCCCACTGTGCTTTGATTTTCACCTTACCAAGTCCAAGAGGGCATGCAAAACGGTGGTTTTTGGGTACAGTCTCGAGTCAAATGGAGGCAATGAGCAATAGGAGGGTTTCGTCTCTCCCGGTATTGGGGGTTGATGTTGAGCTGTGCTCGATTGGCCATAATAGGGAAGTCCCTGGCCAGGGCTGTTTTAGAAATTTACTAGTAAGTGTTACCAGTAGTTTCTCGACCCGTTATGAGCCTCATATCGGCACGACTTATCGGTTATTGAGGTCTGACGTTTACCACCACTAGACTTGTATGCGACATATCAGACGAGGACACCGGACTGTACGGCAAGTGTTACCGTCAGGCTTTTACAGGAGTTGGAGCGGGCTTGCTTGCTGATCTTCTGATCGCTCATTACCCGGGTAGCCGTTACGTCCAGCTAGTACCGCTGATGGCTTGTGGGTGCTTGATGTGATCATCACCTACTGCCGGCGTATTGACGAGTCTTTAGAGTCCTACATAGAGGTTTTACTGGCTCAGGAAAAACGAAATAGGAGCGCATATGTGATATGTGCGGGACCGAGAATAATGCGTGTATATGATACTGTATTCTATTCTCCCGACTTTTGTATCTGCCGGTTGTATGTGATATTGCCGGGTTATCGAATCAAGTGTTGATTCGATAAGTTGGTACATTTTGTGTTAGTCGGTTATATGCGATATAACCGGATTATTAAGTCAAGTGTTGATTTAATAATTTAGTGTATAATTGTATATGTGATATACTAATTTACATTAACTAATATTGGTTCACTTAAACATTTGTTTTTCTCACTTTTGCACAACTTAATATATATGTAATATATATTAATTTGTGTTTTGTTTATTGTATCATGGTTGTTGATACATCTTTCATGGGTGTGTAAGACATACACCATTCTAATTGTGATATTAGGTTTTATTATTTAAGGTAATTACAAAATAAGTGGAGGTTTTGTCACAAGCATGAAGCTTGTAGAAGCTAGGGTTTGCTTTGACAAAGTCCACTCACTTTGTTTTTACCTTAGATATTAAGTAACCTAACCATCACACTTAGCCATGGTTATGGCTCTACATGGGTTAGTATATGATACTCACTCACCCATGGTTAGCTCACTCACTTGATCATTATCCTCATCTCATTATTTGTTCATCTTCTTCCTTGAGCTCAAAAGCTCTCTAGGTTTTGATTAAGTGAGAAAGAAAAGTGAGATAAATAATTCTAAGGTGTTCCCACTTCCTATTTCCTCATCCTCTGCTAGGCACTTTAGTTTAGGGTGTTTGCTTCACTAATTCTCTAGTTAGTGAAGAAGAAGCTTGAGTTCGTATTCCCTCGACGTAGATCAACTTCTGTCTCGAAGACTTCATGCAAGGACGCTCCTTCTGTCTCGTGAAGCCATGTAAGAGCCCGGGAGGACCATGATCGCAGCGAAGGGACTACAACAAGGAGCTTTTGAAGTGAAGGACCGATCTACAGAGATTGTATTTCGTATTCACTTAGATAGTAAATGGTTTACTATGTTTCCGTATTATATCCTAGCTAACGATTCTTGTTTAGAGTTACCTTTAACGGCAAATTTTTTAAAATGGCATGAACGATGCCTCCCGAAACCTTGCTGCCGTCGAAGTTGTAAGTCCACGTTGCCCACCCCGGTGCTTACGGGGAGGCGGAAAACATAATAAAAATCGGATTTTTATCAACTATAGGCAACATGGACTATGCTCTAAGGATCTTTACTAAACAAAAACTTGCTAAAGCTAACTTGAAAGTAGCTAAGTGGTAGAAAGGTTATACCTTTTGTCTCTTTGTCCTTCTCTCCTTGCTCCTAGAAGTAGTAGAAGGAGGTCACCTTGTCGTCTTCTCCCGTCAAAGAAAGATCCACCCGAAAGCCTCAACCTTTGGCTTCAACTCCAAGCTAGGAGTAACTAGGGTGCAAGAAGTGCTAATACTTGAACCCTAGATGAGAGTAGAGAAGATCAAGAGAGGGTTTTTCTCAAGCTCAAGTGTTTCTCAACACATGAGAGGGAGAGAGCTTGAGGGAGAGGAAGAACAAGAGAGAGAAATGAAATGAGATAATGAGAAAGAATAAAGCCATTCTCACTAATATATGTGTATTAATTTAATTAGATAATTAGTAAGATAATTGTCATGGCTTAATCAAGACATGACCATTATCATTTCATTTTAAATGCAAATTGCAAGGATCAAAGAGCATCTTCCAAATGAAATGATGATGGTCAAAGTGTCAACCAAGGTCAACAAGTCAAAGAAGTCAAATGGTCAACAACCATAACCATGGACAATTATTAAACTAATTATTAATTAACAATAATACACACATAAAAATTAGGGTTAATAAAATGACAATAGCCATTAACCCTAATCAAGGTCCTCTCCCTCTGTCTCAAGTAACTGTGCATACGCACCCGCATCCGTGATCCGAGGAACACGAATACAATGAGAAAAACCAATCTCAAAATATATACTAGGATCCGGCTTAAACCAAAGCCCGCTAGTATAAACTGTCCGGACAGCAAACGTGCACAAGTGCGCGAATGTGAACGAACCCTGTCGCAAAACCATGCGACCTCTACTCATTTTGCCTAAAGGCGAATAGCTCTCTGTGTGGGACTATAAAGACTCGACACTACGCTGGCAGTGGGTTTAACCACAGACCGCAAGCGGCACTAGCTGTACGTAACGGTCCCCAGGTAGATGTCGATAAGTAGACTGACGAGGTGAACCCCATCTGAACTCCTATTGAGCCTGTATATGACAATCTCCGTACAGTTCGGTCTGTTCGTCTGATACATCGCATGGCGGGCCTAGGGGGGCGGTGAACGTCAGTCCCCTAATAGCGGTACAAGTCGTGCCGGAGTGAAGCCCAGAACACCCTGAGATAACACTGGAAACCTACCAGTATATCTCGTTTGCCCTGGCCAGGGACTACTCGTGTAATGGCTCTCCTGGACACAGCGCGATGTCAACCCCCAATACCGGGAGAGACGAATCTTGTCTAACCGTCACTGCCTCCAAGTGCTTCGGGACTGCACCCAAAAACTACCTGTTTGCACGACTCCTTTGAGCCGTGGTAGGGTAGTAATCAAAGTGCAGTGGGAACACACTCGAGGCGAAGTGACAGTGTCAAGTCAGCGGACTAAGATGTACTCATGTCACCTGGGAACTGATAACTGACGATAGGTATAATACCAACCAACAGTCCCCGACGAGTCCTGTCCAGTGTACTCGTAACCCAACGAGCACCCGTATACTATCTCAGGTACGACGTACTGACGGCTGTGGGACAGACCGTCTCCCACACTGGGATGAGAAGCGCATACGCTAGTCTACTCCGGAGTATCGATGCCCTGTCTCGATAGTCCAACGACTAGGGACCTGTATAAGGATGTGCTTATAGATCACCCAGCTCCCACGAGTGTGAGCGCCATCACAACGCTGGTAATCAAGCAAAGATCCTAAGGGCTCTACTAATATGTATATCAGCAATATGCTAAAAGAAACACATGCACATATTAAAGCAGAGACAAACCAAGTAGCATACTACCATTTCGAGCAAGATTGTATATACAACTGTGAATATCCCAAGCTTCCATCAAGTAATATACAAACTAGTATGATACAGTAATGGCCTCTAGGGCATATACACTAACAGAAGTGAACCCTACACTTCATTCTTCACTTGTTATTTTCTTGTGTTGCTCTCTTGAGCTCTCTACCTCTTCTTCCTCTTTCTCTTCATGCATCAAAACTCCAACCCCTCACATGTGATGTGAACCATGGAGTTTTGAACAAACTAGTGAGCTAAACCAAACCCCTACTTCACCATTCTACACTTGATTAGCAATCAAGTGTAGTGTGTTGCCTTCACTAAAGATAGTTTAGTGAAGAGATAGTTTGAGCTAGAGGGACTCGGGTGGATCGTCTTCGGCGCGAAGATCACGGAGGAAGCACATTCAAACTCGAAGAGGAGCCTAGTGGAGTCGTGTGGACTACACCCCGGAGCTTTAGAAGAGAAGGACACAGTCATCAAAGGTTGTAGCCATCTTTACTTTTTTAGTTTTTCATATCATCATAGGTTTAACCCTAATTATTCTAGTTAAGATCTTGGTAAGTCTAACATAGCACCTAAAATTTTTAAATTTGGCACGCTTGATGCTACTAAAACCTTGTAATGGTGCTAGGGTAGACTTTCAACGACTGTGAGTCGAATCCAGAGATGGTAATTTTATCTCAGGCAAGGTGCTGAACGTTCATACAAATTTCCTTTAGAACCCTCACATTGAAAAGGTTAACAAAGGATCCGTTGTCGACAAGGATTTTCACTTTCTTGATGTCGTGGCAGTACTTGGTGACATATAACGGGCGATTATGTTCGTACATACCGAGGAGATCTTCATCGCTGAATGTAATATCAGCTGTAATACTACACTCATTGCATAAGCCACATCCGGTCTGGTACACAACATCACATACATTATAGAGCCTACCGCAGAAGCGTAGGGTATAATAGACATGCGATCCCTCTCCAAATCATTCTTGGGAGACATCTCTTTGGAGAGGGTGATCCCGTGAAAAGCCGGTAGATTACCGCGCTTGGAATCTTCCATACTGAATCTCTTCAGTATGGCGTCGATGTACCTGGACTGTGAAAGTCCTAATATCCTCTTGGATCTGTCACGGTAGATCCGGATACCCAGAATGTATGAGGCATCACCCAGGTCTTTCATGGAGAACCTGTGTGACAAGAACCCCTTGACAGATTGTAGCATAGGAATGTCATTTCCTATTAAGAGAATGTCATCCACGTATAAAACGAGGAATACTACAGTTCTCGCTAAAAATCTACAATAGATGCATGGTTCATCTGGATTTTTGATAAAGCCAAATTCCTTGACCGTCTCATCAAAGCAGATGTTCCTACTCCGCGATGCCTGCTTTAGTCCATAAATGGACTTAAGCAACTTGCACACCTTTCCGCTGCTCCCACTCTGAATGAAACCCTCTGGCTGATCCATATAGACACACTCCTCTAAATGACCATTTAGAAAAGCTGTCTTTACGTCCATCTGCCAAATCTCATAATCGTGGAAGGTAGCAATGGCAAGAAGGATCCGAATGGATTTCAGCATAGCTACTGGAGAAAAGGTTTCGTCATAGTCCAAACCAGGTCGCTGACGAAAGCCCTTTGCTACCAGTCTAGCTTTATAGGTCTCAACCTGTCCATCTACACCAATCTTCCTTTTGAAGATCCACTTGCATCCTACGGGTTTTACCCCGTCTGGAGCAATGTCCAACGTCCATACTTTGTTGGTGTTCATGGACTCCATCTCGGTCCGCATTGCATCCAGCCATTTTACCGAGTCGACGATCTGAATGGCTTGCTGGAAGCTAGTATGCTCATCACAGTCTATGATGCAATCCTCTCTATCCCCGTCAATGAGAAAACCGTAGTATCTCTCGGGCGGATGAGACTGCCTACTACTCCTGCGGAGTGGCGTGGGAATGTCCTGATCTTTCGAACCCTCTGGTTCAACCAAGCTTTCAGTAATAGCTCGTGGTTCTGGAATTTCTTCCAGTTCTATTGTGCTCCCACTTAATTCTTTTTCTATGAACTGGTGTTCTAGAAAGTGGGCATGGCGAGAAACAAGGACTTTTTATTCCTCTTCGCAATAGAAGTAATATCCCTTGGAGCTCTTTGGATATCCCACAAACTTGCACTGTACTGAGCGTGCCTCGAGCTTGTCCGCATGCTGCTTTTTTACAAAAGCCGGACATCCCCATGTCTTAATATGATTAAGATAGGGTTTCTTCCCACACCACATCTGATATGGTGTAGTAGGCACAGTCTTAGTTGGAACCCGGTTCAAAAGGGATGCAGCTGATTCTAGCGCATATCCCCAAAACGATCGCGGCAACTCAGCGTTACTCATCATGGACCGTACCATATCCAATAGGGTTCAGTTCCGTCTCTCCGATACACCATTATGTTGCGGAGTGTATGGAGGAGTAAGCTGAGAGAGAATTCCATTCTCTTTTAAGTAACCCAGGAACTCGGCACTCAAGTATTCACCACCTCGATCAGATTTCAGTGTCTTTATACTTTTGCCTGTTTGTTTTTCTACTTCATTCTTATATTCCTGGAATTTTTCAAAAGCCTCGGATTTATGTTTCATTAAGAAGATATAACCGTACCTTGAAAAGTCATCCGTAAAAGTAATGAAGTAAGAATAACCGCTTCGCGCATGTGTAGACATTGGACCGCACACGTCGCTGTGTACGAGTCCCAAGAGCTCGCTCGCTCTTTCTCCGTGTCTAGTAAACGGAGTCTTTGTCATCTTTCCCTTGAGACAGGATTGACAAGTTGCATACGATTGATATTCGAACGAATCCAAATATCCTTCTGTGTGTAATTGGAATTGTGGAGACAAACATTGGAATCTCGGGGATTCAGATTGAGCAGGTCCAAGACAGCATATATGCACTGCAAATTTAGTAGCCAGAGAAATCAAAACCATATTGGTATAACATTGGAAGGTCAAGAGATATCACCGAGCGACCAGTTTAGATATCTAGGTTCCATCATCCAAAGGAATGGGGAGATCGATAGTGATGTTAATCAAAGGATCCAAGCTGGTTGGTTGAAATGGAGGAGTGCAACAGGGATTTTGTGTGATCGTAACTTTCCGTTAAAATTGAAAGGGAAGTTTTATCGGAGCGCTATTCGGCCTGCCTTATTATATGGTACAGAATGCTGGGCTCCTAAGAAGCATCATACACAGAAGATGCACGTAGCGGAGATGCGCATGCTTCGTTGGATGTGCGGTAACACTAGAAAAGACAAGGTGCGAAATGAGGATATTCGTGCAAAAGTTGGTGTAGCACCCGTGGAGGAGAAGATGCGGGAAAACCGGCTTAGATGGTTTGGTCATGTGCGACGCAGACCTATGGAAGCACCGGTTCGACGAATAGATACTCTCGATATGGGTAATGGCAAAAGAGCAAAAGGGAGACCGAAGAAAACATGGATGGAGGTGATACGAAACGATATGGTTGCCAAAGGACTCGATGAAAGTATATTGTTCGATAGAAGTGAGTGGAGACAGAGGATTCATGTGTTGGACCCGGCGTGATTCTCATGTTGGTTCATGTAGCCTACCCCTTATACTTGGGATAAAAGGCTCAGTTGTTGTTGTTGTTGTTGTTGTTGTTGTTGTTGTGTGTAATTTAGTCAACCTTCTCTCATTGATGTGACCCAGTCTACAATGCCATAAGAAAGTTTTATTGATTTCTGGAGACTTTCTTTTGTGTGTATTCTGGACATTGAAAATCTGTGGTTGGTTTAATACGTATATACCGTTGTTCAATGTACCTGACCCAATCAATGCTTGATTAAGGTGAATGTTCACTACATTACTTACAAATGCAAATTCATAACCTTCTTTAGATAATAAAGATACAGAAATGATATTACAGGTTGCATTTGGTACATAATAACAACTACGTAAAACCAAAAAATGTCCATCCGACAATCCCAGGTGATAGTCCCCTACGGCCTCAGCATCCATGCTAGCACCGTTCGCAACTCTGAGGGTCATGTCACCTGCCTTCAAAACTCTACGCTTTCTCAACACCTGCAAAGAATTACAGATATGAGATCCTGATCCGGTATCCAATACCCAGGAAGTAGAGTTTATTGATATACAGTTTTCAATAACATACACACCTGAAGCTGAAGCTGCAACTCGCTTCAAATCCTGTGTTCTGTCTTTCCAAGCCTTGCAATCCTGTTTCCAGTGACCACTTTTGTGACAATAGAAGCATTCTTCCTTCCCCACTAGCTTCCCCGCTATCTTTGTTGCTTTACCTTTTCCCTTCGTATCCACTTTACCGACACCGCCTCTTGGTTTGGCGGGGGCTTTCTTCTTCTTACCCTTGGCTTTCGCCCTGGATCTAGAAGAGGAAGATCCTCCTACAAACAAAGTGGATGTCTCCCTACCTTTCTGTAGGGTGCCTTCAGCACTCCTCAACATGTTCAGAAGTTCGGAAAGTTCTACCTCCTTTCCTTGCATGTTGAAGTTGATAATAAACTGGGCGTAAGTGGAAGGAAGGGACTGGAGAATTAAATCAGTATAGAGTTCATTCTCCAACGTGGTCCCAAGGTCCGCGAGCTCCTCAATGTAGCCAATCATCTTAAGCACGTGTTCCGCTACGGATGATCCGACGGCCAACCTTGCCGAAAATAGCTTCTTCGACACTTCGTATCTTGCGATACGAGACTGCTCCCCATACAGTTCTTTTATATGAAGAAATATGGACTCTAGGTCCATATTCTCGTGCCTCCTCTGATGTTCATTGTCCATCGAGGCTAATACGAGGCATTTGGCCTTCGCGCAATCTATCTCCCATGTCTTACGGATTTCCTTATCCGCGACGCTGGAGGTGGGACCCGGGACAGGGGGTGCTTTGGTGTTAAGGACATACCCCAATTTATCGTAAGTGATTGCCATCTTGACATTCCTGAGCCAATCTTTGTAGTTTGGCCCTGTCAATATGTTTTTATCTAGTAATAACTTAAGTCCGGTCATCTTGAATGGTCGCTGCAATTAGGAGAGAGAAAAGAAACACTTTAGCATGATGCTCTTGCAAGTTTAGAGTGGTTTTTAATTTGTCTAAACTGGATGGCTCCCACTGTCTCTCGAATCCCTTCTCAAACCGTAAAGAAAGGATTAGTCAGGATTACTCTCACCGTACAATACTTGCTTAACCGTTCAGCCAGGCCATTGTCGGTACTTCGAGGGAGGTTTTCCAACGCTTTCGCGAAGTTCCTTAATTAAGTAATCTCTTTTCCCTGTGGGCGTAGCCCCGCTAACACTTTTCTAGACACCTACTAAGTTTATAGCATTGATCGTTAAGTGAGAGTTTTCCCGAGGAGTAGCATATACTCACAGTAGGATCGGGATCCAAATATCATCGCGTGATAAAACCGAAGGAATCCTACCAGAATCATCACACTCCAAATGGTATGCAAAGCTAGCAAGTTTCAGTACTTATGAAACTCCCGATGTGGATTTTTGCCCCATGCTCTTATGACCTTGACTTTGGCCAAAATATCATAAGTCACATGTCAAGTTCTACCCGTCATTCTCCTGGTCAATTTGGACCCACCCGTACCTACCCTTGACTTTGGCCAAAATGGCAGCACGACTGTCCCAAACCAACGCATCTATCTATGTTGCACATGAATACCCAATAGCTACCAATCACTATGCCTTGACTTTGGCCAAAATACATAGCTTGAATACTTTTTGACCATTCATGTGGAATGACGGAGGGCTACGGATGGTTTGGCGAAACCGTGAACGTAGTGAACTTGATCTAATCGATGGAACGCGATAGCTTTTAAATGGAGTGGTTCAAGCTCCGCGTTTAAAAGTTTAGTTTTGAAAAGAACCGAGTGGTTTTCAAAGTGTTCCAATCGACTTTTACTTGGTTTATTTTCTTGCATTTGTTCTTTTAATGCATCCCATCATTTAACCCTACCATTGCAGAAAACAACCAAAATATGACGTACGCTTATGCCATTCGCATTCGCCACGGGGCCCCGTCATCACCCGTTAGGTTACTTAACTAACGACAGAGCGGGGGCTGGGCTAGCGCGGCTGTAAAACATAAGCAACGCCTAAATAGTTATCATATATAAATATATAGCAATGATAGACATTACAGATCACAGATGAATACATTGGATATACTAGGAATCTGCAATCCGTTCGAGCCTGCAACGAAAAGCGGATTACACGGTCGCGGTGAATAGCCAAATACCCCACCCAAGACCCCTACGGGTGCGGCAAACTACCCGCCAAGTACCCGAAGCGAAGCAACCTCCCTCACCACCATGAGTAGGCCACTCGGCACTCCGAGATACCCGGTAGTTTGTGCACCCCCTCCATGGGTCTATCCTAGGAGCAAAAGCAGCAAAAAGAATTATACAATGGCGGCTACAACCCCGACCCGGTTGTGCGGCCAAACAAATAATAATATTACATCAATTTACATATTACAAATGAATGAAAGAAAAGCAACACTCATCTCACATCCATCCCGGCTATTCACCCACGACAATCCAACCCATTCATATACACAAACCAGTATCAAACACAGATCATAGAGATGTATAACCCCGACTAATCGACATATAGCGATTAGCCGACGTTCAATACATGCAAACATCACAGATATAACCTTCATAGTCAAAGTATAGTGAAGTTCGGAAAAAAAATACGGAATTATAGGCCCCCAAAAATAAATTTCTATTCTGGAAAATCTGGGCACATATAATATATCTTAAAAATCCCAAATCCAAGCCAGAGATACACTGCACCAAACTCGACCCAGTGAGGAGTACAAACGGCGGCGGTTCCGCAGCAATAGCTTGCTATTGCCGCGGAAACACGGCGGTTTAGTCGACTCACTGGACCGGGTTTTGTGGTTATCTTTAAAAAACCCTGAGATGATTTTAGGTGTATGACAAATTTTGTTTTGACCAGAAAATTTTTTAACAGAAACTAGGGTTTTTAAAAAACTCGGTTTTTGGATTTTTCGGTTTCGAACTTCGTTACACTTCACTATCTAGCTAGTTTATGTTTAGTTAGGCTCTGATACCACTGTAAGCCCATGTTGCCCACCCCGGTGCTTACGGGGAGGCGGAAAACATAATAAAAATCGGATTTTTATCAACTATAGGCAACATGGACTATGCTCTAAGGATCTTTACTAAACAAAAACTTGCTAAAGCTAACTTGAAAGTAGCTAAGTGGTAGAAAGGTTATACCTTTGGTCTCTTTGTCCTTCTCTCCTTGCTCCTAGAAGTAGTAGAAGGAGGTCACCTTGTCGTCTTCTCCCGTCAAAGAAAGATCCACCCGAAAGCCTCAACCTTTGGCTTCAACTCCAAGCTAGGAGTAACTAGGGTGCAAGAAGTGCTAATACTTGAACCCTAGATGAGAGTAGAGAAGATCAAGAGAGGGTTTTCTCAAGCTCAAGTGTTTCTCAACACATGAGAGGGAGAGAGCTTGAGGGAGAGGAAGAACAAGAGAGAGAAATGAAATGAGATAATGAGAAAGAATAAAGCCATTCTCACTAATATATGTGTATTAATTTAATTAGATAATTAGTAAGATAATTGTCATGGCTTAATCAAGACATGACCATTATCATTTCATTTTAAATGCAAATTGCAAGGATCAAAGAGCATCTTCCAAATGAAATGATGATGGTCAAAGTGTCAACCAAGGTCAACAAGTCAAAGAAGTCAAATGGTCAACAACCATAACCATGGACAATTATTAAACTAATTATTAATTAACAATAATACACACATAAACATTAAGGTTAATAAAATGACAATAGCCATTAACCCTAATCAAGGTCCTCTCCCTCTGTCTCAAGTAACTGTGCATACGCACCCGCATCCGTGATCTGAGGAACACGAATACAATGAGAAAAACCAATCTCAAAACATATACTAGGATCCGGCTTAAACCAAAGCCCGCTAGTATAAACTGTCCGGACAGCAAACGTGCACAAGTGCGCGAATGTGAACGAACCCTGTCGCAAAACCATGCGACCTCTACTCATTTTGCCTAAAGGCGAATAGCTCTCTGTGTGGGACTATAAAGACTCGACACTACGCTGGCAGTGGGTTTAACCACAGACCGCAAGCGGCACTAGCTGTACGTAACGGTCCCCAGGTAGATGTCGATAAGAAGACTGACGAGGTGAACCCCATCTGAACTCCTACTGAGCCTGTATGTGACAATCTCCGTACAGTCCGGTCTGTTCGTCTGATACATCGCATGGCGAGCCTAGGGGGGCGGTGAACGTCAGTCCCCTAATAGCGGTACAAGTCGTGCCGGAGTGAAGCCCAGAACACCCTGAGATAACACTGGAAACCTACCAGTATATCTCGCTTGCCCTGGCCAGGGACTACTCGTGTAATGGCTCTCCTGGACACAACGCGATGTCAACCCCCAATACCGGGAGAGATGAATCTTGTCTAACCGTCACTGCCTCCAAGTGCTTCGGGACTGCACCCAAAAACTACCTGTTTGCACGACTCCTTTGAGCCGTGGTAGGGTAGTAATCAAAGTGCAGTGGGAACACACTCGAGGCGAAGTGACAGTGTCAAGTCAGCGGACTAAGCTGTACTCATGTCACCTGGGAACTGATAACTGACGATAGGTATAATACCAACCAACAGTCCCCGACGAGTCCTGTCCAGTGTACTCGTAACCCAACGAGCACCCATATACTATCTCAGGTACGACGTACTGACGGCTGTGGGACAGACCGTCTCCCACACTGGGATGAAAAGCGCATACGCTAGTCTACTCCGGAGTATCGATGCCCTGTCTCGATAGTCCAACGACTAGGGACCTGTATAAGGATGTGCTTATAGATCACCCAGCTTCCACGAGTGTGAGCGCCATCACAACGCTGGTAATCAAGCAAAGATCCTAAGGGCTCTACTAATATGTATATCAGCAATATGCTAAAAGAAACACATGCACATATTAAAGCAGAGACAAACCAAGTAGCATACTACCATTTCGAGCAAGATTGTATATACAACTGTGAATATCCCAAGCTTCCATCAAGTAATATACAAACTAGTATGATACAGTAATGGCCTCTAGGGCATATACACTAACAGAAGTGAACCCTACACTTCATTCTTCACTTGTTATTTTCTTGTGTTGCTCTCTTGAGCTCTCTACCTCTTCTTCCTCTTTCTCTTCATGCATCAAAACTCCAACCCCTCACATGTGATGTGAACCATGGAGTTTTGAACAAACTAGTGAGCTAAACCAAACCCCTACTTCACCATTCTACACTTGATTAGCAATCAAGTGTAGTGTGTTGCCTTCACTAAAGATATTTTAGTAAGAGATAGTTTGAGCTAGAGGGACTCGGGTGGATCGTCTTCGGTGCGAAGATCATGGAGAAAGCACATTCAAACTCGAAGAGGAGCCTAGTGGAGTCGTGTGGACTACATCCCGGAGCTTTAGAAGAGAAGGACACAGTCATCAAAGGTTGTAGCCATCTTCACTTTTTTAGTTTTTCATATCATCATAGGTTTAACCCTAATTATTCTAGTTAAGATCTTGGTAAGTCTAACATAGCACCTAAAATTTTTAAATTTGGCACGCTTGATGCTACTAAAACCTTGTAATGGTACTAGGGTAGACTTTCAACGACTGTGAGTCGAATCCAGAGATGGTAATTTTATCTCAGGCAAGGTGCTGAACGTTCATACAAATTTCCTTTAGAACCCTCACATTGAAAAGGTTAAAAAAGGATCCGTTGTCGACAAGGATTTTCACTTTCTTGATGTCGTGGCAGTACTTGGTGACATATAACGGGCGATTATGTTCGCACGTACCGAGGAGATCTTCATCGCTGAATGTAATATCAGCTGTATGGACCTCTACCATTTCATTTTTCATTTTTTCTTCTGCGAGGAAAGCTTGGAATTCATCAGGCTCCTGTAATGCCTTGATCAGGAAATCTCGTGCCTCTTTGGATAAGAGGAGAGCCTCCAATATGCTCAGTTGTGAGGGTATTTTTCTCAGATGTGCCAGGACGTTGTAATCCACCTTGTTTTTCTTAGGCGGGTCTTCTATGGTGAGCTCTTTTACCACTCTGTCGTCGTGAGAAATTTCCTCAGGGATTTTTTCGTTCCCTTTGTCTTTTTTGTTTGAAACTTTGTTTGTATGTCCGAGGTTCTTCTTAGGCAGCGTGCGGTTACGCAGCTAAATATTTTCGCAGTTCTTCTCCTTCTCTTTTTTTTCGGAGGCAAAGTCTTTGAAAAGAGAGTTGATGGGCATTTCATCCTCAGAATCGCTCCTGAATGTAAGAACTTGGGGTTTCCCTCCTTCCGAACTGGTACCAACCATATGACAGTTGCCATTCGTTTCTCCATGTGTGCTCGTCCCATTATTTTTCCATCGACGAGCGCGATCTTCGCATTTCATCCTCTTGATGTGTTTTTAGTGGGTAACGTATCCTTGCCACCACTTCTTGAAAGCACTGTATTCCTTGGTGGGGTGGGTGACCCTCCGATGATAGACAGTAGCTTGGATGTGATTCTTCTCCATCGAGACATATGATCCCGGGTGAGTTCTTTGTGAGAGGTGGCAGCTTCATCCTTATTGACAGGGCTTTGGCGAACCGCTTCTCTGTTTTGATCCTGCTCTTATTTGTTGCAGGTGTGCTTTAGTTTGGTTGGAGCACTTTACGACTCATCCTCGTCGTAGCTTCTTTATCTAGACGCTGACGCTTAGCCTTTTTATATATGGTTGTCTCGTGTTCTCGGTCAACTTTGCTTTTTTGAAAGGCTTCGTTTAGCATCCTCTCAATCGGGTTTTCTTCTGGCAGTATCAGGGATTTTAGCGCCGATTCCGCCCCTAGTTTCTCTACGTTGTTTTCTGATGCTGAGGGGGTTTCTTTGCCATATAACGACGAATAGGAGACCATGTGGCAACTTGCTACACGGACTTCGATGTCTTTTGATGAGTCTTTTCCCTCATCATTGTCACTGTCTCTGTCCTCAAGAATATGCTTGAGGAATTCTTCGAGCGTCACCGAAATCCGCACCTTCTGGTTGTATACCTCCAGTGAGTCTATGTATTTTTGTAGATTTGTTCGCCTATCGTCATACTCGGCTAGCTGCACAGGCTTCTTGGCCTTCTTCTTTTTCTTCGAAGACTTGACTTGGGGTTTTTCCCTCGTCGACAATTTTTAGTGTGGGATAAGGTTTTAGCATCCCTTCGATTATTTCGGGTTCAAGTGGGATTTTCCACCAGACTGCCGGACATGTGCTTAGTCGAAAATATTGTATTTTTAACACGGCAGTTTCCCTATCATTTGCACTCATTTAGAAGTGTACGGTATTCATATTTCACATATTAGCAAAACTGTCGTAAAATATCAGATTGCATGTGTTAGACTCTAAAACCGGTACTATAAAGGAAATTGACCGCATTTCATGGCATCGCATCATCCCTATATTGCGCAACACTTGTTTTGAGATCTGTGCAGGAAAAATCCAAAAGAAAGGCCAAAATTTACATGGTACCGATCAAACATGACGCCAACTCAATGATTTCAGATCTGGTATCAATCCAAAGGGACAAATACAAATCAACACATCAGATGAAGCCCAAAATGTTAGCTCAAGACCACTGCAAAAAGACCAAAACCCAAGCTTCCAACATGGCCGCGGAACCGCGGCCGGAGCCTGCTTGAGCCGCGGTTCCGCGGCCGTCTTGACACTTCACCTCCTCAATTTTGGTGCAAAATGTTTATCTCAGTGGCTATGGTTCAGAAATGTACAACAAATTCCAGAAGACTCCAGAAACTTCTACCAGATCAGCAAACTTTGGGATCAACACTAAACTAGCCTTGTATTCTAGAAACTTCTCCCTAAACCCTAGCTTAAACCCTAAGCTAAGCCTAACTAATTACTTCTAGAAGTCTTTCAACAAACTTTTGGAGGGAACTTCTCAAGGCTTAGGGTTTGGATGATCTATAAATAAGACCCTAGGCTCACTTGTAAAAGGAACTTGATCCTTGACTAGTTCATTTTAGTAGCCAATCTAGATCCATTCACTCTCTTTCTTCATCTTCTTCCACAAGTCTAGTGAGAGGACTTGTGTGAAACCCTAACCCTAATTCCAATCAAAAGCCAAGATCCCGAGTACCCCATCAAGCAAGAAGCCTTGCAACCTTTTAGGAGCCGAGCCGTTCTTCAACAGAGCAAGTGGTCCAAGCCGACCCGCGACTCACGGAGCCGAGCGAAGCCAAGTCGACAATTTAGTTCTTCCTCTTGTAGTTCTTGAGCGACTGTAATCAAATTGTTGATATAAATAAAAGGTGATATTCTTTTATCTTGTTTTCTTTAAATTCTTGCATCATGATTCAATCTAAAGTTCTAGTTGTAATTCTTGTTGTGATGTTTGAGTAGTACTCCGCTCGTCGAGGAGTCGAGACGATCAATAGAATGATGATGTAATATATCTTAAATCGATTCTTGAGTTCTATGAGTTTTGTAAACCCTAGCAAGTTCAAGAATCGACGACCCAATTCGTTGCGATTCTTTCTTGATTGATATCGCTCGAGATTGGGGAGTTATGATCGTTTCTTAAAATTGCTAGAGGCTAGAATGTGAATGATATCAACGAAAGAACAAGGGATAAATGATGAAACCCTAGTTTCATCAAGAAAGCCCTAACTCTCGTCGATCATCATCGATCTAGTATCAATCCTTCGAAGGAAAAGAACACGAAATCTTGAGATTACATCACGTCTATAGATCCGGTCGATTCCTACGAGCCTCATTTAGATTCTTGACATTTTGGTTGGAAATATCATAGAAACCCGATTCTCGATTGTTTATCAGTTTCTTGATTCTTGATTAAACTAGTGACACCTGAATCAATCGATAAATTCTTGAATCATGTTTTCTTTTTTGTTCGATTAACTTTTCAATTCAAACAAATTAAATATAAAAACGAATCGCAAAATCCCTGTGGACGATCCGCACTCGCTTACGATCTACAATCGACACCGTAATTGATTGCGGTCAAATATAATTCTTTGATTGTGAATTTTATTCAATATTACCGACACATTGAAACTTATTCGCTTATTTCGATTTACACAAACAAGAAAATATAACAATCAAATGAAACCGTTATCAGGGATCATTTGAGTTGATTTACTTACACAGTCTCGAATTTTACTATCAATCAAATGGTTCTGTTGCCGAGACTCATTTGATTTGATTTGATACTTTTACATCCAATCGGGAAATTATGGACAATCAAATGGCGCCGTTGCCGGGGATTACGCGCTAATTCGTTTCATATTATAGTTTGAATTGAAAGATTTATTCCATTGTTATTTTGAGATCAAAATTTGCAAACCCTAAACGATTTGTTGTGGTTCATTGCAAGGAAATCTGAAGCTGTTTGGCAATTGAAGAAAATTTTTGGAAAATACCAGAGAGTTGAGGGAGTCTACAGAAGCTCCCTGGAAAATTTTGGTGGAGTGATCTCATCACGAGACCGCGGAAGCGCGGCATTAGAAGGCAAACGCGGTGGAACCGCGGCATTCTTAGGGGATCTCTGCAAAAATTTTGCTTCAGGTAACTTCTTACCTTCTCCTTTCTCCTTTTTTTAGCTCCAACTAATAATTTTCTGCAGGATTCTTTGCAAATAATCGCAGCTAGCAAATTGCAAAATTAAATTTGTGCGTGATTTTGTTTCTTGGTTGTTTGCATTCTAAATACGGATATTAAGGGGCACGGCCAAATCCAAATTAGGTGGGGATTTCATTACCCTTCCTAGGCCCCGAAAACCACAAAACTTGCATCCGCATTGACCCATATTAACTAAAAAATATCTAGAGATGACTCTAAGGACCGTCGCGCTCACTTAGGACAAGAGAAGGCCGTGGGTAATTCATTGCTTATCCGCGTTTTCTTGTGGTGCCTAGGAAAGCGTGTCGAAGGCTAGTGGTTATTAATCAGTCCCACTACTTACGTAGTGGAGTACCTTCCCACTTACCTGGCACTTACCTGGCCACAGGGGGACAAAGAGGCAGTGGAGGATTCTATCCTGCGACTTATCTTTTGGCAGTTAGGAGCGGTCTAGAGCCGGACCAAGGTGACCACTAGATTCTAGGGTTTTGTGTGCTGCATTTGTTTTGTCGCATCATTTTTTCAAAAATCCGTCCCTTTTTCAAAGCAAACACCGCATTCATTCATACCCCTAATTATAAGCCAACGCTGCCACTTGTACTAACCCTTTTTAGTACAAGATAGGCTGGACACGGTATTCTAGTGCCCGTTTAGTCCGCGTACCCTTTATCGACTCCGAAGTCGATATTTCTCCATTTACCTTTCCTTTACCCACTACCACACCCACACCGATGGATCCGACTCCATCAAACTTCTTTAACCCTAATCTGCCGCCGTCCGTTGGTGCGCAGAATCCACCCCGCATCTCTCTCCAGGAGAGGTGCTACCCTATTCGAGGTCCTCTTTCAACCTGCTTATCCACACCATCAGCCAATGGGGATAACTTTGAGATTAAACCCCAGTACATCAACCTTTTACCCAAATTCCACGGACTCGAGACTGAGGACGCTTACGTTTTCATTACAAAATTTGAAAACATATGCGCAATGATGGGTACGTCACAACTTTCAGTGGATGCAATGCGTCTACGACTTCTTCCATTTACATTGTGCGATATAGCCGAGAAGTGGCTATATAACACTACCGCACACTCTATTACGAATTGGGAAGAATTCGTTGCTGCATTCCTTAAGAAATTTTACCCAATACAAAAGACAGCTCGAATCCGTAGCGAACTGAATCAATTTGCCCAGCTCCCTACCGAACCATTCTCTAAATGCTTTGAACGTTTCAAGGATCTATTGGTTCAGTGTCCTCATCACTGCATCCCGAGATGGGAGCTTTGCCGAATCATTTATGAGGGCATTAACCCAAACACTAAACAGAGCCTTGAAAACATGTGTCAAGGTACTTTTATGACCAAAGATGATGGGGAAGCTTGGAAGTATTTAGAAGAGTTCGTTGAAAAATCACTACAGTGGGAGAGTGGAACCCAACCATTGAATAGGGGTGGCGTACACCAAATAGATGTGTCCATAGGTGTTCGAGCTGAGATGGCAGCAATGCAAAAGAAGCTCGACGCTATGGAACACAAATTTTCTGCAGCCTCCCTAAACCCAATGTCGCTCCCTAAAACTGTTTGTGGGTGCTGTTCTGATCCGTCTCATTTAACGGATGAATGTCCATTAAACTCTGCGTTTCAAGGTCACGAGCATACAAATGCCGCATTTCAACGACCTAGAAATGATCCATATTCTTCCACGTACAATCAGGGTTGGAGGAATCACCCGAATTTCTCTTGGAACCAAAACCAATCTCAAAACACGGTTCCAAACACGAATAATTTTCAAAGGGCTCTTCCTCCACCATAACAGCAACCCCTTCAACTCATTCAGCACCCCTACCAGTCATAAAATTTCCAAAACCAGGTCAACACTCCTGCACAGTCTAATCCTATGACCTGTTCTGACGAATTCTCTCAATTCAGTCAAACCATGAAATCACTTTTATCAAATTTCATAGAGGTTTCGACTGAGGTTAGATCTTCCGTCAGTGAGATAAAGAAAAACTCAGCGTCTCAAGCTGAGAGTATCAGATCGATGGAAGCTGAAATCGCACGCCTTAAAGCCGAAATGAGTGTGAGAGAAAAATGGAAACTTCCCTCTCAACCCCTACAGAATCCTGGGCATTACAATGTAAATGCCATCACAACGTTGAGATTGGGAAGAGTGCCGAACAATCATGTCGGGGAAGGTATTGATGATACTGAAAATCATGTCAACACCCCGGCTGAGACCTTTCCACACACACACACACTTCTCCTTCTGATCCTTCTTCTTCTACCACACCATCTTCTCGAGAGCCTATTCTCCATTTCCCACTGGGCTCGGCACCTGAACCCAACCCTTATAGTTCTCCACAGAAGGTCCCCACACCTCTTTTGGGACCCCGTCTACCCCCTCTTCCTTCTCCTATGATGGACCCTGCGCTTATTGCGAAAGCTCCTTACCCGAATCGGTTAAGGGGTAATAGAACGAGTCCTCATATGGAGAAAATTATGGAAATGTTCAAAAAGGTTAACATCAATATCCCTCTCCGAAATGCAATTCAACAAGTCCCCGCTTATGCGAAAATTCTTAAGGACTTGTGCACTAGGAAGAGGAAGACTCAAGTGCCGAAGAAGGTCTTTATGGCTAATAATATCCGCACTGCTTTTATTCCACAGCTACCAAAGAAACGAAAGGACCCAGGTGTTGCGCCACGGCAGCGCCCCGGCCGTCTATCCGAGGCCAAAATGCGGAATCAAAATTTTTCTTAACTTTTAAACTGGCGCTACCGCGGACAATATACCCGGATCGTAACCATTAACCGATACTAGCTAACAAGAGAAAGGGTGAGAGATATACCGAGTGATCCGAGTCCTCCGGTCTTCTCGTCGTCGTCCCGATCTCCCGCGGAAACTCCGGTCGTCGCATCCTTTCCGGAAGGGCACCACATCGTCTGCATCTTTTACGGGCTCCCACCTCAATACCGAGGTAACTCGGGCACGAAGCTGGCTAGTCGACGTGCCCAAGGTTTGCTGTAGAATGTAGTGTAGATGATGCTTGTCTCTTTGGGGTTATGTTGCCTTGATGGAGGAATGGATTGGAACTTTCAAGTGGAACTCTCATTTATCAAGCATGGAATGAGATGATGAATTTTCCTCACCAAAAATGAAACCTCTCATTTTCTCTCCTCTCCAAAAATGTGTGGCCGGCCATGCTCATTTGGAAATGGTGGAGGGAATGAAAACATAATACAAAGGGACGTGAGTGTAGGAGAGCAAAGGTGGTGACCACAACATAAAGCAAATCTCACATCAACCACTCAAATCACTCTAAATCCTTTCAAATCTCATAAAGCAAGTGATAAGAAGGAAAAAGAATCTCATCATGAAAAGCTATCATGATGCCACCAATATGCAAGATACCCCCTCCCCAAATGTAATTTGCAAAACTGCAAATTACCCCCTCCATCGGAAAAGTCCGGCCGGGAAAGAACAAAGGAAAACCGGCCGGAACGGAATGCAAACTGGCAACTCCAGAAAACTGGTCCCGTAATAAATTACAGGAAAACCCCGATACTGTGCATACACGCCCGCATCTGTATTCCGACCTGATACAAATGCAATGAGACAAAAAACTACACTGTACTAAACTAGGATCCGGCTTAAACCAAAGCCGGCTAGTAATATCCGTCCGATCCTGATGCGTGCAATACCACACGTGTCAGATCGAACCCTGCCATATATCCATACGGCCACTAGTACAAACCGTCCGATCCTGATCCGTGCAATACCGCACGTATCTGATCGGACCCTGCCATATCTCCATACGGCCTCTACAACGTTTCGCCCGAAAGCTTGAGTAACTGAATGTGTGGTGGACTCTAAAGACTCGTCAATACTATGGCTGTGGATTTAACCACTAGCACGTCAGAGGTATAAGCCAATACGTGACGGGTCACCAGCTATTGACCAAAAGGGACGTCGATGAGCGAACTCATCCTGACACCCTACTGAGCCTGTCAGTGACAATATCCGTACAGTCCGGTCCGTTCGTCTATGAGTATCGCATGGCGGGCCTAGGGGGTTGGTAAAAGTCAGACCCCCAAAAGCGGTACAAGTCGTGTCGGAGCGTAGCCCAGAACACCCTGAGATACTACTGGAATACCTACCAGTAAATCTCCTGCCTCGGCCGAGGGCTTTGTGAAATGGCTCTCCTAGACACAGCGCGACCTCACCCCCAATACCGGGAGAGACGAACCCCTGCAGATCCGCTCACTGCCTCCATGTGGCTCGGGACTGTACCCAACTAAAACCTGTTTGCACGACTCCTTTGAGCCGTGGTAGGGTAGTAATCAAAGCACAGTGGGAACTCACACGAGACAAATGACGATCTCAGGTCGATGAACTGACCTGTACACATGTCACCAGGGAACTGCTATCTGACGTCAGGTATAAGACCAACTAGCATGTTCCCGGCGAGTCCTGTCCGGTGTACTCATAACCCAATGAGCACCTGTATACATCTTAGGTGAACCAACTGACACCAGTGGCTTATGAGACCGGCCACCGCCCCTCGTCGGGGTCTCGACTGTATACACTAGTCTACTCTGGAGAATCGATGCCCTGTCTCGAAACTCCAACGACTAGGGACCTTTTAAGGATGTGCTTATAGACCACCAGCTCTCATGTATATGATCGCCATCATACTGCTGGCTGTCAAGCAAGAATCCTAGGGGCTCTATCAGCGTGTAATAGCGACCTGTAAAGTCACCTGAAGCAGTACACGATGATAAAGGTAAACCAGATAGCATACTATCATCTCGAGTAAGACTGTCCTACCGGGATAGGTCCTCCCTCAATCATTGCAATCACGTGCCTGTGATCCAATAATTGACTCTGAGGGCACTATCTCCAACAATCTCCCACTTGCACTCAAGGATAATTATTGCGATGTCGCATACTCACAGCCCGTGTGATACCGAACACCCAACTCCTCTACTAGTCAGTCTCACAAAGCTCGTTTGCGAAACTATTGCGTTCAAGGAATAGCCTCAGTGAGTGGATCCGCTGTGATGTTTCTTTCTGTGTCTCTCTATATCTCAAGTTCGCAGAGAAAACCATCTCCCGAAATGAGCAATACCTGTCTTAGAGTATGTTTGGATATCTGATGGGACCTAGCTCATAAATGAACTCCAAATCCAAACTTCTTAGACTGTATCGATAACTGAACTTAATCAGTATCCAGCGCCATGCCTCCCTCAGTATTGCCTTGGACCACCTGTCCAAAATACTGCCCCTCGTCAGAAGGAGAAACTATAACTCTGACAGCCACTCTGCCATCCATGTCACCTTGGAAGCCTGGAATGATAACCGTCTCCTAAAAGAGGCTGTCGTTATCACATCCGTAGAACACGCACTTATGTCCTAAAACTGCTTCCTATTGTTTCTCCAGGATTGGATTAATATCAACTTATTGCATCTACTGCAAGAACAACATCTGGTGTGGTACTTGACATCTCATGATTGACTCAATTGCCTAAGGAAGTGATCTGTCAATCATGCGTATCCCTCTCCCCTTTAGTCTGTAATACACCTTTAGAGAGGGTGACTCCATTACCTGCAGGTGTACTACCGTGCCAGGAGTCGTCCATTCTAAATACTTATAGAATGCTGTCAAGGTACCCAGATTGGGAAACCACCCAAATCTAGATCTAAAACCATAGATCTAGTAACCAGTATGTCTGATATAATGTCCAAGTCCTTTGTGGAGAAACCACTGTGTGACGACCAAAGTATAACCGATCGTAGTATAGGAGTTTCTTTTCCTACTCTGTGTATGTCATCCAAAACAAGGACATCACACCCTACTACCTTCTCAACAGATCCATCCCCTATTCTGATGAAGTCAAACCTATGACTGTCACATCAGAAATAGATGATCTATCTCCGCTATATCTGCTTCAGTCTATAAATAGACATAAGCCTGATTTCCACCAATGCTTCCGCTGCTCCCACGGACTACGACAACCCTCTGGCAGAGTCATATAGACGTGCACTTCTAAAGCTAGTTTAGAACGACGCTATACTCATCCTCCTGCCGGGTCTCGCACCGTGGAACAACAGCAAAGGCAAGTGTGGGTAAACAAGAACTTCCCTGTCACCGTCCTTGAGGCTACCGGAGCACCTCTCGGGTGTCTGAAGTTACCCACCTTATCTGCGGAGTGGCCAATGGAATGTCAAACCAGATTGAATCTTTAGGTTCCTTATCAAATCTTCAGTAATCGTTTGTGGTTCTGGAATTACTTCCAGTTCTACCATACTCCCACTACTGTTTTCAGAAAAAATCCATTTTTATTAAAACTGTGGCGAGTCTAGAACAATATTACTATTGATCTCCCAGATGGTAGAAAGTCAACCCTCGTCATAGCCTGGGTCAACCCACAAACAGCCATTACAGAAATGTGCCTTGAGTTGTCCAGTGTCTGGTTTTAAGCATAAGCCGGACAACTCCCCGTACCTTAACAATGTCAAGATATGAACTGTTCTATATCCAATATAGAAACAGAGGCACTGATTTAATTTAACCAGATTCAAATCATGCAGCTGTCACCAGTGCATGTCAACTAAATGGAAGGAGGCCGATCAGCGTTACTCAACTTAGGAATGCTTCCAATTATGAGTAACCTGAAAGAGAAGCAAGATCTCTTAATCATTACTATTAACTGAATACCATACATAAGTATCTACATCTTCGATCACCTTGAAGAATCCCGATACTTGCAATACCTGGTTCTCTACTTTATTCAAATACCTATAACTTCTCAAAATTCAGACCCTGTGTTTCCACGAAACACCTGCCTAAAAACTAGAGAAGTCATAAATAAACCGAATATAGTACGAGGACCAACCCCTCTGTCCTGATGGACCCTGGACAACATACAATACTCTGTATAAGTCCCTTGAGTCTGATAACTCATTCACTGTGTGTCGTAGGTTGAAAATTGTACTTATGGTTAAGAATAATTACACCGCTGTTTAATGCTCCTTACCTAACCATCCACTGATATAGGTAAATGTCATAGACATAATTTCAAAAAGGTATATCTCACTCTATAAAAATAGACGTACAGATATATCAATTTGAAATTGGTGCATAATAGCGGATATTCAAAACCAAATATTTGCCGACCGGCAAACAGCCCAGATGATCTCCTCAAATATCACCGATTACAACGAATCCCGATATAATGAGGATGATCACCCTATTCCCAATGACTTACTCCCACTCATCATCTGTAAAACCATACAGATGTGAGAATCATACCTGGTAAATACATACCGTGGAGTAAGTATCTAATCGGGAAATCAGTTTTCTTTTAACATTACACAGTGAAACTGAAACATTGAAATGTTTCGGTGGGGTATCCTGGTATTCCTAGTAATGCCTCTACCATTATCCAGATTCACAACTATAACCGTATAATTCTTTGCCACCTCTCCAAATCCCTTTATATGTCTTTAGTCATTACCTTCTGCACACCCCTTAGGCCAAATGGTTTTCTTCCTTCCTTACCATTCGGCACCAGCCTATGGTTTGGAAGAAGACTATCCAATAAGCATAAAGGGTGTACTGTCCTAATCCTAGGAGCACTCGCAAAGCGAGAGAAGGTGAAGATAAAAGACAACCGAATAAACCGTATTCCTATTTCTTCTGGACCAGAATCCATCCCCGAACTGGAACAAGTTCCTTTCGAGTTCGTATATAACCATACGATGGAGTATCCAATAAACTGTGGATCTTCGTAGTGATACGGAGTGTCCAGGAGAAATACAAAGGTGATTTAGGATTGGCGAAGAAATACTTGGTTTGATCGTGAATAGCAGTCACAATTTACTTTGCCCTCTTACTAATCCCTTGCTTTGTCTTAACTTAATACCTTCTGCACACCATCGTTATGCTAATTGGTTTTCTTCATTCCCTACCGGTCGGCACCAGCCTAAGGTTTGGAAGAAGACCATCCAATTTGCGTAATAGGTGTACTATCTCCTAAACCAAGGAGTACTCGCAATGAGAGAAGGTGAAAAGAAAAGACAACTGAATAATCCTATTCATTTTCTCCAGAACCAGAAACCATCCTCGAAGTCCTTCGAGTTCGTATATAACCATACGATGGTTTTGTCCAATGGAAGTGGACGTTCGTAGTAATACGGGGTGTCTTGGAGAAAAGGGTAAAGGTAGGAGTGGCAATGAGGTTTGCAACTCTGACAATCCAAAAGCCAGTGTTAAGAAGGTTCGGTCAACTTGGTCACTGAGTCATAGTTCAGGGTCGGGTCAATGGTCGCTGCCAGAGAGAGAGAAAAGAAACACTCAGCGTGCACTCTAACCTAGATCAGAATGGTTACCAATTTATCTAATCAGGAAACCTCCCACTGTACCTCAAATTCTCCTCCAAACCTGAAAGAAGAATTAGTCGGGGTCACCCGAGGAGTAAACTAACTCATCAGTGGGAATCGGGATCCAACTATCATCGCATGATAACTTGACGGAATCCACTCAAGTCACCACACTCCAGAAGGTATGCGCATGCCTGGCAAGTTTTAGTTCTTTTGAAACTCCCGATGTGATTTTTACCCCTAGGACCCAAGTGACCTTGACGAATAATCAACAAATCAAAAGGTCCTAGTCAAGTTCAACCCGTCATTATCTTGATTGCGTTAAACCCACCCGCACGACCCTTGACGAATAATCAACAAAGTCGTACGACTGTCCTAACCAATCCACATATCCATACGACAGAAAGCATTACAGAGCTACCGCACACTACGCCTCGGCGAATAGCAACGACAAACGTAGCGCGAATACTAAGCAATACTGTTCTGAAATGACGGAGGGCTACGGCTGGTTTTTGGCGAAAAACCTTTAACGTAATGAACTTGATATCGTTGAAGGAACCGGATAACTTTTTATAAAAATATAGTGACGAAAACCTTTGCTAAAGAGGTCACTCCCGGTGAAGGGATCTCGGCTTTTTCCCCGTAGAATGAGGTGCAGGATATTCCAACTGAATACCACGATGCAAAGCAAAAGTAATCGGCTATAGTGAAGTTAATGCCCTGACGCAAACTTCTGTCCAAGGGGTCACTCCCGGTGAAGGGATCTCGGCCCTTGCCTCGTCGACTGAGGAGCAGGATATTCCAAATGAATACCACGATGCAAAACAAAAGTGAACGTCCTTGCAATAACAGCTTTTTGAAAAAGTGTTCCAACAACATCAGAATAGGTTTGTTTATCTTGCATTGATCCGAATCAACGCAGTCCCATCAATTGATCACACCATAAAGAACGAAAATATACTGATGTACATATATGCCATCCGCATTCGCCACTGGGTCCCGTCATTACCCGTTAGGTTAGCTAACTAACGACAGAGTGGGGACTGGACTAGTGCGGATGTAAAACATATACAACATCTACTAATATATATACCAATATATTATATTCTCTCAAGGCGTGATAAAATGCAACATCACAGAAATGTACAGCATCACAGAACAATACAGATATCTGGAAGCCGCGGGTTTCACAGAGCCGCTGCTGAAACCCGACGTTCCCCTGGTCGTGTGGATAGCCTGTGCAATGAAATTCTAGACCCCTACGGGCGCGGCAAGTCACCCGCCAAAACCTGAAGCGAGGCAGCCCCCTTCTGCACCGTGAATGGACCACCCAGCACTTCATGGAATCCGGTAACTTGGGCACCCTTCCTGGGTCAACCTGTACCCCCTACGAGTGTGGCGAATAGCCCGCCAATCCTAGAGTGAAGCCCCCTCCGTCTCAATGCCATGAGATGCGGGCCCGTTGCCCTGTAGAACCCGGCTATCCGTGCACCCCTCCGCGGGGTAATCCTAGTACAGAAAGTAAAATATACATACAACGGGTACATCGACCGCAACCAGGTCGTGCCCCAAAAGAATAATACAAGAAGGCAGTGACGGCAGTCCACATGTCGGACGCTCGCCCCGCAATATCAAATGTACATATAAAACAAAACTGTACTAACATTGCATCCAGGCTATCCCCCAAGACCGATCCGCAACATCACAGCATAAACAAAGAACATCAACATGAAAATCACGTTCGCAAATCCGTCTAACCGGGCTATAGCAGTTAGACAGGATTTACCGATCAAGTGATATTCACGGTCGCAGATATAATGTAAATACTGTGAAATAATGTGTTTAAAATATCCAATCGATCAAAAATTAACAAGTGGGCCCCCAAGTAATACTGTAGCACTCACAGAAATTCTGGGCCCAATTTTAATATTCCAAAACCCCTATCTTAAGCCCAAAAGCCCACTACAAAAAATTGGCAAACTGAAGCGAATCCCCTGCGGCGGAACCACGGCAAAAGATGGGTCATTGCCGCGGTTCCGCGGTCATCGGGAGTGATCAGCTTACCAAATTTTTGCAGTTTTCTTAGAATTTCATGTACATCTGTTTTCTACAACCTGAAAAATTTTTCGAGCCCGGAAAAAATCGACAGAAAACTGATGCATGCAAAACGCGGATTTTGGAATTTTGGTCGATCGGATAAGTAAAACGCATTAGAACAAGCTAGGCAAGGTTAATGGCGTGGCTCTGATACCATGTTGCGCCACGGCAGCGCCCCGGCCGTCTATCCGAGGCCAAAATGCGGAATCAAAATTTTTCTTAACTTTTAAACTGGCGCTACCGCGGACAATATACCCGGATCGTAACCATTAACCGATACTAGCTAACAAGAGAAAGGGTGAGAGATATACCGAGTGATCCGAGTCCTCCGGTCTTCTCGTCGTCGTCCCGATCTCCCGCGGAAACTCCGGTCGTCGCATCCTTGCCGGAAGGGCACCACATCGTCTGCATCTTTTACGGGCTCCCACCTCAATACCGAGGTAACTCGGGCACGAAGCTGGCTAGTCGACGTGCCCAAGGTTTGCTGTAGAATGTAGTGTAGATGATGCTTGTCTGTTTGGGGTTATGTTGCCTTGATGGAGGAATGGATTGGAACTTTCAAGTGGAACTCTCATTTATCAAGCATAGAATGAGATGATGAATTTTCCTCACCAAAAATGAAACCTCTCATTTTCTCTCCTCTCCAAAAATGTGTGGCCGGCCATGCTCATTTGGAAATTGTGGAGGGAATGAAAACATAATACAAAGGGAGGTGAGTGTAGGAGAGCAAAGGTGGTGACCACAAGATAAAGCAAATCTCACATCAACCACTCAAATCACTCTAAATCCTTTCTAATCTCATAAAGCAAGTGATAAGAAGGAAAAAGAATCTTATCATGAAAAGCTATCATGATGCCACCAATATGCAAGATACCCCCTCCCCAAATGTAATTTGCAAAACTGCAAATTACCCCCTCCATCGAAAAAGTCCGGCCGGGAAAGAACAAAGGAAAATCGGCCGGAACGGAATGCAAACTGGCAACTCCAGAAAACTGGTCCCGTAATAAATTACAGGAAAACCCCGATACTGTGCATACACACCCGCATCTGTATTCCGACCGGATACAAATGCAATGAGACAAAAAACTACACTATACTAAACTAGGATCCGGCTTAAACCAAAGCCGGCTAGTAATATCCGTCCGATCCTGATGCGTGCAATACCGCACGTGTCAGATCGAACCCTGCCATATATCCATACGGCCACTAGTACAAACTGTCCGATCCTGATCCGTGCAATACCGCATGTATCTGATCGGACCCTGCCATATCTCCATACGGCCTCTACAACGTTTCGCCCGAAAGCTTGAGTAACTGAATGTGTGGTGGACTCTAAAGACTCGTCAATACTATGGCTGTGGATTTAACCACTAGCACGTCAGAGGTATAAGCCAATACGTGACGGGCCACCAGCTATTGACCAAAAGGGACGTCGATGAGCGAACTCATCCTCACATCCTACTGAGCCTGTCAGTGACAATATCCGTACAGTCCGGTCGGTTCGTCTATGAGTATCGCATGGCGGGCCTAGGGGGTTGGTAAAAGTCAGACCCCCAAAAGCGGTACAAGTCGTGTCGGAGCGTAGCCCAGAACACCCTGAGATACTACTGGAATACCTACCAGTAAATCTCCTGCCTCGGCCGAGGGCTTTGTGTAATGGCTCTCCTAGACACAGCGCGACCTCACCCCCAATACCGGGAGAGACGAACCCCTGCAGATCCGCTCACTGCCTCCATGTGGCTCGGGACTGTACCCAACTAAAACCTGTTTGCATGACTCCTTTGAGCCGTGGTAGGGTAGTAATCAAAGCACAGTGGGAACTCACTCGAGACAAATGACGATCTCAGGTCGACAAACTAACCTGTACACATGTCACCAGGGAACTGCTATCTGACGTCAGGTATAAGACCAACTAGCATGTTCCCGGCGAGTCCTGTCCGGTGTACTCATAACCCAATGAGCACCTGTATACATCTTAGGTGAACCAACTGACACCAGTGGCTTATGAGACCGGCCACCGCCCCTCGTCGGGGTCTCGACTGTATACATTAGTCTACTCTGGAGAATCGATGCCCTGTCTCGAAACTCCAACGACTAGGGACCTTTTAAGGATGTGCTTATAGACCACCGGCTCTCATGTATATGATCGCCATCATACTGCTGGCAGTCAAGCAAGAATCCTAGGGGCTCTATCAGCGTGTAATAGCGACCTGTAAAGTCACCTGAATCAGTACACGATGATAAAGGTAAACCAGATAGCATACTATCATCTCGAGTAAGACTGTCCTACCGGGATAGGTCCTCCCTCAATCATTGCAATCACGTGCCTGTGATCCAATAATTGACTCTGAGGGCACTATCTCCAACACAAGGATGTCCTACAATATCGATTTCTATTGGGGGTAAAAACATAAATCGTGCTCTTTTAGACCTTGGCGCAAGTGTTAACCTACTCCCTACATCTGTCTATGAGCAATTAGGGATTGGAGAGCTGAAAACTGCTCACTGCAATCTCCAGATGGCAGACCGATCTATCACCAAACCAAGGGGTGAATTAGAGGATGTGTTGATAAGGGTCGGGGAATTTGTTTTCCCTGTAGACTTCATTGTGCTCGACACACATCCTGTAGCAAACCCCCGGGGCCAAATTCCGGTGATTCTAGGTCGTCCTTTCCTTGCCACTTCTAACGCTGTTATAAACTGTAGAAACGGTTCAATGAAGTTATCATTTGGAAATATGACCATTGAACTAAACATCTACAAAGTTGGAAGTCATCCATCAGAACCCTCTGCTCATATTTTAGATGTGTGCACTGTCCATGAGATCGCTCCCGATAGTTGTGGAGCTGAGGAACTTTGCTTCACTGATCTCGATGACATTACCACATCTCTGTTTTATTTCACACAAGATCTTAGTGAGGACACTTTACCTACACTTGAGTCCTGCACTTCTGACTTTTCTCCACCCGAGTCTGTATCTTTCACAGGCTCTGAGCTTCTTTGTAAATCCAAAAATCACTCAATGATCCCTCCTTCTATCATTTCTCCGCTTGAATTAGATCTCAAAATTTTACCTTCTCATCTGAAATATGCTTATTTAGGTGAGAAGGAGTCTTTACCGGTTATAATATCCGCTTCTCTAGCATTAGAGCAAGAGAATGCACTTTTATCCGTATTGAGATCTAACAAAGAGGCGTTTGGTTGGAGTATGGCGGACATCAAAGGGATTAGTCCCTTGATAGTTGAACATCATATACATGTGATGGATGATGCCAGACCAACCCGAAAACTACAGAGACGGTTGAATCCCGTCATGAAGGAAGCTGTGATGAAAGAGATCGTCAAATGCTTAGATAATGGTATTATATACCCCATCTCCGATAGCCAATGGGTGAGTCCTATACATGTCGTTCCTAAGAAATCCGGCATCACTGTTATAACCAATGAGGCGAATGAGTTGATTCAGACACGCGCCCAAACTGGGTGGCGTGTATGTATCGATTATAGAAAACTCAATGCTGCCACGAGGAAAGACCACTTTCCTTTACCATTCATTGATCAAATGCTGGAACTCTTAGCGGGACGAGCGTATTATTGTTTTATGGATGGATACTCAGGCTATAATCAGGTCCCCATCGCCAAAAAGGATCAAGATAAAACCACTTTTACTTGTCCTTTTGGTACCTTTGCTTACAGTCGCATGCCCTTTGGGCTATGCAATGCTCCCGCTACCTTTCAGCGGTGTATGATGGGGATATTCTCTGATATGGTAGAGAATTTTCTGGAGATCTTTATGGACGATTTCTCGATTTTTGGAGACTCTTTTTCTGATTGCCTATCGAATCTTGACGCTGTTCTTACTCGTTGCAAAGAGAAGAACTTGACTTTGAACTGGGAAAAATGCCATTTTATGGTCCAAGAAGGCATTGTTCTTGGACATGTCATTTCACAGAAAGGCATTGAGGTTGACAGAGCTAAGATAGATGTCATTCAAAACCTCCCTCATCCTAAAAGCGTCAAAGATATTCGATCTTTCCTTGGCCATGCGGGCTTTTATAGGAGATTCATTAAGGACTTTAGCAAAATTGCTAGACCTTTAACTCTTCTCCTGGCCAAGGATACGACCTTCCATTTTGACTCGGACTGCGAGACAGCTTTCGACTCACTTAAACACTCACTCACTTCAGCCCCCGTTTTATCATCACCAAACTGGGACTACCCCTTTGAGCTGATGTGTGATGCATCTGACTTTGCAGTAGGTGCAGTCTTAGGACAGCACATCGAAAAGATGCCACACGTGATATACTATGCAAGTAAGACCCTGAATGATGTGCAAATCAATTATACAACCACAGAAAAAGAACTTTTAGCGGTTGTATTTGCATTAGAAAAATTCAGGCCTTACTTAATTGGCTCACCTATAGTTGTGTATACTGACCATTCCTCTTTAAAACATCTTCTGGCGAAGAAAGATGCAAAAGGTCGACTAATACGTTGGTTCCTTATGTTACAAGAAATCGATCTTGTTACAAAGATAAGAAAGGATGTGAAAACGCAGTAGCTGACCATCTTTCACGCATCATTTCTTCTCCTGTGACCCTGCCGATCAATGACTCGTTTCCTGACGAACAACTCTTGAGCGTATCCAATGAACCATGGTTCAGGGATATAGTGAACTATCATGCCACGGGACTGATACCAAGCGATTGATCAAAACAGGACAAATACCATTTTCTATCCTAAGTAAAACACTTTTACTGGGACGAGCCCTATTTGTTTAAATATTGTCCTGATTAGATCATTCGCCGGTGTGTCCCGAATGAAGAGTTCAAGAGTGTTCTTTCTTTTTGTCATGATCAGGCCTGTGGGGGTCACTTCGGTCCTAAAAAGACGGCGGAGAAGGTTTTGCAATGTGGATTTTATTGGCCTACCTTATTCAAGGACGCATTTGAGCATTGCAAAACCTGTACACAATGTCAGTACACGGGTAGAATCTCCCAGAGGAATGAAATGCCTCAGCAACCCATCTTGGTTGTTGAAATATTCGATGTTTGGGGCATAGATTTTATGGGTCCCTTTCCCAACTCCTTTGGGAATTTGTACATATTGCTGGCGGTTGATTATGTCTCAAAGTGGGTAGAAGCCATTCCATGTCGCACTAATGACAGGAAAGTTGTCATTAAGTTCTTAAAAGAGAATATCTTTTCGCGATTTGGACACCCACGCGCTATTATTAGCGATAATGGGACATATTTCTGCAACAGGTCTTTCGAGACTCTGATGCGGAAGTACTCAATCAACCACCGACTTTCTACACCCCATCACCCCCAAAAAAGCGGGCAGGCTGAAATCTCAAACAGACAAATCAAACTTATCCTGGAGAAGACTGTTGCAAAAAATAGAAAAGACTGGTCGACCAAACTGACGGATGCTCTTTGGGCATTCCGAACTGCATATAAGACTGACCTAGGGATGTCTCCATATAGGATAGTATTTGGGAAAGCATGTCATTTACCTGTCGAGATAGAGCATAAAGCATTGTGGGCTATTAAAGAAATACATTTTGATCTAAACCTTGCTTGCAACTTTCGGAAGCTGCAACTTAATGAGCTAAGCGAACTCCGCGATGAAGCTTATGATAACACTGTAATCACAAAGAATAGGACTAAGGTTTTTCACGATAAAAACATTTTGAGGAAAAAAATTTCACCTGGTCAACAAGTCCTTCTTTATGATTCATGATTACACCTTCACGCGGGTAAGCTCCGATCTCGATGGAAGGGACCTTTTGTTGTGCGGTCTGTATATCCGCACGGGGTGGTAGAAGTAGAAAATGTTAAAAACGACACCGTTTTCAAAGTGAATGGACATAGACTAAAGCCGTATTTTTCCACTGACCCCACGGAGGAGCTCTTGTTCTTACAAGAGCCGGTTTATTTTGATTAAAATTCCTCCGTCTCACCTTCATATCCTGTATATCATTGCATCATCTTTTGAATGAAGGTGAGTGAAAAGAATAAGTTTGGGGGAAATTCTTCACTTATATATTTTTTCCCCACTAATAATTCCTCCCAGACTTACAGGTTTTGTAGGTATATTGTTTAGCAACAGTGAGGACACTGTTGAAAACAAGTTTGGGGGAGGTTTGTGTTTATTTTTGCATCATTTGCATATCATTTGCATAAGCACAAAACATTTCTTTTAAAAATCTATAAAAATTGAAAATTTTCAAAACCCATAAAAATTTAAAAATTTTCAAGTATAAAAATAATTTTAATATTTACACTTTTTTGTACATAAATAAGATAATGAAAGTTTAGATAGTGAACAATTATATCCATGAGATTAGAAAAATTTAAGAAAACTAAGAAAATTAGAAGTTTTCTTATACGAACTAGTAATAAGTAGTTATGAGCCGTTGTCCCAAGGGTTAGTAAGATGAAGGACGTCACTAATCTGAGGATAAAAATAAGTCTGAAAAATAGTTTCTATTCTGGAAGCCAAACATTTTGAACGTTGATACCCTGCTATTCGCACTTACACATGTCTTGAAGCCTGGGATAGTAGAGGATACCTTGAAATGCTCTTGTCTTAAAGCCAAAAGTATGAAGGAAATAAATAAAAAAAAATGAAGAAAATATAAAGTGGTGAGAAAAATGGACACTGGTTTTGTTATCACCAAAGGCAATAAAAAATATATATAGCGAGGGTGCTTCTTCACCTAGTGCCCTAAGGCCAACTAGTCTGGGAGTCACTGCTATGCCTGAGGTGGTGCAAGACGAGGAAAATACACCAAGTAAGCAAGCACAGGAGTAATCGGTCGGTTAGTACCTCAAGAAGTATTAACGGTCGCATGAAAGTGTGTGAGCAATCCCATCTAAATATTCATTAATTAAAAAGTACTGAGGCTGATGGGCAAGAGTATGATAGCTTGAATTCAATTCTCCGGGTGTAGGGATGTCCTTTACACACACGCAGGGTTATATGATCGATGTTTGGAATAAAGATAGGAATGAAGAATAAGACGATGTTTTATTGAGGGAGGACGTGATTTCTGACATCTTTTCATGACCATTAAGATAGGGCTCATGACAACCGAAAAGCTAGCTTAGTTGGAAACCCTAATTTTTAAGGATTTTCTTTTACAATTCTTTTCTTTAAATGTAATATTCATGATCTTTCTTTTATTATTGGATTTTGTGGGTGCAATCCGCTGAAAACCCTCAGGAGACAACACTCCTCCTACTAGGGACACCTAGAGGTTTAAAGGCTTGTTGCACGTGCTAAGTGCAATCGTGTTGCCTACGAAAGTGTGCTAGTTAGTTTTTCTCATTCTTTATTTTCTCCTTCTCTTTTTAATAAAAAGTTCGCTCGATACAATCGAAATTAAGTTTGGGGGAATTTGATTAGTCGAAAATATTGTATTTTTAACACTGCAGTTTCCCTATCATTTGCACTCATTTAGAAGTGTACGGTATTCATATTTCACATATTAGCAAAATTGTCGTAAAATATCAGATTGCATGTGTTAGACTCTAAAACCGGCACTATAAAGGAAATTGACCGCATTTCATGGCATCGCATTATCCCTATATTGCGCAACACTTGTTTTGAGATCTGTGCAGGAAAAATCCAGAAGAAAGGCCAAAATTTACATGGTACCGATCAAACATGACACCAACTCAATGATTTCAGATCTGGTATCAATCCAAAGGGACAAATACAAATCAACACATCAGATGAAGCCCAAAATGTTAGCTCAAGACCACTGCAAAAAGACCAAAACCCAAGCTTCCAACATGGCCGCGGAACCGCGGCCGGAGCCTGCTTGAGCCGCGGTTCCGCGGCCGTCTTGACACTTCACCTCCTCAATTTTGGTGCAAAATGTTTATCTCAGTGGCTACGGTTCAGAAATGTACAACAAATTCCAGAAGACTCCAGAAACTTCTGCCAGATCAGCAAGCTTTGGGATCAACACTAAACTAGCCTTGTATTCTAGAAACTTCTCCCTAAACCCTAGCTTAAACCCTAAGCTAAGCCTAACTAACTACTTCTAGAAGTCTTTCAACAAACTTTTGGAGGGAACTTCTCAAGGCTTAGGGTTTGGATGATCTATAAATAAGACCCTAGGCTCACTTGTAAAAGGAACTTGATCCTTGACTAGTTCATTTTAGTAGCCAATCTAGATCCATTCACTCTCTTTCTTTATCTTCTTCCACAATTCTAGTGAGAGGACTTGTGTGAAACCCTAACCTTAATTCCAATCAAAAGCCAAGATCCCGAGTACCCCATCAAGCAAGAAGCCTTGCAACCTTTTAGGAGCCGAGCCGTTCTTCAACAGAGCAAGTGGTCCAAGCCGACCCGCGACTCACGGAGCCGAGCGAAGCCAAGTCGACAATTTAGTTCTTCCTCTTGTAGTTCTTGAGCGACTGTAATCAAATTGTTGATATAAATAAAAGGTGATATTCTTTTATCTTGTTTTCTTTAAATTCTTGCATCATGATTCAATCTAAATTTCTAGTTGTAATTCTTGTTGTGATGTTTGAGTAGTACTCCGCTCGTCGAGGAGTCGAGACGATCAATAAAATGATGATGTAATATATCTTAAATCGATTCTTGAGTCCTACGAGTTTTGTAAACCCTAGCAAGTTCAAGAATCGACGACCCAATTCGTTGCGATGCTTTCTTGATTGATATCGCTCGAGATTGGGGAGTTACGATCGTTTCTTGAAATTGCTAGAGGCTAGAATGTGAATGATATCAATGAAAGAACAAGGGTTAAATGATGAAACCCTAGTGTCATCAAGAAAGCCCTAACTCTCGTCGATCATCATCGATCTAGTATCAATCCTTCGAAGGACAAGAACACGAAATCTTGAGATTACATCACGTCTATAGATCCGGTCGATTCCTACGAGCCTCATTTAGATTCTTGACATTTTGGTTGGAAATATCATCGAAACCCGATTCTCGATTGTTTATCAGTTTCTTGATTCTTGATTAAACTAGTGACACCTTAATCAATCGATAAATTCTTGAATCATGTTTTCTTTTCTGTTCGATTAACTTTTCAATTCAAACAAATTAAATATAAAAACGAATCGCAAAATCCCTGTGGACGATCCGCACTCGCTTACGATCTACAATCGACACCGTAATTGATTGCGGTCAAATATAATTCTTTAATTGTGAATTTTATTCAATATTACCGACACATTGAAACTTATTCGCTTATTTCGATTTACACAAACAAGAAAATATTACAATCAAATGAAATCGTTATTAGGGATCATTTGAGTTGATTTACTTACACAGTCTCGAATTTTACGATCAATCAAATGGTTCTGTTGCCGGGACTCATTTGATTTGATTTGATACTTTTACATCCAATCGGGAAATTATGGACAATCAACATGCTTGCAGATCCTTCAGTATTCTTTTGGTTTTCGCTAAAAGAACGACTTCCCATGGAACGACTTCCCATGGAGTTTCTTCCACGAGTGAGCTTGATTCCCCCTGCGCATCCATCTTTTTGGGAGTGTGCTTCTGGGGTGGGTTTACCTTCTAGTTATCAGACATCGCGAATTTCCCCTGTTGATACTGGTCCTCGACCCAGTTTTTTAACACGTAGCAATCTTCAATTAGGTGGCTCAGTATTCTGTTATAGGAACAGTAATTAGGGTTGTTGACATCGCCGGGTTGCGCTGGACGCCGTGGGTCTGGCAATATGATGAGTTTATTACTCATTGCCAATTCGAACAGTCTCCTCATCTTGTCGTGGGAAAATGAGTAAGCACGTCTTAGCCTTTCTTCCAAAGACGGGTGCAGACGTTCATTGTTTTGGCGAGCATCTGGTTTTGGGCCACTCGGCTGTTGTTGCGTATTGGAAATTGTCACGACCCGAAGGTACGGAACGTGACCGGCGCTTAAATTACGAAGCGTCTAGAGGCGCAATGTAATCTAAGTAAGCCGAAGCCCAGAAATCTAAACCATATAAAAGAAGAAGTAAAGGAAAACATGTAGAAAAACAAGTTTAAAAGCAACATCCAATTTTCTCAAAAATTTCGGCAGAGTCTCCTTTGTAAAAACTGGCCCCAAACGGGTACAAACAAGAATAATATATATACAGCAATAAAAAGGCATCCCCAAGCGGGAGCTAGCACTACGCCAACAGGCGGAAACAACCACACCAAGCAAAATAATATACAACGCCAAAGGGCGAGGCTCAAAACTTAAAAGAAAACAAATCCACCAGATACCATAATAATACAAGCGTGACTCTAAGGTCGAAATAAATAACTGGTCCTTTAAACTTATCAAGTAATACAAGTTTGGTTGATGGAGCTTACTAGATACCAATGAAATAAATAAAGTACAACGGCGGTCCTGATACAAATGAACCAACCTACCGTGAAAATCACCCTGAATGAAAAGATGTGCCAGCAAGCTGCCAAGGAAACCTGTACATCGAACCTGTAATAAAATTTGGCACAACGGGAGTGAGTTGCCAACTCATGAGTAGAAGACATCTGCGAAAAGAAATTGAATGCACGACGCTGTCCTAGGTCATAATAATATACTAATATATCACTAGTCATCTAGTAGTGCAGGGTAATAAACTACGCATAAGTGAAAATGCTCCGTGCTCGTGTCAGTGCCTCAAATAGTAATATGTCGTGTGAATGAGTATGCATGAACCATGAATGTAAAACAATCAACCCTAAAATCTAGATATATCTGTATAAAAAGTCTTTAACTTTCACCATAGTAAAATTTGTATAGAAGTCTGAAACATCATCGATGAAATCCATGGAAATCCGTGTCAAGCATCGACACAAAACATGCAAATCTCAAGTCTCAATACCTCATAGTCTCAATATCTCAGGCTCCGTCAGTCCGGATCGGCCCATATCATCAAATCTCATGACAACGGTCGGTATCCTCTGGATATCCGCCGCTCCAGACATCTTCGGTAGGTAGTCTTCCCCTGCCAGGCTCATCGTCTACAACTCGATCTTCTTGCCCCGGGGTACCATACCGGTCCCACCATGTACCCGAGACGGTTCATCCACTCCTCGAATCGGGTCTCGAAATCCAACAGAAAACATGAAATCTCATGGTGGACGACACATACATCACGAGAAAACCGCAACTTATATTTTAAAAAGAAAGGGACAAAGAGAGAGAAGTTTTTATATATATTCTTGCGGTTTTCCCTAAAATCCAGAAATCTCATAGAAATCCAAAATCCCAAAATCATGAGTAAGTGAATGGTAAGTGTCGGCATAAGCCCCATAATACTACATGATAACATGAAAATGTGAATGCATGAAATGTCTAGACTAACACATGAGAGTAATCACAATACTATATTGATCTATCCTTTAGCTAATTCTATCATAAAAGATAATATGTTCTAAAGTGTACGTGACATGGCATTTACCGATGATGTGTGTGTGAGCCGGCAAATAAGTGTACGTGGGACATGCGCATCATCGGTAATGGTGCTGGTGTCCTAACAGGCAGAGTTTCATACTGACTAAAGAAACATATGTATGAACATGCAACTTGATGATTTCAATCTGAATGTAAAGGTAAAATGTGTACTAAACACTCATTTGGAATATACATATCTAACTACAACTATATGACTCCAGCCTCAACTAGTATCTATCTAACCCCCTAAGGAACTAAACTAAAGGAACTAGTCTATAGGAAATAAGAATCCACCTAAGGTCTGAGTCCATATCTGTAATAGTCGGCGATCCAGCCTCAATAGCGTCACGTACGTAGTACGGCTTCCTCGAATCAAGAGCGCGGATCAATCATCACATCTATGCCTCGTACGGTAAGATCCATCATACGGCATCCCAATATCGGGGTACGGGTCAAGTATCACCTACGTACATCATCATTCGTATAATATCATCATCAAATAATGTCATGATCAAAGGTACTATACTGTAATCGCATACATCCCAATATCATCAATCATATATCATTGTCTGCGAACATATACATCGTCAATTGTTCCTCAGAAATATCATGTCATATATATCATATCGTAATCAGGTCACACATATATCATATCGTAATCAAGTCACACATATATCATATCATAACCAAGTCACACATATATCATATCGTAATCAAGTCACAGGTTACGGTTCGGGTTCTATTCCAGAGTCTTGTTTATCTCAATGTCATCATCACCTATTATCGTTTATGTATACATATCCATTCTATCATTTTCCAACGATCCGCTAAGATCATAATATCACTGTCTAGCCAAGAGATCACGGCATCAAGCCCAGTTATATCGTCTCATCCCCATGTATCATATAACATCCTTATATCACATATACATGTTGTGTATATATATACCTACACACATTCCAACTTATATATACACATACACATATACACCAAGTCAAGTTTCTGTGTGTGCGTGTGTGTGTCTACCTGAAACCTACGAATTTCCTCCAAGACATTCCTCCTCTGGTAAAGTCTATCTAAATCAGTCTAGTCCAACCTAAGGTCCTTAATAGGGTCCTACTCGCCAAGAATCTAAGATCACGTCCGACTTCCTAATGACAATAAGCAATATCCCTATTCTACGTTTGCGGGGGTGCTAAACGCCATCCACCCGACTTCCCCCGTAGATATACATCTACTCACCTGGTCCTTGTCTGCCGAAGACGATGTCGCCCTCCTCTTCTTCCTCGTCCGAAGTCAACGCGAGGGGTACCTATACGCAAACATATATAATATCGTAAACTGAATCACGGAAAAAACCAAAACGACGCACGAAACGCGCATAGATTAAAACCTATGACCCGCTCATGCAAAAGAACCAAATATCGCTCGATATAGACGTACAAACGCCGATTGATCGAGATAAAACACCAACAAACAACTCGTAGTTTTAAAACTCATTACTTATAATATAAAACACGATTTAATTCATCGAAACGCTAAAATCGATCAAATCGTCCAATTCCGCAAAACCTTGAAAATGTCAATTTACCGTTTTACTTCAAAACTTGATGTTTAAAAGAAACTAATGGTCATAATATTCATTAAATAACATAACTAGATTATAGAAACCATTACCATATTTTTCTCACACCATTTTATTTTAATTTACAATTTCTAGTTTGCAAATTAGCCAAAATTAACACTTATTAAGCAAAAATTCACAATTCCATTACTAAAATTGATTTTGCGTATATTAAAGTGTTAAACCACTCCATGAAACCTTAAGAATGAGCTAAAGCCCTAATTAGATTTTTAATACTACATTTTAAATTAATTTCTAAAACCTAGTTTACCGAAATAGCATATTTATCATATTATATTAACTAATAATTAGATTAGGTCTTTCATTCATTTAACATGTTAATATTCTCATTAAAACCACAATATAATGATAAAAACCTTAATTAGAATTTTAACACACCAATATATATAATTTATAAAAATCTAGTTAGCAAAATTGCTTAATTTAAACAATTTTGAACGCACAAATTATAATACATCAACCATGCTAGATTTTTCCCTTCTAAAAATGTTAAGCTACTTATTATAACCCCACTTAATTAATAAAAACCATAACTTGATTTTATAAACCCTATCTTGAATTTTAAACCTGCAAATAGAATTAATTAAGAAAATCTAAATATGCTAAATAAAAGCATTTAACAACAATTAATCATAAGAATAAAAATTATACCTTCAAAGCATGAGATCCAAACATGAAAATATGCTTCCAAAATAATGGTTTCCAACTCCAAATTCCATGCTAAATAGGTCAAAGGAAAATGGTAGAGGTCGAATGTTGATTTTTGAGGTTTATTTTTGGAATTTTTGATGAATTTTGATGATTTTTAATACAAAAATGATGGAGGAAAAATTTTGGGGCTGCCCATGGAGGTGAGGCCGGCCATGAGGTGAGTAAAAGAGAGGAAGAAGGAATGAAGAATACTGTAGAGCATTCTCCAAAGAAATACACCTTTTATGTCTTTTCATAATTTCTTTATTTTATTAATTTTCTTAATTCAATTCATCATAGAAAACTCTAGAATTTTAAAGACAATTCAAGAAGAGATTAGAATGCTAAAAACCTAATTCTAATATGTCATGGTTCACTTTTGAAAAATAAACCCATTGCAAATTGTAATTTACACTAATTTAATGTATATTTAAAAGCTTATGTTAATATTTAAAATAATTAATTTAGGAAAAATATTTCATTAAACTAAAAATTTATAAGTGACTAAATAAACAACATTTACTAGTAATTACATTATTAAAATAGGTCTTTTTAAATTTATAATGAAAAATAATTATGGTTAAATTTTACGAAAAATACGTTTTATTTTACCGAAAATCAGAAAATTCACTTAAAGGGTTTTATTTATCTATTTTTTTTAATTATCTTTAAAACGTTACAATCTTCCCACCTTTAAGAAATTCGGTCCCCGAATTTAAATTAAAACTCTCCCTAATTTCTAAAACATTCAGCCAAAACACTCAAATCGTCGGGGCTCCGAAATCATCAATACATAACAAAAATCAACTCCGTCAAGAATAACGCAATCATCAGAGTTATGGTGAAAATAGAATATCCAAGCCCAATACGAAAACCAACATAATATACATCAAATCTATAACTTATATATAGTGCGCATCGTAGTAAAATCGTCTAAACATCTTAATAAAGATGCATGCAAAAACCTCTTTTTAAAATCGCCGTGCGATGCACGTGTCACGGCATAAGTAGCGGACGTTTATTTTAAAACAATAGCTATACATATATATATATATATATATATATATCTTTTAATTAACCTACACGTTCCGCCTGGTTACTTAACCAAATAGTAATCATTATAAAAACATACTGTTCAAAATGAAATCAATCCCAATCACAGTATAAAAATATCATGTGCGTCCGATGCGCACGAAAACCGAAACCAAATACAGATGCCTCGAATACGCACAGAACAAAATTGAGTGCAAAAGGTGTGCACCAAAAACATCTGTCAAGTGCAACGGGCATGCACGATAATAATATCAGGTGCATTTAATCTGCACAAAACTCCGATTTAGTGCATCTGGTGTGTACAAAATCGCATCAAGTGTGCCGAGTGTGCGCAAGAATCTCAATCAAGTGCACATGGTGTACGAAAAACATACACTGAATATAAAAATCAAAATCACGGTACGAAAAAAAATGCATGAAAACTATGTCGAAGCATACGTCAAAATCATATGCAACCCATATGCACGAAACCAAATCAATATCTCAAAAGATATAAAACCAAATCGAGTGCACTGGGTATGTACAAAACAACATCAATACAACTGACATATGAAACACGAATAGAGTGTAATGAATGTACACATAAGAAATACCAATCGTAGAACAAAATCCTCAAAATACCAAAATCCAAACAACGGAAATATGAAATTTGAATCACCAAATCACAATCGTAAACACTATCGTCAATGTGCGCCTTTCTAATGTCAACTGATTCGGACTCGTCTCCTCATCGCGGTGCTGACTGCGCTGCAAACGGCTATGCTCATATCGAGAGCCTCCCGCGTAATCTATCTCTTAACCCGATATCCGAACTACGTTAAACTTTTCGATCGATTCATCAAAATTCCATAATTCCCCGAGAGCTCAACACTCAAGTACAGTTTAAAAATATCCAGTACATGCCCCAGCATCTGCAGACCAGCCGTAGAAGGGCAAACCCAAGCCTCACTAATGGCACTGCGGAACTGCCGTAAACCCTAAGGTTCAAAGGCGTTCTCGTGGTCATTATGTCGAGTTAGGGTTTCATTCTTCTAGAGGGTCCATAGAAATACCTGCATGTTCTTCCGAATACATTAAACTTGGGAAATGGGTCTCTGACAATCGTTCGAACCCTTTAACTTCGTCTGGACGGCATGTGAATACCCTTCTTCCGCACGCTCAACGATGCTTCGATCCTCAAGAATAAACGATACCCTAATGGTTATCGCATTCGAGCCGCAGCTCCCTCTCCCCGTGAGACCGTGGTAACAGAAACATCATCCGATATCGACGAAGATAGATCAAAGGAATGGATGAAATACGGTGCAAAGAAATGTAAATCCTAAGGCTCATAAGCAGAGTAGTGTATCGTAAGTATGCCGCGGATCATACCCACGGTACATCACTCTACCTAAGTCACCTACTCTATCAACCAAGGGTCATCCTAGACTTATACAAAGGTTAAACCTAGCGCTTTGATACCAACTTTGTCACGACCCGAAGGTACGAAACGTGACCGGTACTTAAATTACGAAGCGTCTAGAGGCGCAATGTAATCTAAGTAAGCCAAAGCCCAGAAATCTAAACCATATAAAAAAAGAAGTAAAGGAAAACATGTAGAAAAACAAGTTTAACAGCAATATCCAATTTTCTCAAAAATTTCGGCAGAGTCTCCTTTGTAAAAACTGGCCCCAAATGGGTACAAACAAGAATAATATATATACAGCAATAAAAAAGAATCCTCAAGCGGGAGCTAGCTTTACGCCAACAGGCGGAAACAACCACACCAAGCACAATAATATACAACGCCAAAGGGCGAGACTCAAAACTCAAAAGAAAACAATTCCACCAGATACCATAATAATACAAGCGTGACTCTAAGGTCGAAATAAATAACTGGTCCTTTAAACTTATCAAGTAATACAAGTTTGGTTGATGGAGCTTACTAGATACCAATGAAATAAATAAAGTACAACGGCGGTCCTGATACAAATGAACCAACCTACCGTGCAAATCATCCTGAATGAAAAGATGTGCCAGCAAGCTGCCAAGGAAACCTATACATCGAACCTGTAATAAAATTTGGCACAACGGGAGTGAGTTGCCAACTCGTGAGTAGAAGACATCTGTGAAAAGAAATCGAATGCACGACGCTGTCCTAGGTCATAATAATATACTAATATATCACTAGTCATCTAGTAGTGCAGGGTAATAAACTACGCGTAAGTGCAAATGCTCCGTGCTCGTGTCAGTGCCTCAAATAGTAATATTTCGTGTGAATGAGTATGCATGCACCATGAATGTAAAATAATCGACCCTGAAATCTGGATATATCTGTATAAAATGTCTTTAACTTTCACCATAGTAAAATTTGTATAGAAGTCTGAAACATCATCGATGAAATCCATGGAAATCCGTGTGAAGCATCGACACAAAACATGTAAATCTCAAGTCTCAATACCTCATAGTCTCAATATCTCGGGCTCCGTCAGTCCGGATCGGCCCATATCATCAAATCTCACGACAACGGTCGATATCCACCGGATATCCGCCGCGCCAGACATCACCGGTAGGTAGTCTTCCCCTGCCAGGATCATTGTCTACAACTCGATCTTCTTGCCCTAGGGTACCATACCGGCCCACCATGTACCCGAGACGGTTCATCCACTCCTCGAATCGGGTCTCGAAATCCAACAGAAAACATGAAATCTCATGGTGGACGACACATACATCACGAGAAAACCGCAACTTATATTTTAAAAAGAGAGGGAGAAAGAGAGAGAAGTTTTTATATATATTCTTGCGGTTTTGCCCAAAATCCAGAAGTCTCATAGAAATCCAAAATCCCTAAATCATGAGTAAGTGAATGGTAAGTGTCGGCATAAGCCCCATAATACTGCATGATAACATGAAAATGTGAATGCATGCAATGTCTAGACTAACACCTGAGAGTAATCACAATACTATATTGATCCAGCCTCTAGCTGATTCTATTATAAAAGATAATATGTTCTAAAGTATACGTGACATGGAATTTACCGATGATGTGTGTGTGAGCCGGCAAATAAGTGTGCGTGGGACATGCGCATCATCGGTAATGGTGCTGGTGTCCTAACAGGCAGAGTTTCATACTGACTAAAGAAACATATGTATGAACATGCAACTTGATGATTTCAATCTGAATGTAAAGGTAAAATGTGTACTAAACACTCATTTGGAATATACATATCTAACTACAACTATATGACTCCAGCCTCAAGTATCTATCTAACCCCCTAAGGAACTAAACTAAAGGAACTAGTCGATAGGAAATATGAATCCACCTAAGGTCTGAGTCCATATCTGTAATAGTCGGCGATCCAGCCTCAATAGCATCACGTACGTAGTACGGCTTCCTCGAATCAAAAGCGCGGATCAATCATCACATCTATGCCTCGTACGGTAAGATCTATCGTACGGCATCCCAATATCGGGGTACGGGTCAAGTATCACCTACGTACATCATCATTCGTATAATATCATCATCAAATAATGTCTTGATCAAAGGTACTATACTGTAATCGCATACATCCCAATATCATCAATCATATATAATTGTCTGCGAACATATACGTCGTCAATTGTTCCTCAGAAATATCATGTCATATATATCATATATATCATATCGTAATCAGGTCACACATATATCATATCGTAATCAAGTCACAGGTTACGGTCCAGGTTCTATTCTAGAGTCTCGTATATCTCAATGTCATCATCACCTATTATCGTTTATGTATACATATCCATTCTCTCATTTTCCAACGATCCGCTAAGATCATAATATCACTGTATAGCCAAGAGATCACGGCATCAGGCCCAGTTATATCGTCTCATCCCCATGTATCATATAACATCCTTATATCACATATACATGTTGTGTATATATACACCTACACACATTCCTACTTATATATACACATACACATATACACCAAGCCAAGTTTCTGTGTGTGCGTGTGTGTGTCTACCTGAAACCTACGAATTTCCTCCAAAACATTCCTCCTCTGGTAAAGTCTATCTAAATCAGTCTATTCCTACCTAAGGTCCTTAATAGGGTCCTACTCGCCAAGAATCTAAGGTCAGGTCCGACTTCCTAATGACAATAAGCAATATCCCTATTCTACGTTTGCGGGGGTGCTAAACGCCATCCACCCGACTTCCCCCATAGATATACATCTATTCACCTGGTCCTTGTCTGCCGAAGACGATGTCTCCCTCCTCTTCTTCCTCGTCCGAAGTCCACGCGAGGGGTACCTATACGCAAACATATATAATATCGTAAACTGAATCACGGACAAAACCAAAACGCATGAAACGCGCATAGATTAAAACCTATGACCCGTTCATGCAAAAGAACCAAATATCGCTCGATATAGGCGTACAAACGCCGATTGATCGAGATAAAACACCAACAAACAACTCGTAGTTTTAAAACTCATTACTTATAATATAAAACACGATTTAATTCATCGAAACCCTAAAATCGATCAAATCGTCCAATTCCGCAAAACCTTGAAAATGTCAATTTACCGTTTTACTTCAAAACTTGATGTTTAAAAGAAACTAATGGTCATAATATTCATTAAATAATATAACTAGATTATAGAAACCATTACCATATTTTTCTCACACCATTTTGTCTTAATTTACAATTTCTAGTTTGCAAATTAGCCAAAATTAACACTTGTTAAGCAAAAATTCATAATTCCACTACTAAACTTGATTTTGCATATATTAAAGTGTTAAACCACTCCATGAAACCTTAAGAATGAGCTAAAGCCCTAATTATATTTTAATTACTACATTTTAAATTAATTTCTAAAACCTAGTTTACCGAAATAGCATATTTATCACATTATATTAACTAACAATTTGAAACTAATAATTAGATTAGGTCTTTCATTCATTTAACATGTTAATATTCTCATTAAAAACACAATATAATGATAAAAACCTTAATTAGAATTTTAACACACCAATATATATAATTTATAAAAATCTAGTTAGCAAAATTGCTTAATTTTAACAATTTTGAATGCACAAATTATAATATATCAACCATGCTAGATTTTTCCCTTCTAAATATGTTAAGCTACTTATTGTAACCCCTCTTAATTAATAAAAACCCTAACTTGATTTTAGAAACCCTATCTTGAATTTTAAACTTGCAAATAGAATTAATTAAGAAAATCTAAATATGCTAAATAAAAGCATTTAACAACAATTAATCATAAGCATAAAAATTATACCTTCAAAGCATGAGATCCAAACATGAAAATAATCCAAAATAATGGTTTCCAACTCCAAATTCCATGCTAAATAGGTCAAAGGAAAATGGTAGAGGTTGAATGTTGATTTTTGAGGTTTATTTTTGGAATTTTTGATGAATTTTGATGATTTTTAATGCAAGAATGATGGGGGAAGAATTTTGGGGCTGCCCATGGAGGTGAGGCCGGCCATGAGGTGAGGAAAAGAGAGGAAGAAGGAATGAAGAATAGTGTAGAACATTCTCCAAAGAAATACACCTTTTATGTCTTTTCATAATTTCTTTATTTTATTAATTTTCTTAATTCAATTCATCATAGAAAACTCTAGAATTTTAAAGACAATTCAAGAAGAGATTAGCATGCTAAAAACCTAATTCTAATATGTCATGGTTCACTTTTGAAAAATAAACCCATTGCAAATTGTAATTTACACTAATTTAATGTATATTTAAAAGCTTATGTTAATATTTAAAATAATTAATTTAGGAAAAATATTTCATTAAACTAAAAATTTATAAGTGACTAAATAAACACCATTTACTAGTAATTACATGTTTAAAATAGGTGTTTTTAAATTTATAATGAAAAATAATTATGGTTCAATTTTACGAAAAATACGTTTTATTTTACCAAAAATCAGAAAATTCACTTAAAGGGTTTTATTTGTATAATTTTTTTTTAATTATTTTTAAAACGTTACAGCAATGAAGACCGCTTTCCCTTTACCCTTAGCATTTCGAGGGTCCTTATTTGAGGAGGAAGGCCCATGGCTCATCTGGTCCATTTGGGCCAGTTTATCTATCAGAGCCTGAAAAGTTGTGGGCTTGAAGAACGTCATGAACTGGGACACAGTCGTTTGAGAATCAAGGATCCTGATGAACATACCCATGGCTGGAGACTCTTCAATGCGTTGTTCACACTTTGACCACAGGGTTCTCCATCGGATCGTGTATTGGACCCATATTTCTCCCGGCTTTACCTTGGCATTGATTAATACCGTGATCGGAGTGCGTTCGCTCGTGCTGGAGAAACGCTGTGTGAATAGCAGCTCCATTTTTGCAAATGTTTTCACGAAGTCATTTAGGAGCTCCGAGTACCATTTGAAGGCTGTTTCTGACAAGCTGCTGACGAACTGGCGAAGCAACAATTTTTCGTCGCTTCCAGTGTTGGCGCATAGAGCTCTGAATTGCGTGATGTGTTGATGAGGGCTGCATGTTCCTTTATAGACATGGAACTTGGGGATCGTATATCCCGGCTGTTGGGTTACGGCAGCGCCCCGACCATCAAACCGTGACCATTTGCTGAACAAAAATATTCTAAACCGGCGCTACCACAATCCGATGCCCGGATCAACCCTAAACCCTATACTAGCAATATGTAAACTAGGAGTTAGATGGTTATACCGAACGGATCGTGTCCTTCGGTCTTCTACCATTTCCAAGCTCCTTGAGGTGTTGCGGATCAGATTTGGTTGCCGGTCTTCCTCCATCCATGATGATCCACCCGAGGGAAACGGTGTATGCTCCAGCCTCGCCTAGGGAGGCAACCGACGCTCCAAGATTGCTAGCAATGGAGAATGGAGGTGTATGATTATCTCACTACTGTTTTTCTCTCATCATAATGCTCAAAGAGCAACCATAGAAGATAAAGAAGGAGGTGAGGAAATAAGTGGCATGAGCAACTAAAGAAAATATGCTAAGTGTTTCTCCAAGTGAGAACGAGTGATCAAGTGAAGGGAGCAAGTCAAGAAAATCAAGTGAAGGAAAACTTAGCATGGCATGTGGAGAATGGTGGATGCCCCCCTCTATCAATCATGCACACACAAAAATATCTTTTCTCAATTTTCCAAATAAACAAATGCAAACCATACCTCTCTACATGCCAACACCCATGCTCATGCCAACTCACCCTTCACCTCATTTCCCAAATTTATTTTCTAAAAAGGAAAATCAAATAATGAGGTGGCCATCTTCTAGAAGAAATTCCGTATAAATACGGAATACAACCCGGTATATGTATCGAAATACATATACGCGTATTCGTACAAAAATACGAATAGCCAAGAGAGAAAATGAATAGTGAACAATAATACTAGAATACATATATATAAATACATATAAAAATTATTAAATCAAAACCTGATTTAATAATCCGGCTTAATCCTAAGCCGCTAGTATTATCAACCATCCGATTAAAATCTGTGCAGCCTGTACATATATTTAATCAGACACCTGTATGTATGTAATATTTCAGAAAAAAAATATTATTTTTGGGAATTTTTTATAATTAAATAATAAATATATTGAATATTTTTATATTGCGGTATAATTAAATACCGATAAATTGGGAAAAATTTGGAAAATTATAGAAATTACTGAAATGAGGGTGCTTTATGTGATTCATACAAATTACGAAAGTTTATGATTTATTTGACACGATTTTAGTGCTAATCGCGATTAAAAATCGCTAATCGGGCTTTAAGCGTGTTTTGTGCACATGACATGCACTAAGTCATTTTTAGCACTTGTTACATTTTTTCTTTCATGCTTTCTCTTTTATCATGCATGGTATGGGTTTTAATTTGAGAAGAGAGAAGATAAAGAAAATAGAAAAGGAAAAGAAAAAGAAAACATTAAACTAGAGAGGTATGGGAAAGAGAGAGAAGGAGAGGGGTTCCTTTGACCTTAGACCATTGTCTTCACCTTCATCTTCTTCATCATTTCCCTCCCTCTTCAACCTCAGCTGCTGCCCTCTCTCCCTCCTCCACAAACCCTCTCAAAACACCCTCAAAACAATACCAAAAGCTCATCCCCTCTTCCCAAAAATTGTGCACAAGCTCACAAGCTACACTTTGGACCAAGAAAGTTCGCATTTTGGCGCTATAGGGGTTTCTTGAGTGCCAAATGAGGTAATCCCTTCACACTTAGTGTATTTTTTTCTTCACTTTAAACCATATATGTGTTTAGTTGTGATTTGGTGCGATTTGGTGAACTTTGGACATTACTAGTTAGGGTTAAGGTTTGAACTGATTTGAGATAGTGTAATTGAAGCTTAATATTAACCTTATACCCCTGTGGTGATTGATTGGAGACCTAAACGAGAGACTAGAACCCCAATTAGCAAACTTAGAAATCCCTGACATCGTAATTTGTGAATTCTGTATGGGTATTTTGACATCTGCTATCACCCAGAGCCTCTGAAAATTATTTAACATACACCGTGATACATGCAGGCACCCAGGAAGCTAACCCCAAAACCCTAGCCCCTAACTACCCTACTCGGCTGCATTTTTATTCTTCCTGGCCACAATTTACGGCCAGGCTATGGAGGAATCCCTTCGTGTTGGTTCCAGGGCTTTATCTCCTGTAAACTAGACCCTTGACATATGCAAAATTGGCTAATTTGACCTAGGGTAAAATCTGGGACAATTTTCAAGAGTTGCTGTTTTGATTCGGGGTTTCGTTTCTCGTATTTTGAATTCTGGATTTCTAGTATTATGTTTTACCTCGATCACTTGACGTTTGTATGACGATATCGAGGGTTGTTTGGTGGTTTTGGAGGCATGGTCCATAGGTTCTAACCTATAGGCCTTTAGCGTGTCGTTTTGGTTTTGACTTGGATTTTAATGCGCATTGCGATTGTGTTATATGTGTAGGTACCCCCATGATTATTCGAGATGATGAAGAAGATGATGGCGACATCGACATCGGCAAGCAAGATCAAGGTGAGTAGACACACATCTATGGGGGAAGTCGGGTGGATGGCGTATAGCACCCCTGCAGTTCGTAGTATAGTGTATGATATATATATATATATATATATATATATATATATATATATGTTATTGTGTGGTTACTATTATCTAGATAGACTTTGGTAGTCATGGATATTTTAGTATCATTGGATGATGGTGTCGCTAGTTAGTTTAGTCGCGAGCCCTAGAATAAGGTTTACACCCATACGCACACACATGCTTACTTTGTTTTACTGGTGCGTATATGGGGATACGTATATATACACACACACACACACACATATGTATGCGACTATATATATATATACTTATACTTATACATGGATGATGAGGATTGTATATAGTATTTGGATATGAGTCGATGAGATTGGGCATGATGCGATGAGATCGGTGATATGTTTTGTTTCTTATTAGGAGATACGACATGAGATTATAGCGGGCCTTTAGGCGTGCGTTTTCATACGTGCATATATTTATGCAGATGGTATCAGTTTGTACAAGACTTAGATCATACCCCCAGTTCATGGGATATGATGATAAGGATACCAGATAAATGATGAGATGAATGTGATATTTCGACCCGTACCCAGATTTGGGATGCCATACGATGGATTTACGTATGAGCTATATATTGATGATAGATCCACACTATTCACTCGAGGATGTCATATTATATATTGTATCGTATGTGATACTATTGAGGCGGGATCACCGACTATTATATATGTATATATATATCGACTCAGATTTAGGTGGTTTCCATACCCTTTCGATTAGCTTGTTAGTTAGATCTGTAGTTTACTTGGTAGATGTTAGACTAGACCCGAGTCATACCTATTTCAAAACTTACGAATCTTGAGTATTTTAAAGACAGGCCAAGGGATTCTACGGATATTTTCAAAAGACGCATCTTTTCTTAAAAACACCGTAGTCCTTATTTTTCTAAACACCACGATTCGTGTTATTTCAAATGGCAAAACTGTATGACATATATATATTGATGTAGATTCTTCACTGTTGTGTTTATTATTCATTTTCTGTATATTCTTGCTATTCGCATCACATTGCATGTGTAAATGTGTTTATTGTTATATTAAACCCATGCTGTCAGGACACCAGCACCATTATCGATGATGCGTATGTTCCACGTACACCTACTTGCCGGCTCACATACTTCATCATCGATAATTGCTATGTCACTACACAGTAGGATTGGTGCATTAGGATATGACTAATTGTACATCCATACTGGCACACATACATATTGTACACTTATACTTGCGTATATACCTATTTGTATATCCATACTGGTACACATACATATTGTACACTTATACTTGCGTATATACCTACTTGTATATCCATACTGGCACACATACATATTATACACTTATACTTGCGTATATACCTACTTGTACATCCATATTGGCGCACATGCATATTGTACACTCATACTTGCGTACACACATATTGTACACCCATACTTGCATTCATACGTATTTACACATACATAGATGATTCTGGCTTTATTTTGGAGATTTGGGAACCGCAAGATATATTTTAAAATTGGATTCATTTAAAAGAGCGGTTTTCCCCTCGGTGTGTGCATATTACTGTTTTATGTTGCATGATATATGGATATGCTTACATTTCTATCATATGTTGCATACATCATGCTTTATGATTTTACACATTGAGATATGCCATTTTCATGAGATTTCGGAATTTGAGAACCGTGGTCATTTTAAAAGAATGTATGCATTGTTTAAAAACCCGGTTTCTCTTGATATGATATTTCAGTGCGTCCACCATGCGTTTTCTCGGTTCTGAGATGTGTGACATGTGAAACCCGATTCGAGGAGCTGGATGAGGCTGATTGCGGGTACATGGTGGACCCGGTATGGTACCCCGGGGCAAGAAAAGGATGCTGTGTATACAGACGGTGAGCCTGGCACAGGGACTACTACCTACCGGTGATTGTATTTGAGCTCGGCGGATATCCGAAGGATACCGACCGGAGTTGAGAGATGATACGGGCCGATCCGGACTGACGGAGCCCGTGGGCCGATCCGGACTGACGGAGCCCTATATATATGAGGATTTACATGCCGATGCTGGGCACAGGTTTCATGATGTTTTCGAGTGTCGATGCTGGATACTCAGGTTCCATGATTTTGATGTGTCGCGAGAGACACACGTTGATTTATATCCTCATACTTCCATGCATATGCTTTATGATATTTACATGCATGATGTTTTGTGTCATTGGTTGACACGTGGACGAGATCCACATACATACAGACATTGATTACATAGTTGAATGATATCCACATGCTTATAGACTTCATGATATAGTTGACATTGATTCATGTTGATCACATTGATCATACCCCATATTTATGATATGTTGCTACCTGAGGCACAGACACGAGCACTTGGTACTACACTTATGTATAGATGTTTACTCTTGCCATCTTATCATGCTTCAGACTTTATCATTTTGAGGATATATATTATTACTGATCGCTTGACCTAGGATTGAGTCATACATATGATTTCTTCTCTGTGATGTTTTCTACTCACGAGTTGGCAACTCACCCCCGTTGTGCCACAGTTCTTGCAGGTTTTGCCGTACAGGTTTCATTGCGGCTTTTCTGGCACACTGCTTCCTTTCTGGGTGATTGCTTGGGTAGGTGGGTTCACTCGCATCGTGACCACCCTTGTATTTATTTTAATCAGTTGTATCTAGTAATTCCATCAACCAGACTTGTATATTTATTCAGACTTAGAAACCAGTTGTGTATTATTTCGATCTTAGAGTCGCGCGTTGTAGTAGTATGGTTTTCTTGATGATTTTGAGTTTCCATTTGAGTTTTGATCCTCGCCCTTCGGCATTGAATATTATATTGCTTGCGTGGTTATAACCGTCGATTGACGAAGAGCTAGCTCCCGCTTGGGGATGCCTTTTACCATTGATGTATATATTATTCATGTTGTACCCCATTCGGAGCCAGTATTTACAAAGGAAACTCTACCGAAATTTTCAGAAAAGACTTGGGATTTTTAAAATGCATATTCGGCTTATGTTATTTAAAAACACTTGTTTTAAAACTAATTTTCTTTACTTCTTATTTAAAATGGTTTTAGATTTCTAGGCTTTGGCTTACTTGAATTAGATGGAGCCCTATAGACTTCATATAATTCAAGTGCCAGTCACGTGCCATTTCTGGGTCATGACAATGTACCAACATACATCATCTACACCATATCGCCTGAACTGTGAAAATCCTCTGTGTGGGACTCTAAAAAATCATTAATACGCTGGCAGTGGGTTTAACCACAAGCACGTCAGCGGCACTAGCTATACGTAACGACTACCCAGGTATTGAGCGAAAGGAAGGCCGACGAGCAAACTCATCCATACCCCTACTGAGCTTGACAGTGACAATATCTGTATAGTCCGGTCTGTTCGTCTAAGAGTGTCGCATATCGAGTCTAGGGGGTGGATAAAGTCAGACCCCTAATAACGCGATAATTCGTGTCGGTATGAAATCCATCACCACTAAGAAACCACTGATCCGAATCAGTGATTATCGATTATCTTGGCCAAGGATTCTGGTGATGGCTACCCGTGCACTGCGTGACATCAACCCCCAATACCGGGAGAGACGAATCCCCGACGATCCGCTCACTGCCTCCATGTGGCTTGGGACTGTACCCAACTAAAACCTGTTTGAACGACTCCTTTTATCCGTGGTAGGGTAGTAATCAAAGCACAGTGGGAACTCACACGAGACAAATGACGATCTCACATTGACAGACTAACCTGTACACATATCACCAGGAAACTGCCATCTGATAATAGGTATAATACCAACTAGCATGTTCCCGGCGAGTCCGTCCGGTGTACTCATAACCCAATGAGCACCTGTATACTATCTTAGGTGAATAAACTGACACCAATGGTTTGTGAGACCGGCCACTGTCCCTCGTCGGGGTCTCGATCAGTATACACTAGTCTACTCTGGAGTACTGATGCCTAGTCTCGATACTCCCACGATTAGAGACATTTAAGGATATGCTTATAGACCACCCAGCTCCTACGTATATGATCGCCATCATAATACTGGTACTCAAGAAAGAATCCTATGGGCTCTATCAATATGTGATCTGTAATGCCACCTAATGCTTTACATGATGATAAAGACAAACCAGATAGCATACTATCATACTATCATCTCGAGTAAGACTGTTCTACCGGTATAGGTCCTCCCTTAATCATCACAATCGCGTGCTTGTAATTCAATAATTGACTTGAGGTCACTATAGCCAACAATCTCCCGCTTGCACTTAAGGATAATTATTGCGGTGTCGCATACTCACAGCCCGTGTGATACCGAACACCCAACTTCTCTACTAATTAGTCTCGCAAAGCCCGTTTGCGAAACTATTGCATTCGAGAAATAGCCTCGGTGAGTGGATCCGCTCCAGTGTTTCTTTCTGTATCTCTCTATATCTCAACTTCGTGGAGAATAACCATCTCCCGAAATGAGCAATACCTGTCTTAGAATTTGTCTGGATATCTGATGAGACCCAGTTCACAAATGAACTCCAAATCCAACAAACTTCTTAGACTGTATCATCCATTGAATTTAATCGGTATCCTGTGCCATGTCTTCCACAGTATCCGCCTGGACCACCTGTCCAACATATTGTCCCTCAAAAGAGAGAAAGCTATAATTTTGACAGCCACTCTGTCATCCAGGTCACCTTGGAAGCCTGAAATGATAACCGTCTCCTGAAGTAGGCTACCGTTACCATCTACCAAGAACATTCACTTATGTTCATAACTGCTTCCCACCATTTCTCCAAGATTGGATTAATATATATGCTTATTGCAGCCAGTGCAAAAGTAATATCTGGTGTGGTACTTGATATTTCATGATTAACTCAATTGCCTAAGCAAGTGATATGGTAATCATGCAGATCCCTCTCCTCATCAGTCTGAAAGGCATCTCTTTAGAGAGGGTGACTCCATCACCTGCGGCTACACCACCACGCCAAGAGTCGTCCATTCTAAAATACTTTAGAATAGTGTCAAAATACCCAAAATTGGGACACTTCCCAAATCTAGATCTAAAACCATAGATCTAGAGACCAGAAAAACTGATATTTATCCAGATCCTATATGGAGAAACACCTTGTGACAACCATAGTAAAACCGATTGTAGTATAGGAATATCACTTCCTATCAAGAGCATGTCATCCAAATACCAGGACATCACTCCCTGCTACCTTCTTTCCAGATACATCTGTTGCTCTGATGAAGTCAAACTCTATGACTGCCATATCAAAACTAGATGATTTATCTCCACTGTACCTGTTTTAGTCTATAAATAGACATAAGCTACTTGCCCACCATGCTTCCGCTGCTTCCACGGACTACAACAACCCTCTGGCAGAGGCATATACACGTACACTTCTTAAACTAGTTTAGAACGACGTTATACTCATCCTCTGCCGGGTCTTATAGTCTAGAACAACAGCATTGCAAGTCTGGGTAAACAAGAACCTCCCTGTCACCGTCTCTGAGAAGACCGAAGTACCTCTCGGGTGCCTGAGGTTACTCACCAAATCTGCGGAGTGGCTAATAGAATGTCAAAACTAGTTGAATCATTAAATTCTATTAAATTTTCAGTAATCGTTTGTGGTTCTGGAATCACTTCCAGTTCTACCATACTCCTACTAATGTTTTCTGAAAAGAATCCATTTTACTAAAACTGTGGTGAGTGAAGAATAATATATCTATTGATCTTCAAGATGGTAGAAAATTAACCCTCGACATAGCCCGGGATAACCCACAAATAGTCATTACTAAAACGTGCCTTGAGTTTATCCAGAGTCTAGTTTTAAGAATAAACCGGACAACTCCATATATCTTAATATCGTTAAGATACGAACCATTCTATATCCAATATAGAAACAGAGGCACTAATTTAATTGGAACCAGATTCAAATCATGCAACTGTCTCTAGTACATGTCAACTAAGTGGAATGAGGCGAAGCAACATTACTCATTTAGGAGTGCATCCACATATGATTAACCTGAAAGAGAAGCAAGTTCTCAAAACCATTACTATCAACGGAATACCCAGTATAAGTATCTACATTTTTTATCACCATGAAGAATCCTGATATTTGCAACATGTAGTTCTCTACTTTATTCATATACCTATAACTTCTCAAAATTTGGACCTTATATTTCACTGAAACACATATCTAAAAAATAGAGAAGTGACAAGTAAACAGAATATAGTACGAGTACCAACCCCTTTGTCTTAGTGGACACTGGACAACATACAATAGTTTGTATAAGTCCCCTGAGTTTAATAACTCAAACCCTATGCGTCGTAGGTTGAAAACTGTACTATGGTTAAGAAGAATTACACCGTTGTTGAATACTCTTTACCAAATCATCAACTGATACATGTAAATGTCATAGACATAATTTCAAAATGTTATATCTCATTTTATAAAATAAACGTACAGATATATAAATTTGAAATTAGTGTATAACAACGGATATTCAAAACCAAATATTTGCCGTCAAGTAAAAACCCAGGCTATTTCCTCAAATGTCACCAATTTCAACGAATTCCGATATAATGAGGATATAATCACCTAATTCCCAATATCTTACTCCCACTCATCATCTGTAATACTATACAGATGTGAGAATCAAGTCTGGTAAATACATACCCTGGAGTAAGAATCTAATTGGGAAATCAGTTTTCAATTAACAACGCACAATGAAACTGAAACATGACAATATTTCAAAGGGGTATCCGGGTATTCCTAGTAATACCTCTTCCACTATACAGATTCATGACTGTAACCGTATATTTTCTTGCCATCTCTCCAATCCCTTTATTTGTCTTTACTTATTACCTTCTGTACACCACCCTTAGATTAAATGGTTTTCTTCCATCCCTACCTTTCGGCACCAGCCTATATTTTGGAAGAAGACCATCCAATAAGCGTAATAGGTGTACCCTCCTAATCCTTGGAGCCCTCGCAACCTGAGAGAAGGTATAAATAAAAGACAACCCGAATAATCCTATTTGATTTCTCCTGAACCGGAATCCATCCTTGAACTGGAACAAGTTCCTTCGAGTTCGTATGTAACTATACGATGCCTTATCCAATAAATATGGATCTTCGTAGTGATACGGAATGTCCTGGAGAAATACAAAGGTGAAGTAGGAGTGGCGATGATATACACGGCTTCGTCGTGAATGATAGCAGTAGCAATTTACTTTGCCCTCTTTCTAATCCCTTTATTTGTCTTTACATATTATTTTTTGTACACCACACTTAGGCTAATTGGTTTTCTTCCTTCCCTACCGTTCGGCACTAGCCTATGGTTTGGAAGAAGACTATCCAATAAGAGTAATAGGTGTACTCTCCAAAATACCAGGAGATCTCACAACCTGAGATAAGGTAAAGGGAAAAGACAACTGAATAGTCCTATTCTATTTCTCCAGAACCGGAAACCATCCTCGAATCTGAAACAAGTTTTTTTGAGTTTGTATATAACTATACGATGGTCATATCCAAGAAATGTGGATCTTCGTAGTGATACGGAGTGTTCTATAGAAACGCAAAGGTGATATAGAAGTGACAATGATATATGCGACACCGTGATAATCTAAAAGCCAAAGTATTTTACGAAGGTTCGGTTAACTTGGCTCATGAGTTTTAGTTTAGGGTCGGGCCATGGTCGCTGCCAAAGAGAGAGAGAAAAGAAACACTTAGCGTGCACTCTAACCTAGATCAGAATGGTTAATCACTTTATCTAATCAGGATGTCGCCCACTATTTTCTCGAATTCTCCTCCAAACCCAAAAGGAGAATTAGTCGGGATCATCTAAAATCACCCGAGGAGCAATCCTACTCATCAGTGGCAATCGGGATCCAACTATCATCGCATGATAACCTGATGGAAGCCACTCAAGTCACCACACTCCAGAAGGTATGCGCATGCTTGGCAAGTTTCTTGTATGTTTGAAACTCCCGATGTGTGTTTTTATCCTAAGTGGTTCATGACATTGACAAAGGCCAACAAATCATAAACCACAAGTCATGTTCAACCCGTCATTATCCAAGATTAATCTAGACCCACCCGTACTAACCCTTGACAAAGGCCAACAAGGTTATACGACTGTCCTAGATAATCGCAACACTATGCAACAGACAAGCAATATCCAGCTACCGTACACTACGCCTTGACAAAGGCCAACAAACGCAGCACGAATACTAGGTACTACTAATCTGAAATGGTGGAGGGCTATGGCTGGTTTTTGGCGAAAAACCTTTAACGTAATGAACTTGATATCGTTGAAGGAATCCAAGTGGTTTTACAAATATATAGTGACACAAACTTTTGCTAAAGAGGTCACTCCCGGTGAAGGGATCACGACTCTTTCCTCATCGAATGAGGTGCATGATGTTCCGAACTGAATACCACGATACAAAGAAAAAAATAATCAACTATAGTAAATTTATTACGTTGACGCAAACTATTTCCCAAGGGGTCACTCTCGATGAAAGGATCTCGGCCCTTGCCTCATCGAATGAGGTGCTGGATATTCCCAACTGAATACCACTGTGCAAAGAAAAAGTGAATGCCTTTAATGTCAGTTTTTTAAAAACTTGGTTCCAACAAAATCATATATAGGTTTGTTTTATCCTTGCATTTATCAGAATCAACGCAGTCCCATCAATTATTATATCACACCAGAAAAGAATGAAAAATAAAATGTACGTATATGCCATCTGCATTTGCCATTGGGCCCCGGCATCACCCGTTAGGTTACTTAACTAACGACAGAGCGGGGGTTGCTAGTCTGTATGTATGTATGTATGTATGTATCTATATATATATATATATATATATATATATATATATATATATATATATATAACATTTCCCAGGCATGATATAAGCAACATCACAGAATAGCGATAAGTATCACAGAACAAACGGATAATCTAGGAGCCCCGGGTTTCCTTTGAGCCGCAAGTGAAACCCGACGTTCTCCTGGTTGTGTGGATAGCCCGTGCAATGAAAACCTAGACCCCTACGAGCGTGGTAAGTCACCCGCCAAAACCAGAAGTGAGGAAACCCCCTTCATCAAAGTGAATGGGCCACCCGACACTTCAAGGAATCGGGTAACTTGAACACCCCTCCGTGGGTCAACCTGTACCCTTTACGAGTGCGGTGAATAGCCCACCATTCTAGAGTGAGGTCCCCTCCGTCTCAACGCCATGAGATGCGGACCCGTTGCCCTTTAGAACCCGGCTATTCGTGCACTCCACCGCGGGGTAATCCTAGTACAGAAAAGAAAATAAGTATAAGGGTGACATCGACCTCAACCCGGTCGTGCCCCAAACAAATAATATACAAACTGGCAGTGACAGCAGTCCATATGTCGGTCGCTCATCCCGCAATATCAAATGTACAAATGAAACTAAACTACGCTACCATTGCACCCAAGGCTATCCATCACGACAATCCATACAAACCATAACCAGATATATATCCACATAAGCAAGTAACCGGATCAAGTGTGTAACCCCGTCTAATTGAGCATATAGCAATTAGACAACGTTACCAACATATCCACACATGCAAATGAAGTCACGACATTAGAATTCCAAAACACAATTAGCGCACATGTCAAATATACTAAGGATAAAAAAAACAAGTGCACTAAACATCCAAAAAAGTCGAGTTTTGAGCAAATTCGGAGGTCCAAATCAAAACGAAACGCGCCTGAACCTTTGCGGGGAGTTAGAACACAAAATTAACATCGAGTAAGGGGTCTAAAAGGGGTATCCCACCGCCGAGGCCACCACGAGGTGGCCAGAGGGTGAGGCAGACCCCAAACTGCGCATGCAGGGGCAGTTTCGGGTCCCCACCCCCAAGACCACCTTGTGGTGGTCTTGGGGAGTGGGCCCAGCCATTCAGTCCCTCCTGGGTCTCCCCGGGGTGCCCACGCAGCACCCCGCGGCTTCTCGGTTCAAACCGAGAGCCCGCAGGGTGTGCAAACATCTCAAAGCTCAAAAATTCGGGACTGTTTTTTAGACAGTTTTCGATGCCCGAAAAAACATGAATTCTAATGTCGCAACTAGCTAGTTTAAGGTGTTTGGGTGGCTCTGATACCATGTTGGGTTACGAAAGCGCCCCGGACATCAAACCGTGACCATTTGCGGAACAAACTTTTTCTAAACTGGTGCTACCACAACTTGATGCCCGGATCAACCCTAAACCCTATACTAGCAATATGTAAACTAGGAGTTATGGTTATACCGAACGGATCGTGTCCTTCGGTCTTCTACCATTTCCAAGCTCCTTGAGGTGTTGCAGATCAGATTTGGTTGCCAGTCTTCCTCCATCCATGATGATCCACCCGAGGGAAACATTGCAAGCTCCAGCCTCTCCTAGCGAGGCAACCGACGCTCCAAGGTTGCTAGCAATGGAGAATGGAGGTGTAGAATTATCTCACTATTGTTTTTCTCTCATCACAAATGCTCAAAGAGCAACCATAGAAGATGAAGAAGGAGGTGAGGAAACAAATGGCATGAGCAACTAAAGAAAATATGCTAAGTGTTTCTCCAAGCGAGAATGTGTGATCAAGTGAAGAGAGCAAGTCAAGAAAACCAGGTGAAGAAAAACTTAGCATGGCATGTGGAGAATGGTGGCTGCCCTCTCTCTCTCAATCATGCACACACAAAAATATATCTTCTCAATTTTCCAAATAAACAAATCCAAACCATGCCTCTCTACATGCTAACACCCATGCTCATGCCAACTCACCCTCCACCTCATTTTCCAAACTTATTTTATAAAAAGGAAAATCAAATAATGAGGTGGTCATCTTCTAGAAGCAATTCCGTATAAATACGGAATACAACCCGATATATGTATCGAAATACATATACGCGTATTCGTACAAAAATACGAATAACCAAGAGAGAAAATGAATAGTGAACAATAATACTAGAATACATATATATAAATACATATATAAATTATTAAATCAAAACCTGATTTAATAATCCGGTTTAATCCTAAATCGCTAGTATTATCAACCGTCCGATTAAAGTCTGTGCAGCCTGTACACATATTTAATCGGACACCTGTATGTACCAACATACGTCATCTACACTATATTGCCTGAATCGTGAAAACCTTTGTGTGGGACTCTAAAGACTCGTCAAGACACTGGCAGTGGGTTTAACCACAAGCACGTCAGCGACACTAGCTGTACGTAACGACTATCCAGATATTTAGTGAAAGGAAGGCCGACGAGCAAACTCATCTGTACCCCTACTGAGCCTGACAGTGACAATATCTGTAAAGTCCGGTATGTTCGTCTAAGAGTATCGTATATCGAGTCTAGGGAGGTGGATAAAGTCAGATCCCTAATAACGTGATAATTCGTGTCGGTATGAAATCCATCACCACTGAGAAACCACTGATCCGAATCAGTGATTCTCGACTACCTTGGCTAAGGATTTCTGGTGATGGCCACCCGTGCACTGCGCGACATCAACCTCCAATACCGGGAGAGACGAATCCCCGACGATCCGCTCACTTCCTCCATGTGGCTCGGGACTGTACCCAACTAAAACCTTTTTGCACGACACTTTTGAGCCGTAGTAGGGTAGTAATCAAAGCACAGTGGGAACTCACACGAGACAAATGATGATCTCAGGTCAACAGACTAACCTGTACATATGTCACCATGGAACTGCCATCTGACAATAGGTATAATACCAACTAGCATGTTCCCGACGAGTCCGTCCGGTATACTCATAACCCAATGTGCACCTGTATACTATCTTAGGTGAACAAACTGACACCAATGGCTTGTGAGACCGATCACCGCCCCTCGTCGGGGTCTCGATCAATATACACTAGTCTACTCTGGAGTACTGATGCCCAGTCTCGATACTCCCACGACTTGGGATATTTAAGGATGTGCTTATAGACTACCCAGCTCCCACGTATATGATAGCCATCATAATGCTGGTATTCAAGCAAGAATCCTATGGGCTCTATCAACATGTAATAGTGATCTGTAATGCCAGCTAATGCTGTACATGATGATAAAGACAAACCAGATAGCATACTATCATCTCGAGTAAGACTGTTTTACCGGTATAGGTCCTCCCTCAATCATCACAATCACGTGCTTGCGATTCAATAATTGACTTGAGGGCACGTACTCATCGTGGCTAAAGTAAGAAATGAAGTTCACGTTTCCCTGCGGATGACCCGTACTCAATGCGGCTAGCTATTTACGACACCATCTTTATTGCGATTGTTTCCCTAATATTTAAACATATTAAAAGAGCAAATCTATGTTGAAATTTAATAGGACAACACCCCACGTACTTCTCATGGGGGCGCCAGTGCCAATGTGCAAACCACAGAAAAGCTTCTGGGTAAGAATTAATTTCTTATACGGTGCCGCACGTGCTCCTTACGCCGGCGCCAATGTGCAAAGCACAGAAGCACTTTCTGAGTAAGAATTAAATTCTTATATGGCACCTCACGTGCTCATCACGCGGGCGCCAACGTGCAGAGCATAGGAATACCCATCATAAGAATTAAATTCTTAAGTGGCGCCCACGTGCACAACACGTGAGTGCCGACGTGTAAGTAGAATTAAATTCTACGTTTTCCTAACAAAAAGTTGGAAAACTCTCTGTTAAACAGAGCCGTTGGATCAAAGATCCAACGGAGATGATAAATCATCAAAATATAGAATCAAATTCTATTAGGAGAAAATATCTTCCAAATCTTTCTAAATAAGAAAGATACTCTCGGTTGGATCAATGATCCTATAATGGAATAAAATTCTATTTTGGGAATATATTCCCTCAATCTTTTTAAGCCAAAAAAGATTGCTTTCTTTAAAACAGAGAACCCTTGGATTAAAAATCTAATGGTGATTAAAAATCACCAATTGATAGAATAAATTCTGTATATGGGAAAATATTTCCCTAATTTTGTTAAAAACAAGAACAACATATTCTGTAAAACAGAAGTCCTTGGATCAAAGATCCAATGGTGGGTAAAATTCCCCAACTCAATTTTGAGACCAATTAAATCAATTGGAATCTCTCAGTGAGAGATTTTCTCAAAACTCTATAACAATCAACCTCCACTAGATAAAAGACCCGAGACTTCAAGTCTCACAGACAGAGAAACACACACACACACAAAGACATAGAGACACACAAAGACAGAGAGAAAAGAGAGAGACAGACAGAGACGGAGAGACCACAGATAGAAGGAACCCTTTATAAGCTTCTGCAAATATAGTAATCTCTAAAAAAGAACAGAGAATTCAATTCTTAAAGAAGAAGATCTTCCTTCTCAAAACCCTAGATAAAGAAAAGAGATAAAAATATCTCTTTTACATATCATATAACATCTAAGGGTTTAACCCTTTTAAAAGAACTTAGTTATTTCTCTGAATCTGAAATCCACAAGACAAGTCTCTCATAAGTTGAGAATTTAATTCTCACCGGGAAGATCTTTTTCTTGAGAATCAAGCATTCAGGGAAGAACAAATTTAAAGAGAAAGAAGATGGAGTCCATAATACTCCAGGAACTCAGTTCCTTCAAATCAAGAACTTAGTTCTTTAAAAACTCAACCCGAAATCCTCAAAAATAGTAATTTTGGTGAGCGTTAATGGTCAAAATACCATTGACAGAGGTTTAATCTCTCTGAAAACATCAACATAGATTAAATTTCCATATATATATATATATATATATATATATATATATATATATATATATATATAAGACTAGCTCCTCACGTGTTTCCCACGTGGGCGCCCTTTTAACAGCGCCTAGTGCCTCACGTGAAAAACACGCGAGAGCCCAAAACAGAAGGCCCGTGCCTCACGTGAAACACACGTGGACGCTGAGTAAAAGTGCTTAGCACTCCATATACAGCTAAAACGGTTGAGTGCTTAGCACTGATTTGGCAGCGCCCAGCGCCTCACGTGCTCCTCACGTGGGCGCCATATAAAAAGTTCTTAGCACTCCATATACAGCCAAAACGGCTGAGCGTTTATCACTAATTGGGCAGTACCCAACGCCGCACGTGCACCTCACGTGGATATCATAGGAAGTGCTTAGCACTTCACATTTAGTCAAAAGGATTAAAGTGTTTAACATTCATTGGGCAGCGCCCATGACTGAATGCTTCACATGATATATATGTGAGCATCAGAGCTCAAGTAAGTGCTTAGCAGTTTTACATAAAAAGAAAAGGGCTGAACAAATAGAGCCCAAATAAGTGCTTAGCACTTTTGAATGAAAAATAAAAAAAGAATAAGCAGACTAAGCCCAAATTGGCCAAGTCTCTGAAGTTTCTTGCAGCTGAGCCTAAATGCTCTTTTGCTGGATCTTAAGTAAAAATGATCCTAAAAACATTTTTAAATTGATCTTGCTCTCAAACATGACTATTGTTATTTCATTGATGATATCCAAAATGATATTCATCTCGTATCTCCTAAAGTAATCTTAGTCACAAATATGACTAACGATTCTTAGGACCACCACAAACCCTTTCCCTCAAATACGGGATTTGGTTCAAGGGTACATCTTTCCACACCTCTGATATATGTCGTTGTAATTCCTCAACGTCTTCACGGAGGTGGCGGGTCCCGACAACCAACAACTCTTTTCGTCATACATTGATGCACTTCCAAATTGACGTGCACACCTCAAATTGGATCACGTCCTAAATTGGGCGCATTCCATGTCACCATCGTTCACTCTTCCATGTAACAAATACGTGTGCGCGCAAGATGAATGTTAGACCGAAACGTCTTTAAACTAACATTCGTCCCCAAAATGGGAATGATGGACCAAAATGTCCTTGAACTAAAATTTCGCCTCAAACATGGTGATAATGGACCATGATATACTTAAACTAAAATAATTGGGTCTAAATGCTCATATGTTTCAAGTCGATCTTAATCTCAAACCAGATTAACGGTCCTTAAATAAACCTAAGCCCAAATATGAAATATACGGATTTGGACTGATCCGTGCCCTACGGGAGACGACATAAACCAGTCTCCGTATATAATCCACGGGCAACCAAAACAAACAAAAATACACACGATACAAAGTGAACTGATGGAGAAGGAGAAAGTGGTTATCGCAATGCGGTAACGTAATTAACTGCAGAGGCTTGCGCCTGCAGGGAAGAGCTTCCCCACAATCAAAAACCCCTCATAAAATGAGGGGGAATCTGATATAGTCTGCTACGACGGTCGCGTCTGTCCAAACCTCCGATATATGGTACCATAAATCAACTTGGTATCTTCGGAGAGGTGGACGGATAAATCCAAATAGCATCTGCCCCCAGATTCAGGCAAGACGACCCATCCCGGTTCGCCTTTCTCTCCGGCGGTGAACAGATTCTGGCACGCCCGGTGGGACCTCTTCCTCTTTCTACTCCACATTTCGTGTGTCATGTTTCGCAAACAAAATCGTTGTTCACTATGTTTGCCCTTGGATTCCAGGTACTAAAACCTGGTGTCTTGCTCCTGTAGAGAAAATCGATGGCTTTCAGCTGCACCTCTTGTAATAGCAACTCTCACTCCACCACAGCCGGAGGAGTGACCTACGAGCCCAACGCAGCCTCTATCTTTTCAATACCGGTGGGGCAAGTAACACATGCCACTACTGGATTGTTCTTCGGGATCATGCTCCAACCAGTGAGTTTTGGTGCCTCAGCGCCGTAAAAGGAAGCTCCCCAGAGGTCGGTCTTCGATCGACTTGCAACCACAATGGCCCCTCTTAACGGGTCGTCCAAATTCGGTGTCTCAATCTTCAACAGGTCGAGCAAGAACTCGAACGGGCCCGCAAAGCGGCTCGTGATACCCGAAGGGGCTGCCCCAAAACGGATAGCCCTCCCAAATTCTGCTATGGGTGAAGCCGTCAAAAGCGCTTCCCCCATCAGATGATCGGACTTAAAAAGATTGGCCGTTCTTCCTCAAACCCTACCAAGGATGTCAGTCTTCAATAGGTTGACACCAACAGCAGCCCTTCAGCAAAGCCGGGGGCATGAAGAAGCCGCTTCCAAAACTGAGGCGGTCCTTTCCACAAGGCACGCTCGACGTCGCCACTGGCATCGAGTGAGGAAATCTGGTGGCAACTCCCCCTCTGGACTTACCTCACCAGCTCCAATGGTGGAAGTTGACGCTGCTGTTCTAACCGGGAACAGCTTTGATCTGCTCAAGAGGGTACGCAAGAACTCTCCAATGGAGCTGCTAAAGAAATCGCCCCCGCCTGCAGAAGACAAAGTGCAAGCAAAGCCGGAGCGCCCCCATCAACGGCTCTCCTCCTAAATTCATAAAGTCCGGCAAAAGGTCCAAGACTCTGTTATCGACAAAGACTACTCTCGTCGACTGAAGAAATCGAAGGCTCGGCAAGGGAAAGACTATCCCTCCATCATACAGCGAGGGACTTCTTCTATACAGTTGCCTGTTATAATAGCTTCTTCAACTTCAACTGCCCACAAAAGGATGAGGCCAGAGAAAATCCCATCGCCTGCGGCAAATTCCAAAAGTTATGGACCCAAATGCCCCAAGTCTGGGAGCATGATCTGTCACAACCCAAATGTGGCACGTGACCGGCACTTAAATCACGTGGCATCTAAAGACATCGACAAGATCCAAGTAAGCCGAAATCCGGAATCTAAACCCTTTTTGAAATTATTAGAGGTGGGTTTTAAAATAGTCATCTGATGAAACCAGCTTTAAAAATGACATTTGAATTTAACTAAGTATGTTGAAAAGCATCTATGATGTTTTGAAACTTGACGTCACCTCCTTTACATTTTTTGTAAAACCCAATACAACATAATAAAATAGTATCCTAACGGAAACTAGTCTCTACGTCCAAACGATGGAGTAACCAACAATCTAAATCAGAAATCGACTCCAAGGAGTGCGACATCACTACACATAAACTCTAGGTCTTACTTGTAAGTCCATAATATACCACTTCTAAGTTGATAGAGTTTCCACTAGATACAAGAATATATGAATAATCAAGAGTGAGTATGATACAATAATAACCCACTTACCAATCAATCCCTGAAAAGAATGTGTGTCCAAGTCGCTAATAATCCAAGAGGTGAAACCTGCAAGAAACTGTGGCACAACGGGGATGAGTTGCCAACTCAGTGAATAAAAGTATATCTAAACGTAGAAATCGAAATGCATGACGATACCTAGGTCATAAGTATAGTCCTATCATAATCTGTACCAATACACTATATGATATACATATGTGCAATACTATCTCTCATACAATCCCAAGTATAATATCTCCATGTCATATAAGTCAAAATCATGAATCTATATTTCGTGTTGGAATTCCTTTTTGTATATGAATGTCTGTACAAATATATGTAGGTACTGTCCTCCGGATCAGTCCTGGTTAAATCCACTAAAAATATCTAACTGTGTACCTCATAATAATGATCATATCAATATATGTATAGATATCCAGCATCGACATCGAAATCCGAAATCTATCGTGTCCATCATCGATACATAAATACAGACATCGTCGACACCACCTCAATAGATGATCTCCAACCAACATCCTGGCTACGATCAGTATCCCCTGGATATCCGCCGTGCCCAATCAAACCCCGGTTAGTATCCCCAAGATATCTGCCGTGCTCGTTTCTATCTCCGGTTAGTATCCCATGGATATCTGCCGTGCTCATTTCTATCTCCGGAATCGAGTTGCCTCGTTAGGCTCCCCACCTATAATGCGGCTATCCTGCCCTTCGGTCTCGACCGGGTCCACCATTTATCCAACTGTATGGCCACCAACTCAGTCTGGATAGTATAGAAATCCGAAACTGTATGACCCCCGAATCGGTCTGGATATCAAAATCAGAAAACACAAATCTCATGGTCGACATTTACTTATCATATAAAAATATCAAGTGAGGAATAAGAAACTTGCATAGATTGTATTGATGATATATTATATATATATACATATATAACAGTGTCCCATACCACCGATAAATAAAATATTCAGAAAATCCATAAGAATCAAATACAGCATCTATAGTAATAATATTCGTAACTTATAACAGGAATAAAGAAGACTACGTAATTATATCACATAATTATAGATTTCAATTCTACTGTGTCATGGTACTACTAATGATGTGTAGTGTAGAATACGCGTCTGTGCTCGTGCAACATAGCAATCATTAGTATTTGTGCAAGTGTTTTATGGTGTAACAACCTATTTATTTTAATACATATATAACAACATGGTTCTATAATGACATGGCAGTACCAATGAGGTGTAGTGTAACATATATTCACGTGCTTGTGCAGTATAGTACTCCTTGGTAGTTGTGCAGTGTTCTATCAGAGTGTGTGTAGCGCAGAAAGTATAATATGGATAATATAATGCAAACATGTAAAGTAATCTAAACATAACTATTGTAATCACTTGGTATGAGCTATACCATTATCTTTAGAAATGATCAAAATGTTAAGTTTGAAATAAGGAAGCCGCCCTAGATTTAAAATAGATATTTGTTTTAGAAACTGGCATGCATCCTAGTGTTTTTATTTAAAGGACAAACGAATCGTAGTTTTTAAAAGAATATAGCTCACACAAGTATTACATCCTAAAACAGGATATAACCTAACTCTACAAGTCAAAAGATAAATTGGCCGTTATTGGGCATACAAAATTCATCATTTCCAATACGTCTAATTCCTTGAATTATATCTCATCATATCACTGTATCTATATCATCTCAAGTCTAGTGTGATCCCTCGTACAAATCCATCAAACCATATCCATATCGTATCACTGTATCTCATTTATAACTATGCATGAGACTGTATGAAATTGAAGGACATACTAGATGCGATACTATATAAATATCTTGAATAAATACTAAACTAACTAGATATCATAATACTATTTGTAAGGTTGCGGGGGTGCTATACGTCATCCACCTGACTTCCCCAGTAGATGTAAATCTACTCACCAACTTAAGAGCTCGCTGAATCCACACCGCTACATCGCCAACTCTGTTTCGGAATCCTCGAATCGTACCTATGTTCGTATTTAAATCGCATTGATGTAAATATCATATCGAAAACCAAAACAACAAGCTAAACGCCCGTAGGTTAGAGCCTACAGCATACTTAACCCAAAAACGACAAATAATTTTGTCGTTAACGTATAAACGTTAACGGTTCAGCTACAACATCAAAATACGAAAACTCCGTATTGTAAATATCTGAAGTTTGATAAAACCATTTTTAAAACATTCCCAGATTTTACTGTGTAAATAATTAGACAACACAAACAATACAGAGACTTATAAAATACCAACTCAAAACTACAGAAGAAGAATCAACACCAAAATTCCCACAAGGGGCCGGCGTTGCCGGATTTCAAGGGTGCCTCGCCGGATATTGTATGGAGTTTGGGGCTCAGGTTTTAAGTGAGGGTTTTTAATTGGCTCATTATATTTTTGGTCTTTCTAGTTTTTCTAGTGATTATACCTATTAGTTCCAGATTCACTTTCTGTAGTTAAATTATCACAAAATCCTAGTTTAAGATACTGCACCACTAAACATGCTACGTATCGTATATAGAATTTTACCCCAATCTGACATTAGCTTACAGATTTGACCTAATGAACATTTAACTTATTTAAACAATACCAAACATACCCAAAACACCTACAGAGAGATACCCTAAAAAGTACAACACCCAACTCTCCCACAAAACCGGCGAGCACGGATTCTGCCTTGATGTCGCCGGCCAAAATCCGAGGGGATAGGTTCGTCTTCCTATGGGTTATTCTAGGTCTAGTCTATAAGATTATGGCACTATTTGGGTTTTCTAATTTACATCTACACTAAAGTAGATTCAATATCTGTAGGCTAATGATCACAAATATACAGTTTTTATAACACTGCACAGAAAACAGATTTAAACCTTTACTAAACTTCTAAGGATGAAAGGAGTTATGCCTATGGAGATTGTGTATAAGAAAATCCTGCTCAAGACATGCTTCTGGAAGCATCTAGAGTTGTAATGGCTTCTAAGATGATGGTGTGTACAATTTGATGAAGAAACTCCTTGTTCTCACTCTTTTGGTATGAACACTTAGAATTTTTATTGGTTTGGAGCTGAGGATGGTATGGTTTCAGTTGGAATTTCTACTGAATTCTTTAAGTGTTATGCGTAAATGATGTGATAAGATATGTAGAGAAAGCATGTGGTGTGTGATGAGAGATGGAGGTGGCATGAGAGGAAGGAGGTGGTGTTACTTGATGAAGCATGAGGGATTCATGCAAGGAGGAGGTGTTAGATTGGAAAAAGGAGGTGTAAAATGAAGAAGGAAGAGGTGGAGAGATATGAGAAAGGGTGAGGGTATGTTGAGGTTGAGGGTTTAAACTTAGGTTATCATAAACTCTACCATTATAGAATTTCAAAATGAAAGAAAACCTTTCATGACATAATTTAGTTAATAAGAAATAAAAGATATATAATAGTTGGTCTATTACTTAAAGATCATTAGCTTAATGAAAAATCCAATATCATGTTAAAACAATTAAATATATCATTTTTAAATGATATCACACTTTTTATTTACATTTATCAAAATAATTACATTTTTCGGATATGATTCCGATACTAAATTTCATAAGTGATATCACTTCCGTAAAAATATCAATTTCATTATTTTATAATAAAGATTTATAATTAAATCTTCTTAATTTTCCAAAATGTTACATGATCATACATACGGTCCACATGGCTTCCAAGAAAGAAGAAAGCCGTGCTTCCGTAGGTCATCGACCACAAACTCGATTGCTGACAAAAGGTTAGGAGCAACAACAAAAGCTCTAGGAAATGCTGACTAAAATGGCAGTACTTACCGGGCAGAAAGAAATCCCGGACACAACAGCCGAACAGCACCAGGAGCAGGAGACCGCTACAGAGTTCCTGCGAAAGGTGCTTGAAAGAAAGGACAAGGAAGCTACTGAGCAGGCTGCTAACATAAAGTAGATGGATCTCTTGTTCCAAGACCTGGTTGGAATGATGATCCATCCAGAACCCCAGGCTAAAGACCCACTGATAATTGTTGAGGATGACAGAGGGGAAACATTAAACTCTCTTCCGGCTTTAACAACAGCCAAGGAGGAAACAATCTCTAAGGCTGCTCTTGATGATTATATAGCTCAACAAATAAGAGCTCATCAAGTTAATGAAGCGGCTGGCGAAATTGTCTGAACTGGGCGATCGTATCCAGGATGGTATGATCAAATCAAGTACTCACCGGGATATACGAACCCCAAGTTCTCTGTATACAAAGGGACAGGCAACCCCCATCAGCACGCCGCGCAGTTCAGAGCTCTGTGCAGCAACACTGGAGGCGACGAAAAACTGTTGCTTCACCAGTTCGTTAGCAGCCTGTCGGAAATGGCCTTTGAATGGTACTCAGAGCTCCCAAATGACTCCATAAAGACATTCACCGAGATGGAATTGCTGTTCACACAGCGGTTCTCCAGCGCGAGTGAGCGCACTCCAATTACTGCATTAATCAATTCCAGGGTAAAGCCGGGAGAAACCTGGGTCCAGTACGCGATCCGGTGGCGGAGCCTAAGTATGAACAACGCATCGAAGAATCCCCTGCCGTGGGCATATTCATTGGGACCCTTGACCCTCAAACGACCGTGTCTCAATTCACGACATTCTTCAAACCAACAACCTTCCAGGCTTTGATCGATAAACTGGCCCAAATAGACCAGATGGGCCACGGGCCTTCTTCCTCAAATAAGGACCCTCGAAATAACAAGGTTAAAAGGAAAGCATCCTTCGTTGCCAACACGCTACAATAACCGAGTGTCCTAAATTCGTCTTGTCGCCAAAACAATGCGCGTCTGCGCCCGTCCTTAGAGGAAAGAGCAGGACTCTCTTACTCGTTTCCCCGCGATAAGATGAGGAGACTATTTGAGATGGCAGTGAAAGGTTATGCTAATTCCCTGGCCATCAACCGAGGCCGATTGCGGAACAATTTTTTTCTATCGATGTAAACTTGGCGCTAGAATAACCCTAAACCGGATCTACCATAAACCTAACTAGCAACTAAAGAAGCTATCTACTATGAAAAGAGTATATACCAAGAGGCTCAAGTCCTTCAGGTCTTCACTCCTCTCTCTTAGCATGCTCCTAGTGGCCTCCATGATCGAGCTTGATCGATGGCTTCCTTACGTCAAAGATGATCCACCCGAGAGTGTCTACTTTGAGCTCCTACCTTTAAACCAAGGTAACTAGGTTACTTAGTATGCTAATCTAAGTACCCTAGATGATATAGAGAGTGGTTAGGATTTGTTTAGTCTTTTGAACATAGGATTCTCAACTCATGAGACAAGTTAGGGTAAAAGGAAGAAGAAGAGAGCTTGGAGGAGAGAGAGTGTGAAAAGATATTATGAAGTGAATAATGTCTCATGTTTTATAACTATTAAGCAAAGATATTTACCACAAAATATCTAGATGCCATATTGCCTCAATAGTAATCCATGACTCACTAAGTGAGTCATCAAGTAGCCATGCTTCACTTAATAAAAGTCAACACCTCATACCTCCACCTTATTTAACATTTAATCAAAAAGATTAAATAACAAATGAGGTGTCTTCTTCTAAAAGCATTCTTGTCAAAAATTACAAGAATACCCCTCATCCGTATATACATACCCGTATCCATATTCCGAAAATACGAAAACAAAAGAGACGAAAATAATCCAACAATATAATACGAGGATCCGGCTCAAACCAAAGCCCGTTGTATTATCCGCCCGAACATCATACGTGCACAAGTACAATTATGTGATCGAACCCTGCCGTAAAACCATACGGCCTCTACATCATTTAGCCCTAAGCAGGGAAACCCTCTGTGTGGGACTCTAAAGACTCGACAGTACACCGACAGTGCGTTACTGGATAAATCCATAACCACAAGCACGTCAGCGGCACTAGCTGTACGTAACGGCTACCCTGGTACCTGTCGAAAAGGAAAGTCGACGAGAAAACTCATCTGGATCCCTACTGAGCATATCCGTGACAATATCCGTACAGTCCGATCTCTTTGTTTAAGAGTATCGCATACCGGATCTAGGGGTGGCAAGTGTCAGACCCTAATTGTTGGTCATTGATGCATGCTCCCACAACTCTTGTGGTGCGGCGGAAGCGGTGAACAAAAAATTTCTTAGCATGCAACACGCACTTAACCGAAGATCTTGTCTAAACCACAACTAGTAAACCCCAACTAGAGATCTTATCTACTATGTTAGGGATTTTACCTTGATGATACGGTCCTTCGGGTCTTCTCTTTGATGCAACTCCTTTGCTCCTTTCTCCTCTTTTGTGGACTCCTCGGCTCCTTTCTTCTCTTTTGTGGACTCCTCGGCTCGTTTCGTCGCCGGAAGGGCACCACATCGCCTACGTCTTTTACGGGCTCCCACCTCAATACCGAGGCAACTCGGGCGCAAAGTTGGCTAGCCGACGCGCGCAAGATTTGATGTAGAATGTATTGGATTAACTTGAAATCCTAAGCTTTTGATTCACATCTCATGTGAGGGTTAAAGCTAGGAAGAATGATCACCATCATTTTTCTTTCTCTCTTCTTATGAACTTGTTATGATACACTTATCATAATTTTGTTAAGGAATTGAATGCCTTGATTTCACATCTCATGTGAAGGTATTTATAAGAAGAAATGGAGGAGAGAATAATTTCATTTATAATTAAAAAGTTTAAGCATGATAGAAAAAAGAAAGAAAAGAATTTAGCACTAATTAAAGCATGCATTATGAAAGAAGTATCATGCTTAATTAGTACATCCACTTCTATCATGCTTATACTTTTCAATTTACACCTCACTTATTTATTTTCACAAAATAAATGATGTCATTATTATGTCATTATGAGGTGGTATCTTCTAGAAGGTATTTTGTAACAATTACAAAAATACCCCTCCTCCGTATACCGTATACCGTATACTGTATACCCGTATCCGAATTCCGAAAAATACGAATACCATTAATCCAATAATATAATACCGGTATCCGTCCAGTATTATTCTTTCAATTATTATTCTTGTAACAATTACCGAACATAATCGAAAACCTGCCGCAACAATTTACGGCTGCCGTAACAACTTACGGTCTCTACATCATTTTCGCCCGAAAACTTGAGTAACTAAATGTGGGGGACTCTAAGACTCGTCAACACCTTAGTTGTGGATTTAACCACTAGCACGTTAGAGGTATAAGCCAATACATAACGGGCTACCAGGTATTGACTAAAAGGTGGCCGACGAGCGAACTCATCACAACCCTTACGAGCCTGTAAACAACACTTACCGTACAGTCCGGTCTCTTCGTCTGATACGTCGCATATGAAGTCTAGGGGTGGTAAATGTCAGACCCCAGTAACTTTATAATTCATGTTGATTTATGGCTCATAACAGGTCGAGGAACTACTGATAACACTTATTAGCAAACCTCGAGAACCCTGGCCAGGGATTTAGGTGTTATAGCCGATCAAACATAGCGCGACATCAACTCCCTATACCGGGAGAGACGAAACCCCTCCTATCGCTCACTGTCTCCATATGATTCGGGACTGTACCCAAAATCCACCTGTTTGCACGACTCAGTAGAGCCGTGGTAGGGAGGAAATCAAAGTACAGTGGGAACCACACAAGACTCTATGACGATCTCGGGTCTACAGACTAACCTGTACAAGTGTCACCAGAGAACTGCTATCTGACAATAGGTATATATACCATCTAGGAGTTCTCGGCGAGTCCGTTCAGTGTACCCAGTCTCCACTGAGCACCCGTACACCATCCTTGATGTCAAACACTGATGGATATGGGATCATCCATCGCCCATCATATGGGTCAAGATGCGTATACGCTAGTCTACTCTGGTGTATCGATGCCCTGCCTCGACACACCCTCGACTAGGAACAGTTATAGGATGTACTCATAGACTACTGTGGCCCCACTAGTATGATCTCATCATAGTCCCAGTAGTCGAGTACAAATCCTAAGGGCTTTATCAACATGTAACAAAAGAGACAATCAGAGTACATGTTAAGATAAAGTACAACCAGATAGCGTACTATCATGTCGAGCAAGAAAGTCCTCCCTATATATGTCCAAGCATCCACTACAATATACATCGTATGTACAGTAATGGCCTCTAGGGCACACATATAACTAACACTAATAACCTGATAATTCGTTCTGATTCAGCTCAAGACCAATCCGGGAAACTACTTATCAACCTATCAGTAAATCCCAACTGTCTTGGCCAAGGTCTTATAGTCCTGACCAATCGAACACAGTGCAATATCAACTCTCAATACCTGGAAAGACGAATCCCTGACAATCACTCACTGCCTCCATGTGGCTCGGGACTGTACGCAACCAAAACCTGTTTTCACAACTCAGTAGAGCCATGGTAGAGTAGTGATCAAAGCACCGTGGGAACTCACACGAGACAAATGACGATCTCAGGTCCAAAGACTAACCTGTACACATGTCACAAGAGAACTGCTATCTGATGACAGGTATAATACCATCTAGAGGTTCTCAGCGAGTCCGACCAGTGTACTCACCCCCAGTAAGCACCCGTATACAATCTTAGGTGATCACACCGATGGTTGTGGGACCAACCACCGCCCCTCATCGGGGTCTAGAAACGTACACGCAAGTCTACTCTGGAGTATTGATGCCTGACCTCGATACCCCTGCGACTTGGGATGTTGAAGAATGCGCTTATAGACTACCCAGCTCCCACAAGTATGATCGCCATCATAACGCTGGTCGTCAAACAAGATCCTATGGGCTTTATCAACATGTGGTCGACATATATAACATATGTACATTTTAAGATAAAGTCAAACCATAATAGTATACTACTGTATCGAGTCTTTATCAATATGTGCAAGCTGGATAAAACATCAATAGAAACAAATATACATATCCTGATAAAGACAACTCAAATAATATATTATATAACTGAGCAAGATTGTCCTGTACATACATATCCCCAACATCTACATGTATACATATACAATAATGGCCTCTAGGATATACATATCCAACAATCTCCCACTTGCACTAAAGGTCAGTTATTGGCGTACCGAATACCAAATGTCTGCTCTAAGGCCAGCTGCTGGCGTACTGTTCATATCATAATTTTGCATTATTATATTCCCCATTCTTATTCATTTTACAAATAAACAGGTGCTTTTGATCCATGTCTGCTACATAGTTGCAGGTTACAGGTTCTCGGAACAAAATAGTGAAATTGATGAAATGACGATACAAAAGTGAGACTACGACCGACAAATGGAAGAATCTTGATCATGCCTACAATTTGAGGGACAATGAAGATCAATGAACAAGTTCACAAAGTACAAAGGCAGCGCAAGGTTCAAAACTTCGACACGAAGCAAACGGTAAAATCTACGACATTATGCACTGTGGAAATCTGGAAGAAAACTAGAAGACAATCTGAGAAACCAAGCGAAGAAACAAGAAGCCAAATGCAACCAGAAGAAGCCCAGGAAAACACAGCCCAAGAACCCTCTATATGGCCGCGGAACCGCGGCCAAACATGGCTTTTGGCCGCGGTTCCGTGGCCATAATAAGCCCGTGTCGGTGAAATTTCTTGACGGTGTGGCGGTGCGTTGACTAGTCTTCTTAGGGTATATTTATAAATGCAGATGTGAATTGAATGTAACCCTAGGGTTTCTATGATCTATAAATAGAAACCATAAACCTCTTTTTGAGGTATGCCTCTTTTTATCAAATAAAATTCAGAAATCCATTGTAATATTTTGAAGAGAGTATCGAATAAAGTAAGTAGTTTTTTTTCATTGCCCTAATTCTTAAATTCCTTTCTTCCCTAGTTAATTAGTTTAGCAATTTTATTAATTTGCCGTAGTTTAGATAGTTAGTCTTTTAAAAACAAATCATAAAAAAAAGAATGACTTTTATCAATCCCCTAACGAGTGAGTAGTTCCTCACTTATTAGGGTTAGGAATAGGAAATGTTTGAGAGATGAAAATTTCTCACCCCTTTCTTGCCCATCACATATTATTCATAGGACTCCATGCATACATACACACACCGCTCACTACGGCACCCTACCCCATGAAGTAACGGTGATACCGTAGTTTAAAAGACCGGTTGTGCATGTTTTCCATGGTGGTTAGGGTAAGAATTAAGAAGGGACGGACAAGGACCTAGAGGAAGAAACATCGTTTCTTCCCGATCGTCCTAATCCTCTTTATTAATTATTACCATAACACCTAAATAGATCTAAATTAGGGCATTGAAAGCGGTGAGGAATATTAACTTTCCAAACTTAACCTAAACCTAACCCTAGCAAGGTTTTAATCCTAGTTTAAATCAACTTTAGTTTTTAGTGATAATCAATCCAAGACCAATTGGAATTAACTCGTTAGAACAAATTGAGAATACACAAAATCCCTGTGGACTGACCCATACTCACCGGCTAGCTACCAAGCGACGCCGTTCTTGATTGCGGTAATTAATTCTTTGATCACAAAACAACGCATAAATCAAATGGCGTCGTTGCCGGGGATGTTGTAGTATTTTCTTTTTTGCAATTTCGGGTTAATATAAAATCATAAAATTCATAAAAACTGAAAAATTAAAAATATATATAAAATTTTATCTTCTTGTTATTTTTTGAAGGGTGTTTTGTTTGAATTGTGCATGATCGACGAACGAATTCAGATCTGGAAAAATCCATAGAGTGAAACAGAAAACAGAAGATCTGAACAACAGACGAGTACCACAACAGAGCAACAGAAGAAGTTGGAAGGATTGAACCGACTTTTGTACCGCGGAACCGCTGCACATAGCACCGTTTGGCTGCGGAACCGCGGCTTGGTGGTGACGTCACCTGTCCAATTTTTCTCTATACGCCTGTTCTTCATCTTCTGAACCCCATGATATCTCCTCTGTAAAATTTTCCTGCAGGATTCTTTGCGCAAAAACTTCTTCCCTTCTCCAATAACTTGATCTTGTGCAGGATTCTTTGCGCCGCTAAAAAAAATTGTTTGCAAGTGATTGTGTTTACTGCTTTACATATTTAAATTGACTTTAAGGGGCTTGAACACCAATCCAGATTGGTGTTCAATTTCATTACCCTTCGCAGGACCCCAAAAATCACATAAAGCATATTGCATTGACCATCAAGTTTATTAAAAAAGATTAGACTCAACCCTAAGGACTTCGCGCTCAATAGGACAAAGGAATAGTTGTAGGCATTCACCGTTGATCTAAACCTGACTTTGTGGTGCCTAGGCTAGACAGGTAGGGAAAGGTAACTTTAAAAGGCCCGTCTCACGGTGATTCGTGAGCGGATCCCTCTTTTCTCTACTTGTGCTTACCTTGCCACAATTGGCGGTGAAGAGGCGGTTTGAGGTCCTCACATCTTGCCCTTTGGAACAGTTAGGAGCTGTCTAGCTGACCTAGGTGACCCTAGATCTAGGCTTGATTGTGCATTTGTGATTGGTTGAACGTGTGTCTATGCCTTTTATTGAAAATCTTTTTGCAAAAAGCTCCTTATAAAAAAAACACAAAAAGAAATTTTTTTTTTTACAAAAACTTGCAACTTGTCGCTAAGAAATCCGTGCACCCCACTTACACCCACTTTCTTCTCATTGACGTTTTCTTATCCCCACCTTCTGTTTTTCACTATTTGACTACACTACCTCTTTAGTGTATGTCCGGTTGGACTAGGGACACTAGTGCCCGATTAGTCCGTGTCTCGTTAATACCGACTGACGACGTCTTCGACTCCGAAGTCGAAATTCCTTCCACTTCTTTACCTTTACCTTCACATTCTTCATCTTCTAAGGAGATGTCAGGATTTAATCCTAACAACCCCTTACCCGCGGGACTGATTCCACCTCCGCTAGGTGCGAATAACCCACAACACCCACCTGTTGAAGCGCCCCAACGAATCGCGCTCCAGGATCTTTTCTACCCTATCTGCACCTCCTTACCTACTTGTCTTTCACTCCCACCGGCAAATGGGGATAACTTTGAGATCAAACCCCACTTCATCAACATGTTGCCAAAATTTCACGGACTGGAATTCGAAGATGCCTATATTTTCATAAACAAATTCCAAAATGTTTACGCAATGATGAAGACAACACAACTTTCAGATGATGCTATAAGGCTACGTGTCATTCCATTCACCTTATGTGACCTAGCCGAGAAATGGTTGTATAGCACAGCATCACACTAGATTAAAAATTGGGAAGAGTTTGTTGAAGCTTTTCTAAAAACGTTTTACCCACATCACAAGACCGCGAGAATTCGCAATGAGATTATTCAATTTTCACAGCTTCCTTCCAAACCTTTTTAGATGTGTTTTGAAAGATTTAAAGACCTACTTGTTCAATGCCCTCACCACGGTATCGAGAATTGGCAACTTTGCCAAATATTATACGAAGGATTGAACCCAACAACGAAGCAGTTGTTGGAAACTATTTGTTAAGGTCACTTTCTAACAAAATCTAGCGAGGAAGCCTGGCAGTTTCTCGACGATCTTGCTGAACAAACACTTCAGTGGGAAAGCACTAAGACCACCTCATCTTCTTCAACAGGTCAGTCTAGGGCAGGCATATATCAATTAGATATGTCGATTGCAATGAAGGCCGAAATGACCGCACTTACGAAAAAGCTAGAAGCAATCGAGACCAAAATCTCATCGCCTTCTCCTACCCCTGCTTTACCCCCACGAACTGTTTGCGCTTGTTGTTCGGATCCATCACATCTTACCGAAGAGTGTCCTTACAATCTACCTGTTCAAGGATAAGATCAAGTCAATGCTGCCTTTCAGCAAAGACAAAGAAATGATCCATACTCTTCGACTTATAATCCTGGTTGGAAGAGTCATCCAAATTTTGCTTGGTATCAAAATCAACAATTCCAAGGCAACAACAACTTTCAAATGCCTCCTCCTCCACAACAACAAGCACCACAACAAACTCAATACCAGCAACCTTTCCAACCATAATCTTACCCAAACTAAATGAACAATTTTGTGCCCAACAACTCTTATCCTCAAAACAATTTTGTTCAACCAAATAATCATAAGGTTACCTCGCTAGAAATAAGTCTAGATGCGTTTCTAAAACAATCTACACAATCCGCAGCAAGGTTGGAGACCTCCATTCAATCTTTGGTGCAAAACAGTGCTTCACATGATCAAAGTATCAAATCAATTGAGGCACAAATTGCACAACTAAATGCTGCGTTGAGCGAATGAGAAAAGGGAAAGCTTCCATCTCAACCATTGCCAAATCCCGGTCACACACACAATGCACATGTTGCTTATGAACAACAAAATCATAATGTAAATGTTGTGACCACGTTGAGATCTGGAAGAGTGTTGCACAATAACGTGGGTATTAGTAATGACACAATAACGTGGGTATTAGTAATGACACCCCTGCCGGTGCTTCTTCTTCTTCTTCATCTTCATCTTCTTCGTTAGAGCCTATTCTTCATTCTTCACAAGGCTCTACTTCTTGTAACACCTTAGGTTGTGTTTAGGGGTTAATTGTATTTTAATATATAGTTTTAATAAAAAGTTTACCAAATTAAGTTTCTAATATTTTATTCTAATTAATGAATATTTTATTAGAATTTTTCTAGGCACACACACACTTGTGCATGTAAATTAGGATTTAGAGATGGGGTTAAACCATGATTAGCAACCATGATGGGCTAACCATTTATTTAGGCAATTTTAAGTTATTTATTAAGTTAGTTTGGGTTTTTTTATTTATGGTGGTTGTTTTTTTTTAAAATGGAAATGATTTCCATTTTGTTGGCTTGGTATGAGAGAGGGAGTATGGGCATGGCATGAGCCATGCTCATTAAATGAAGAGAGAGGGAGAGAGAGGATTTTTTTTTGACTTGGGGTCTCTCATTCTCACTCTCACTTCTCATTCTCACAACTCTCACATACACACACACACACTCAGCAGCCACAGCACTAGCATCTGCTGCAGAAGCATCAGCAGCAGCCACAGCACTAGCATCAGCTGCAGAAGCATCAGCCTCAGCAGCAGCACAGCAGGAAGCAGCAGCAATAGCAGCTCACCTCTTCTCCTCCTCCTCCTCCCTCTTCCTGCTTCATAGGGTCTAGTAAGGTATAATCTTTGAGCCTAACCCTCTAGTTGCTTAACTTATGTAGGATTTGCTTCGGTTTGCGTAAAAAGTGAGATTTTGTGCTTGAAATGGTGAATTGTGTGGACTTATGATTAAGTGCTGTTAGTTTTAGTTAACCTAGCCTAATTAGGTGTTAATAGGACCACTTAAACCTAGCATAACCCCAGATTTCACCAAAATACCATAGGGTTTCAAATTGTGCAAAATTTAGTGTTTTAAAGTGATATTTCACCTTTCAGTGATCTGCTTTAGACCCGGTCACTTCAGAGAAAAATTGAGTTAACTGGAGAACACTAGATAGGTATAGACCACACCACCAGAGTACGAAGCCCCCACTCTACCTTCAGGCCGCCGGTTTATTCATTCTGGCCGCAATTTGCGGCCAGATAGGGAAGTCATGGGTTGGGTCTGTGTGGGTAGGAGTCTGATGTTATTTTAGGCCCAGTGGTATGTGCAATTTTGTGAGTTTCTCTCTGTAGGAAAATCTGGGACGTTATATCGTATTTCTAGTACGTTTGGTTCGCGCGATATGCGAGTGGGTTCTGGGATCCAGTGCGTCGCGACGTGTCGGGTTAGCTTTAGACACGTACATACGTTTTAGCGTATCGTACACGTTTAGTTCGCAACGCGAGCGTATTGTTTGGCTTAGATATCGAGTTTTGTGAGGTGGTTGCTTATATATGGATTCTTGTGTAAATTCCAGGTTCGCAGGCGGGTACGTCGTACGAAGCTAAGAAAGGGAAGCAGGTGGTCGGCTACGAGTAGAGCACGACCAGGTGAGTAGATTTAACATCTACGGGGAAATCGCCCGTATGGCATTAAGCGTCAGGGCGTGATAGGATAACTAATTATAGATGTTCATATGGACTGTAGTATCATACCTTATTGTTGCATATAGAAATGATAGCATAGGACACTACACTGTCACTAACGGTTCAAGTTGCACGAGTACGATTTATATGCTGCACTCACACCGTTAGTGATTGCCATGACACTCACATTATAGGATTGCTATAAATCATATATCATACTGATTCCGCTTTATCGATGTTGTCATGACTTGCCGCATATCAGCATATGTTATATTCATACTTGGGCACATATACATCACATACCCATACCAGTGCACACATATATTGATATCTTCATACCTGCGCACATGCACACTGTATACTCAGACCAGTGCACACATATATTGATATCTTCATACCTGCGCACATGCATACTGTATACTCATACCAGTGCACAAACATATTGATATCTTCATACCTGCGCACATGCACACTGTATACTCATACCAGTGCACACATATATTGATATCTTCATACCTGCACACATGCACACAGTATACTCATACCAGTGCACACATACATTGATATCTTCATACTTGCTTAGATTACGCATTGAGATATGTTGTTTCCATGTTAATTCTGGATTTAGGGAACCGTGGATATTTCAAAAGAGAATAGTTAATTTTTTAAAAAACCCGGTTTCCCTTGATATGATATTTCGGTGCGTCCACCATGTGTTTTCTCGGTGCTAGAGTGATATATGTGAACCCGAATCGAGGAGTTGGATGAGGCCGATTACGGGTACATGGTGGATCCGGTATGGTACCCCGGGGCGAGAACGGTTTCGCTGTGTAGTAGACGGTGAGCCTGGTAGAGGACTATTACCTACCGGTGACAGGTTGGACCTGGCGGTTATCCGGAGGATACTGACCAGAGTCGATTGATGGATACGGGACGACTCGTACTGCCGGGGCCGAGGACCGATACCGCAGACAGAGCCCGTGGGCTGACCCGGACTGACGGATGCCCGATATGTGAGGATTTGCGTGTCGATGCTTGGCACGAGTATTTCTTGATATTTTGGGTGCCGATGTTGGGCACTCACGATTATATGAGATTTACAGGATTTGAGGACCGAGGAGGATGACGACACCTGAGTAGTATTGGGATTTGGGTGCATTGATGGGTACCGATTATACTTTCCACGATGACATTCCGTGTGGATGTTATTTTTCCCATGCTCAGTATGTAGTAATTGATATCTCATCCTGTATCTATTGTACCTGATATAGTACACATACTTGCACGATCATTGCATACCCTGTTCATTCTATATAGGGTTGTTAGATTGCATTGCTATACCTGATTATCACATGTCTTGCTCATCACATGGAGATGTTATTAGATAACACTTGTTGCATGTTTGAGCATCCAGTTCATCATATAGATGTTATCTGTTGGCATAGGTTAGAGTATCACAGCACGTGCATACTCGCGATTACCTTTATATGTTATCTTCTATTCACGAGTTGGAAACTCACCCCCGTTGTGCCACAGTGTTTGCAGGTTGCCCTTCGGAGTAGTCGCGGCAGGCTGCGTTCTTGCATATTTTGACACAGATACCCCTACAGTTGTGTACTAGGTTTTTTGCTGATAGGTGGGTTTTGTGTGGTATCTGTTTATCTTTCAGTTATGTACATTGTTGTATCTAGTACTTTCCATCTACCACTTATGTATTGACTTAGAGACCAGTTGTGAGGACGATGTATATTATTTTGTATTCTGGTGTCGAGCTCGTTGTGAGCCGACTTTACTTATGCAGTTTATTCTATCTGTGATGTTTCCCACTTGTTGCTCATTTTCTTCACTACGGCGTCGTATATTGTTATCTCGGTGATTGTTCACTTAAGAATTCTTAACATTTTAGTTAATGATTCCATTTAAAGCTTAAAACACTCTATACTTTTATTGGTTTTGATTTCTGGGTTTCGGCTTACTTTGCCGCATTACACCTGTAGACGTTACGTGGTTAAGTGCCGGTCACGGGCCAAACCTTGGGTCGTGACAAAGTTGGTATCAGAGCGTAGGTTTTACCTTCGGAGTGTAGGATGACCATGGTATGATGGAGTAGGTAGCTACAGCAGAGTGGCGTAGCGTGCGTATGTTCCGCGGCATACTCTGTCACGACCCAAAGTTTGGCCCATGACCGGTACTTAACCACGTAACGTCTACAGGCGTAACGCGACTAAGTAAGCCGAAAACCCAGAAATCAAACCAGTAAAAGTATGGAGTGATTTAAGCATTAATAGAACTAATTACTAAGATGTCAAGAAATCTTAAGTAGACAATCACTAAGATAACAATATACGACGCCGTAGCGAAGAAAATGAGCAACAAGTGGGAAACATCAAAGATAGAATAAACTGCATAAGTAAAGTCTGCTCACAACGAGCTCGACGCCAGAATACAAAATAATATACATCGTCCTCACAACTGGTCTCTAGGTCAATACATAAGTGGTAGATGGAGAGTACTAGATACAACAATGTACATAACAGAAAGATAACCAGATACCGTACAAAACCCACCTATCAGCAGAAGAGCTAGTACACCAACTGTAGGGGTATCTGTGTCAAAAGATGCAAGAACGCAGCCTGCCGTGACTACTCTGAAGGGCAACCTACAAACACTGTGGCACAACGGGGGTGAGTTGCCAACTCGTGAATAGAAGATAACATATAAAGGTAATCGCGAGTATGCACGTGCTATGATACTCTAACCTATATCAACAGATAACTTCTATATGATGAACTGGATGCTCAAATCATGCAACAAGTGCGATCTAATAACATCTCCATGTGATGAGCAAGAAATGTGATGATCAGGTATAACAATGCGGTCTAACAACCCTATATAGAATGAACAGGGTATGCAATGATCAGGTATAGCAATGCAATCTAACAACCCTATATAGAATGAACAGGGTATGCAATGATCAGGTATAGCAATGCAATCTAACAACCCTATATAGAATGAACAGGGTATGCAATGATCAGGTATATCAATGCAATCTAACAACCCTATACAGAATGAACAGGGTATGCAATGATCAGGTACAGCAATGCTATCTAACAACCCTATATAGAATGAACAGGGTATGCAATGATCAGGTACAACAATGTGTACTATATCAGGTACAATAGATACAGGATGAGATATCGATTACTACATACTGAGCATGGGAGATATAACATCTACACGGAATGTAATCATGGAAAGTATAATCGGTACTCATCAATGCACCCAAATCCCAATACTACTCAGGCGTCGCCATCCTCCTCGGTCCTCAAATCCTGTAAATCTCATATAATCGTGAGTGTCCAACATCGGCACCCAAAATATCAATAAATACTCGTACCAAGCATCGACACGCAAATCCTCCTGTATAGGGCATCCGTCAGTCCGGATCAGCCCACGGGCTCTGTCTGCGATATCGGCCCTCGGCCCCGGCAGTACGAGTCGTCCCATATCCATCCATCGCCTCTGGTCGATATCCTCCGGATGACCGCCAGGTCCAACCAATCACCGGTAGGTAGTAGTCCCTCTGCCAGGCTCACTGTCTACTACACAGCGAAACCGTTCTCGTCCCGGGGTACCATACCGGGTCCATCATGTACCCGTAATCGGCCTCATCCAACTCCTCGATTCGGGTTCACATATATCACTCTAGTACCGAGAAAACACATGGTGGACGCACCGAAATATCATATCAAGGGAAACCGGGTTTTTAAATAATTAACTATTCTCTTTGAAATATCCACGGTTCCCCAAATCCAGAATTAACATGGAAACAACATATCTCAATGCTTAATCTAAGCAAGTATGAAGATATCAATATATGTGTGCACTGGCATGAATGTACAGTGTGTATGTGCGCAGGTATGAAGATATCAATATATGTGTGCACTGGTAAGAATATACAGTGTGCATGTGCGCAGGTATGAAGATATCAATATATGTGTGCACTGGCATGAATATACAGTGTGCATGTGCGCAGGTATGAAGATATCAATATATGTGTGCACTGGCATGAATATACAGTGTGCATGTGCGCGGGTATGAAGATATCAATATATGTGTGCACTGGCATGAATATACAGTGTGCATGTGCGCGGGTATGAAGATATCAATATATGTGTGCACTGGCATGAATATACAGTGTGCATGTGCGCAGGTATGAAGATATCAATATATGTGTGCACTGGTATGAATATACAGTGTGCATGTGCGCAGGTATAAAGATATCAATATATGTGCGCACTGGTATGAATATACAGTGTGCATGTGCGCAGGTATGAAGATATCAATATATGTGCATGCACAGGTATGAAGATATCAATATATGTGTGCGCTGGCATGAATATACAGTGTGCATGTGCGCAGGTATGAAGATATCAATATATGTGTGCACTGGCATGAATGTACAGTGTGCATGTGGTACCAGTATGGGTATGTGATGCATATGTGCCCAAATATGGATATAACATATGCTGTTATGCGGCAAATCATGACAACATCAATAAGGTAGAATCAGTATGATATATGATTTATAGCAATCCTATAAGGTGAGTGTCATGGCAATCACTAACGGTGTGAGTGTAGCATATCAATCGTGCTCATGCGACTTGAACCGTTAGTGACAGTGCAGTGTCCTATGCTATCATTGCTATATGAAACAATAAGGTATGCTACTACAGTCCATATGAACATCTACAATCTAATATTCTGACTCGCCCTGACGCTTAACGCCATACGGGCGATTTCGCCGTAGATGTTAAATCTACTCACCTGGTCGTGCGCTACTCGTAGCCGACCACCTGCTTTCCTTTCTTAGCTTCGTCCGACGTAACCGCCTGCGAACCTGGAATTACACAAGAATCCATATATAAGCAACTATCTCGTAAAACGCGATATCGAAGTCAAACGATACGCTCGCGTCGCGAACTGAACGCGCGTGTGTACGATACGCTAAACGTGTGCACGTGTCTAAAACTAACCCCGATACGCCGCGATACGCTGAATCATGGAACCCTCTCGCGTATCACGCTTATCGCGCGAACCAAACGTACTAGAAATACGATATAACGTCCTAGATTCTACCCAGGCTAACAACTTACAAAACTATACATACCACTGGCCTAGAAATAACAACAGACTCCTACCCATCCAAACATCACCCAAAAATTCCCCTATCTGGCCGCAAATTGCGGCCAGAAAGAATAAATCGGTGGCTTCGCTATGGGGTGGGGGTCTCGAGCTCTGGTGGTGTGGTCTAAGCCTTGTATACAATGTCCAGTTAACTCAATTTCAACCTGAACTACTCGGGCCTATAGCAGATCACAGAAATCCAAAAAGTTCACTTAAAAATACTAAATTTGCACAATTAGAAACCCTATGGTATTTTGGTGTAATCTGGGGTCTAACTAGGTTTACATAGCCTTAATAACACCTAATTAGGCTAGGTTAACCAATATTAACAGCGCTAAACCATAAGTCCACACAAATCACCATTTCAAGCACAAAATCTCACTTTTTACACAAACCGAAGCTAAACTACACATACGTTAAACAAACAAGAAGTTGGGCTCGGATTCTATACCTTACAAGACCCTAGGTGCAAGGAGAAAGGAGGTGGAGAAGATGGGAGTGCAGCTGCAGCTGCTGTTGGTGGTGCTGCTGCTGCCACTGCCTGCTGCTGCTGTTGAGACTGCTTGTTGCTGCTGCTGCTGATGCTTCCTCTGCAGCTGCTGCCTCTCTCTCTCTCTCTCTCTCTCTCTCTCTCTCTCTCAGCTGAGTGTGTGTGTGTGTGAGAGTTGTGAGGAAAAATGAGGAAAGAAATGAGGCCCCAAGTCAAAACCCCCCTCTCTCTTTCCCTCTCTCTTCATTTAATGAGCATGGCTCAAGCCATGCCCATACTCCCTCTCTCATGCACCAAGTCAACAAAAGAAAAGAAAAGAAAAGAAAAGAAAAGAAAAAAAAATTAACAAAACACTCAAATAAATAAAACCCCATTAAAGCCCAAAACACTTAATACAAATAGGTTAACCCACCATGGTTGTTAATCATGGTTTTAACCCTTAATTTAAACCCTAGTTTACATGCACAAGTGTGTGTGTGGCTAGAAAAATCCTAATAAAATATACATTAATTAGAATAAATTATCTGAAACTTAATTTGGTAAACTTTTACCAAAAGCTATCTAGTAAAATATAATTAACCCCTAAACACGACCTAAGGTGTTACAATCTTCCCCCCTTAAAGAAAATTCGTCCCCGAATTTTTAAAATACAAAGCTACGCATACCTTCAGAGAGACGAGGGAACTTCTTCCGCATCTCGCCCTCAGCCTCCCAAGTGATCTCTTCACCGTTTGGGATGCACCAAAATATCTTCTCTGATGGCAAGACCTTCGATCGAAGTTTCTTCACCTGCCGGTCTAATATTACAACTGGCTGTTGGGTGAACGAAGGATCACGCTCGAACTAAATGGTTTGGCGCTGAATCCAATGAGAAAGGTCATGAAGGTAATTGCAAGGTATCGACATAGGGAATACGGGGTGAATACTCAAATAATCTGGGTGGAAGTGCCCAACTTAAGGCAACGAACCAATTCGCCTTAGGGATCCTAAAAAGACTTACTATCCTGGAAAACTTCCCAAAACTCAACATGTCATTTATCGGAAATTTCCGTGGGAATACATGATATGCCATTGCGAACTTGAATCTGCGACCCTCTTGGTCAGCATCTGATCTCTATCCGCAATGTACCGTTTTCATCCTGACCCAAAACAACCGAGTCAATTTCCGAAATTTCTAAACTAGCTGAGGTCCAAAAATCCTATAACACGGAGTTAGGAAAAACAGACTGGTGATCGACATGACCTAACCTCTAATCCTAAAGGTTACCAATTGGAGTGTCTCCTGATAACTGCTATCAAAGGAGAACCTTATCGATGGCAAACAACGATCCCCAACTGCCGACAACAATTTCTACATACGCACAACTTAACAAGAACAACTGAGTATCACCGGATGACAAGCATCCGAATGGAGTCACATCCTGACAACTCCTGGGTAGACACCATAATGAAAATTCGGGGAGATCTGCTCTCGTTCCCTCTTCGGAACGATTAAAGGTTGCAACTCTCCCGTCAGTCTCAGTTGCTCAACTCAAGTACACAACAAGACAGGCATCTAGAAATGAATCCCAAGACTTCTCTTTCTATCCCTGCCCCCCCCGTAACTACCTTACAAGTCACGTTAACAGTTGGTGGGGCTTGAATGAGTACAGAGAGTTAACCGATGTGCCTGCCCTAGGATTCCTCGTCTCTTCCCTATAACATTAGGTACACAAGTGTCTCTCTAGCCTAGCACACCCTTGCCACAAGTCAAGGATTCCAAAATCATTACGCAGCCGAGTAGGCTCCAATATCTCTGACGAATGAGCGTTGGCGGGCAGTGTCTCGCGAAAGTGATTTAAGAAAAGTGGTCGGGCGCTGACACGAGCAAGCTGTCTCCTCAGTAGAGACGAACTTAAGCTGCACTCAACGATCGCACAAGAACTGTGAATCTGCGGAGGACTATCACAACAATCAAATTCCGCCGCAGGAAGATGTACATTTAACTCTGGTGGTCCGTGAAAATCTGACACGACTCTCAAACAAGTGGTGTCTCAAATCTCCAACGCAAATCCATCGCGGCCATCTCCAGATCATGAGTAGGATATCCTTCTCGTACTTCCTCCAAATGTAAAGAAGCAAAAGCGATAACTCCATTGTGTCACCTCAGTACACATTCGAGTCCTACTCACGAAACATCACAGTTAAACCACAAAGTTGCCCGAACCAAAAAAGCAAGGAAAGGGCTGAAGCAGTTGTTAACCGAGTCTTCAACTGCAGAAACTCCGCACACAAGCCTCAGTCCAAAGAAAAGAAACCTCCATTCCAGTCAATTTAGTCAACGGGGCAGCATTACACTAGCAATCCTGCATGAGACGGCTGTAACACCTGCTAAGCCAAAAATCTGCGGACCTCCGTCCTGCTCACAAATTGGGCCTAAGCTGTACGGCCACGATCTTCCTCGAAACCATACCAATTCGTCTCCGTAACTACAAAACCTAGGAGTCAACACAACAAGCTTGAAGGGAACACTCCGAGAATCTAGTAAACCGCTGGGGCTCTCCCAGTATCCGTATAACAGATCCTCAAGTGCTACCATAACCCTCAAGGCACACTAAAAAGACTAGGATGTCGTAAATAACACAACAATAACTAGTCGAGGAACGGCCCGAAGAAAACCAGTTCATCACACCTACGAATGCTGCTAGAGCATTGGTGAGTCCAGTGACACACCCAAAACATACAAAGCCCGTAGCACGCATAAGGCAGTCTTCGGAATGTCATCACTCCGGACCTGCAACAATGATGACCCGATCCCAAACGAACCTAGACAAAGTCTCGCACTCTGGTATTGTTCGAAGAAATCGTCAATGCGAGGTACATGATACTTATCCGCACCGTAAGCCGATTCAAGTGACGATCCATCAATACACAACCTCAATCTGTCGTTTTCCTCCTGGACGAACAGAAATAGGAGCTTCCTAAATGCGAAACACTCAGACGCACAACTCCCTCAACAACCACTCTGCAGCAGATCCTTAGCTCCTTAAGCTTCGCCGGCTCATCTTGGAATGACGTCGGAAAAATTGTCGCACGAAAGAAAACCGATCCAACAAACCAACTGTGGCTACAACATCACGAAAAACGCCAAGAATCCACGACATCTCCTCAGTGCCGACTAGCGAACAAGGCTGAATTCAAGCGGTAAGAGGCGGCACCACTATCCATCTGCACAACAAGTACCGACTTGCCCGGGAAAACAAAACCTAACTGTTTCCTCATGGTAGCCCACAATGCCTAACATGTAGCTAACCAGTCCGTGCCTAGGAGATTTCCAAATCCAACATCTTTAGGAGGTTCAAAATGACAGACGAATCTCTATCTCCTATCTGATGGGCACACGACCGAATTACGTGTCGCGCAACAAAAGGATTGCTGACAGAAGTTAGCACAACAAACGGCAGATCTACCTAGCATGACTCTCGTCCTAAACTCGGAACGAGGTGTGTAAACATACGAGTGCAACAAAAGGTCATACTGAAAGAGTACCTGTAGGCTCCGCATTGGACGCCCGCGCGTCCCGATGAGTCGAAGCGAAAACGTGTGCCTGTCCTCCATCTGCGACTGATCGAACTCCTCCTCTACTAGCCTGACCCCTCTGTGCAAACCCTCCGCGTCCACGACGTCTCAGAATACGACCCTGACGTGCTGTGAAGTAATACTGCCTGATGAGGTGTTGAAGGCTTCCGCATCGTAAACACCTACGCACTGAATGCTGTCCTGCCTGGGGATGGAAGCCAAACGACTGTCCTCGTCCTAAGCCTCTGCTCTGGGCTGGTACACCAGTACAATTCCACAACTGTTCCGGAACTCTCACGGTCTCTGGAAGACGTGTCTCGTAAACGGGGGCTGCCTCCACCGGTGCTATGTAGGGGGCGGAATACTGCATGATGATCGCAAGGAACAACTGGGTAACAGGGGTGGCAACCATCTGTAGCTGCGCTCGAACGACCTCTACCAATGAGCTCATCGTCTGGCGCAAGCTCTGCATCTCTGCCACTAGTCTAGCGATATGATCTGTCGTAGGAGAAACAATATGTCCTGGTACAGCATGGGTACTACTCGGATCAGTCCTCGTCTCAGATAAATCAACTCGAACCTCGGCTCTCCCGGCCTCTCTCTGCGCCCTCGTAGTCCTTGGCGGCATAATGGCTGAAAAGAAGGTAGGATTCGATGAGGATACGAAAATCGAATCACAAGGATGTATACAATCCTGAAGGAAATTCAATCAATAAGTCCTAAGGTCGCTTAGGGGGAGTACCGTGTCGTGAGTATGCCGCGGAACATACGCACGCTACGCCACTCTGCTGCAGCTACCTACTCCATCATACCAGGGTCATCCAACACTCCGAAGGTAAAACCTACGCTCTGATACCAACTTTGTCATGACCCAAAGTTTGGCCCGTGACCGGCACTTAACCACGTAACGTCTACAGGCGTAACGCGACTAAGTAAGCCGAAAACCCAGAAATCAAACCAGTAAAAGTATGGAGTGATTTAAGCATTAATAGAACTAATTACTAAGATGTCAAGAAATCTTAAGTAGACAATCACTAAGATAACAATATACGACGCCGTAGCGAAGAAAATGAGCAACAAGTGGGAAACATCACAGATAGAATAAACTGCATAAGTAAAGTCGGCTCACAACGAGCTCGACGCCAGACTACAAAATAATATACATCATCCTCACAACTGGTCTCTAGGTCAATACATAAGTGGTAGATGGAGAGTACAAGATACAACAATGTACATAACTGAAAGATAACCAGATACCGTACAAAACCCACCTATCAGCAAAAGAGCTAGTACACCAACTGTAGGGGTATCTGTGTCAAAAGATGCAAGAACGCAGCCGGCCGCGACTACTCCGAAGGGCAACCTGCAAACACTGTGGCACAACGGGGGTGAGTTGCCAACTCGTGAATAGAAGATAACATATAAAGGTAATCGCGAGTATGCACGTGCTACGATACTCTAACCTATATCAATAGATAACTTCTATATGATGAACTGGATGCTCAAATCATGCAACAAGTGCGATCTAATAACATCTCCATGTGATGAGCAAGAAATGTGATGATCAGGTATAACAATGCAGTCTAACAACCCTATATAGAATGAACAGGGTATGCAATGATCAGGTATAGCAATGCAATCTAACAACCCTATATAGAATGAACAGGGTATGCAATGATCAGGTATAGCAATGCAATCTAACAACCCTATATAGAATGAACAGGGTATGCAATGATCAGGTATATCAATGCAATCTAACAACCCTATATAGAATGAATAGGGTATGCATTGATCAGGTACAGCAATGCAATCTAACAACCCTATATAGAGTGAACAGGGTATGCAATGATCAGGTACAGCAATGTGTACTATATCAGGTACAATAGATACAGGATGAGATATCGATTACTACATACTGAGCATGGGAGATATAATATCTACACGGAATGTCATCATGGAAAGTATAATCGGTACTCATCAATGCACCCAAATCCCAATACTACTCAGGCGTCGCCATCCTCCTCGGTCCTCAAATCCTGTAAATCTCATATAATCGTAAGTGCCCAACATCGGCACCCAAAATATCAATAAATACTCGTGCCAAGCATCGACACGCAAATCCTCCTGTATAGGGCATCCGTCAGTCCGGATCAGCCCACGGGCTCTGTCTGCGGTATCGGCCCTCGGCCCCCGCAGTACGAGTCGTCCCGTATCCATCCATCGCCTCTGGTCGGTATCCTCCGGATGACCGCCAGGTCCAACCAATCACCGGTAGGTAGTAGTCCCTCTGCCAGGCTCATCGTCTACTACAGAGCGAAACCGTTCTCGCCCCAGGGTACCATACCGGGTCCACCATGTACCCGTAATCGGCCTCATCCAACTCCTCGATTTGGGTTCACATATATCACTCTAGTACCGAGAAAACACATGGTGGACGCACCGAAATATCATATCAAGGGAAACCGGGTTTTTAAATAATTAACTATTGTCTTTGAAATATCCACGGTTCCCCAAATCCAGAACTAACATGGAAACAACATATCCCAATGTGTAATCTAAGCAAGTATGAAGATATCAATATATGTGTGCACTGGCATGAATGTACAGTGTGCATGTGCGCAGGTATGAAGATATCAATATATGTGTGCACTGGTAAGAATATACAGTGTGCATGTGCGCAGGTATGAAGATATCAATATATGTGTGCACTGGTATGAATATACAGTGTGCATGTGCGCAGGTATGAAGATATCAATATATGTGTGCACTGGCATGAATATACAGTGTGCATGTGCGTGGGTATGAAGATATCAATATATGTGTGCACTGGCATGAATATACAGTGTGCATGTGCGCAGGTATGAAGATATCAATATATGTGTGCCCTGGTATGAATATAAAGTGTGCATGTGCGCAGGTATGAAGATATCAATATATGTGTGCACTGGGATGAATATACAGTGTGCATGTGCGCAGGTATGAAGATATCAATATATGTGTGCACTGGCATGAATATACAGTGTGCATGTGCGCAGGTCTGAAGATATCAATATATGTGTGCACTGGCATGAATATACTGTGTGCATGTGCGCAGGTATGAAGATATCAATATATGTGTGCACTGGCATGAATGTACAGTGTGCATGTGGTACCAGTATGGGTATGTGATGCATATGTGCCCAAATATGGATATAACATATGCTGTTATGCGACAAATCATGACAACATCAATAAGGTAGAATCAGTATGATATATGATTTATAGCAATCCTATAAGGTGAGTTTCATGGCAATCACTAACGGTGTGAGTGTAGCATATCAATCGTGCTCGTGCGACTTGAACCGTTAGTGACAGTGCAGTGTCCTATGCTATCATTTCTATATGCAACAATAAGGTATGCTACTACAGTCCATATGAACATCTACAATCTAATATTCTGACTCGCCCTGACGCTTAACGCCATACGGGCGATTTCCCCGTAGATGTTAAATCTACTCACCTGGTCTTGCGCTACTCGTAGCCGACCACCTGCTTTCCTTTCTTAGCTTCGTCCGACGTAACCGCCTGCGAACCTGGAATTACACAAGAATCCATATATAAGCAACTATCTCGCAAAACGCGATATCGAAGTCAAACGATACGCTCGCGTCACGAACTGAACGCGCGTGTGTACGATACGCTAAACGTATGCACGCGTCTAAAACTAACCCCGATACGCCGCGATACGCTGAATCATGGAACCCTCTCACGTATCGCGCGTATCGCGCGAACCAAACGTACTAGAAATACGATATAACGTCCCAGATTCTACCCAGGCTAACAACTTACAAAACTATACATACCACTGGCCTAGAAATAACAACAGACTCCTACCCATCCAAACATCACCTAAAAATTCCCCTATCTGGCCGCAAATTGCGGCCAGAAAGAATAAATCGGCTGCCTCGCTATGGGGTGGGGGTCTCGGGCTCTGGTGGTGTGGTCTAAGCCTTGTATACAAGCTCCAGTTAACTCAATTTCAACCTGAACTACTCGGGCCTATAGCAGATCACAGAAATCCAAAAAGTTCACTTAAAAACACTAAATTTGCACAATTAGAAACCCTATGGTATTTTGGTGTAATCTGGGGTCTAACTAGATTTACATGGCCTTAATAACACCTAATTAGGCTAGGTTAACCAATATTAACAGCGCTAAACCATAAGTCCACACAAATCACCATTTCAAGCACAAAATCTCACTTTTTACACAAACCGAATCTAAACTACACATACGTTAAACAAACAAGAAGTTGGGCTCGGATTCTATACCTTACAAGACCCTAGATGCAAGGAGAATGGAGGTGGAGAAGATGGGAGTGCTGCTGCAGCTGCTGGGGGCTGCTGTTGGTGTTGCTGCTGCTGCCACTGCCTGCTGCTGCTGTTGTGACTGCTTGCTGCTGCTGCTGCTGATGCTGCCTCTGCAGCTGCTGCCTCTCTCTCTCTCTCTCTCTCTCAGCTGAGTGTGTGTGTGTGTGTGAGAGTTGTGAGGAAAAATTAGGAAAGAAATGATGCCCTAAGTCAAAACCCCCATCTCTATTTCCCTTTCTCTTCATTTAATGAGCATGGCTCAAGTCATGCCCATACTCCCTCTCTCATGCACCAAGTCAACAAAAGAAAAGAAAAGAAAAGAAAAACAAATTAACAAAACACTCAAATAAATAAAACCCCATTAAAGCCCAAAACACTTAATACAAATCGGTTAACCCACCATGGTTGTTAATCATGGTTTTAACCCCAAATCTAAACCCTAGTTTACATGCACAAGTGTGTGTGTGCCTAGAAAAATCCTAATAAAATATTCATTAATTAGAATAAATTATCTGAAACTTAATTTGGTAAACTTTTACCAAAATCTATCTAGTAAAATATAATTAACCCCTAAACACGACCTAAGGTGTTACATACTCACGACACGGTACTCCGTCTAAGCGACCTTAGGACTTATTGATTGAAATTCCCTCATGATTGTATACATCCTTGTGATTCGATTTTCGTATCCTCATCGAATCCTACCTTCTTTTCAGCCATTATGCCGCCAAGGACTATGAGGGTGCAGAGAGCGACCGTGGGCGCCGAGGTTCGAGTTGATTCATCTGAGACGAGGACTGATCCGAGTAGCACCCCTGTTGTACCACGATAGATTATTCCCCCTACGATAGATCAGATCGCTAGACTAGTGGCAGAGATGCAAGGCTTGCACTAGACGATGAGCTCATTGGTGGAGGTCGTTCGAGCGCAGCCACAGGTGGTTGTCACCCCTGTTACCCAGTTATTCCTTGCGATCATCATGCAGTATTCCGTCCCCTACATAGCCCCGGTGGGGGCATCCCCAGTTTACGAGACACGTCTTCCAGAGACCGTGAGAGTTTCGGAACAGTTGAGGAATCGTACTGGTGTACCAGCCCAGAGCAGAGGCTTAGGACGTGGACAGTCGTTTGGCTCTCATCCCCAGACAGGACAGCAGTCAGCGCGTAGATGTTTACGATGCGGAAGCCTTCAACACCTCATGAGGCAGTGTTCCTTCACACCACGTCAGGGTCGTATTCTGAGACGTCGTGGACGCGGAGGGTTCGCGCAGAGGGGTCAGACTAGTAGAGGAGGAGTTCGGTCAGTCGGAGATGAAAGGCAGACATAAGTTTTCATTTCGACTCATCGGGATGCTCAGGCGTCCAATGTTGTGGTTTCATGTACTTTTTCAGTATGTCCTTTTGTTGCACTCGTATGTTTCCACACTTCGTGCTGAGTTTAGGACGAGAGTCGTGCTAGGTAGATTAGCCGTTCGTTGTGTTAACTTTCGTCAGCAATCCTTTGGTTGCGCGACACGTAATTCGGTCGTGTGCCAATCGGATAGGAGATAGAGATTCGTCTGTTATTTTGATTCTCCTAGAGATGTTGGACTTGGCAATCTCCTGGGCATGGACTGGTTAGCTACGTGGTAGGCGTTGTGGACTACCGTGAGGAAACAATTAGGTTTGGTTTTCCTGGGCAAGTCAGTCTTATGGTACTGGTGGATAGTGGTGCCGCCTCTTACAGCTTGAATTCAGCCTTTTTCGCTAGTCGACCTTTGAGGAGATGTCGTGGATTCTTGGCGTTATTCACGATACCGTAGCCACAGTGGGTGAGTTGGGCTGGTTTTCTTTAGTGTGAGAGTTTTCCGACGTTGTTCCAGATAAGTCGGCGAGGCTTATGGAGCTTAAGGATCTACTGCAGAGTTGTCGTTGAAGGAGTTTGTGCGTCTGAGTGTGTCGCATTGGGGAGCTCCTATTTATGTTCGTCAAGGAGAAAGACTACAGATTGAGGTTGGGTATTGATGGATCGTCACTTGAATCGTCTTACGATGCGGATAGGTATCCTGTACCTCGTATTGACGATTTCTTCGATCAGCGTCAGAGTGTGAGACTTTGTCTAAGTTTGTTCGGGATCAGGTCATCATTATTGCGGGTTCGGAGTGATGACATTCCAAAGACTGCCTTGTGCGTACTACGGACTTTGTGTGTTTTGGGTGTGTCACTGGACTCACCAATGCTCTAGTAGCCTTCGTAGGTGTGGTGAACTGGTTTTCTTCGGGCCGTTCCTCGACCAGTTATTGTTGTGTTATTTACGACATCCTGGTCTAATTAGTGTGTCTTGAGGGATAAGAGTAGCACTCGAGGATCTGTTTTATGGATACTGGGAGAGCCCCAGCGGTTTGCTAGATTCTCGGAGTGTCCCTTCAGGTTTGTTTGTGTTGACTCCTAGGTCTTGTAGTTACGGAGACGATTTTGTATGGTTCCGAGGAAGATCGTGGCCGTACAGTTTAGGCCCAGACTTGTGAGCGGGACGGAGGTCCGTAGATTTTTTGGCTTAGTAGGTTTTTACCGCTGTTTTATGCAGGATTGCTAGTGTGGTGCTGCCCCGTTGACTAAATTGACTGGAATGGAGGGTTCTTTTCTTTGGACCGAGGCTTGTGTACGGAGTTTCCGCAGTTGAAGACTCGGTTAACAACTGCATCAGCTCCTTCCTTGCTTTTTGGTTCGGGCGACTTTGTGGTTTAACTGTGATGTTTCGTCAGTAGGGCTCGAATATGTACTGAGGTGACACAATGGAGTTATCTCTTTTGCTTCCCTACATTTGGAGTAAGTACGAGAAGGATATCCCACTCATGATCTGGAGCTGGCCGCAATGGTTTTGCGTTGGAGATTAGAGACACCACTTGTTTGAGAGTCATGTCAGATTTTCACGGACCACCTGAGTTAAATGTACATCTTCCTGCAGCGGATTTTGATTGTTGCGATAGTCCTCCGCAGATTTACAGTTCTTGTGTGATCGTTGAGTACAGCTTAAGTTCGTCTCTACTGAGGAGACAGCTTACTCATTTCCGCACCCGACCACTTTTCTTAAATCGCCCGCCAGACACTGCCGGCCGACGCTCGTTCGTTAGAGATATTGGAGCCTACTCGGCTCGGTAATGATTTGAAATCCTGGACTTGTGACAAGGGTGTTCTAGGTTAGGGAGACACTTGTGTACCTGATATTATGGGGTTGAGATGTGGAATTCTAGGGCAGGCACATCGGTCAACTCTCTGTACTCCTTCAAGCCCCACCAACTGTTAACGTGACTTGTGAGGTAGTTACGGGTGGGCAGGGACAGAAAGAGAAGTCTCGGGATTCGTTTCAAGGTGTCTGTCTTATTGTGTGCTTGAGTTGAGCAACTGAGACCGGCTGGAGAGTTGCAACCTTTAACCGTTTTGAAGAGGGAACGAGAGCAGGTCTCCCTAAAATTCGTTATGGTGTCTACCCAGGATTTCTCAGGATGTGACTCCATTCGGATGCTTGTCATCCGGTGATACTCAGTTTGCTCAGTTGTTCTTGTTAAGTTGTGCGTATATAGAAATTATTGTCAGCAGTTGGGGATCGTCGTTTGCCATCGATAGGGTTCTCCTTTGATAGCAGTTATCAGGAGACACTCCAATTGGTAACCTTTAGGTTTAGAGGTTAGGTCGTGTCGATCACCAGCCTGTTTTTCTGACTCCGTGTTGTAGGATTTTTGGACCTCAGCTAGTCTAGAAACTTCGGAAATGATCCAGTTGTTTTAGATCAGGATAAGAATTGTCCATTTCAGACAGAGATCAGATGCTGACCAAGATGGTCGCAGATTCGAGTTCGCAATGGCAGATCATGTATTCCTATGAATGTTTCCGATAAATGACATGTTGAGTGTTGGG